>CAWUFW010007904.1:0-600000 GCA_963921515.1 Calotriton arnoldi
TTCCATTTTAAAGTCTGGGGGCCCGTAGGTGATCGCTGTGTGAGCATATTGGATCTCTCATATTTATATATTCCTCTTATTCTCAAATAGAGAGAATCATTTTTGACTGTGACTGCGGGAGAGCAAATCTTTGACTAATATTCGCCTCGAAGGGTTGAACAGGCCTAGGTTTGAGTCTGGGTTATCTCTGTGCTATCTACAAAGAAATACAAAGAAAGGATTGCTCTGGTCTAAGTTGCTGCGGAGAGAGTACTTGGTTTTGAACCAAAACTACGAGAATATGTAATTAAATCTCTGATAAATACATAAATTAGTCCACAACAACCTATAAGGGTATATAAGGGGATATAAGGGTATATAATCTGACGAGAAAGCTTGAATATCTGAAATTGCAATTTGAGAACTTGCTCCCCACGCAGTGCACATTTTGCAGGTTTTTAATAATGATGACAAAAAAACTAAGATCTGAAAGAGACACGTTAGTGATAGATTCCTTACCTTAGAATATCCCCAGGCGTCAGGCTGGATCCGGAAAGTTTTGCGTAGCAGTACCCTTGCGCGTCGGTAGGCGGCGTCGTGCGGCTCCGCGTCCGTCGTCGGCGTCGTGATCGCCGGGATGACGTCGCGGGCAGTACTTAGGCGCCGCCCTGCGCGCTGACGTCAGTTCTTCTTTTTCCGCGCCAGTAAGCGCAGATCCGGGAAGAGCAGTGCCCTGGTCAATTTTTGACCATACTTTTTGGTGATTTTTCACTGTTTTTTTTTCCAGCCTTCAGGTGTCGTAGGGATGCCCGGCTTCAAGCGATCGCGGCGCCTGTGCGCGGATGATGTCCGTCACCGACCCGCATTGGGAGTGTCTCTTCTGCCTCGGCCGAGGCCACGACACCGAGTCTTGTCCCGAATGCCAGGCCCTCAACCCGAAGGCTTTGCGAGAGCGGTCTCGAAAGCTCCTCGAGGCCCGGCATTCGGCTCCGCGGAAGCCCCGGTCGCGTGAGAGGTCCAGGGGTCGCTCGCGGAGTGCACACCGGTCGTCGGCGTCGAAGTCTTCTTCGTCCGGTAAGTCTCGACACAAGAAGTCCAAGAAGCATCGTCGCTCTCGGACTTCGCCTCGCCGGTCTCGCGACTCGGCTGAGGCCCCTCCCGGCACCGTCCCCGCCCCCGCGGCCCCGGACTTGCCTGTGGAGTCGCCCCCGTCATACCCGCCCTTCCCGGGTTCGGGGGCGGATCCGGCCAAGGTACAGGAGTTCCTGTCGGCCATGGCCCGCCTCTTCGGGCCTTCAGGCCCCTCCGGTGCGCCTTCGGGCCCCGCGGGCCCTGAGTGGGGTTGATCCGGCGTCGCCGGCGGCTCCGGCCCCGGCGTCGCCCGAGCCTCCAGCCTCGATCCCGGCTCCGGCTCCGGCCCCGGCCTCGATCCCGGCTCCACAACCCCCATCGACGCCGGTCGACCTCACGACACCTCCGCCGGCGCCGATGTCTCCGGTGCCGTTCTCGACGCCGCCCTGGGCTCCGGGCGGCGTCGTCCCCAGTTCCTTCCGGCTCCGGACTTGGACCCGGAGCGACGTCGCTCGACGCCGGCTCCGGCGCCGATGGGACCTTGGGTCCCAACTGTCCCTCCTCCTCCTTATTTTGAACCAGAGGAGGACCAGGAGGACTGGGAGGGGTCTGATGACCCTCTGACACGCAACTGTCAGTATGATGAGGACTGGACAGAGAGTCTAGGGGAGGCCAGTGGTCTGGATACTTCTCCTGACACTGGCATGCTGTCTCCTCCCGTGGCTACGGAGGAGGGGGCCAATTTTGGTACGGTGTTGCGTAGGGCTGCTGGGGCCTTACGTCTCCAGCTCCCTACTTTGACGGTCAAGCCTAACATCTTGACAGAGGTGCTTCAGCCGGCAGCCTCCTCTGCGGAGACTGTGCTGCCGTTTAACGACGCCCTCACGGACGTTCTTTTGGGCGCCTGGTCCAAGCCCAACACAGGGGCTCCTGTGGATCGGAACGTGTCACGACGCCATCGCCCCGCTCCGGGCGACCCCTGTTTCTTTCTGTCCACCCCACTCCTGAGAGCTTGGTTGTCCAAGCCTCCGCTTCCCAAACCGCCTTCCCTACCGCTCCTCCGGATAGGGAATCCAAACGCCTGGATCAGTTTGGGAAGAAAGGTTTTTCTTCCTCCAGTGCTGGCTTGCGGTCCGTTAACACCGCTTGTCTTTTGGGCCGATATACCCACTCTCTGTGGGATTCGGTGGCGGATGTTTTGCCCCAGTGCCCTGAGGAGGTCCAGGCACTGCTTTCCCGCGCCATTGCGGAAGGAAGGGATGCGGCCAAATACACTATCCGTTGTGGCCTTGACACCGCCGACTCGCTGGGCAGGTCGATTGCAACGACGGTGGCGCTCCGACGCCACGCCTGGCTGAGAACCACTGGTTTTTCAGGGGATGTCCAGAATACTCTCATGGACATGCCCTTTGATGGAGTCGGTCTTTTTGGGTCCAAAGCAGACCATGCGTTGGAGCGCTTTGAGGACTCACGGGCTACTGCAAAGTCCCTGGGCCTTTCTGCTACACGCCCTCCGCTACCTTCTGCTTTTCGCCCCTATCGTGGCCACGGTAGGGGCGCCCCTTCACGTCAGCAGCCCAGCCACCGGCCCGCGCAGCAGGCGTCTTCGCGTGGCCGAGGACGTGGATTCCGCCGTGGCGGATCGGGCAACCAGCGTGCGGGTCAGGCCACCACCTCCAACCCGTCCGCGGCCTCCAAGCCCTCCTAGTCCCTCCTTTCAGGTGCACGGCACGCCAGTAGGGGCAGGGTCCGCCATCACCTTCCCCACTGGCGCACCATCACCTCGGACAGGTGGGTCTTGGACATTGTCCGAAGGGGCTACTCCCTCCCCTTCGAGACCACCCCCAGCCATGCCACCTCAATTCCACCGCATGTCAGGGGATCACTTGGTGCTTCTACAGAAGGAAGTCACGGCCCTCTTGACCAAGAGGGCCATCGAGCATGTTCCGACCCCAGAAGTAGGGCGTGGTTGCTACTCCCACTACTTTCTGGTGCCCAAAAAGGACAAGGAGGACATGCGTCCTATCTTGGACCTCCGGAACGTCAATCGCTTCCTCCGGAAGGAGAAGTTCAAGATGCTCACCCTAGCTCAGGTCTTGACTGCCCTCGACCCTGGAGACTGGTTGGTAGCGTTGGACTTGCAGGACGCGTATTTCCACATCCCCGTCCTGCCGGCCCACCGGCGTTACCTTCGGTTCACGGTAGGCCCCGAGCATTTTCAGTTCACCGTGCTCCCCTTTGGCCTTACCAGTGCCCCTCGGGTGTTCACGAAAGTGATGGCGGTGGTCGCAGCTCATCTGCGCCGGGCAGGGGTTTCAGTCTTCCCCTACCTCGACGACTGGCTGCTGAAGGCGGGCTCGTCCCAGGCAGTCGTCTCCCACCTCCAGACTATGGCCGAACTCCTGCACTCGCTGGGGTTCTCCATCAATGTGCCGAAGTCGCATCTGATTCCTTCTCCACAGCTCCTTTTCATCGGAGCAGTTCTGGACACGACGCGGTTTCGGGCCTATCCTCCCGAACGGCGAGTCCGGGATATTCAGGCTATGATTCCGATCTTTCGGCCTTTATCCTGGGTTTCGGTAAGGATGACCCTGAGGCTGCTGGGCCTCATGGCCTCCTGCATCCTGCTGGTCAATCATGCCAGATGGCATATGCGGGCTCTGCAGTGGGACCTGAAGTTCCAGTGGGCGCAGCACCAGGGCAACCTGTCCGATCACGTCCAGATCTCGGAGGGGACTGCAAAACAGTTGCAGTGGTGGCTCTCGAACCGGCAATGGGTCATGGGCAGATCCCTCTCCCTTCCCCAGCCAGAGCATACAGTTGTGACGGACGCGTCCCTTCTGGGATGGGGCGGTCACATGGGAGAGGCGGAGATCAGAGGCCTCTGGTCTCCGGCGGAGTCCCGGCTCCATATCAACCTTCTGGAGCTCCGGGCGATCCGGCTTGCACTCAAGGCATTCCTTCCCTCTGTCAAAGGGAAGGTAGTGCAGGTGTTCACAGACAACACCACCGCCATGTGGTACTGCAACAAACAGGGCGGGGTGGGGTCTTGGACCCTTTGTCAGGAGGCTCTGCGCCTCTGGACATGGCTGGTACATCAGGGCATGTTCCTGATGGTTCAACACCTGGCAGGTTCTCTGAACGCCAGGGCGGACGAACTCAGCCGCAGGTGCATGATGGATCACGAATGGCGTCTTCACTCGGAAGTGGCGCAAGGACTCTTTCTACAGTGGGGAGAGCCTTGGTTAGATCTATTCGCCTCCGAAGAGAACGCGCAATGTCATCAGTTCTGCGCGTTGGAATTTCCAAGGCGGCACTCGCTCGGCGACGCTTTTCGTCGCGAGTGGAGTTGCGGTCTGTTGTACGCCTTTCCGCCTATACCACTTCTACCCAGAGTGTTGAAGAAGATTCGGCACGACCGGGCCCAAGTCATTCTTGTGGCTCCGGACTGGGCTCGAAGAGTTTGGTATCCCGAGCTACTCAATATGAGCATAGATCCCCCGATCCGTCTGCCTCTTCGGGAGGATCTTCTGTCGCAGCAGCAGGGGACGGTCCTCCACCCGAACCTGTCCAGTCTACACCTGCTTGCGTGGAGATTGAGCGGCGGCAGTTGATTCCTTTCGACTTGCCTCCCGAAGTTTGTGATGTGATTCTGGCAGCCAGGCGTCCCTCCACTAAGGTGGTATACGCCTGCAGGTGGAACAAATTTGTGGCATGGTGCACAGCAAAGGCTGTGGATCCCCTTTCTGCCCCTCTTTCTGAGGTCCTTCTGTTCCTTCTCTCTCTGGCCCAACAGGGTTCTGCCCTGGGTACCATCAAGGGTTATCTTTGTGCTGTCTCGGCCTTCCTCAGGCTCCCTGATCAGCCCTCCCTTTTCAAGTCCCCTGTTGTTAACAGGTTCTTAAAAGGCATTACTCACCTCTTCCCTCCTGTTCCGTTTGTAATGCCTCAGTGGGACTTGAACTTGGTTCTTACCTTTTTAATGTGCGCTCCCTTTGAGCCTCTGCATAACTGTCCTCTTCGTCTTCTGACTCTAAAGGCAGCCTTTCTGGTGGCCATCACCTCCGCTCGGCGGGTGAGTGAGCTCCAGGCTCTTTCTTGCAAACCTCCCTTTCTGTCTGTTCATCCAGACAAGGTTGTTCTTCGGACGCGTCCGTCCTTCTTGCCAAAGGTGGTTACTGCTTTCCACATTGGGCAGACCATCACTTTGCCCACCTTCTTTCCGCCTCCGCATCCTTCCAGAGAGGAAGAGAGGCTCCACCGTCTGGACCCAAAACGTGCGCTCTCCTTCTATATCGACCGCACGAAACACTTCCGGGTGGATGACCAGCTCTTTGTTGGCTACGTGGGCGCCAAAAAGGTCGGGCGGTGCACAAGAGGACCATCTCCCGCTGGGTTACCTTGTGCATCAAGACCTGCTATTCTTTGGCTAAGAAGGAGCCTCCTGTTGGGCTGCGTGCCCATTCCACCAGGGCAACGGCTGCTACCACGGCCTTGGGCCGCGGTGTTCCGCTGCCGGTTATCTGTCAGGCAGCTACGTGGGCCTCGCTGCACACGTTTACTAAGCATTACTGCCTTGACAGTCAGGTCCGGAGGGACGGCTTCTTTGGCCGTTCTGTCCTCCAGGACTTCCTTGTCTGATCTTTGTTCGCAGACCCACCACCGGGGTTGGTATTGCTGGGGTATCTATTCTAAGGTAAGGAATCTATCACTAACGTGTCTCTTTCAGATGCACAAGTTACTAACTTGTGTAACGATATATCTGTAAGAGACAGTAGTTAGTGATAGATTCCTACCGCCCACCCATCCTCCCCGTTCTGCGAACTGATTTCTAGGGTTAAGGACATCCCTTTCAGGGCCCTAGTATTTTTCAGACACCTGTGTCAGCTTCTTGCATGGCTCTGCGTTCCTGGCGCGGAAAGTCGTGTACAGAACTGACGTCAGCGCGCAGGGGCGGCGCCTAAGTACTGCCCGCGACGTCATCCCGGCGATCACGACGCCGACGACGGACGCGGAGCCGCACGACGCCGCCTACCGACGCGCAAGGGTACTGCTACGCAAAACTTTCCGGATCCAGCCTGACGCCTGGGGATATTCTAAGGTAAGGAATCTATCACTAACTACTGTCTCTTACAGATATATCGTTACACAAGTTAGTAACTTGTGCATCAGGGCGTCTATTGGTGGGTAGGTCCTGTGCAAAAACCAAATCAAATCCCCTACGTAACAAGGACATTGCAGACATGCAATTAAAAGGAAAAAGTCAACTATTCAGTCTATGGGAGAGGGGAAAGGAAAAAAATCTTCAAGTTGATAGGAGTACTTCAAACACCTATAATGAGGGAGATAATATGTCTGGGAGTAACGATGGGATGGTTAATACTATCGTTACTGCCACAGTTACTAAAATAGCTGATATGGCTGACAAGGTTCAGGTCATAGAATTGCATACTACAAATACAGGTGGTGCATGTGGAGGAGGAGATCCCATAGAATCCCAGAGGCATCCAGTACGGTGCCCTGGGAGTCCAATCGGTTCTCCACTCCACGAGATACTTCCTCGATCTTCCTCATCATCCCCAAAAACGGCAAATGTAATCTCAGATAGAACATCACTTACTCCTCACGGAGCCAAAGAAGAGCCCCTTGGTCGCTATTTAGTAGAGGATGCTCAAAATAAAGATTTTACTCTTCCCGATCTAGATTTAGAGCTCTGCAGAAGGTATATTTCTCTTGATCCTAGCAAGTTTATGGAACCAGCAAATACTCCAGCAATAGCAGTCCCTATAGGACTAAAACTATTTAGTAGCACCCCATCTAACAAATCAAATACATCGAATTATTCCCTTCTGCAATCACACCCCTCTTTGACCCCTGACTTAAATATTTGTGATATCCAATCGAGCGAATGTGTAAGGAGGGATATATTCATTTCAGACTCACTAGTATCCTTAGAACATTTACTATCCTCTATCCTAAAGCTGCTTGAAAAATTTGTAGGAGGTTCGGATTGTGTGTTGGAAACCGTAACTCAAATACTGAAAGTATTGTTACAAAAAAATCTGGAGAAGGAGGTTAATTCAAGTGTATATACTGAACAAATAGAAGTGGAAAAAAATGGAGATAAGGCCTCAGAGAATATATTTGAGAATGTTAGTAATCAATCCACAGGGCCTGGTCCGGTTGTCAATTCCCATTTTGATAAGATAGAGAACAAAGATGCGTTGCAAGAGGAGAGCTCTGAACTCTCATCGGAATCCATACTGGCTATTTCTGACTCAGCTCAAAAAGTTAAAGGTTTGGTGGGCGCAGCCAGTAAACTAGAGCAGGAAGTATTCCCTATCTTTAAAACCCAGCTAAGCGAAGATAAAGACAACATCTTAGGTGTTTCTCATATGGAAAACAAGAGAAAGGGGAAAAAGGAAACGAATAGAGGGGAAAAAGGGGAAATCAAGACGAAGATTCTCAAAAAAGAAGCAAAGGAAAATTAGTTTTAAAGAAAACTTCGAGGTTTCAGTTAGTATGGAGACCTCTTCACAGTCCCTGCAAAATACATCACAAAATATAGAGTTGGTAGATGACACTGTTTCTGTGTACCCTGTGAACACAAATTTGACAACTGAATCAATGATGATTTGTGAGGTTTCCTCCGCGAATATTGCACACTCTATGAGAGACTGTACAAACACCGAAATAGGGGGGCCCCCTGTATCTACAATACCAGAGCAGCCGAGGCAAACAATCCCTTTTCCATCAGTACTTAACCCTCTGGCTACCCCATTTTTTGACACTGAAAATAAGAGAGGTAAACCGGAGATAGCAGGCGTTGAACCCCTTTGGGAAAGTATGGATACACACCAGTTAGTTTTTATTCCTCTGTTTGACACAGATTTAATCTTAAATAGGACTTCACTTCTTAAATGTCTTTTGGAGATTGATAGTTTGAAACTTATCCAAAGTAGTGACATAAGTTTAGTTTCCATTTTAAAAACAGAAGTTGGTTATAAATCGAGGGTGAGGTTTAATTCCAAAATCATTGTAAACCTTATATTACAATGGTCAGAAGGCCTGCAAAGCAGAGGAATTGACGTCATTCCTTACTTTGAGTTACCCCGAAATAGAACCCTCAGTAATAGCCCGCCGTTAACTTACCCACTCTCAGATAATAGATATAGTATGTATGCATCAGAAGAATTAAAAATCTGCATTACAAAAAATGGTCGACAAGTAAAACTTAAAGACGACCCTCCATTGTCCTTTAAATGGAACTCTAAAGAAGAGAGCCCAAAATGGAACTGGTTACCCGGTGTACTATCGAGCATATCTAACAGTAATCATTTACAACAGCCATCTTTCTAGCAATGAACTAAAAATAATATCTTGGAATGCTGCAGGAATAAAGAATAGTAGGGAGAAGTTACAATATCTTTATACGTTAGATGCAAATGTGATTTGCCTTCAGGAAACCTGGTGCACAGAGGATCTGTTATGTAAGGATTTTTTGTCTTAGACTGCAATGCAACCCCGTCCAGGAGGGGACATGCAAAGGGTGGGGTGGCCTGCCTATTGTCAAATAAGATAAAATGGAATTATGATTATTACAAAGACCCCAGTAATCTCTTCTTGGCAATAACGCTGTATAATTTTGATAATAACGTAAAAAGTCCCCTACTAATGTTGATAAATGCTTATATTCCGCCGGATGCTTCTTTTGATGTTCTCTTAAAAGCAGTTTTTCCCACATTAAAAAAGTCAATGAAGTAAATCTTCCCCCAAAAATAATTCTGGTAGGGGATCTGAATTGTAAAATTTCTAATGCTACTTTAGATATATTTCGAAATAAAGAAAAGGAAGAATCCCTGCAGATCCCACAAGCATTATTTCCACAAAATATTAGAACAAATAAGAGAGGGAAAATTCTTATGGGTGAATTATTGAAGGCTGATGGTATCATAGTAAATGGAAGACTCCCTTCGGATACTCCGGCTACTCTAACTTGTAAATCTTATAGCGGAGAATCTATCTTAGATTACGTAATAGTGGGATTCTCTTCCTTCTTTTTATTAAAAGATCTAAAGGTCTCTAATTCCCCCTACAGTGACCACAAAGTACTAACTCTCACTGTAAACTTAAGTTTGCTTTCGCAGGACCCATGGGTATTAAATGGTGAATCCGTTACTTTTTCTAAGAAAACAGGAAGATGTCATTGGGATAGTAAAGCTATCTTGGGCCTTGACAGCGTATTGGAGGTTGCTGTAGAAAATGTGTCCAGTTGGAATGGAATAGAGATCGCCAGTTTCAATGTATTAATGAATAAAGCGATAGAAATTGCAAAGATGTCAAATCGGATGAAAAGTACTAAGGTAGTCCCTAGATCCATCTTGTCGCTTAATCGCGAAATAAACAAATTAGTTAGGGAACAATACTTGAATTATTCTTCGGAAAGATATCACAGATTATTAATATTGAAAAGGAGGAGGTCACGGGTAAAGGTTAAGTTAAGAAAAGAGAGCGAAGATAATATGTGGATTAAATTGAGAGAAGCAGCCTTTAAAGGCCAAGTAAGAACATTTTGGTCTCTTATTGGGGAGGGATGTGGTGCTAGATCTCGTCCACTCCCGGTGGCTATTGAGCAAAAATGGGTCAGCTTTATCCAGGATTTATATGCAGACAATGCAAATGCGATCAAGCATATTGAATTAAAGGAGGACTCCCTTTTGTATGGGTCACCATCTGAAAAAGAAATTGAAAGGGTGATCAGGGGGATGCGTTCCTCTGGGGCGATGGGCCCGGATGAATTACCCATCACAGTGTTAAAACAAAATAGTATACTGTGGAGTAAAATTCTCTACCCTGTATTCAAGTATTGTTATGCAAACAAGATGGTTCCCCCTTCTTGGAAGGGGAGTATTTTAGTTCCTCTGTTCAAGACAGGAGACCGAAGTGTCCCGCATAACTATCGTCAAATTGCACTTCTTGATGCAGTGTGTAAAGTCTTTGCTAAATGCCTTTTGAGCCAAATTAATGATTGGCTGGATATGGCGAAGATCTTGCCACTGGAACAAACTGGGTTTAGGTCAAAGCACGGAACAATCGATAACTTAACCGCCCTACAGGTAATAATCGAAAAATATGTTAAAGTTAGAGGAGGAAAAGTGTACACAGCCTTTATAGACTTCTCCACAGCATTCGATAAAGTTGATCGTTTTTTACTGTGGAGAAAACTGTCGGATCTGGGTATGCCTGTAATTCTTTTGGAGTTAGTCCGTGCTCTTTACTCGGACACTTGGTGTAAAGTCCTGATGGGAGGGGAAAGGGGTCTCTCCCAAACTATCCCTACTGCAAATGGCCTAAAACAAGGATGTTTACTGGCTCCTTTACTCTTCTCTTTATATATTTCTGACCTTCCTCATGATTTGGCGTTAAGTGAGGGCATAGCCCCTTATTGGGGGAAAACCGATAGTTTGCTTACTTTATGCAGACGACATAATAATATTTGACCTAACGCCAAGAGGTTTAAATAATCGTCTACAGGCATTACATAATTTTGCAGAGGCACACTATTTAAAGATTAATATATCAAAAAGTAAAATCATGTGCTTGCATGGAAGAAAAAAATTGCAGTATGGGAATTTTGTATGGTCGGTGGGTGGCCAAAAACTGGAACTTGTAAAATCGTATGTTTTCCTGGGAAAAACAGTGTGTGGTAATCTAAGTAATAAAGCGCATATAGAAAATAACATTCGTAAAGCTACATCACAAGGGAAAAGCTTGGGCGCCCTTTATAGATCAACTGGGGAAAAAGACACTTTGCACTATTATTAGAGGTTTTCCGCGCAAAAATCCCTGCGTCTTTGTTGTATGGTATTGAGTTGCTTGATATAGAGAAATGGGGTTTCTTAAACACAACAGAAGGAAAAATGTTAAGGAGTTTAGCTTCAGTCAACTCTGCTTGTCCTGTGGCAGCCCTAAGGCTAGAATTTGGCTTAAGAAGTAACTGGGTACAGGGTCTTGCGCGGATAGTGCGAATGAGTTGTAAGCTTGGTAAAGAGTGATCCCGGTTCATTAAGATCCTTAATTAAGAAAGAAGTGTTAGAAAATTTAAAGGAGCAGTCTTTAATCTTTAAAAATTTTAGAATTGCGGCCGCCTTGCTACAATTAGATGAGTCTCTGTTTTTCACCCTATCGCCATATCAATTAAAAGCCACTTTGAAACAGGCCACTTGGGAATTAAGCTTCACTAGGGATAGGGAAGTTCGTATCTTAAAGAAGGGTATCCACCCGGCCATAGACTCTTGTATGATAAATAAGGCACAGGCTTATATTTCGTGGAACCTGCCTCATGGGGTGCGCCGGTTTTGGCTTCTTCTGAGGCAGGGTATCCTTCCTTTAAATAAAACACTGTGTAAATGGTATGGTTCCTCTGAGATTTGTAACTTGTGTAATAACTCTATCCAGGACATTAATCATGTGCTATTTATCTGCCCCGCTCTATTATTATGCAGGCGTAAATGGGTGAGACCAATCTGTTTACAATTATCTATTCTTTCGGCCTCCGCACTAACTGACTCTATTTATTAGCCTCCCAATGAAATGTTCTGTCACAGGATTTTTAATTTTTTTAAGTGCTTTTTAAATCTTTATTAATGTATCTAATATGATGTTTGCAATTATTAATTCTGATTTTACTGGATTTTTATACAGTATTAAGGGCATAAAGGATCGTTATATCTTTTTAATTGCATAAAATATTATAATGTCTCGTAATTTTGTGATTTTGTTTTACTGTTGATTCTTGCTTATATTTGTAGAAACTTTGTTGTACAAATTTTTTGTTTTTATGCGTTGTTGGTTTATGTGGATCTCTTCGGAGTTCCAAGATCATAAATAAATAAACTTGAAACTTGAAGCGGCACAGGGGCGGCCTAGTGAAGGGTACAAATATGCTGTTGGGCGCCCAATACAACTCAATGAAGAATGGGGCAATCCAACAGACGCTGCTTACAGGTAAGTAGCTGCGGCTTGGGGTGCCAGTCTCCGGGGGATGAAGCAAGCACTGGGCAGGGTCCAAAGCAGCACCAGCACTACATCACTAGTGGCACCGGGGCGGCCGGGTACAGGATGCCAACACAGCGTCGGATGCCAAATGTGAAGCAATGGAGAAAGGCAAAATCGGAAAAGGACTGCAGGCTCAGGCCAGGAGGCCTGTTGAAGGAAACCAACAGCTTGAGAGGTAAGTTGTGATGCTCGGGGACGTAGGGACCCCTTTGGTATGCTTCACCAAGGCCCAGGGCAGGCCGTGCAGGGGTGTCTTTTGATGACGGAAATGGCTTACCGTAGCGGGTCGCGGTTGAGGGAGTCTCCGTGCAGAGACTGCAGGCGACATCGAGGAGTCTGGAAGGGGTCAACCAACGATAGACTCGGGCTCTGGAGCACTGGGGAACCTCAGTGGGCCACTTGGACTCGGGCAGTAGGCGTTGGGTGCAGAGGGGGAACCAGGAGCCGGGTTTTGCAGTTCTTCAGGTTACAGAGGCCTTTACTTGAAAGCTGTTACTGGTGAACAGATCCGCTGTTCTCTGGAGATCTTGATCTTTGTTGAAGGCATGCAGTCCTCCCAAGGTTTTGGAGATCACTGGGCTGCGGTACGAGTCGTCTTTTGGTGCAGGATCTTCAAGGGCTGCAAACAGACCGGTAGGGCTGGGGCCAAGTCACTAGTTCTCTGCAGTCTTCTCTGCTGGTGCGGCTCTGTAGTATCCGGCTCTTCTTAGGTCATCAGGAACTGAAGTTTGGGGTCTGGGGATGCCTCCTAAATGCTAGATTTAGGGGTGTTACAAGGGAGTGACAATAAGTGGCCAATAGGTCCCTTACCTGGGATGTCCACACCCTCTATTATGCCCACTTTTTGAAGGAGGGGGACATAGCCCTAGCCTGATTGGATAAGTCCCACCATTTTCAAGAGGGTGGGCACTGAAAAGTGTACTTCACCTCGCCTCCAGCACCTGAAGGGTGGAGTGGGCAGTGGGGGGGCACACCTCCTAGTCTTTCCAAGTTTTCCTGTCTGTCCTAATGCCAAAAAGGGGGTGAGGACAGAAAGGGAGCCTGCTCCCACTAACAGGAGAGCTTGGGGTCGCATTACAAAGGCGGCAAGGCCTTTAAAGCTCCCCGCCACATATGGCTCTTCCTGAACAGGGGGAGGTGTGAACACCTCCACACAGGAAAGGCATTGTTCTCGACCACAGAGCGTGCAGGCACTCACCCCATGGGGTCAGAACACTGTCTGGTGGTAGCAGGCTGGCTTAGGCCAGTCGGTGACCACACTAAGGGTTAAAAGGTTTCAGGGGACCCCTCTAAGTGGTCCCCTGTGTTCAATTTGTAATAAATCTGACACTGTAACCAGTGCGGGTTTATTATGGCGAGATGTTTTGGTACCAAACATCCCATACTTTAGAAACGCCATCATGATCTGGGGAACTCGCAATAACGAGTGTCCAGCCCATGTAGTTACTATGGCTTCCCTGGTTACTTACAGTATCCAGGAATCAACAAGGATATTGCAGGGGCATTTCTGTTCATGCAGATATGCCCTCACAGGAGATACAGGGCACCCTGCCTTAGGGTTAAGGCCTGCTGAAGGGGTGTCTTACCTATATCCCATGCAGCGTTTGTGGGCATGACATACAGGGATGTGTGCCATGTCGACTCTTCAGCTTTTTGTCTGCACCAAGACATGCAGGCTGCAGTGTGCATGTGCTTAGTGAGGGATCCCTTAGGGTGTCACAATTTGTGCTGTAGCCCTTAGAGACCCTCTTTAACCACAGGGCCCTTGGTATCCAGGGGTACCTTTTATGAGGGACTTGTATGTGAACTAAAGTGGTGCCAATTGTAGAAACAAAAGGTACAGTTTAGGGAAGGAGCTCTGGCACAGGGGATCTGGTTGGCAGAGACTCTGTGCACTTTCACTTGAAATTACATCATTTTTCATGCAAAAATTGGAGTCTAACCATGTCCAAAAGAAGCACTTTCCTACACCAGCTGCTTGTTGGATATGTGGGCATAATGAGAGGGAAAGCAGTATACAAGAGGACTTTGTCCAGATGGATAATTCTGTGTAGTCAAGATCTGCTACACCATGGCTAAGAAGGAGCCACCTGAAAGTGTTAGACATCATTCTACAAGAGCTAAGTCTTCAACTTATGCTTTGGCTAGTGGTGTCCCTGTGGTTAACATTTGCAAAGCGGCAACTTGGGTCTCCCTCCACACTTTTGCAAAGTGTTATTGCTTGGATTTGAAAGTGAGGAGGGATGGATATTTTGCTCGTTCTATTTTACAGGATTTTTTGGTATAGGGAAGCAGGCATCCACTTCCGAGTGTGGAACTGCTTCAGGATTCTATTCAGAAGGTGAGGAAACCACTGGTAGATTTTTCTGGTGGATACAGTATCTACCTGTGGATTCCTCACTGACCCACCCACCTCCCCGTTTTTTGTCTGCGAATACCGAAAATAAGTTTGGTTATAGTTCATGTATGATGTTTCTATCAGGAATACTATGAAGCTCATGATATGCTATTGTATATACAATTTAAGTGCTTTTTAGTTATGTTTATACTTGTATCAGATTGTGTTGGTCTATGCCAGACTTCTCCAACGAGTAGCTCTTGAGTTACTGGTAGCTCTCTAACTACCTATAAGTAGCTCTCCTGGGTGCAGCCTAGCATCCTACCTTCGAAGCTTTTGCTCACTTGAATTAATGTATATATATCAAAATTGAAACCTGTGTATTTGAGTCGAAATTGTGTGCATTTTCGGAACTTATAACCTAATGAAAAGTGGTTGAATAAAAAAAATATATATATATAATATCTGATATTTGAGTGACTACTAATATGGCGTTGGGAAGACCTATTACTAATATTATTACCTTGGTGCCAGGGGCATTCCAGCTGTGGCTGTTATGTATTACTCATGTAGAAGCATTCCACATTGACAAAGGAAACTTTTGTTTTTTACATTACTGCTGGCAACAATTCATGAGATCTTTCATATGCCACTAATGTAACCTTGTCTAATCTGGTCACTATTAAACGTTAATAATAATAGTAGCTCAGGATTATTTTCATTTAACATAAGTAGCCTTATAACAGAAAAAGTTGGAGACCCCTGGTCTATGCCATATGCTATGTGTTTATGGCATATGCATTGTTAATTCACCCGTTCGCCTCGAAGGCACAGAAAAAATGGGTGGAAACTGACATCAGCACGCCGACGAGGTCTTCTTAAGTCTAAGATGACGTCACGCGGAGTCCCGTGCGGAGCCGTGGTATTGTGACGTCCTCGTTGATGTGAGCGAGCTAGAGAGAAGTTTTTTTAGAATGCTGAGCATGGGGGATATTCAGAAGTTGAGGAAGCCACAGATAGATACTGTATCCACCAGAAAAAGCGTTACCGAAGGTAAGTAACTTGTTTTTTAGAAAATTGAATAACATTCTAAAGTATTTGTTAAGGCCTAACTAACTAGTAAACTTTTAAAATTTCTAATACGTTTGGACTGGAGGACTTAACACAAGGCCCTAATAGTTCAGGTTAGAAAATTTGAAAAAATTATTTTTGACTAAAGTCAATTGTGGGTTTCTTTGTGGAATCACCTATTCAATGACTGGTATCAGCAAATGCAAAAGTTGTGTACCCCACCGATGATCCACTTATGTAGGAAGCTGGCTTTTTATGTAGTATGCCAAAACGAGGTATACTCTGTAGAAAGTCCAGACTAACCTTATTTGCTTACATTAAAAATCCCAAATTATCTCTTTTTGTGGGAGTATGGGCAGGCATTTTATGCTTCTCAGAGTGTAGTATCTGATAGAGACATCTAACCGCAGATTCCTTACCTTTGAATTCTCCTCAGGTGCCAGACTGGATCCAGAAATTATTTTCAGCAGTACCTCTGCACGTTGGTAGATGGCATCATGCAACTCCAGAGTGACGTCGACCACCGGATGTGACGTTGACGGAGTCCATATATTCTCCTTCCCGACGTCAGTTTCTTCTTTTCCACGCTTTCAACACAGATCCAGTAAGCGGTTCCTCAGGTCAATTTGTTGGCCTACTTCGACGTTTTGTCGAATGCAACAGTGTGCTTTTAAAAACTCTCATGTCCTTGGGGTTTAAGCCTTGTGGGTCCTGTGAACGGCAAATGTCCTACACGGACCCTCACTCTGTTTGCATGTGATGCTTGGGGCAGCACTATGACTCTAAAAAGTGCGACTCCTGTCGTCAACTTCGCCCGCAGGGGTTGCAGGAACGTCGTATGAAGCTCCTAGCGGCACAGATGTTGCAGCTTTCCAAGACTTCCCATCGACCTTAGTTCCCTTCGCGCTGCAAGGTCCACCTGCGGGCATGATCCAGGAGCCATTTCGGTGGACGTCACTCTCTA
The DNA here is from genome assembly GCA_963921515.1 of Calotriton arnoldi. Lineage (NCBI taxonomy): Eukaryota > Metazoa > Chordata > Amphibia > Caudata > Salamandridae > Calotriton > Calotriton arnoldi. The sequence continues at coordinate 16,482 of CAWUFW010007904.1, forward strand.
TTGACGTTCTGAGGTACGTCAAGACGCAGGCGGTCGAAGCCGCGGCACCTCGTCCCCTAAATCACGATCTTCGGTTGAAGAGCCGGTGCACAAGTCTACCCCGTGCCTCCCTACTTTCCCTGTAGCTGGGGCGACTCTGACCCAGATGCGAGAATTCTACAATTTTCTTCATATTATCTTGGGGTCTTCACCTTCCCCTGGAGTGCTCCTGGGCCCCAAATAGGTGTGAGGATCCGTGACTGTGTCCACGTTGGCGGGCTCGCTCCCGGCCTCTGTTCGGCCTTCTGACTTCAAATCCTTTGCGACGCTGGTGCACAGCCCTTTGGGGTCTGCACCTTCATGCCTGGATCCGATCAGCCAACTCCAACAACGGTGCCGATGGCACTGCTCAACGTCAAGCCACCTCCCCCTGCTGACGCCGAGACATCGCCACTTTGGTGCTGTCTATCTTCGAGCTCTCTGTGGAGCCCCCTCCTGTTTTTCCTTCTGATGAATATGATTTTGGAGGTGATGTAGGGGATTTGGGGTTTCTCCACCCCATCTCTGACACTGCTCGATCTCCTATGGAGGATAGCTGGCTCACTGAGTTGGGTGAAGCTAGTTGCTTGGAATCTTCTCCAGCTTCGGGTCTCCTTTCCCCTCCTGGCCTTTCTACGGAGGTGAGCTTCTCTCTAGCTGACATGTTCACGCGAGTTTCTGCGGTTCGGGTTTAACACTTCCTTCTGTGGAAATGACTGACCCTTTTCTTGGCATCCTCCATCGAAACCAAACAGGGGTAGAACTTGTGCTTCCTTGTAGTGAAACTCTATTTGACATTTTGTTGGGGGCTTGGGCTACACCTGATATAGGGGCCCCTGTGGATCACTCTGTTTCTCACAGACACCGTCCTGCTCCCGGTAATCCAGCCTGCCTCATCCGATATCCTACCCATCACAGTTTTGTGGTACCGGCCGCTACGGCCTCCCATGATCTTAACTATCTTCCAAATGGCCCTCCAGACAGAGACTAGACAGTTCTGGCAGGCATATTTTCTCCTCCACCAGTTCTGCGCTGGGATCCCTTAACACTTCTTGCATTCTCGGATGCTTCTCCCCTACATTGTATAATTCATTGGCACGCCTGTTGGCCTCACTTCCGGATGAGCACCTGAACGATTTGGCCAGTTAATTCGAGATGGGCAACAAGCCGCTAAATTATCATTCGATGTGGTATGAATACCATGTCAGTGGTGCTACATCGTCGGGCCTGGCTGCGCACCTCTGGGTTTTCAGGGGCTGTTCAAGCCACCTTGATTGACATGCCATTTGATGGCACCCTTTTATTCAGTGCCCATGCATTACAGCGGGGCAGAGCAGCTTCTTGACTCTGTTTATTCTGCACATCTGTCTTCCTTGCAGGCTTGTTTCCCTGGCTCCTCAAGGACTTGGTTAGTACGGGGATGTTCATTTTCTTTTCCTTTTGAGCCATTAACAGGCTTCTGGATTCCGTGCCTACACAGAACGTACTTATGCGTCTATCCCATTCAGGACTAGTTACACTAGTTCTTCTTTACTTTCATGCTTCATTTTAGTCATTCCACCTTCTGGTTGCACCCGGTGATGGTTCCTGCCTTAGCTAGGTGATATTCTCATTCCAATCATCACAGACTGATTGGAGTTCCCGTTTTCCGAACTGGATTTGTTTTGTGGCCCTAAGTGGGTTTTAATCGCTATTAATGGGGTTTTCTCCTTTGCAGACTTCATGCTATAACTGATTATATATATTTTACTTTTTTGTGGATGCACTATTGCCGTGTTCTGTTTCCTCGTGGAACAACTTCCGTAGGCCTTATAGGCATTCCTGGTACACTTTATGGTGTTTTAGTATCCCTTATAGGGACTTTTCTATTGTAACCCTGGGGAAATAGTGCACGCGGTCTTCTGCCTTGCATATAGGCCCTTGTTCGGTTGTATCTCTCGTCCAGCTCCTTTAGTTCCATGGAGCACTCCTTCAGCTTTCTTCTGGCGCTAATCAGTGTTTCTAACACGTTCTCCTTTTCCTAGCAGCGTTTGAGACATGTGGACTAGTCCTCTTCCTGCAGTCTCTTGTGCCTCTATCAGTGCGTCCTTGCATTCCTGTTGAGGACTACTGTCAATATTCCGAGCAGGGTGGTCTTTTACCGCTCATTTCTAGGCGCCTGGGGTGCTTGTTTTTGTTATTGTTTTTTTAAGTGGATCATGCTTTTAGATGGGGCGACGTTTTTCTACCTCCTTCTTAATGCTGTTTTTTTTTTTTTTTTTTAGGGTAGTGGTGGTTACTCCAACTCCTCTTGGAAGTCCATCGTTCAAGGGCCCGCTCACTTATACTTTCGCCCTTGGTCTCTTTTGACTACTTCGTCCTTGCAGAGCGATGAATGTCTTTTTCTCCTTGGGTCCTACCTGGTCCTTTTGCTGGCACTCGCAGTGCTTTTCGAGGTTCAGATACTGCCATGGCATTTTCCCGCCTGTCTCCTTATTCTCCAGGACTCACCATATACTCTTGTTCTTTGTGGTGACTGGACCATTCTCTCTTCGAGTGGTTTGTAAGGAACTTTTCTCCTCTTTTCGACCGCACTTTTCTTCATGGGTCTGCAGTTCTTGGAGCAAGATGGACTGGTGCTCCTCTGAAAGACTCTTAGGTGGCTACAGGCGGATGGTGCGACTGTGCGAAAAGGAATGGCAGGTTATAGCCTTGTTGGAGCGATCTGAAGGACTCATCTGTCAGATATCATATTTTGCCACCTTTGGAGGAAATATCTGATCCTGCATACTGTAGGAAGCTGGCTTTTTATGTAGTTCACCGAAATGAGGTACACTATGTAGAAAGTCCAGACAACACTTATTGACTTACATGGCTTAAATTATAATCCCAAATGCTCTCTTTGTGGTAGTGTGGGCGAGCAGTTTAGGCTTATCAGAGGGTAGTGTTAAGCATTTGGTGTACACACAGAATCAATAAATGAGGCACACACTTAAGAAGAAACTCTAGACCAATTTAGAAAAATTACAAGTATTTTCATATTTAACAGCCTTCCATGAGAGCTCGGGTGCAGGGGGTCTTTGTCGGCTGGTGCCCATGCGTCAAAGGTACACATGGTTCTCGGTTAGACCTGCAAAGTGGGACAAATCAGGACAGCTGGGCCACTCTCAGTGCTGGCCTCTGCAATGCAGACGTCCCTCGTCTGCTTCTTGGTCTTTGCGGCATTGGAGTCCGGATTGGACTCAAACAAGCTTTGGATGCTGCAAGGGTCCCAGTACCCCAGGTATTGGTGCAGTGTGACTCCTGTTGGTCCTGGCATTTTCTCACTTGGAGGGAAGAAGGCTCTTACCCCCTGGAGCAGGGTGACACCTTTCTGGGTGGCTGCTGCGTCAGTGGACCCGGTGAACAGCAGAAAGGTGAACAGGATGTTGCGGTCGGTGCCTGCAGGCAAGTGGCTCCTCCGTTTCAAGGTAGATGCTTATGGCTTGGCGAAGTGCTGGAGGCCCTCTAAGGCTTTTGTAGGATGCACAGCTGCAGGACGAGCTAGTTTGTCGCAATTTTCAGGACAGGAGCAGGTAGGTAGGCAGGCATGGTTTGATGCCAAAGTCCACCAGCAGTCCACATTTCTTGCTTCTTCAGCTCTACTTTGTCCTCTTCTTTCTTCAGTCAGACGAGTCTGAGTTCCTGGTGTCAGGGGGCCACCTAAATACTCATTTTAGGGGCTTTAAGGGGAGTGAAGGGTAGTAGCCAATGTCTACTTACCCCTGGGGTCACTACACCCCCTATATGACTGCTTCCTGTGGGGAGTTGGCATAACCCTATCCCAGAATTCCTATTTCCTCCAGAATCAAAATGGTGGAACCCTTCTTTCATGGAGCACATCAGGCAGCACACCTAAGGGGTGTGACTGGCCTGGTAGTGCACCACGCCTCCTTGCATAGTTAATTTCCTGCCTGTCCTGGTGCCAAAGGGGCCTCAGGACAGCGGGTGGCATCTCTCAGGTCTGGGGAAGCCGGGGTTTGTAGCCCCTGGCCTTGATATGTAAATTCACTAGACATCCTGCTGGAGGAGGTGTGAACACCTGCCAGAGCAGACATTGTTCCTGACCTCCTTTGAGTGTGGGCACTCACCTGCAGCGGGTCAGAAACGTGTCTGTGGTGGCAGGTTGAAAGATACCAGGCAGCTAGCACACTAATAGGCTAGTAGGTTTTCAGGGGGCACCTCTAAGGTGCCCTCTGGGTGCATGTTATAATAAATCCACTATTGGCATCAGCATAGATTTATTAAGACAAGATGTTTGATACCAAAGACTAAAGGTTTCAGTGAAGCCATCATGTATCTGAGGAACTCTCAACGACCAGTGACTAGTACATTACTTAAGATGGCTTCCCTGTACACTTGTATTATCTAGCAATTGAACTAGACCGCACAGGGGCATTTCTGTTCATGCAGATATGTCCTCACATGTAATATAATACACCCTGCCTTAGGCCTATAAGACCTGCTGTAGGGGTGACTTACATATATTGCATGCAGCGTTTGTGGGCATGGCACACAGGGTGTTTGCCATGTCGTGTTTTCACTTTTGTCTACACCATTTCATGCAGCCTGCAATGGCAGTCTGCATGAGTTTGGTGGCGAGCCCCTTAGGGTGGCACAATACATGCTGCAGCCCTACAAGCAGAGGGGACAGAGTCTATGCCACTCAGTAGTGACCAGGAGGCACGGAAGAGCAATGCCCAATGATGTCGGACGGTTCAGATGAGTTGACAGTGACCTTGTCGCTGCGGCTGTGAGGACCAGGCAATGCTGAGGAAGACCAGGAGCCGTGCACGAGCCGTCCCATGTTAGATGTCGGTGACCAAGGGGTCGGTGTCCGGCTGGAGCACCAACAAGCGTCGGTAGCCGCAACTGGCATGGAGAATGCAAAAGGAGCAACGTTGGGACCAGCAAGACCCAAGGGACTCGCCAACAGCAGGACAGTCCGAGCAAGCAGGGGAGCCCAGTGAAGCAAGAGAAGACCCTCAGGAAGACTCATAGGCCGAAGGCACAGGAGTCGCAAAAGGACCTAGAGCAGCTCACCAAGAACAAAGGCCCACAGTGGAGAGGCTGCGGTGAGGACGCTGAGTTTGGAGGGAAGAGATACAGGAGCTTCTTGTAGCCCGAACATTTCTGGAGAGCAGAGTCAACAAGTCCTGGTAATGGCAAGTCGACGTGGTGCATAGGGGTTTCGGTCCCAGTGGTTCCGACGAGGGATACTGGCCTCAAAATTGCAGAGCCTTGGGAAGTCCGTAGGACGTCAGGAGCAGCAGACCGGTCAGCTTTGTTACGGTGCCTGCAGATGCAGAGGAGTGACAACTTCACTCCAAGGGAAATTACTTCGGGTGTCCTTGATGCCCACAGGTCTGCTGAAAAACCTGGAAGAAGTACAGACACAGATGACGAAGAAGACTTGCCGAACAGCGAGACCAGGAGCAGCAGGAGTTTTCCTTGGTGCAGTCTCTGTTCCAGGTGAAGTCCAACGAGGTCCAAGTGTCCCGACTTTCTAAAAGTGGCATGGTTTCAGTCTTGAGTCTTGTCCCTCGAAGAATCTAAGGAACCGCCCACAGGTAAGTCCTTAAGTACCCTAGGGAAAGGGTTGGAATAACTCCGGAGTCCCTCCCAGAGGAGGGGCTGGACAGAGGGGAGGATACTCCTGTGTCTTTTGTCCAGTTTTGCACCAGAGCAGGGGAGCCAAGGGCTCCTTAAACTGGCTCAAACTGGAGTATGCAAGGAGGGCACCAAATGTGCCCTTCAAAGCAGTCTGGTGGCACTGGCAAGCGCCCCCACCCCAGCCCAATACACAAAGTCCTGTCTGAGAGGTGGTCACACTGCCCTGTGACAGGAAACCTATTGTTCTACCTTCCCCTGCTCGAGCTTGGCTCAGCAGCAGCGGGGCAGAATGGTGTCTGTGGTCGGCAGCAGCACTAGCTTGCTGTCAGATCCTGAAAGGCTGTTACTGTTAGTACAGGGCAGTACCCCAAGGGAGCCCCCAGTACATGGGATCATACGTCCAACACTGGAATCGGTGGTGGGGTATGATTCCAACATGTTTGATACCAAACATGTCCGGGTTCATTGCAAACACTATATAGTTAGACATCTCGTCATGACTGATGGCCACTATATGTATTAAAAAGGCTGACCACACTTACAAAGCCTGGAGAACTGACTCTGGGGTTTGTAGTGGTATCCTGCTCATGCAGGGGTACCCTCACACTTATAACCAAGCACCCTGCCCTCAGGACTAAATAGCTTGCCATAGGGGTGACTTATAGGTTTTAAGTACAGTGACCTCAGATTTAAGGAAACTTATATCTGTCGTGAGAGGTGCAAGCACCAACTCACACAGGCTGCAATGGCAGGCCTGTAGTCACAGTTTAGGTGGACTCCCATGGGTGGCACAATACATGCTGCAGCCCAGAGGAGACCCCTAGTGTACCTATGCCTTGGGTACCTTTGTACTACATACTAGGGACTTACAAGGGTATTACAGTAGCCAATTGTGGATGTACAAAAGTACTTACCATGGTCAATTTAGGGAGAAAGCATAGTGACTGGGGTCCTGATTAGCAGGATCCTAGTCAGACTAGGTCAAAAACATACTGACACCAACCAGAAAGTGGGGGTAACCATACTAGAAGGATCCTACATTCCTATACCTGGTTAGCAGGCTTCAGTGCACTGTCAGAGTTGAAGACTAGCAACTAGTAGTTCTAAAGGGGGTGAAAAGTGGGGGGGGGGACAACTGCAACAAAATTCTAGTTTCCTACATCTGGGGAGTAACCTCCTGCTAGTAAAAGCAACAGGCTGGTCCTGGCCATCATCATTGGTCTATGATAGGACTGCCCATATCCCATGCTAAAAGGCATCTGTCTGCACAATGGACTTTGTATAATCTGGAGCTTTTAGAATTGGTGTTAAGCATATTACTTCCTTCAGAGTATCAAAAGTCTTTTGACAGTTCTCTGTCCAGTTTGCTTTCTTGGGTTGTTTCTTGGAGGTCAGTTCTGTGATGAGTGCCACAATAGCATCATATCCCTTCCCAAAACTCCTGTGGTATTAACTCAAGCCAAGGAATGCTCTGACTTGAGTCTGGGATGTTGGAGCCTCCTAGTCCATAATAGTTTGGATCTTGGGCTTGTAAGGGTTGAACTTGGCCTCTAGCTACAAGGTGGCCCAAGTATAAAACTGAGCCCTGCCCTATCTGGCACTTACTTGCCTTGATTGTGAGTCCTACTTTATTCAGGGCCCTAAGAACCTTTCCTAGGTGGATCAGATGATCCTGCCAAGTGGAGCTATAGACAGCAATATCATCAAGATATGCTGCATTAAAAGATTCAAGCTCAGCCAGGACTTTGTTCGCTAGGCTTTGGAAGGTGGCAGTGGTATTCTTTAAACCAAAGGGCATTATAGTAAACTGGTTATGTCCATCTGTGGTCGATAATGCTGACTTTTCTTTGGCTCCTGGGGTAAGACCAATTTGTGAGTAACCACATGTCAAATCATAAGTACTGAGAAACGTGGCTGAACCCAACCTGTCAATCAGTTCATCAGCCCTTGGAATAGGGTGTGCATCTGTCTTAGTGACCGCATTGAGACCTCTATAGTCTACACAAAACCTCAGCTCTGGTTTACCTCCCTTGAAATCCAGTTTGGGGACTAAGACCACCTGGGCTGGCCAAGGGAATTCAGAGGATTCAATCACTCCTACCTCCAGCATCTTGTCAACTTCAGCTCTGATGCTTTCTTTGACTTGATCAGACTGCCTGTAAATTTTGTTTTTGACAGGTAGGCTGTCCCCAGTGTCCCCATCATGTCAACATCATGTGTACACCAGGTGCTCTGACCAGGGGTCAAAGAAAAGAGCTCAGCATACTGCCCCAGGCCTTGCCTGCAGTCAGTTTGCTGTTGGGTAGTGAGGGTGTCTGACAACACAGCTCCCTCAACAGATCCATCTTTAAGGTTGTTTGAGAGGAGGTTAGGGACAGGTTGGCTGTGTCAGTCTATTTTGGCATTACAAAAGACGGCATAAAAAGTATTCTATATACACTGAGTATAACATTTTTCCAATCATAAAAGGTACATAGAAATATATGGTTCATTAAAATAGTGGCAATTAAAACTACATGATAAGACACACGTACAACTGAAATAAAAAAATTCATGTATATGAAATTTAAATATTGTTTACATTAACCCAAATTACGGGTGCTGTTTTCTCCTTTTTATAGCACAGCAAAGGTACGAGGCCAGACAATAACAAGTAAAGGGGTCAGATAACAGCTGTAAAAAGTGTAGGGCTGGACGACCTTGTCTAAAATTGAGACTACGCATGAGCGGAAAAAAGTAACTTTTCCTTTCCTCACTGTACAGACTGCAGAAAAATAGGATAGGAAGATCTGAAAGAGACACGTTAGTGACAGATTCCTTACCTTAGAATATCCCCAGGCGTCAGGCTGGATCCGGAAAGTTTTTTGCGTAGCAGTACCCTTGCGCGTCGGTAGGCGGCGTCGTGCGGCTCCGCGTCCGTCGTCGGCGTCGTGGTCGCCGGGATGACGTCGCGGGCAGTACTTAGGCGCTGCCCCTGCGCGCTGACGTCAGTTCTTCTTTTTCCGCGCCAGTAAGCGCAGATCCGGGAAGAGCAGTGCCCTAGTCAATTTTTGACTATCCTTTTTGTGATTTTTTCACTGTTTCTCCAAACGAGTCTTCACGACTCCTAAGGTGTCGTAGGGATGCCCGGCTTTAAGCCCTGCGAGGCCTCTGCTCGCATGATGTCGATCACGGACCCGCATCTGGAGTGTCTCTTCTGTCTCGGCCGAGACCACGACACGAAGTCGTGCCCTGACTGCCGGAAACTTCATCCAAAGGCTTTGTGAGAGCGGTCTCGAAAGCTGCTCGAGGTCCGGCAGTCGGCTCCGCGCCGCACCAAGCCCCGGTCCCGGGAGAGGTCGAGGGGCCGGACGCGGAGTCCCCACCGTTCGTCGGAATCCAAGTCTTCGCGCTCCTCCGGTAAGTCGAAGCACAAGAAGTCTAAGCGGCGTCATCGCTCTAAGACTTCGCCTCGCCGGTCTCGCGACTCGGCTGAGGCCCCAATCTGCACCGTCCCCGCCCCCGCGGCCCCGGACATGCCTGTAGAGCCGCCCCCGAATTACCCGTTCTTTCCGGGGTCGGGGCGACTCAGGCCGAAATACAGGAATTCCTGTCGGCCATGGCCCGCCTCTTCGGGCCTTCAGGTCCCTCCGGTGCGCATTCGGGCCCCGCGGGCCCTGATGGGGTTGCCCCGGCGCCACCGTCGACTCCGGTCCCGGCGCCGCTTGTCCCACCAGCCTTCATCCCGGCCTCGGCTCCGGCCCCAGCCTCGATCCCGGCTCCGGTGGTGCCGCAACCCACATCGGCGCCGTTTGACCTAACCACGCCTCCGCCGACGTCCCCGGTGCCGTTCCTGACGCCGACCGGGGCTCCGGACGACGTCGTTCCCCGGTTCTCTCCGGCTCCGGACATGGAGCCGGACCGACGTCGCCCGACGCCGGTTCCGGCGCCGGTTCCGGCGCCGATGAGACCTTGGGTCCCAAATGTCCCTCCTCCTCCATATTTTGAACCAGAGGAGGACCAGGAGAGCTGGGAGGGGTCTGAGGACCCTCTCACGCAACAGTGTGAGTTTGACCCGGACTGGGTTGAGGAACTTGGGGATGCCAGTGGTCTAGACACCTCCCCTGACACTGGCATGCTGTCTCCTCCCGTGGCTACGGAGGAGGGGGCTAATTTTGCAACGGTGTTGCGTAGAGCTGCTGGAGCCTTACATCTCCAGTTGCCTACTGTGGCCGTCAGGACTAACCTCCTGACAGAAGTGCTTCAGCTGGCGGCTTCCTCTTCGGAGACTGTGCTGCCGTTTAATGATGCACTCACTGACGTTCTTTTGGGTACCTGGTCCAAACCCACCACAGGGGCTCCTGTGGATAGGAACGTGGCCCGACGCCATCGCCCTGCTCCGGGCGACCCCCTGTTTCTCTCCCAACATCCCACCCCTGAGAGCATGGTTGTCCAAGCCTCTGCCTCCCAAACCGCCTTCCCTACCGCCCCTCCGGATAGGGAATCCAAACGCCTGGACCAATTTGGGAAGAAGGCTTTTTCTTCCTCCAGTGCTGGCTTGCGGTCCGTCAACACCGCTTGCCTTTTGGGCCGATATACCCACTCCCTGTGGGATTCGGTGGCGGCTGTTTTGCCGCGGTGTTCTGAGGAGGTCCAGACACTGCTTACCCGCGCCATTGCGGAAGGGCGAGATGCGGCTAAATACACCATCCGTTGTGGCCTTGATACCGCCGACTCGCTGGGCAGATCGCTTGCTACGACGGTGGCGCTCCGTCGCCACGCCTGGCTGAGGACAACTGGTTTCTCGGGTGATGTCCAGAATACACTCATGGACATGCCCTTTGATGGAGTCGGTCTTTTTGGTTCAAAGGCAGACCATGCGCTGGAGCGGTTTAAGGACTCACGGGCTACTGCCAAGTCCCTGGGCCTTTCTGTTGTACGCCCTCCGCTCAGCTCTGCTTTTCGCCCCTTTCGTGGCCACGGAAGGGGCGCCCAGTCACGTCAGATGCCCAGCCACCGGCCCGCACAGCAAGCGTCTACGCGTGGCCGAGGGACGTGGATACCGCCGTGGCGGTTCGGGCAACCAGCGTGCGGGTCAGGCCACCACCTCCAACCCGTCCGCGGCCTCCAAGCCCTCCTAGTCCCTCCTTTCCGGTGCACGGCACGCCAGTAGGGGGCAGGGTCTGCCATCACCTTCACCACTGGCGTCCCATCACCTCGGACAGGTGGGTCTTGGACATTGTCCGAAGGGGCTACTCCCTCCCCTTCGAGACCACCCTCCCAGCCATGCCACCTCAATTCCACCGCATGTCAGGGGATCACTTGGTACTTCTACAGAAGGAAGTCACGGCCCTCTTGGCCAAGAGGGCCATCGAGCATGTTCCGACCCCAGAAGTAGGTCGTGGTTGCTACTCCCACTACTTCCTGGTGCCCAAAAAGGACAAGGAGGACATGCGTCCTATCTTGGACCTCCGGAACGTCAATCGCTTCCTCCGGAAGGAGAAGTTCAAGATGCTCACCCTAGCTCAGGTCTTGACTGCCCTCGACCCTGGAGACTGGTTGGTAGCGTTGGACTTGCAGGACGCTTATTTTCACATCCCCGTCCTGCCGGCCCACCGGCGTTACCTGCGGTTCACGGTAGGCCTCGAGCATTTTCGGTTCACCGTGCTCCCCTTTGGCCTTACAAGTGCCCCTCGGGTGTTCACGAAAGTGATGGCGGTGGTCGCAGCTCATCTGCGCCGGGCAGGGGTTCCAGTCTTCCCCTACCTCGACGACTGGCTGCTGAAGGCGGGCTCGTCCCAGGCAGTCGTCTCCCACCTCCAGACTACGGCCAAACTCCTGCACTCGCTGGGGTTCTCCATCAATGTGCCGAAGTCGCATCTGATTCCTTCTCCACAGCTCCTTTTCATCGGAGCAGTTCTGGACACGACGCAGTTTCGGGCCTATCCTCCCGAACGGCGAGTCCGGGATATTCAGGCTATGATTCCGATCTTTCAGCCTTTATCCTGGGTTTCGGTACGGATGACCCTGAGGCTGCTGGGCCTCATGGCCTCCTGCATCCTGCTGGTCACTCATGCCAGATGGCATATGCGGGCTCTGCAGTGGGACCTGAAGTTCCAGTGGGCGCAGCACCAGGGCAACCTGTCCGATCACGTCCAGATCTCGGAGGGGACTGCAAAACAATTGCAGTGGTGGCTCTCGAACCGGCAGTGGGTCATGGGCAGATCCCTCTCCCTTCCCCAGCCAGAGCACACAGTTGTGACGGACGCGTCCCTTCTGGGATGGGGCGGTCACATGGGAGAGGCGGAGATCAGAGGCCTCTGGTCTCCGGCGGAGTCCCGGCTCCATATCAACCTTCTGGAGCTCCGGGCGATCCGACTTGCACTCAAGGCATTCCTTCCCTCTGTCAAAGGGAAGGTAGTGCAGGTGTTCACAGACAACACCACCGCCATGTGGTACTGCAACAAACAGGGCGGGGTGGGGTCTTGGACCCTTTGTCAGGAGGCTCTGCGCCTCTGGACATGGCTGGAACATCAGGGCATGTTCCTGATGGTTCAACACCTGGCAGGTTCCCTGAACGCCAGGGCGGACGAACTCAGCCGCAGGTGCATGATGGATCACGAATGGCGTCTTCACTCGGAAGTGGCGCAAGGACTCTTTCTACAGTGGGGAGAGCCTTGGTTAGATCTATTCGCCACCGAAGAGAACGCGCAATGTCATCAGTTCTGCGCGTTGGAATTTCCAAGGCGGCACTCGCTCGGCGACGCTTTCGTCACGAGTGGAGTTGCGGTCTATTGTACGCCTTTCCGCCTATACCACTTCTACCCAGAGTGTTGAAGAAGATTCGGCACGACTGGGCCCAAGTCATTCTTGTGGCTCCGGACTGGGCTCGAAGAGTTTGGTATCCCGAGCTACTCAGTATGAGCGTAGATCCCCGATCCGTCTGCCTCTTCGGGAGGATCTTCTGTCGCAGCAGCAGGGGACGGTCCTCCACCCGAACCTGTCCAGCCTCCACCTGCTTGCGTGGAGATTGAGCGGCGGCAGTTGATTCCTTTCGACTTGCCTCCCGAAGTTTGTGATGTGATTCTGGCAGCCAGGCGTCCCTCCACTAAGGTGGTATACGCCTGCAGGTGGAACAAGTTTGTGGCATGGTGCACAGCAAAGGCTGTGAATCCCCTTTCTGCCCCTCTCTCTGAGGTTCTCCTGTTCCTTCTTTCCCTGGCCCAACAGGGTTCTGCCCTGGGTACCATCAAGGGCTATCTTTGTGCCATCTCGGCCTTCCTCAGGCTTCCTGATCAGCCCTCCCTTTTCAAGTCCCCTGTTGTTAACAGGTTTCTAAAAGGCATTACACACCTCTTCCCTCCTGTTCCGTTTGTGATGCCTCAGTGGGACTTGAACTTGGTTCTTACCTTTCTTATGTGCGCTCCCTTTGAGCCTCTACATAACTGTCCTCTTCGTCTTCTGACTCTGAAGACTGCCTTTCTGGTGGCCGTCACCTCCGCTCGGCGGGTGAGTGAGCTCCAGGCTCTATCATGTAAACCTCCCTTTCTGTCTGTCCATCCAGACAAGGTTGTTCTTGGGACGCATCCGTCCTTCTTGGCAAAGGTGGTTACTGCCTTCCACATTGGGCAGACCATCACTTTGCCCACCTTCTTTCCGCCTCCGCATCCCTCCAGGGAGGAAGAGAGGCTCCACCGTCTGGACCCAAAACGTGCGCTTTCCTTTTACATCGACCGCACACGCCATTTCCGGGTGGATGACCAGCTCTTTGTTGGCTACGTGGGCGCCAAAAAGGTCGGGCGGTGCACAAGAGAACCATCTCCCGCTGGGTAACCTTGTGTATCAAAGCCTGCTATTCTTTGGCTAAGAAGGAGCCTCCTGTTGGGCTGCGTGCCCATTCCACCAGGGCAACGGCTGCTACCACGGCTTTGGGCCGCGGTGTTCCGCTGCGGGATATCTGTCAGGCAGCTACGTGGGCCTCGCTGCACACGTTTACAAAGCATTACTGCCTTGACAGTCAGGTCCGGAGGGACGGCTTCTTTGGCCGTTCTGTCCTCCAGGACTTCCTTGTCTGATCTTTGTTCGCAGACCCACCACCGGGGTTGGTATTGCTGGGGTATCTATTCTAAGGTAAGGAATCTGTCACTAACGTGTCTCTTTCAGATGCACAAGTTACTAACTTGTGTAACGATATATCTGTAAGAGACAGTAGTTAGTGACAGATTCCTACCGCCCACCCATCCTCCCCGTTCTGCAAACTGATTTCTAGGGTTAAGGACATCCCTTTCAGGGCCCTAGTATTTTTCAGACACCTATGTCAGCTTCTTGCATGGCTCTGCGTTCCTGGCGCGGAAAGTCGTGTACAGAACTGACGTCAGCGCGCAGGGGCGGCGTCTAAGTACTGCCCGCGACGTCATCCCGGCGACCACGACGCCGACGACGGACGCGGAGCCGCACGACGCCGCCTACCGACGCGCAAGGGTACTGCTACGCAAAAAACTTTCCGGATCCAGCCTGACGCCTGGGGATATTCTAAGGTAAGGAATCTGTCACTAACTACTGTCTCTTACAGATATATCGTTACACAAGTTAGTAACTTGTGCTTCGCATTGAGATGAACGAGCATCACATGGGCAGACAGAGAGAGCATCCATAGAATAAGTGTTAGAGGGATAGCCCAACATAAGAGGAATATAATTCAATTGAAACCTCAGTAATAGGTATCTATTTTGGGAATTCATAACAAAAGATAAATACGTAAAATCAGTAGTATTTAATCTGGGTGATAAGTGATATTGTTTGACCCTAGACTTAGTACAATTAGACTCCCATCCCACTCTCCTCTGCTTTTTCGATCAGTAATTCTTTCAAATCTGAAAGAGATAATTAGTTATAGATTCCTTACCTTAGAATTACCCCCAGGCGTCAGACTGGATCCGGAGAATTTTTCGTCCGCACTACCCTTGCGCGTCGAAAGGTGGCGTCGGTGGGCTCCGCGTTTGTCTTTGGCGTCGTGGTCGCCCGGATGATGTTGCGGTAGCTACTTAGATGCCGCCCTCGTGCACTGACGTCAGTTCCTTCTTTTTCCACGCCAGCCAGCGCAGATCCGGAGAGAGCGGTACCTCCAGTCACTTTTTGACTGACTTTTTGGCGACTTTTGTCGACGCAGTTTTTGAGTCTTCGACTCCTGGTGCACGTCAGGGATTCCCGGCTTCAAGGCGTGCGGTTCCTGTAGCCGACTGATGTCGGTGACGGATCCGCACCACGTGTGCCTGTTTTGCCTGGAGCGCGACCATGACCCCAAGTCGTGCTCCGACTGCCGGACCATGAATCCGAAGTCTTTGCAGGAGCGGTCCCGAAAGCTTCTCGAGGCCCGGCAGTCGGCTCTGCGCCGTTCGAGGTCCTGGTCGCGTGGGAGGTCGAGGGACCGGTCGCGGAGCCCCCACCACCGGTCTTAGTCCAAGTCTTCGCACAAGAAGTCGAAGAAGCATCGTCGCTCTTCGAATTCTCCCCGTCGGTCGGCCGACGCAGCGAGGGATGCGGGTGGTGCCCCTCCTGCAGCTCCGCATGCGGAGCCTGAAGGGCCGACTGAGTTTCCCCCCCCTTCCCGGGACCCGGAATGACCCCTACCCAGCTTCGCCAGTTTTACGAAGCAATGCATGCCATCTTTGGGCAGCCCGACTCCGCTGGCGCGCCTTCGGGCCCCGCGGACTCTGCTGGGGGCCCTGGGCATTCGACGCCGGCGGCTCGGGCCCCGGCACCGCAGGGTGCCCTTGGATCCAGGCCTGGATCCGGATCGGTGCCGGTCGACCTGATTACACCTCCCCCGGCGCCGATTCCACTTGCACCACGTCCGCAGCCGACGCCGGTTGTGTCCCCAGCCGGCGTCGAACCCGGCCTCCATCCCGATGTAGACATGGAGCCGGGATCCGGCGCCGGCGGGTACTTTTGTGCCCTTGTTCTACCCTGGCTCTTTTAGACCAGATTGGCAGCCAGAGGAGGGTGAGGAGGACTGGGAGGGGTTTGGAGACCCTTTAACTGACCAGTTGGGCTGCGAACTGGACTGGAGAGAGGAACTGGGGGAAGCCAGTGGTCTGGATACCTCACCAGATCTTGGCATGTTGTCTCCTTCTACCGTGGCTACAGAGGAGGGAGCGTCTTACGCAGTGGTGTTGCGTAGGGCGACCAAGGCTCTCAACCTCGAGCTACCTATGGTGGCGGTCAGGACCAACCCCTGACAGGTGCTTCAACCGGCAGCGAGCTCTTCGGAGCCCCTGCTGCTGTTTAATGAAGCCCTAACCGACATCCTTTTGGGCACCTGGTCCAGGCCCAACACAGGGGCTCCTGTGGATAGGATGATTGCCCGACGCCACGCCACAGCTCCGGGCGACCCCAATTTCCTCTCTCAACACCCCACCCCTGAGAGCTTGGTGGTCCAAGCCTCCACCTCCAAAGGTGCTTTCCCTAACGCACCACCTGATAGGGAATCCAAAAAGCTGGACCATCTTGGGAATGTTTTCTTCCTCCAGCTTGGGACTGCGGTCGGTAAACACTGCATGTCTGTTGGGCCGCTACACCCACTCCATGTGGGATAAGGTGGCGCAAGTGCTGCCCCAGTGCCCGGAGGAGGCCCGGGCCGTACTCTCCTGTGCAGTTGCCAAAGGGAGAGACGCAGCAAAGTTTACCATCCGCTGTGGGCTGGATACCGCCGACTCACTAGGCAGGAAGATTTCCACGTCAGTAGCCCTTCGACGCTACGCCTGGCTGAGGTTGACTGGTTTTTCAGGGGATGTCCAATCCACTCTTATGGACATGCCCTTTGATGGCCGTCGCCTATTCGGTGACAAGGTAGACAACGCGCTGGAGCGCTTTAAGAACTCTAGGGCTACGGCCAGGTCCTTGGGCCTCTCCACCACCTGCCCTGCGCAGTCTGCTTTTCGCCCCTTTTGTGGCTACGGAAGGGGTGCCCCGCCACGTCCCGCCCGAAGAGGCTACTCCCTCCCCTTCGAGACTACCCCTCCATCCATGCCACCTCAGTACCATCGCATGTCGAAGGATCATCTGGCCCTTCTCCAACAGGAAGTTTTGGCACTCTTGGCCAAGGGAGCCATCGAGCGAGTTCCTGTCCCAGAAGTAGGTCATGGTTGCTATTCCCACTACTTTCTGGTGCCCAAGAAGGACAAAGGCCTGCGTCCTTTCTTGGATCTCAGGAATGTCAACTGCTTCCTCCGGACGAAGAATTTCAAAATGTTGATGCTAGCTCAGGTCCTGTCTGCCCTCGACCCTGGAGACTGGATGGTAGCGTTGAACTTGCAGGACGCTTATTTTCACATCCTCGTCCTGCCGGCCCACTGGCGTTACGTGGGGTTCACAGTAGGCCACGAGCACTTTCAGTTGACCGTGCTCCCCTTTGGCCTTACCAGCGCCCCTCGGGTGTTCACGAAAGTGATGGCGGTGGTCGCAGCTCATCTGCGCAGATCAGGGGTTCCAGTCTTCCCCTATCTTGACGAATGGCTGTTGAAGGCGGGCTCGCCCCAGGCTGTCGTCTCCCACCTCCAGACTACGGCGGACCTCCTGCATTCGCTGGGGTTCTCTGTCAACGTGCCGAAGTCACACCTGACTCCCTCTCAGAAGCTCCTCTTCATCAAAGCGGTTCTGGACACGATGCAGTTTCGAGTTTATCCTCCCGAGCAGCGAGTCCGGGATATTCGGGCTATGATTCCGATCTTTCAGCTTCTATCCCGGGTTTCGGTCAGAATGACCCTGAGGCTGCTGGGCCTCATGGCCTCCTGCATCCTGCTGGTAGATCATACCAGGTGGCATATGCGGGCTCTGCAGTGGGACCTGAAGTTCCATTGGGCACAGCATCAGGGGAATCTGTCCGATTGCGTACAGATCTCGGAGGGCACTGCACTTCAATTGCAGTGGTGGCTAACGAGCCGGGATTGGGTCAACGGCAGATCCCTCTCTCTTCCCCAACCTGAGTTCACAGTTTTGACAGATGCATCACTGCTGGGATGGGGCGGCCACATGGGAGAGGCGGAGATCAAAGGCCTCTGTCTCCGGCGGAGTCCGGCTCCACATCAACCTTCTGGAGCTTCGGGCGATCCGTCTTGCACTAAAAGCATTCCTTCCCTCTGTCCGAGGAAGAGTAGTGCAGGTGTTCACGGACAACACCACCACCATGTGGTACTGCAACAAACAGGGCGGGGTGGGGTCGTGTACCCTATGTCAAGAGGCTCTCCGTCTCTGGACATGGCTGAAACATCACGGCATATCCCTGGTGGTTCAACACCTGGCAGGTTCACTGAATGCCAGGGCGGACGAACTCAGCCGCAGGTGCATGATGGATCACGACTGGCGTCTTCACTCGGAGGTGGCGCAAGGTCTATTTCAGCAGTGGGGAGAGCCTTGGTTAGATCTATTCGCCACCGAAGAGAACGCGCAATGTCAGCAATTCTGCGCGTTAGAATTTCCAAGGCGGCACTCGCTAGGCGATGCTTTTCGTCGCGAGTGGAGTTGCGGTCTTCTATACGCCTTTCCGCCTATACCACTTCTGTCCAGAGTGCTGTAGAAGATCAAGTGCGACCTGGCCCAAGTCATCCTGGTGGCTCCGGATTGGGCACGAAGAGTTTGGTATCGCGAGCTGTTACACATGGCCATCGATCCTCCTCTTCAGGAGGATCTTCTGTCGCAGCAGCAGGGGACGGTCCTTCACCCAAACCTGTCCAGCTTTCACCTCCTTGTGTGTAGATTGAGTGGCAGCAGTTGACGGCTTTTGACCTTCCTCCCAATGTCTGTAATGTTATCTTGGCAGCCAGGCGTCCCTCCACTGAGATGGTATACGCCTGCAGATGGAACAAATTTGTGGCATGGTGCACAGCAAAGGCTGTGGATCCCCTTTCTGCCCCTCTTTCTGACGTTCTCTTGTTCCTCCTTTCTTTGGCCCAGCAGGGCTCTGCTCTGGGCACTCTTATGGGCATCTCTCAGCCATTTCAGCCTTTCTTAGGCTTCCTGATCAGCCTTCTCTGTTCAAGTCCCCTATTGTAAATAGATTCCTTAAGGGCATTACTCATCTTTTTCCTCCTGTTCCTTTCGTAATGCCTCAGTGGGACTTGAACTTGGTTCTTACATATCTGATGTGTGCTCCATTTGAGCCGCTTCTTAACTGTCCTCTCAGACTTCTTACTTTAAAGACTGCTTTTCTGATTGCCATCACCTCTGCTCGCAGGTTGAGTGAGCTTCAAGCACTTTCTTCCAAGCCTCCCTTTCTGGCTGTTCATCCGGAGAAGGTCGTCCTCAGAACTAAACCTTCCTTTCTTTCCAAGGTGGTTACTTCCTTTCACATAGGTCAAACAATCACTTTGCCCACCTTCTTTCCGCCTTCGCATCCTTCTAAAGAGGTAGAGAGGCTCCACCGTCTGGATCCAAAACGTGTGGTTTCCTTTTATTTTGATCACACCAAACAATTCCGGGTGGATGACCATCTCTTTGTTGGTTACGTGGGCGCCAAGAAAGGTTCGGCCATGCACAAACGGACCATCTCCAGGTATGTTGTTTTGTGCATCAAAGTTTGCTACTGTTTGACAAAGAAGGAGCCTCCAGTGGGACTGCACGCCCATTCCACCAGGGCGACGGCAGCTACCACTGCTTTGGGACAGGGAGTCCCCCTTAATGACATCTGTCAGGCAGCTACATGGGCATCTGTGCACACGTTCACCAAACACTACTGCCTGGACATCCAAGTCCGGAGAGACGGCTTCTTTGGCCGTTCTGTTCTCCAAGACTTTCTGGTGTGAACTTGGTTCGCAGACCCACCTCCGGGGTTGGTATTGCTGTGGTATCTATTCTAAGGTAAGGAATCTATTACTAATTGTCTCTTTCAGATGAACAAGTTACTTACCTTCGATAACGATATATCTGTAAGCGACATAGATTAGTTATAGATTCCTTACCGCCCCACCCATCATCCCCGTTCTGCTAACTGTCTTCTAGGGTCAGGGAATCCCTTTCAGGGCCCTAGTTTTGTGCACCAGTGGTCAGTGTCTTGCATGGCTCTGCGCTTCTGGCGTGGAATGTCGCGTAAAAGAACTGAGGTCAGCGCGTGAGGACGGCATCTAAGTACTTACGGCGACGTCATCCCGGTGACCACGACGCCAACGATGAACGTGGAGCCGACCGATGCCACCTTTCGACGCGCAGGGGTACTGCTGACGAAAAATGCTCCATATCCAGTCTGATGCCTGGGGGTAATTCTAAGGTAAGGAATCTATAACTAATCTATGTCTCTTACAGATATATCATTACCGAAGGTAAGTAACTTGTTCTTCAGCCCTTGAAACAGTCGTATATGTGATCGGGTTGTCAAATAATTTGCCAATGGAATAAAAACTTGACAAATTGAAGCCACTTTATTTTGCGTAAACCATGTAGCTTTAGGAAGTCTCTCAAAATTTCTTGTGTTAACTTTAACAATTCCCTTCTCTACACTGAGTGCCACAAAAAAAGTGGAGCAGAACGGATCTGATCTGTAATAAATGGAACGTCCAGTTCGGAGTGACAATTGTAGGAAGAGCAGGATTGTGAGACGCCTACTAATCTTTTCCAAAAGCTACCCTCAATTCGTTGTAGAGTGGATATGCTAGTGGTTCCCCACAATACTGCCCTATACGTGGCAACAGATGCCGTTTTTGCTTCATATATCTTTTTAATTGTATCTATCTGAAAGAGACAATTAGTTATGGATTCCTCACCTTAGAATTACCCCCAGGCGTCAGACTGGATCCGGAGAATTTTTCTTCAGCAGTACCCCTGCGCCATCGGTAGGTGGCGTCGGTCGACTCCGCGTTCGTCGATGGTGTCGTGTTCGCCGGAATGACGTCGCGGTATCTACTTAGATGCCTCCCCTGCACGCTGACGTCAGTTCTTTCTTTTTCCACGCCAGCCAGTGCAGATCCGGAGAGAGCGGTACCTTGAGTCACTTTTTGACTCTATTTTTGCGTCTATTTGTCGACGTCTTTTTGAGTCGTTACGACTCCTGGTGCACAGGGATTTCATCTCAGCGGGCCGGCTTCAAGCCTTGTGACACCTGTCACAAGCTGATGTCGGTGATGGACCCCCTTCTTTTGTGCCTCTGGTGCCTGGAGCGCGACCACGACACAAAGTCGTGCTCTGACTGCCGGGCCATGGCCCCGAAGTCTTTGCTGGAGTGGTCCCGAAAGCGTCTGGAGGCCTGGCAGTCGGCTCCATGCCGATTGAGGTCCCGGTCGAGAGGGAGGTCGCGGGACTGGTCGCGGAGCCATCAACACCACTCCTCGTCGAAGTCTTCAGGTAAGTCGAAGCACAAAAAGAAGGCGAAGAAGCACCGTCTCTCTTCGTGTTCTCCCCGTCTGTCGGCCGACACGACGCGGGATGCGGGTGGTAGTCATCCGGCTCCGCCCGCGGAGCCTGTTGGTTCGACCTCAAGCCTTCCTCCCTTTCCAGGAGCCGGGGCGACCCCTGCCCAACTTCGTAGCTTTTGCGAAGCCCTCCATTCTATTTTCGGGCAGCCCTACTCTGCCGGCACGCCTTCGGGCCCCACTGTCGTGTAGTTCCTATAAGACCTATATAGGATCTGTGCGTTTAGACAGCATACACTGCGTGACTGGCGTCCAGACTGATTCCAGACACCCTCACCGGGTATGTTGGCCTGTGTACCAGCTAGCTCGCAATGCCACTATAACCTCTTCTTACCAAGGAGAGAATAGTTCTTGGCAACTATCGAACATGACAACCCTAATCCCTCAGGACCGTGGAAACAGTAACTTACTTTTCGCTCAGTCACCCGTGCTCACTTGTTCTCAGAGAGATGCACAGAATAAACGGTTGGGACGTTTTCAATAAGTATTTATTTAACAGTCGTTATTCTAGCGTAAAATAAGTGCACTGAAATCGCCAGTAGACAGTAGCAGATATAAATGAGTAGCAGCACAAAGAAAGTAAACCAATGGTAGGTTTCTACCATTTTGCTAAAATCATAAATATAGGCGAGTATATGAAATACATGGCAATAAAATGCGTACTCCTACGATGCACCCTAACTAGATGTACCTAAGTGTACCTAGCTTGTGAGTATTTGTAAAGCCAAGAATCCCTCTAGGATAAAGCTAACCCCATTACCTGATAGCCTGCGGGACCCCGTTCTGGTCTCGAACTGAACACCCCGCGAGGGATGTCAGGCCACTGCGAGCTAGAGTATCTACATGCAGGAACCTCAACGTCTCGCGTCAGTGTGTCGGCATGGAAGTCGTGATCTCCTCTCCCTATCTCAGCAAGATGTGGTGTTTATATACCCTAAGGTATCCCCAGGGGTTCTACCTTGGTGTGCCAGTGTCGGACTTAGGATGACGTCAGGAATGAACTTTATACACAGTTATTATGCAGGAGATGATGGTCCTGCTGTGATTCCAAGAAACTAAGAATTCTCATGATTAATTTATGAGGCCAGTGTCCAGGGGAAAAACCCTACGTACTGATGTGTGGTATTGTAACTGGGTAAAAGGTCAGTCCTCCAAATCCGTTATGTCTGTAGTATAGGAGAGAATGTAGGTGAAGGGTTTTGGTGATACCTAGACCTATATCGGGATACCTATATGAAATATAACACCTACTCCTCATCCGACTGGACGACATTACTCAATTCTAGCGTACTACCAAGGTGTCTAGAGGTTCGTACACAACAAATAATAAAACAATTTTAAGACGAGTTAAAAGCGTTAAAAAAAAGAAAAACCCTTTAAAAAGTGTTCTGCAAAAAATCAGTCAAGTTGTGGCTCTAAAGTGTCCGTTTATATAGTCCGAAGAACTACAAGCATCTGAAAGCCATGCAAGTCGAAAATGTTTCAATTTGGAATTTCGAAAAAGTTAAAAGCCAAATCTTACCAGCATGTGACATGCCAAATGTTTGTGTCCTTGCTGGCAGACGCAACATTGCAGCTGTCTGCATACGCAGCTGACAGTCCCTGTAACACCTCACAAAGAATGTCAATTGAGCACAGATGATCTTCCGTACTGCCTGTAGCAGGTGCCGTGGCCGCCTGTGCCTTATTCAAGGCCTGAGTGTTTGAGGAGCCGATGTCCATACCAACAGGAGCAGAAACTACGCTGAGGACACTGCAGAACATGGGCCGTTAGCGGGTCCAGTAAAGCATCAACGTCTAGTGGCGCAGCAGATGGAAGTGTCAGACAGAGGTCCAGCACGCATTCTTCTCCGCAGAACAGGCATCGGAGAACAGGTAGGACACAGTCCTTCCAGACTGGTCTAAATGACAGGAACCAAGAAGCGCTCAGTTCCCGTAGGCGAGGTGTGCCCAGATGTTGTACCATGCGATCACGGTATTTGCGCTCCAGGGGAGCTGTTGCTACTTCCTTGGTGGCTGGGACATCCATTGCGTAGCAGAAAGGTAACAATCAGGATTCCTGCTATTAGAAACAGAATCAGCGGAAGCCCTCCAAAAATGCTTCCAAAGACGGAGTGTACAAAGTTTGGTATAACTCCGAGGACAGTCTGAACGGTGCTTAACAGTCCGGAACCTATGGTCTTAAATAGGTGTACAATACCCGTCGTATCGGACATGTTAAAGATACGACTTACCATTTCTGTGAAATGGTAAGGGCAGTTTGTACGTATAAGTGCCTGTATCTCAGCCGAGGACTTTACGATCTGGAGATCAAAAGTTTCCCGGGCGGAGGTTAAGGGCACGGTTCGTTGTAAAAGCATGGCTTTCATTTTGCTCAGAGTATCAAACCGTATAAAGGAAACATTTAGCAAAGGCCATAATGGCGTCTCCCTGACTGTATGTGTTGGTGGAAACAATACTTGTATACAGCAAGTAACCCTGGAGCTCACAGTGACTAGATATGCGACGCCCGGAAGCATCCCACAACAACCTTGATCATTCAGCATCAAGTAACTTCCATTCGAGAGAAGCCTGAATACCAGATTAATCACAGCTGCCGGGGTACCCCTCAAGTGACAGGACAAGTTCGCCACAGACCCATTACAAGCCCCGTGTAGCATAGTATCCTGGCATATGTGAGATCCACTTAAAGCGTTCTCGCAGTTAGTTGCGTTTAGAAACACTTCCAGATCCCCACTCCTGCATCGAAATCTGTATGGTAAATCCCAGGATTCCCTGATGAATTCCTTACCCATCTTTTCAAATCTGCCTGCTTATTGTTGTTCTAGGCAATATTGAAACTGGAAAATCTGAAAGAGACACGTTAGTGATAGATTCCTTACCTTAGAATATCCCCAGGCGTCAGGCTGGATCCGGAAAGTTTTGCGTAGCAGTACCCTTGCGCGTCGGTAGGCGGCGTCGTGCGGCTCCGCGTCCGTCGTCGGCGTCGTGATCGCCGGGATGACGTCGCGGGCAGTACTTAGACGCCGCCCCTGCGCGCTGACGTCAGTTCTTCTTTTTCCGCGCCAGCAAGCGCAGATCCGGGAAGAGCAGTGCCCTGGTCAATTTTTGACCATTATTTTTGGTGATTTTTTCACTGTTTTTTTTTCCATCTTTAAGGTGTCGTAGGGATGCCCGGCTTCAAGCGATGCGGCGCCTGTGCGCGGATGATGTCCGTCACCGACCCGCATTGGGAGTGTCTCTTCTGCCTCGGCCGAGGCCACGACACCGAGTCTTGTCCCGAATGCCAGGCCCTCAACCCGAAAGCTTTGCGAGAGCGGTCTCGAAAGCTCCTCGAGGCCCGGCATTCGGCTCCACGGAGGCCCCGGTCGCGTGAGAGGTCCAGGGGTCGCTCGCGGAGTGCACACCGGTCGTCGGCGTCGAAGTCTTCTTCGTCCGGTAAGTCTAAGCACAAGAAGTCCAAGAAGCATCGTCGCTCTCGGACTTCGCCTCGCCGGTCTCGCGACTCGGCTGAGGCCCCTCCCGGCACCGTCCCCGCCCCCGCGGCCCCGGACTTGCCTGTGGAGTCGCCCCGTCATACCCGCCCTTCCCGGGTTCGGGGGCGGATCCGGCCAAGGTACAGGAGTTCCTGTCGGCCATGGCCCGCCTCTTCGGGCCTTCAGGCCCCTCCGGTGCGCCTTCGGGCCCCGCGGGCCCTGATGGGGTTGCTCCGGCGTCGCCGGCGGCTCCGGCTCCGGCGTCGCCCGGGCCTCCAGCCTCGATCCCGGCTCCGGCTTCGGCCCCGGCCTCGATCCCGGCTCCACAACCCCCATCGACGCCGGTCGACCTCACGACACCTCCGCCGGCGCCGATGTCTCCGGTGCCGTTCTCGACGCCGCCCTGGGCTCCGGGCGGCGTCGTCCCCAGTTCCTTCCGGCTCCGGACATGGACCCGGAGCGACGTCGCTCGACGCCGGCTCCGGCGCCGATGGGACCTTGGGTCCCAAATGTCCCTCCTCCTCCTTATTTTGAACCAGAGGAGGACCAGGAGGACTGGGAGGGGTCTGATGACCCTCTGACTCGCAACTGTCAGTATGATGAGGACTGGACAGAGAGTCTAGGGGAGGCCAGTGGTCTGGATACTTCTCCTGACACTGGCATGCTGTCTCCTCCCGTGGCTACGGAGGAGGGGGCCAATTTTGGTACGGTGTTGCGTAGGGCTGCTGGGGCCTTACGTCTCCAGCTCCCTACTTTGACGGTCAAGCCTAACATCTTGACAGAGGTGCTTCAGCCGGCAGCCTCCTCTGCGGAGACTGTGCTGCCGTTTAACGACGCCCTCACAGACGTTCTTTTGGGCGCCTGGTCCAAGCCCAACACAGGGGCTCCTGTGGATCGGAACGTGTCACGACGCCATCGCCCCGCTCCGGGCGACCCCCTGTTTCTTTCTGTCCACCCCACTCCTGAGAGCTTGGTTGTCCAAGCCTCCGCTTCCCAAACCGCCTTCCCTACCGCTCCTCCGGATAGGGAATCCAAACGCCTGGATCAGTTTGGGAAGAAAGGTTTTTCTTCCTCCAGTGCTGGCTTGCGGTCCGTTAACACCGCTTGTCTTTTGGGCCGATATACCCACTCTCTGTGGGATTCGGTGGCGGATGTTTTGCCCCAGTGCCCTGAGGAGGTCCAGGCACTGCTTTCCCGCGCCATTGCGGAAGGAAGGGATGCGGCCAAATACACTATCCGTTGTGGCCTTGACACCGCCGACTCGCTGGGCAGGTCGATTGCAACGACGGTGGCGCTCCGCCGCCACGCCTGGCTGAGAACCACTGGTTTTTCAGGGGATGTCCAGAATACTCTCATGGACATGCCCTTTGATGGAGTCGGTCTTTTTGGGTCCAAAGCAGACCATGCGTTGGAGCGCTTTAAGGACTCACGGGCTACTGCCAAGTCCCTGGGCCTTTCTGCTACACGCCCTCCGCTGCCTTCTGCTTTTCGCCCCTATCGTGGCCACGGTAGGGGCGCCCTTCACGTCAGCAGCCCAGCCACCGGCCCGCGCAGCAGGCGTCTTCGCGTGGCCGAGGACGTGGATTCCGCCGTGGCGGATCGGGCAACCAGCGTGCGGGTCAGGCCACCACCTCCAACCCGTCCGCGGCCTCCAAGCCCTCCTAGTCCCTCCTTTCAGGTGCACGGCACGCCAGTAGGGGGCAGGGTCCGCCATCACCTTCCCCACTGGCGCACCATCACCTCGGACAGGTGGGTCTTGGACATTGTCCGAAGGGGCTACTCCCTCCCCTTCGAGACCACCCCCAGCCATGCCACCTCAATTCCACCGCATGTCAGGGGATCACTTGGTGCTTCTACAGAAGGAAGTCACGGCCCTCTTGACCAAGAGGGCCATCGAGCATGTTCCGACCCCAGAAGTAGGGCGTGGTTGCTACTCCCACTACTTTCTGGTGCCCAAAAGGACAAGGAGGACATGCGTCCTATCTTGGACCTCCGGAACGTCAATCGCTTCCTCCGGAAGGAGAAGTTCAAGATGCTCACCCTAGCTCAGGTCTTGACTGCCCTCGACCCTGGAGCCTGGTTAGTAGCGTTGGACTTGCAGGACGCGTATTTCCACATCCCCGTCCTGCCGGCCCACCGGCGTTACCTTCGGTTCACGGTAGGCCACGAGCATTTTCAGTTCACCGTGCTCCCCTTTGGCCTTACCAGTGCCCCTCGGGTGTTCACGAAAGTGATGGCGGTGGTCGCGGCTCATCTGCGCCGGGCAGGGGTTTCAGTCTTCCCCTACCTCGACGACTGGCTGCTGAAGGCGGGCTCGTCCCAGGCAGTCGTCTCCCACCTCCAGACTACGGCCGAACTCCTGCACTCGCTGGGGTTCTCCATCAATGTGCCGAAGTCGCATCTGATTCCTTCTCCACAGCTCCTTTTCATCGGAGCAGTTCTGGACACGACGCAGTTTCGGGCCTATCCTCCCGAACGGCGAGTCCGGGATATTCAGGCTATGATTCCGATCTTTCGGCCTTTATCCTGGGTTTCGGTAAGGATGACCCTGAGGCTGCTGGGCCTCATGGCCTCCTGCATCCTGCTGGTCAATCATGCCAGATGGCATATGCGGGCTCTGCAGTGGGACCTGAAGTTCCAGTGGGCGCAGCACCAGGGCAACCTGTCCGATCACGTCCAGATCTCGGAGGGGACTGCAAAACAGTTGCAGTGGTGGCTCTCGAACCGGCAATGGGTCATGGGCAGATCCCTCTCCCTTCCCCAGCCAGAGCATACAGTTGTGACGGACGCGTCCCTTCTGGGATGGGGCGGTCACATGGGAGAGGCGGAGATCAGAGGCCTCTGGTCTCCGGCGGAGTCCCGGCTCCATATCAACCTTCTGGAGCTCCGGGCGATCCGGCTTGCACTCAAGGCATTCCTTCCCTCTGTCAAAGGGAAGGTAGTGCAGGTGTTCACAGACAACACCACCGCCATGTGGTACTGCAACAAACAGGGCGGGGTGGGGTCTTGGACCCTTTGTCAGGAGGCTCTGCGCCTCTGGACATGGCTGGAACATCAGGGCATGTTCCTGATGGTTCAACACCTGGCAGGTTCTCTGAACGCCAGGGCGGACGAACCTCAGCCGCAGGTGCATGATGGATCACGAATGGCGTCTTCACTCGGAAGTGGCGCAAGGACTCTTTCTACAGTGGGGAGAGCCTTGGTTAGATCTATTCGCCACCGAAGAGAACGCGCAATGTCATCAGTTCTGCGCGTTGGAATTTCCAAGGCGGCACTCGCTCGGCGACGCTTTTCGTCGCGAGTGGAGTTGCGGTCTGTTGTACGCCTTTCCGCCTATACCACTTCTACCCAGAGTGTTGAAGAAGATTCGGCACGACCGGGCCCAAGTCATTCTTGTGGCTCCGGACTGGGCTCGAAGAGTTTGGTATCCCGAGCTACTCAATATGAGCATAGATCCCCCAATCCGTCTGCCTCTTCGGGAGGATCTTCTGTCGCAGCAGCAGGGGACGGTCCTCCACCCGAACCTGTCCAGTCTACACCTGCTTGCGTGGAGATTGAGCGGCGGCAGTTGATTCCTTTCGACTTGCCTCCCGAAGTTTGTGATGTGATTCTGGCAGCCAGGCGTCCCTCCACTAAGGTGGTATACGCCTGCAGGTGGAACAAGTTTGTGGCATGGTGCACAGCAAAGGCTGTGGATCCCCTTTCTGCCCCTCTTTCTGAGGTCCTTCTGTTCCTTCTCTCTCTGGCCCAACAGGGTTCTGCCCTGGGTACCATCAAGGGTTATCTTTGTGCTATCTCGGCCTTCCTCAGGCTCCCTGATCAGCCCTCCCTTTTCAAGTCCCCTGTTGTTAACAGGTTCTTAAAAGGCATTACTCACCTCTTCCCTCCTGTTCCGTTTGTAATGCCTCAGTGGGACTTGAACTTGGTTCTTACCTTTTTAATGTGCGCTCCCTTTGAGCCTCTGCATAACTGTCCTCTTCGTCTTCTGACTCTAAAGGCAGCCTTTCTGGTGGCCATCACCTCCGCTCGGCGGGTGAGTGAGCTCCAGGCTCTTTCTTGCAAACCGCCCTTTCTGTCTGTTCATCCAGACAAGGTTGTTCTTCGGACGCGTCCGTCCTTCTTGCCAAAGGTGGTTACTGCTTTCCACATTGGGCAGACCATCACTTTGCCCACCTTCTTTCCGCCTCCGCATCCTTCCAGAGAGGAAGAGAGGCTCCACCGTCTGGACCCAAAACGTGCGCTCTCCTTCTATATCGACCGCACAAAACACTTCCGGGTGGATGACCAGCTCTTTGTTGGCTACGTGGGCGCCAAAAAGGTCGGGCGGTGCACAAGAGGACCATCTCCCGCTGGGTTGCCTTGTGCATCAAGACCTGCTATTCTTTGGCTAAGAAGGAGCCTCCTGTTGGGCTGCGTGCCCATTCCACCAGGGCAACGGCTGCTACCACGGCCTTGGGCCGCGGTGTTCCGCTGCCGGTTATCTGTCAGGCAGCTACGTGGGCCTCGCTGCACACGTTTACTAAGCATTACTGCCTTGACAGTCAGGTCCGGAGGGACGGCTTCTTTGGCCGTTCTGTCCTCCAGGACTTCCTTGTCTGATCTTTGTTCGCAGACCCACCACCGGGGTTGGTATTGCTGGGGTATCTATTCTAAGGTAAGGAATCTATCACTAACGTGTCTCTTTCAGATGCACAAGTTACTAACTTGTGTAACGATATATCTGTAAGAGACAGTAGTTAGTGATAGATTCCTTACCGCCCCACCCATCCTCCCCGTTCTGCGAACTGATTTCTAGGGTTAAGGACATCCCTTTCAGGGCCCTAGTATTTTTCAGACACCTGTGTCAGCTTCTTGCATGGCTCTGCGTTCCTGGCGCGGAAAGTCGTGTACAGAACTGACGTCAGCGCGCAGGGGCGGCGTCTAAGTACTGCCCGCGACGTCATCCCGGCGATCACGACGCCGACGACGGACGCGGAGCCGCACGACGCCGCCTACCGACGCGCAAGGGTACTGCTACGCAAAACTTTCCGGATCCAGCCTGACGCCTGGGGATATTCTAAGGTAAGGAATCTATCACTAACTACTGTCTCTTACAGATATATCGTTACACAAGTTAGTAACTTGTGCGTTGCGACCGGTAATGTTTTATGGCCGTGGACTAACCATTCTGTGGATGGTGACTCAGCCACAGTAAAGGGTAACCTATCCAGTTTCTCAATATGCAGCATTGTATATTTTGCTCCCCTCTGTGCCGTTCTCATCTGTTTTTCTGTTAGATTGTATGCAGAAAATAATGACGTAATGTTGATAAAACGCCAAGGCACATAACCTGCGCGCAATGACTGCAGCATCCAGCTTAACAAAATAATAGAACGTAACTGTGACTGTCCGTGTTGCAATATGGACAAATCCTGTTCTATTACATCGATAGCAGAAGATACAATGTTGCCCAGTGAATATATCCTGGATGTTAATGTAGTCATGCCATTGTCAACTACGGCTAACGCCTTTTCTAGGTTAATTCTATCTATTTCTCTTAATCTCTCTGCAGCTTCTTGTTGGGAGATTTTCCAGATTTCGTTATAGACGGCATACAAAAAGCGCTTCTGACGTGGTTTTCTGGGACCTAATAAAAAATCCCGTAGGTCCACATCCTCTGTGAGTAAGGACAAGTGTTGTTTTACCTGGGGTAGTGTTGAGGTTTTTAGCCAATTAAGGCACAACTTCCCAGCACTGTATGATGTCACTACCCCCGGATGTTTTCGTTGTACATAACGTGGGTCTGGTCTGTGGATACTAAACCCTTCGGTGGTACCCCTGAATCTTTCCTGACATCTGTTTGTGTCAGTAGGCCAAACCAACCATCCCTTCCAATTGGGGTCTGATCTATTGTATTGCAATATTTTATCCAACTTAGCCCTTCTTTCTGATGTAAAATTCCCCTCGATGTTTAAAGGTGTTGGAATTTGAGGTGTGTTCAAGTCCTTGTTCTTGGCTATTCCAAGACGGGAAGTCTGTTGCACAGTGTCATTCAGAAAAATCATATGCTGTGGAATGAGGCATGCTCTAAACAGTGCTTCTGTCCCCTGGACTTGCCAGTCCGTAGAACCACAGATCGATTTCAAGTCTACAGTGTCCATCCAAAAGTCAAAACCCTGTTCAGACAGCTGGGTGATAAAGGAAGCAGAGTAAATCTGTTTGGTGTTAGTTAACATATTTTTCTGGGCAGATATTGCAACCTTATAGTAGTACAAGGTTGGGTCAAATGTTAAACCCTGAAAAATATGAGAATTTCTGTGCAAATGTTTTTGAACTACTTTTCGGTGGTGTAGGACAATGTTCCCACTGGTGGTATGTGAAAACATATCTGGGTTTGCTAGATTTATGCTAGAAATGATGACCATAATGTTGGTAACAATACATTTTGTCAAAATCTGATCTATCCTCTAACATTTCAGTGCTAGAAAATGCGGCAGATTGTTCTAAATCAGACAATAAGTTATTAACAGTTTCAAAATCCCAATCAGCAGAAAATGTACTGGAGGTAATGATATCGTTCAATGAAATTTTAAACAAATGTGGAATTTTTAAAAGCTCGGTCGGTCCAAATATATCAAAATTTACTTTGTCCCACACTATACCATCCGGTATAGGAACTGCTGAAATGTTCACGAAGGACAAGTCTCTTTGTTCACGATGAGACGAAACATGAGGTTTTAAAATTAAGTTTACTTTTGACGTATCAGAGCTCTGTTGAGGATAAGTTCCATTGATGAGCAAGTGGAAAGTTATTACTAATCCTAACCAGAAAAGGAAAAAGAAAATACCGGTGATTATCCAAAATTCTAGCCAAAGTGATACTAAATAAGTTTTCCTAAGAAAGTTTAAAAAGTCTTCGATCCGTTGTTTGGGAGAAATTTGGGCTGGCGTAGTTTCAGGTTAACCTGGATCCAATAAAAAGGTATTGAAGTCGATGAAATAGCCAGATGCAGTCCGATCTATCTTTGGTAGCTCAGCAGGTTTTGTTGAACTTGTGGATTGCTCTTGTTGAGGCATGTTGACGTAGACATCTTTATTAGCTTGAATTGAAATTTGTCTTTCACTTTGATTTTGAGAGTTTGTGTCAAGGGGAACTAGTTCCATTGCATTGTTATTGATTCCGTTGCTTTGTAAAGGTGACTCTTCAAATGTTATGAGTCTTTCTGTTTGTACTTCCTGTATTGTAGCGAGAGGAGGACGTCGGCTACTCAGGAGCCCACGAGGCCTACTATTTAGTATCGGCCACATAGTGTGGTTTGATCAGATCGATTCAGACGAATCTCTTTTCTTTTCCGGCAAGAGGCGGTAGAAGTACAGTTCTTGATCCTTCAACGGCCAGGACAGGTACAGGCTTTCGATAGGATGGCCCGAATTCTTTCTTGTCCACAATCTTTTCTCTGACCAGATCCCCAACTTTAGGGATCCAGGCAGGCCTTGCCGTTACTGCCTTGACTTCCCAAGTGGCGCTTTTCTTTGTCTCGATGTTACTTAAGGAGGTTCTGGAATCATTCAGATCCTGTAAAACAGCCAAACGTTTATTGATGTCAAACGGTTTTTCATCCGCCACTGTGCCTTCACAATCGAGATCAGGTACCCACATTCTTGTCCCAAAGAAGACCTCATATGGAGTTGCACCTCCCAGAGAGCTTCTTGGCTGGTTATTAAGGGCCCGCTGGACCCCATATAGGTGATTGACCGACTACCACCCGAGCCTAATACCCTAGCTGTTAAAGATTGCTTTAAGTCCCGGTTTTTCCTCTCCACAACCAAATTTCCCTCGGGATGGTACGGAGAGGAGTACCCCAATGCTACACCCAAACTTCCCATGGCTTCCTTGTAAGCCCTAGAGCTGAACGTGGGGACACGGTCAGGATGTAATGTGCCAACTGCGTATGTCCCTATGAAGATGCACAAATCTTTTATAACAGTCCGAGCGTCAGCCGAGCGCTGAGGCCATACCCATAAGAATCTTGAACAGGAATCCACTGCAACCATGATATACTTGTAAGCCCCATCAGATTGTAAGGGGCCGCAGTGGTCCAGGTAAATGCATGCGAGCGGTCTGTCTGATATTAATAATGGTGTCTGCGCTGGACGTGCTACGGTGGACCCTTTTATCTGTTGACATATATCGCACATCTGAAAGAGACACGTTAGTGACAGATTCCTTACCTTAGAATATCCCCAGGCTGGATCCGGAAAGTTTTTGCGTAGCTGTACCCTTGCGCGTCGGTAGGCGGCGTCGTGCGGCTCCGCGTCCGTCGTCGGCGTCGTGATCGCCGGGATGACGTCGCGGGCAGTACTTTGACGCCGCCCCTGCGCGCTGACGTCAGTTCTTCTTTTTCCGCGCCAGTAAGCGCAGATCCGGGAAGAGCAGTGCCCTAATCAATTTTTGACTACATTTTTGGTGAATTTTTTCACTGTTTCTTTTCGAGTCTTCTCGACTCCTAGGTGTCGGTAGGGATGCCCGGCTTCAAGCCATGCGGTGCCTGTGGTCGAATGATGTCGATCACAGACCCGCACTTAGAGTGTCTCTACTGTCTCGGCAGAGACCACGACACGAAGTCGTGCCCTGACTGCCGGAAACTTCACCCGAAGGCTTTGCGAGAGCGGTCTCGAAAGCTCCTGGAGGTCCGGCAGTCGGCTCCGCGCCGCACCAAGCCCCGGTCCCGTGAGAGGTCGAGGGGCCGGTCACGGAGCCCCCGCCGGTCGTCGGAGTCCAAGTCTTCGCGCTCCTCGGGTAAGTCGAAGCACAAGAAGTCTAAGAAGCACCATCGCTCTAAGACTTCGCCTCGCCGGTCTCGTGACTCGGCTGAGGCCCCTGTCGGCACCGTCCCCGCGGCTCCGGATGTGCCTGTGGCGCCGCCCCCGCATTACCCGTCCTTCCCGGGTTCGGGGCGACTCCGGCCGAGATACAGGAATTCCTGTCGGCCATGGCCCGCCTCTTCGGGCCTCAAGGTCCCTCCGGTGCGCCTCGGGCCCCGCGGGCCCTGATGGGGTTGCTCCGGCGCCGCCGACGACTCCGGTCCCGGCGTCGTCTGTCCCGCCAGCCTTGATCCCGGCTCCGGCCCCGGCCTCGATCCCGGCTCCGGTGGTACCGCAACCCCGATCGACGCCGGTTGACCTAACCACGCCTCCGCCGGCGCCGATCTCCCCGGTGCCGTTCCCGACGACGCCCGGGGCTCCGGGTGGCGTCGTTCCCCGGTTCTCTCCGGTTCCGGACATGGAGCCGGACCGACGTCGCTCGACGCCGGCTCCGGCGCCGATGAGACCTTGGGTTCCAGATGTCCCTCTCCTCCATATTTTGAACCAGAGGAGGACCAGGAGAGCTGGGAGGGGTCGGAAGACCCTCTCACACAGCAGTGTGAGTATGATCAGGACTGGGCAGAGGAACTTGGGGATGCCAGTGGTCTAGACACTTCCCCTGACACTGGCATGCTGTCTCCTCCCGTGGCTACGGAGGAGGGAGCAAATTTTGCAACGGTGTTGCGTAGAGCAGCTGGAGCCTTGCACCTCCAATTGCCTACTGTGGCTGTCAGGACTAATCTCCTGACCGAAGTGCTTCAGCCGGCAGCTTCCTCTTTGGAGACTGTGCTGCCGTTTAATGATGCACTGTCTGACGTTCTTTTGGGCACCTGGTCCAAGCCCACCACAGGGGCTCCTGTGAATAGGAACGTGGCCCGACGCCATCGCCCTGCTCCGGGCGACCCCTTGTTTCTCTCTCAACATCCCACCCCCGAGAGCTTGGTTGTCCAAGCCTCTGCCTCCCAAACCGCCTTCCCTACCGCCCCTCCGGATAGGGACTCCAAACGCCTGGACCAATTTGGGAAGAAGGCTTTTTCTTCCTCCAGTGCTGGCTTGCGGTCCGTCAACACCGCTTGCCTTTTGGGCCGATATACCCACTCCCTGTGGGATTCGGTGGCGACTGTTTTGCCCCAGTGTTCTGAGGAGGTCCAGACACTGCTTACCCGCACCATTGCGGAAGGTAGAGATGCGGCTAAATACACCATACGTTGTGGCCTTGATACCGCCGACTCGCTGGGCAGATCGCTTGCAACGACGGTGGCGCTGCGTCGCCACGCCTGGCTGAGAACAACTGGTTTCTCGGGTGATGTCCAGAATACACTCATGGACATGCCCTTTGATGGAGTCGGTCTTTTTGGTTCCAAAGCAGACCATGCGCTGGTGCGTTTTAAGGACTCACGGGCTACTGCCAAGTCCCTGGGCCTTTCTGTTGTGCGCCCTCCGCTAACCTCTGCTTTTCGCCCCTTTCGTGGCCACGGAAGGGGCGCCCAGTCACGTTCGCAGCCCAGCCACCGGCCCGCGCAGCAAGCGTCTTCGCGTGGCCGGGGACGTGACTATCGCCGTGGCGGTTCGGGCAACCAGCGTGCGGGTCAGGCCACCACCTCCGCCCCGTCTGCGGCCTCCAAGCCCTCCTAGTCCCTCCTTTCAGGTCCACTGCACACCAGTAGGGGGCAGGGTCCGCCGTCACCTTCACCACTGGCGTGCCATCACCTCGGACAAGTGGGTCTTGGACATTGTCCAAAGGGGCTACTCCCTCCCCTTCGAGACCACCCTCCCAGCCATGCCACCTCAATACCACCGCATGTCAGGGGATCACTTGGTGCTTCTTCAGAAGGAAGTTGCGGCCCTCTTGGCCAAGGGGGCCATCGAGCACGTTTCGACCCCAGATTTAGGGCGTGGTTGTTACTCCCACTACTTTCTGGTGCCCAAAAAGGACAAGGAGGACATGCGTCCTATCTTGGACCTCCGGAACGTCAATCGCTTCCTCCGGAAGGAGAAGTTCAAGATGCTCACCCTAGCTCAGGTCTTGACTGCCCTCGACCCTGGAGACTGGATGGTAGCGTTGGACTTGCAGGACGCATATTTTCACATCCCCATCCTGCCGGCCCACCGGCGTTACCTGCGGTTCACGGTAGGCCTCGAGCATTTTCAGTTCACCGTGCTTCCCTTTGGCCTTACCAGCGCCCCTCGGGTGTTCACGAAAGTGATGGCGGTGGTCGCAGCTCATCTGCGCCGGGCAGGGGTTCCAGTCTTCCCCTACCTCGACGACTGGCTGCTGAAGGCGGGCACGTCCCAGGCAGTCGTCTCCCACCTCCAGACTACGGCCGAACTCCTGCACTCGCTGGGGTTCTCCATCAACGTGCCGAAGTCGCACCTGATTCCTTCTCCACAGCTCCTTTTCATCGGAGCAGTTCTGGACACGACGCAGTTTCGGGCCTATCCTCCCGAACGGCGAGTCCGGGATATTCAGGCTATGAATCCGATCTTTCGGCCTCTATCCTGGGTTTCGGTACGGATGACCCTGAGGCTGCTGGGCCTCATGGCCTCCTGCATCCTGCTGGTCGATCATGCCAGATGGCATATGCGGGCTCTGCAGTGGGACATGAAGTTCCAGTGGGCGCAGCATCAGGGCAACCTGTCCGATCACGTCCAGATCTCGGAGGGGACTGCAAAACAGTTGCAGTGGTGGCTCTCGAACCGGCAATGGGTCATGGGCAGATCCCTCTCCCTTCCCCAGCCAGAGAACACAGTTGTGACGGACGCGTCCCTTCTGGGATGGGGCGGTCACATGGGAGAGGCGGAGATCAGAGGCCTCTGGTCTCCGGCGGAGTCCCGGCTCCATGTCAACCTTCTGGAGCTTCGGGCGAGATCAGACTTGCACTCAAGGCATTCCTTCCCTCTGTCAAAGGGAAGGTAGTGCAGGTGTTCACAGACAACACCACCGCCATGTGGTACTGCAACAAACAAGGTGGGGTGGGGTCGTGGACCCTATGTCAGGAGGCTCTGCGTCTCTGGACATGGCTGGAACATCAGGGCATATTCCTGATGGTTCAACACCTGGCAGGTTCCCTGAACGCCAGGGCGGACGAACTCAGCCGCAGGTGCATGATGGATCACGAATGGCGTCTTCACTCGGAGGTGGCGCAAGGACTCTTTCTACAGTGGGGAGAGCCTTGGTTAGATCTATTCACCACCGAAGAGAACGCGCAATGTCATCAGTTCTGCGCGTTGGAATTTCCAAGGCGGCACTCGCTCTGCGACGCTTTTCGTCGCGAGTGGGGTTGCGGTCTGTTGTACGCCTTTCCGCCTATACCACTTATACCCAGAGTGTTGAAGAAGATTCGGCGCGACCGGGCCCAAGTCATTCTTGTGGCTCCGGACTGGGCTCGAAGAGTTTGGTATCCCGAGCTACTCAGTATGAGCGTCGATCCCCCGATCCGTCTGCCTCTTCGGGAGGATCTTCTGTCGCAGCAGAAGGGGACGGTCCTCCACCCGAACCTGTCTAGTCTCCACCTGCTTGCGTGGAGATTGAGCGGCGGCAGTTGATTCCTTTCTACTTGCCTCCCGATGTTTGTGATGTGATTCTGGCAGCCAGGCGTCCCTCCACTAAGGTGGTATACGCCTGCAGGTGGAACAAGTTTGTGGCATGGTGCACAGCAAAGGCTGTGAATTCCCTTTCTGCCCCTCTTTCTGAAGTTCTCTTGTTTCTTCTTTCTTTAGCCCAGCAGGGCTCTGCTCTGGGTACTATCAAGGGCTATCTTTCAGCCATCTCTGCATTCCTTCGGCTGCCGGATCAGCCATCTCTTTTCAAGTCCCCGGTAGTTAACCGTTTCTTGAAAGGCTTAACGCATCTCCTTCCTCCAATCCCCTTCGTTATGTCTCAGTGGGACTTGAATCTTGTTTTTACCTATTTAATGTGCGCTCCCTTTGAGCTGCTACATAACTGTTCTTTGAGACTCTTGACTCTTAAGACTGCTTTCCTGGTAGCCATCACTTCTGATGGGAAGGGTGAGTGGGCTCCAGGCCCTTTCTTCCAAACCTCCTTTCCTGTCTGTCCATCCGGACAAGGTGGTTCTCAGGACCCGGCCATCTTTCCTTCCTAAGGCAGACCATTACTTTGCCCACTTTCTTTCCGCCTCCGCATCCGTCGAAGGAGGAAGAGAGGCTCCACCGTCTGGACCCAAAACGTGCGCTCTCTTTCTATCTAGATCGCACAAAACAGTTACGGGTGGATGACCAACTCTTTGTTGGCTACGTGGGCGCCAAGATAGGTCGGGCCGTACACAAACGAACCATTTCTCGATGGGTCGTTTTGTGTATTAAGGCATGCTATTCTCTGGCTAAAAAGGAGCCTCTGGTTGGGCTACGCACCCATTCCACCAGGGCAACGGCAGCCACTACTGCCTTGGGGAGAGGAGTTCCTCTAAATGACATCTGTCGGGCGGCTACTTAGGCATCGCTGCACACGTTTACGAAACACTACTGCCTGGACAGCCAAGTCCGGAGAGACGGCTTCTTTAGCCGTTCTGTTCTCCAGGACTTTCTGGTGTGATCTTGGTTCGCAGACCCACCACCGGGGTTGGTATTGCTGGGGTATCTATTCTAAGGTAAGGAATCTATAACTAATGTGTTTCTTTCAGATGAACAAGTTACTTACCTTCGGTAACAATATATCTGTAAGAAACATTAGTTAGTTATAGATTCCTTACCGTCCCACCCATCCTCCCTGTTCTGCGAACTGATTTCTAGGGTTAAGGACATCCTTTCAGGGCCCTAGTTTTGTGCACCAGTGGTCAGTGTCTTGCATGGCTCTGCACTTCTGGGGTGGAAAGTGGTGTCAGACCTGACGTCAGCACACGAGGGCCGGCGTCGAAGTAGGCACCGCAACGTTATCCCGACGACGGACGCAGAGTCGACCGACGCCACCTACCGACGTGCAGGAGTACTGCTAAGAAAAAATTCTCCGGATCCAGTCTGACGCCTGGGGGTAATTCTAAGGTAAGGAATCTATAACTAACCTATGTCTCTTACAGATACATCATTACCAAAGGTAAGTAACTTGTTCTTTAGTGCATTACCATAATCATTGTGGTGAAAATGGTGAATAGGATCCCCAAAGCCAACAACCAGGCCCCACACCACAGAGTCAACCCTACTACAGCTGTGGTCATTAAAGTTGCCCATCCTTATATCAAGAAGATTATGATGGGCTTTCATAAAATGGCCTGTATCCTTCTCAATTGATTCTAAAACAGTAGCCATACTTCCTAGAAAATTATAATTGTAAAAATTAATTAGAAGTCAGTCCCTCCCTTTTGACCTTCGCATAAGAGAATATGGTAGCAAGGCGGAGGGTTAATAAATGTAATTGCCTTGATCCCTGCTGTACTAGCTATTAGAGTGACCAATCCCCCACTCAAGCGACCTGCTCTAGATGGCACCGCATCTGTCTGAAAGGTACAATAACCATCTAGATTAATCTGTTCGGTTTCCCATGTTTCTTGGAAACATAGGATATCCTAGTTTGTCACAAGGGATAACCAATCATAGTTATTTTTTTCTCGTTGTAGCCTGCTATGTTCTAGGAGATTATTTTTAGAGTTTCCTTGTCTACTTTCAGAATGACAGTTTCTTCCTGAGTGGGGGGTGAACTTTTAGAACACTGGAGCTTATTTGGAGATACTGGGGAGTCAGTTGCATGCTTCAAGGTCACTCAATGGTGCATATCTATTTCTAGTGGGTGGGAATGGACTTGCTAATACATGCTGGGAATTGGGATAAAAAATGGGACTAGCCCTGGATTGAAAACTCCGGGTGTACCTTTGGGGTTTGTAGAAAAAGCCCAATGGACGTGCGAAGATCTAAGTGTCATACCGTGGATTATTGGTCAATATATTCAATAAGTGGTTGACCAGTCTTTGACTATTAAAATTTACGACTATACAGTCCTCCCCAATAGATTTTGGGCCACAACCCACCCAGTTTACTCATCTGGCCATAATAATGTAATTATATAACTTAGGTTTACCCATATAAAATGTAGACAGCCAGGGTAAAACCTTGTCCATCAATTGACCTGTGGATTCCTGCTTAATCGGTTTCAGTTCGGGGGTGTTGACTAGAATGATAACAAGAGGGCAAGCTGCCGGTGGCAATTCTAATCTTCCACCTTGCACCGTTTTCAGGGTCCTCTGCGAATTCATAGGTCCATGGTTTAGGACAGCAGCAGCTCCACTGGCTTCACTTCCATTAATACCAGTACAGTTATTAACAGTTCCCTCTCTCCCCAGATGACTACCGTCTCCGGGTGGGGTAGGATGAATTATGATGAATTATCAGGGTCTTATTAGTGCCCACAATCACAGATTGCCTTTGGGTATCAGAGGAAACATCCAATCTCCTGTTTGGTAATGCTTGCGGTGAGTGCGTTTCGTCCCGTAAGTGTGGTGTTGAGTCAGTAAAATGTATGGAACACCCAGGCAGTGGCTGTGAATGGCTTAGATTTCCCTCATGCGCCCTTACCTGCCCAGATCGCTCAGACCCCAGGTCGGTATGAAGGAGGAGCCTTAGACTCTCCTCTATTTTAGACAGTCTGATCATAATCAGCTGCAAGAGAGTATTGAGGGTCTGCTCCAATATTTGGCACAAGTCATCTCCTGGGAGTAATGGATGTAGACTGAGTGCAGCGTCTGAATGTGTCCCCCGAAGTGAATCCGAGGAGATACTTTTGGAAGCTTTAAGAGGTTTGGTAATGGGAACTTTTTTAGCCCTCCCCCTTTTCCTCTTGCCCGGGGGTTCCACTATATGACTACCATCTCCCTAGACGATTTAGAATTATTGGTCACGGCCGACGTACGGGCAGCTGTACTATGTACGATCGGCTCTTCCATTGTACCCGCTCCTGAGAGATCAGGGGTTACAGTGGAGAGCACATAAGCTGCTCTTGTCAGGAAGGACTCCAGCGTATTGATGAGTAAGTAGAGCATTCAACTGCTTTGGAGTTAGCTCTGTGCTATATAAAATATCTAACTATATTTTTTATTTGTTTACATACATATTATATCACTGTACAATGTTAAGTCTTTTATTTTTGTGGTTTTTTGTTCCTCTTACATTTTTCAGATTTTAATTAGTGTATGGTTAACTTGTAGGTTTATGCAAATGGAATCCGTAACATTGACTTACATTTTATAATTCGCAAACTGGCAGCACCAGTCATCTCTGTGCTGTTGATTTCCCTATGTGTACCATATCTTATCGCAGCAGGAATTGTCCCCTTATTAGGTATGTATGCATTTTTGCTTTGTTTTGCCACAGACGTTTTGTTAATTAATGTTTATTAATGTTGAGAAAATAAAATTTTTGTTGTGACATTTTTATCCTAAAGCACCATGTTAGAATTAATTCCAGACACCATGGTGGAAATAAAACAAGCATTGGAAAAGCAATAGGTCTCACATTTGCTTTAGTTAGAGCTATTGGCGCTGTAAATGACAATGTCTTTTACTCATGTGTTATGGAGTGTATGTGTGTGGTGTGTAGTGGAATTTTGTGGGCTGGATTGGAATTGTGAGTTGTGGAATTGTGGGGCGTGGATTTGTGTAGTGGAATTATATGGAATGGTGTGCAGTGGAATTATGTGGATATTAATTATGTGGTATCTAGTGTACTGGAATTATGTGGAGTGGGAGTGTGTGTTATGGAGTGTAATTATGTAAAATGGTATTTTGTGTTGTGGAGTAGTATGTAGTGGAGTTTAATTATGTGGTGTGCTGTTGAATTTTGTCGTGATGTGGAATTCTTTGGTATAGATTGGATGTATGTGGTGAGTTGTGTAATTGTGTTCAGTTGAATTATGTGGTTTGGTGTCAAATTATGTGGCATGGATTGGAAATGTGTGAATAGTTTTGTCTTTTTGGTGACAAAAAAAACAATGGGGTAGGAGCTAAGCTCCAGATCTGTGTCTTTGGGTGTTTAAAAAAAACAAACTGATGTAAGGACACGTAATGGGAGCCTTTATGGGGCTCCTTGTCATAGCAGGGAGGGCTTTACTGAGGGAGGAAGTAGATGCTTGATAATGGTGGCGGTAATGAAATTAGCATCAATCAGGGACTTGTTATAGGTATTTTAATGGGCTGGATCTCAAAGTTCATGGGTGCCCACAGTGGGGACGGAGCAGATGTAAATACTGCAGATGGCATCCTGAGTCCGCATTCGGGTAGTAAAAACTTCCATATTTGGGTTGCAGAGGCCCCCCTCAGGGTCCTGGTTCCCGGTGGCATTGCACCTGCTGCCCCATGGATAGGTACGCCCCAGGGAGCCCAGAGACCCAAGTCTTAAGGATTTTCCTTAAACTGGACGAAGAGGCATCAGTCATCAGGTGGCTGATGCACACCGAAAGATAAGGGTGCTGGTCCTGGTTGCATTAAATAGTTATATAAGCGGCTCAGTACATACATCCTGGCGTAAGCCATACATACTCACGAACCTGTGATCGGTGGCCCTCCCGGTGACATTCATGTCCTTAAACGAACCAGTGTGCGGCCGATAGGGGTATGTTCTCGAGCTCCCGAGTCCTGTCCGAGCTGTACTCTGAGCAGAAGTTTCACCAGAGCTGCCACATATGGGCGTCACCTTGGTCCAGCCGAGACTGCACTATGTACATGGAATCGTTGGTCAATGAAATGAATGAAATGAAAATTGGCGAAAAGCCGTAGTCGATGAAACAAAGCGTCTGCCCCTGTGTGGGAGCTTGCGGTTCACCAGGCCTGCTTCTCATTGGGTGATACACCGTGCCTGGGTCCTTCCCCACCGCCATTTTTGTTGCCCAGTGTTGCTATTTCTGAGGGATCAAGGAAATTAGAAGAGCTGGGGACGTGATGAGGAGCCCCTCGCTTGGTGTTTGTTGAACCCCCCGGTGGGTAGCGCTCTGCACTGCCTGAAATGTCCTTTCCCCCAAAAAGAAAATAACGGTCACATATTAGTTATTCTGGGTGGAAGGGCCACCTCTGGCCTACGATTGTACGGCGTGCAAAGCGTTTGTCTGGATTATGTCGGTCTTTTTTTTTTTATTAAAGTGTGCACTGGGTGCCTATTAGAAGCGTTTGATGTTAAGTTGTTTAGCGTGTATCTATGTACGCAGTGTGTACTTTGTGTAGCATGTCTGTATGGTGTGTGTTGTGTAATTTAGGTGCTATGTAATCTGTCTGTGTTGTGTTTAGTTTGTGTGCTTAAGCGTATGTAATATGTGCATGTGTGTGTACTCTGTTATCTGAAAGAAACAGTTAGTTATAGATTTCTTACCTTAGAATTACCCCGAGGTGTCAGAGTGGATCCGGAGAATTTTTTCGTCAGCAGTACCCCTGCACGTCGGAAGGTAGCGTTGGTCGTCTCTGCGTTCGTCGTTGGCGTCGTGGTCGCCGGGATGACGTCGCGGTAGCTACATAGACGCTGCCCTCGTGCGCTGACGTCAGTTCTTTTTTTTTTTCATGCCAGCTAGCGCAGATCCGTGACTTTTTCTCGACTTTTGTCGACATCGTTTTTTGAGCCCATCGACTTCTGGTGCACGAGGGATGCCCGGCTTCAAGGCTTGCGGTTCCTGTAGCCGACTGATGTCAGTGACGGATCCGCACCACGTGTGACTCATCTGACTGGAACGCGACCACGACCGCAAGTCGTGCTCCAACTGCCGGACCATGAATCCGAAGTCTTTGCGGGAGTGATCCCGAAAGCTTCTCGAGGCCCGGCAGTCTGCTCCGCGCCGTTCGAGGTCACGGTCGCGTAGGAGGTCGAGGGACCGGTTGCGGAGCCATCATCACTCCTCATCCAAGTCTTCGCACTCGGGGTCAGGTAAGTCGAA
This sequence comes from Calotriton arnoldi, assembly GCA_963921515.1. Classification (NCBI taxonomy): domain Eukaryota; kingdom Metazoa; phylum Chordata; class Amphibia; order Caudata; family Salamandridae; genus Calotriton; species Calotriton arnoldi. The sequence goes on from CAWUFW010007904.1 coordinate 59,687, forward strand.
GCGCAAGAAGAAGTCGAAGAAGCATTGTCGCTCTTCGATTTCTCCCCGTCCGTCGGCTGACGCGACGAGGGATGCGGGTGGTGCCCCTCCCGCGGCTCCGCATGCGGAGCCCGAAGGGCCGACTCCGGGTTGCCCTCCCTTCCCGGGACCTGGAGCGACCCCTGCCCAGCTTCGTCAATTTTACGAAGCGATGCACGCCATCTTTGAGCAGCCCAACTCCGCCTGCACGCCTTCGGGCCCCGCGGACTCGGCTGGGGGCCCTGGGCCTTCGACTCCGGCCTCGGCACCGCAGGGTCCCCTTGGATCCAGGCATGGATCCAGATCGGTGCCGGTCAACCTTGTGACACCTCCACTGGCACCACATCCGCAACCAGCGTCGGATGTGTCCCCGGCCGACCCCGGCCTCCAGCTCGAGGTTGACACTGAGCCGGACCGGCATCAACCGACGCCGGATCCGGCGCCGACGGGTACTTTTGTGCCCCTGTTCTACCCTGGCTCTTTGAGACCAGATTGGCAGCCAGAGGAGGGTGGAGAGGACTGGGAGAGGTCTGGGAGGGGTCTGGAGACCCTTTAACTGACCAGTTGGGTTATGAACCGGACTGGAGAGAGGAACTGGGGGAAGTCAGTTGTTTGGATACCTCACCAGACCTTGGCATGTTGTCTCCTCCTACCATGGCTACGAAGGAGGGAGCGTCACACGCAGTGGTGTTGCGTAGGGCGGCCGAGGCTCTCAACATCGAGCTACCTAAGGTGGCAGTCAGGACTAACCTCCTGACAGAGGTGCTTCAACCGGCGGCGAGCTCTTCAGAGCCCCTGCTGCCGTTCACTGAAGCCCTGACAGACATCCTTTTGGGCACCTGGGCCAGGCCCAACACAGGGGCTCCTGTGGACAGGATGATTGCCCGACGCCACTGCCAGGCCCCGGGCGACCTCACTTTCCTCTCCCAACACCCCACCCCTGAGAGCGTGGTGGTCCAAGCCTCCACTTCCAAGGGCGCATTCCCTACCTCTCCACCTGATAGGGAATCCAAAAAGCTGGACCATCTTGGGAAGATGTTTTCTCCCTCCAGCTTAGGACTGCGGTCGGTAAACACTGCATGTCTATTGGGCCGTTACACCCACTCCGTGTGGGACACGGTTGCGCAAGTGCTGCCTCAGTGCCCGGAGGAGGCCCTGGCCGTACTCTCTCAGGCAGTTGCCGAAGGGAGGGACGCAGCGAAGTTTACCATCCGCTGTGGGCTGGATAACGCTGACTCACTAGGCAGGACGATTTCCACGTCGGTAGCCCTTCAACGCTACACCTGGATGAGATCGACTGGCTTTTCTGGGGATGTCCAGAACACCCTTATGGACATGCCCTTTGATGGCCGTCGCCTTTTTGGCGACAAAGCAGACAAGGCTCTAGAGCGTTTCAAGGACTCACGGGCTACGGCCAAGTCCTTGGGCCTCTCCAGCCGCCCTGCGCAGTCTGCTTTTCGCCCCTTTCGTGGCTACTGAAGGTGTGCCCCGCCACGTCCCGCCCAGAGCCACAGGCCGGCGCAAGCGGTTCAGCCCCAGCGCTGCCGGGGACGTGGGAACCACCGCCGTGGTTTCGGGGCCAGCGGGTGGGCCAGTCCACCACAGCCCCCTCTGTAGCAGCCTCCAAACTTTCCTAGTCTGACCTTTCAGGCCACCAAACGCCAGTGGGCGGCAGGATTCGCCATCACCTCCCCCACTGGCGCACCATCACGTCAAACAGGTAGGTTTTGAAAATAGTCCGAAGGGGCTATTTCCTCCCCTTCGAGACTGCCCCTCCCGCCATGCCACCCCAGTACCCTCGCATGTCGGAGGATCATCCGGCCCTTCTCCAACAGGAAGTTTCGGCACTCTTGGCCAAGGGAGCCATCGAGCGAGTTCCTGTCCCAGAAGTAGGTCGTGGTTGCTATTCCCACTACTTTCTGGTGCCCAAGATGGACAAAGGCCTGCGTCCTATCTTGGATCTTAGGAACGTCAACCGCTTCCTCTGGAAGGAGAAGTTCAAAATGTTGACGCTAGCTCAGGTCCTGTCTGCCCCCGACCCTGGAGACTGGATGGTAGCGTTGGACTTGCAGGACAATTATTTTCACATCCCTGTGCTGCCGGCCCACCCACCTGCACTTTCAATTTACCGTGCTCCCCTTTGGCCTTACCAGCTCCCCTCGGGTGCTCACGAAAGTGTTGGCGGTGGTCGCAGCTCATCTGCGCAGATCAGGGGTTCCAGTCTTCCCCTATCTCGATGACTGGCTGCTGAGGGCGGGCTCGCCCCAGGCTGTCATCTCCCACCTCCAGACTACGGTCGACCTCCTGCATTCGCTGTGGTTCTCCATCAACACGCCAAAGTCACACCTGACTCCCTCTCAGAAGCTCCTCTTCATCGGAGCGGTTCTGGATACGACGCAGTTTCGGGTCTATCCTCCCGAACAGCGAGTCTGGGATATTCGGGCTATGATTCCAATCTTTCAGCCTCTATCCCGGGTTTCGGTCAGGATGGCACTCTAGCTACTGGGCCTGATGGCCTCCTGCATCCTGTTGGTGGACCATGCCAGATGGCATATGCGGGCTCAGCAGTGGGACCTGAAGTTCCAGTAGGCACAACATCAGGGGAACCTGTCCGATTGTGTCCAGATCTCGGAGGGCACTGCACACCAATTGCAGTGGTGGCTAACGAACCAGTATTGGGTCGACGGCTGATCCCTCTCCCTTCCCCAACCAGAGTTCACAGTGGTGACCGATGCATCACTTCTGGGTTGGGGCGGCCACATGGGGGAGATCAGAGGCCTCTGGTCTCCGGCGGAGTCCGGGCTCCACATCAACCTTCTGGAGCTTCGGGCGATTCATCTTGCACTCAAAGCATTCCTTCCCTCTGTCCGGGGAAAAGTAATGCAGGTGTTCACGGACAACACCACCGCCATGTGGTACTGCAACAAACAAGGCGGGGTGGGGTCGTGGACCCTATGTCAGGAGGCCCTCAGTCTCTGGACATGGCTGGAACATCAGGGCATATCCCTGGTGGTTCAACACCTGGCAGGTTCCCTGAACGCCAGGGCGGACGAACTCAGCAGCAGGTGCATGATGGGTCACGAATGGCGTCTTCACTCGGAGGTGGTCCAAGGTCTCTTTCGACAGTGGGGAGAGCCTTGGTTAGATCTATTTGCCACCGAAGAGAACACGCAATGTCAGCAATTCTGCGCGTTGAAATTTCCAAGGCAGCACTCGCTAGGCGACGCTTTACCTCGCAAGTGGAGTTGCATTCTTCTATACGCCTTTCCGCCTATACCACTTCTGCCCAGAGTGCTGAAGAAGATTAAGCGCGACCGGTTCCAAGTCATTCTTGTGGCTCCAGATTGGGCACGAAGAGTCTGGCATCCCGAGCTGCTACACATGACCATCGATCCTCCGATCAGACTGCCTCTTCGGGAGGATCCTCTGTCGCAGCAGCAGGGGACTGTCCTCCACCCAAACCTGTCCAGCCTCCACCTCCTTGCGTGGAGATTGAGCGGTGGCAGTTGACGTCATTTGACCTGCCTCCCGAAGTTGTGATGTAATCTTGGCAGCCAGGCGTCCCTCCACTAAGACGGTATATGCCTGCCGATGGAACAAATTTGTGGCATGGTGCACAGCAAAAGCTGTGGATCCCCTCTCAGCACCTCTTTCTGAGGTTCTCTTGTTCCTCCTTTCTTTAGCCCAGCAGGGCTCTGCTCTGGGCACTCTAAAGAGCTACCTCTCTGCCATTTCAGCCTTCCTTAGGCTTCCTGATCAGCCTTCTCTTTTCAAGTCCCCTGTTGTAAATCGTTTCCTTAAGAGCATTACTCATCTTTTTCCTCCTGTTCCCTTCGTAATGCCCCAGTGGGACTTGAACTTGGTTCTTACCTATCTTATGTGCGCTCCCTTTGAGCCGCTACATAACTGTCCTCTCAGGCTTCTAACTTTGAAAACTGCCTTTCTGGTGGCCATCACCTCTGCACGCAGGGTGAGCCTCCCTTTCTGGCTGTTCATCCGGACAAGGTCGTCCTCAGAACTAGACCTTCCTTTCTTACCAAGGTGGTTACTTCTTTTCGCATTGGCCAAACCATCACTTTGCCCACCTTCTTTCCGCCTCCGCATCCTTCAAAAGAGGGAGAGGCTCCACCGTCTGGATCCAAAACGTGTGCTTTCCCTCTACTTGGATCGCACCAAACAATTCCGGGTGGACGACCAGCTCTTTGTTGGTTACGTGGGCGCTAAGAAAGGTCGGGCCGTGCACAAACTGTCCATCTCCAGGTGGGTCGTTCTGTGCATCAAAGCTTGCTATTCTTTGGCAAAGAAGGAGCCTCCAGTGGGTCTGCGCGCCCATTCCACCAGGGCGACGGCAGCTACCACTGCTTTGGGACGGGGAGTCCCTCTTAATGACATCTGTCAGGCAGCTACGTGGGCATCGCTGCACACGTTCCCAAACACTACTGCCTGGACAGCCAAGTCCGGAGAGACGGCTTCTTTGGCCGTTCTATTCTCCAGGATTTTCTGGTGTGAACTTAGTTCGCAGACCCACCTCTGGGGTTGGTATTGCTGGGGTATCTATTCTCAGGTAAGGAATCTATAACTAACTGTTTCTTTCAGATGAACAAGTTACTTACCTTCGGTAACAATTTATCTGTAAGAAACATGGGTTAGTTATAGATTCTTTACTGCACCACCCATCCTCCCCGTTCTGCGAACTGACTTCTAGGGTTAAGGACTTCCTTTCAGGGCCCTAGTTTTGTGCACCAGTGGTCAGTGTCTTGCATGGCTCTGGGCTTCTGGCGTGGAAAGTCGTGTACAGAACTGACGTCAACGCGCGAGGGTGGCGTCTATGTAGCTACCGCGACGTCATCCCGGCGACCACGACGCCAACGACGAACGCGGAGTCGACCGACGCCACCTTCCGACGCGCAGGGATACTGCTGACAAAAAAATTCTCCGGATCCAGTCTGACGCCTGGGGGTAATTCTAAGGTAAGGAATCTATAACTAACCTATGTTTCTTACAGATATATCGTTACCGAAGGTAAGTAACTTTTTCTTCTGTGTCTTTTTTGTATTATGTGTAATGTTTGTGTTGTGTGTGGGTGCCTGATGTGTGTGGTTTGTGTGTGTAGATGGTGTTTATGTGTGTGTGTGCGTGCGTGTGTGTGTGTGTGTGTGTGTGTTGTACATAGTTTTGTGCCTGTTTTATGTGTTTGGTGGATGTGTGTGGGTTTACAGTTGTTCATGCACTGAAAGTGTGAGTGTGCACTTAGGCATAAGTGAGGGCACTCTCACTCAGAGCGGGTTGGAACTTCTCTTAGAGTACAGCGACGGGGGTTCAGAGCCCAGGCTGTAGTGGAGGGGACCAAAAGCAAAGCAATTAGCGAGGCCTGCCAAATCCTATGAGTAGGAAACTGGCTCTGTATATACTATACCAAAGTAAGGTATAGAGTGCACAGAGTCCAGTGGATCCACAGAGGCTTCAGTAGATAACACTAAAAGCTCTATTTATGGTAGTGTGGTCAAGCAGTTAGGCTTATCAGAGGGCTGTGTTAAGCATTTGTTGTACACACTCAGGCAAAAAATAATTTCACTCACTCAAAGACTGAATCCAAGACCAATTGTTTTGTATAAGAAAGTTATTACTTTGTTATTTTATTGTAAGAACCAAGAAGAACTCTGTTGCAGGTAAGTAGGACTTTTCAATAGTACCAACTGTAGGAAGCTGCCTCTGTATATACTTTACCAAACTAAGGTATAGTGTGCACAAAGTCCAGGGAGTCCCCAGAGGTATAGCAGAGGCTAAATTAGGTAAGTACTAACAGCTCTCTTTGTGGCAGTGTGGGTGTGGTGTTAGGCTCATCCAGAGGGTGTGTTAAACATTTACTGTGTTCCCTCACTCAAGGCTGATGGCACACATTCAGAGACTGAATCCTGACCAAGTAGGTAAGTATAAAAAAGACATACTTATGTTTTATTTTCTAGAACCAAGTAGGCCTTGGTACAGGTAGGTAAAATATACTTTCAATCATAGAATATTTCGAGCAGTGTAATTGGGAATTTGATTTGCAATCGTTACGGGTTTGTACTGGTTTAAATTACACTGTAATTACTTTTGGAATCCTTTTGGATTACTTTTAGATTACATTGACTACTCGTGTGGTATGCCTAGATACCACGCCGGGGATCTCACAATGCAAGGTAAGTAATACAAGGTTTACAGTTTAGTTACTTTTTCTTCATACAAAATAGAAGTTCAACAAAATATTTTTGGAACAAAAAACTTGTAATATTGGTTCCTCTGGAAGAAAAATGGTTATCGGTTTTACAGGTAAGTACTCAACCTACGAGTGGGAGTTTTGGGGGGTTAGGACCAAGGTTCCCCAAGGTCTAGGTAGGCACTCAAATTGCACCACCAGCGGCACTGGCGTGGCCGGGTGCAGAGCCCCAGTGTTAGCCAGTGGGGCTTTGGGGCACTTCAGTTGCGGGCTGCCCTTAAAGTGGACTGGGTGCAAGGCTCTGGCTTTTTTAAGAATGTCCTCCTTCACCTGGTAGTCATGCACACATGCCAGGATGTCCGCCGGGGGCCCTTTTCCAGACCTCTCGGGCCCTACTCTGTGGACCCTGTCAAGCTGAACGGTGGCGTCGTCGGCGAGGCCTAGAACATGTCGGAAGAGGTCCGTGACATATTCACGAATGTTGGAGCCCTCCTCCTTAGATAGCACACCTCTAATCCTAACGTTATTCCTCCTGGATATATTTTCTAAGTCCTCATTGTGCGCCTGTAGGTCTAGCTGCTGTTCTTGTAACGCCCCTAAATCTAGTATTTAGGGGCATCGCTGAACCTTGCTTCCTCAGACCAGAAGAAACTACAAGAAAAGAAGAAGGACCGAACAGCCGTGCCGAAGCTAACAAGAGGAAGACACCCACTGACTTGGCCCCAGCCCTACCGGCCTGTCTCCACCTCGAACCTGCTCCTGCGAAACCCCAGTGCGACCTGCAGCCAGCAACCTCGAAAACCCCGGAGGACCTGCCTGCCTTCAACCACAAAGACTGTGTCTCCTGTGAACACCGGATTTGTTAATCTCCAACCTCTGGCTCCAGCCGGGCACCGCAACTCTTCACCACTCTGCACCCGCCGTCCACGGCTTGAGCTCGAGTGTCCAAACACCACGAGGAGGTCTCCCCGGCGATCCTAACCCGAGATCCGGCGACTCCTGACCTGCCTCAAACCTCCAGCCAACGCCTGCAGCCTAAATCCGGAAGGTCCCCCCAACCGCGACCAGGAGCTGGTAAGATCTGACCCCAAAAGGCACCCCTGCACCCGACGCCCCATGGCCTTGGGTGGCCTAACTGACGGTGCCTAACCAACCCCCAACTTACCTCTCGAAGTGGTGGTCACACCCAGAAGACCTTTGTCCCCAAGCCTGCAGTGCCTTTGTAAACCAGAGGTTCCCCTTTGCAAACAACAGGGCGCCCGACGTCGAAACAGCACCCTGCACCCGGCCGCCCTAGTGCCGCTGAGGGTGCACCTTTAGTGCTACTTTGTTTCCCCATTTGCCCTGAGCTAAAGTCCAGGAACTTTGCTCCCACAACCAAGTGACCTGCTCGTCAGCAGCCACCAACCGGAGGCCCCCTATCCTTCATTTGATAACATTTGGCCTCCGTACTCTGCACCCGGCCGACCTAGTGCCGCTGAGGGTGTAACAAGAGTGCATCCCTGACCCTGGGGGACCCCTGAGTCTAACCCCAGAACCTCAACTCCCACTACCGAATACTTACCCTAAAGCCGATAACACTATTTTCCTCCATAGGATAACATTGACTGTTTTTCTTGGAAAAGTTTCTAAGTGTGGAGTTTGAAAATCTAAAGAAATTCTTTAAAATTGTACTAACTAACAAAAACGATTTTACTTACCTGTTTACAGGAAATGTCCCAGTGTAGTATCCAGGTATACTACACTGTGGTGTAACAAAAGTAATCTCAAAAGTAACTTACCTGTAATTTTACTCAAAATACAGTACAAAGTATATGTACTGTATTCTGAAAAACATTGCATTATCAGTAACATTACTGTAATCAAATCAAAGTACATTTACAATTGCAATCCAAACTGTTACAAACTGTATATTTACTGCAAAGTACTTATCACTTACCTGTGCCAGGCTTGCTTGGTTCTAGGGAAAAAAATAACTAAAAGAATATTTTTATACAAAAACAATTGGTCTGAAGTTCAGTCTTTGAGTGTGTGAATTCATTTGCTGACTGAGTGTGTACAACAAATGCTTAACACTGTCCTCTGATAAAGCCTTACTGCTCGACCACACTACCACAAATAGAGAGTGAGGTGCTATCTAACTTTACCTCTGCCTACCTTTGGGGTTCCACTGGACTCTGTGCACACTATAAGTCACTTTGGTGTAGTATATACAGAGCCAGCTTCCTACAATTCTTTCTTTGGCCCAGCAGGGCTCTGCTCTGGGCACCCCGAAAGGCTATCTTTCGGCCTTTCTCCGCCTTCCCGAGCAGCCTTCTCTTTTCCAGTCCCCTATTGTAAATAGATTTCTTAAGGGCATTACTCACCTTTTTTCTCCTATTCCTTTCGTAATGCCCCAGTGGGACTTGAATCTTGTCTTAACTTACCTTATGTATATGCGAGGTGCGGATCTGTGACTGACATCAGCTTGTGACAAGAGTCACAAGGCTTGAAGCTGGTCTGCCGATGTGACATCCCTGCGTGCACCAGGAGTCGAACGACTCGAAAAAGATTTTGACAAAAGTCGAAAAACACTAGTCAAATAATGACTACGGGTACCGCTCTCTCCGGATCTGCGCTGGCTGGCGCGGAAAAAGAAAGAACTGACGTCAGCGCGCAGGGTCGGCGCCTAAGTAGATACTGCGACGTCATTCCGGCGAGCACGACGCCAGCAACAAACGCGGAGTCGACCAACGCCACCTACCGACGCGCAGGGGTACTGCTGAAGAAAAAATTCTCCAGATCCAGTCTGACGCCTGGGGTAATTCTAAGGTAAGGAATCTATAACTAATATATGTCTCTTACAGATATATCGTTACCGATGGTAAGTAACTTGTTCGTCAGGTGGCTCCATTCGGACCCGTGTGACGTCGGTAGCGTCTGTTATGACGTTGCGGTGCCTATATAGGCGCCACCCAGGCGCGTGGACGTCAGTTGTTTTATTTCCGGGCCAGTTAAGCGCCGATACCGGAAGAGCTACCTCTCTGTTGCTTATTGGCAGATTTTTTACTCGACTTTTGTCGAATTCGGAAAAAAAATCAACTTCGTGTGCGAGGGATGTCTTCAAAAAAGACTGGTTTCAAGCCGTGCGATGCCTGCCACTGCATGATGTCGGTCACCGATCCCCACCTCGTCTGTCTCTGGTGTCTCGAGCATGACCACGACTCGAAGTCTTGCTCGGTCTGCCGGGCCATGGCTCCGAAGGCCTTGAGGGAGCGGGCGATGAAGCTCCTCGCGGCCCAGCAGTCGACACCGTTGAGCAAGACTCCGTGGAGGTCCCGGTCCCAATCGAAGAAGAGGAGGTCGCGGGACCGCTCCCGGAGCCCAAGTCCTCTTCTGCCCACTCGAGGTCTTCGGGACCCTCTGGGAAGAGGCATAAGAAGAAGAAGAAGAAGTCCACGCGGACTTCATCTTCACCTCGGCTGTCGTCCTTCTACGAGAGAGGTAAGGAGCACCGACGCTCTAGGCACGGTTCAAGAATTTTACGAGGCCATGTGCTGCGCATTTGAGTGGGCCAACCCCGCTGGTGAGCCCTCGGGCCCCGCGGAGTTGGAAGGGTTCGACGCCATCGGCTCCAGCCATGGCGCCGGTGGGGCCTCATGGATCCGATCCCGGTTCCGGGATGACGCCGGTCGTGCCAACTCGACCTCCTCTGGCGTCAGACCTATAGTCGGTGCCTGCGTCGGTGCCCATCGGCAGCGCCAGCCCCATCCTCATCTCTGACGACACGGAGCAGGTTCGTCATTTGACGCTGATTGAACCCAGAGGTTCTATGTTGTCGCCTGGGCACTTTGAAGATGTGATAGGCTCAGGAGAGGAATGGGAGGGGTCTATGGACCCTCTGAAACACCAGGATGACCCTGTGGAGCATTTGGACTGGTATGGGGAACTTGCGGAAGCCAGTGGACTGGACACTTCTCCAGATACTGGCATGCTTTCTCAGCCAACAGTGGCTACGGAGGAGGGGGCATCCTATGTCATGGTAGTAAAGGAGGCAGCTGAGGTCCCTGGACTAGAACTGCCCTCAGTGCAGGTCAGGACTAATCTCCTGACCGAAGTGCTTCAACCTGGACCTAGCACAGGGGCCCCTGTGAATAGGACGATTGCACGCCGCCATCACCCAGCACCGGGCGATCCGAAGTTCCTCAGCCAACATCCCACCCATGAAAGTTTGGTGGTGCAGGCCTTTACGTCCCAGGGCACATTCCCTTCCGCCCCTCCGGATAGGTAATTCAAGAGGCTGGACTCATTTGGAAAAATAAGTTGTTTTCTTCCTCCAGCCTGGCATTGCGGTCGGTGAATACTGCATGCTAATTGGTCCGTTTCTCCCATTCCCTTTGGGAGACAGTTGCACAAGTGCTGCCACAAGTCCCAGAGGAGGCCTGGGCTGTGCTCTCCCCAGCAGTCAAGAATGGGAGAGATACAGCAAAATTCACCATACGGTGTGGATTAGATACAACAGATTCGCTGGGCAGGTCAATTTCAACGACCATGGCCTTAAGGCGCCACACCTGGCTTAGGACAACTGGCTTCTCAGGCCATGTCCAAGCCAATCTGAATGACACGCCCTTTGATGGAACCCGTCTTTTTGGGGAAAAGGCAGACTCTGCCCTGGTCAGGTTCAAGGACTCTCTAGCTACGGCCAGATAATTAGGCCTCTCCTCCACTCATCGTGACCAGTCCTTTCACCCCTTTCGTGGCAATGGAAGGGGTTTCCAGCCGCATCAGCCCTATCCCAGCCACCGTCCTGCACATACTGCCCAAGCCGTGCATGGACGTGGACGCAGTGCATTCCGATCCAGGAATGGAGGCCAGAAGTCGTCAGCCACCCTGCCCCGACAGCCGCAGCCCCCAAGCACTCCTAGTCTGAGTCTGCAAGACTACACTACCCCAGTTGGCGGAGGATTCGTCATCATCTCCCCCACTGGAGATGCATAACATTGGACAAGTGGGTCTTGCAGATCATTCTGGAGGACTATTCTCTGCCTTTCCTCTCTTTTCCTCCTCTGGAGGATCATTTGAGATGGATCCAAGAGGAAATTACAGCTCTCTTGACCAAGGGAGGTATAGAAAGGGTCCCGGTTTCAGAAGCAGACTGTTGTTGTTATTCCCGCTACTTTCTTATTCCGAAGAAGAACAAAGGTTTGCGGCCCATCTTGGATCTTTGGACCGTCAATCTCTTCCTCAAGAAGCAGAAGTTCAAGATGCTCAATCTAGCTCAGGTCTTGTCTGCCCTAGAACAAGAAGACTGGATGGTAGCGTTGGACCTGCAGGATGCGTATTTTCACATCACCATCTCGCCGGGCCACAGGCGTTACTTGCGGATCAAGGTTGGCTGTGAGCACTTTTAGTTTACGGTGCTCCACTTCAGCCTGACCAGTGCCCCTCGGGTGTTCACCAAGGTGATGGCGGTGGTCGCAGCTCATTTGCGCAGGCTAGGGGTGCAAGTCTTCCCCTACCTCGACGACTGGCTGTTGAAGGTGTCCTAGCCCCAGGCTGGCTTCTCCCACCTTCAGACTATGGCAGACCTCCTGCATTCGCTGGGGTTCTCTATAAACGTGCCGTAGTCACACCTGACTCCTTCTCGGATGCTTCCTTTCATCGGGGCAGTTCTGGACACAGTGCAGTTTCGGGCCTATCCTCCCGAGCAGCGGGTCCAGGATATTCAGGTTATGATTCCGATGTTTTAGTCTCTATCCTGGATTTCGGTGAGACGGACTCTGAGGCTGTTGGGCCTCATGGCCTCCTTCATCCTGTTGGTAAAGCATGCCAGATGGCGTATGCCGGCTGTGCAGTGGGACCTGAAGTTCCAGTGAGCACAGCTTAGAGGAAATCTCACCGACATGGTCCAGAAATCGGAAGGAACTGAGAGAGATCTGCAATGGTGGTTGACGAACCGCGATTGGGTCAACGGCAGACCCCTCTCTCTTCCCCATCCAGAACTCACAGTAGTGACAGATGCATCAATACTGGTATGGGGCGGCCATCTGGGAGAGGTAGAGATCAGGAGACACTGGTCTCCGGCAGAGACAGGGCTCCACATAAATCTGTAGGAGCTCCGGGCGATTCGATTGGCATTGAAAGCATTTCTTCCCTCTGTCAAGGGGAAGCTAGTGCAAGTATTCATGGACAACACCATCGCCATGTAGTACTGCAACAAGCAAGGCAGCGTGGGTTCGTGGACCCTTTGTCGAGAGGCCATAGGTCTCTGGACATGGCCGGAACAGCAGGGCATAACCCTGTTGATTCAACTCCTGGCAGGTTCTCTGAATGCCAGGGCGGACTAACACAGCCTTCCATGCCTAGCGGATCACGAATGGCATCTCCGGTCTGAGGTGGCGCAAGGTCTCTGTAGGAAAGTAGGATCTGATTGCATGGTTACCCCCACTTTTTGCCTGGTGTTATGCTGTTTCTGACTAGTCTGACTGGGATCCTGCTGATCAGGACCCCAGCCTTTTGCTTTCTCCCCTAAGTTGGTTATCGTGAGTACCTAGGTACATCCCAGGTTGGCTACTGGTGTACCCTTATTAGTCCCAAGTATATGGTACTGAAGTACCCAGGGCATTGGTACACCAGGGTTCCCCCATGGGCTGAAGCATGTATTACGTATTAGGCCTGCCATTGCAGCCTGTGTAAGCTGGTGCTAGCACCACTTCCAACAGATATAAATATGCTTATTTCTGAGGTCACTGCACTTAAAACCTATAAATCACCCCTAAGGTAGGCCTTTCAATCCTGAAGGCAGGGTGCTCAGTTCTACGTTTGAGGGTTCCCCTGCATGAGCAGGACACCCCTACAACATACGGAGTCCATTCTCCTGGGTTGTAAGTGCATCAGCCATATACCGGGGCCATGCGCCATTACACGATGACCATCTCTAAACTGGCTGTAACAAACCCTGTCATGTTTGGTATCAAACATGTTGGAACCATACCTCCACACCGTAAACGGTGTAGGAGGTATGATTCCATGCACTGTAAAGCTCCTCCAGGAGGCCCTCAGCGCTCCCGGTACCAGTCTTCTAGAACCAGACAGCAAGCTAGGGCTGCTGCCGACTAGAGACTTGTTTCTGCCCTCCTCCTGCTGAGCCAAGCTCGAGCAGGGGAAGGCAGAACAATACATATCCTTTCACAGGGAGGTGTGACCACCTCCCAGACAGGGTTTAGTGTATTGGGGCAGGGTGGAGGCGCTTGCCAGCCCACTGAGACTGCTTGAAGGGCACATTTGGTGCCCTCCTTGCATACTCCAGTTCAAACCAGTTCAGGGAGCCGTTGGCTCCTGCTCTGGCGCGAAACTAGACAAAGGACATGAGAGTATCCTCCTCACTATTCAGCCCCTCCTCTGCGCGGGACCCCTGAACCGTCCCAACCCTCTCCTTAGGGTATTTAAGGGCTTACCTGTGGGTGGGTCCCTAGATCCGTCATGGGGCAAGATTCATATCAAGACACCACTTCATCTGGGCATTCTGGACTTCGCTGAACTTTGCTCTGGGCCCTGAGACTGCAACTGGGAAGACTCCTGCTGCTCCTGGTCTCGTTGTCCAGTGCAACTTCTGTGCCTGTGCTCCATACAGGATCCTTCCAAGGCCTGTGAGCATCCAAGACACCTAAAGGAATCTCCCTTGAAGTGAAGGAGTCGCTTCCCTTCATCGTCAGGCACCGCAACCAAGCTGACCGGTCTGCTGGTCCTGGGCTCCCACAGACTCTGAAAGGCTCAGCAACACAGGTCGTGGTTCTACAACTCCCTCAAGGCCTGCAATGTCTTCTGACCGGGTTTGAGGGCAGTATCCCTCGTCGGAACCGCAGGAACCAAACCCCTGTGCACCGCGTCGACTTGCCGTTGCGAAGGCTTGTTGGCTTCCTTCCTCCAAGATCTTTGGGCTCCAAGTAGCCCCAACCTCAAGCATCTCCTGTGACCAAGATCTTCGTCCTCACCGCATCGGTTGCACCATGGGTCTGCATCTTTAGTGAGCTGCTCGAGGTCCTCTTGCGACTCCAGTGCCTCCGGCCTGTGGGTCCTCTCGAGGGTCTTCTTTTGCTTCAGTGGGCTCCCCTGATTGCTCAGGGCCTACTCTGACTCCCCTGCTTGTGGTGAGTCCCTTGGACCTTCCTCGTCCCGACACTGCACCATTTTAGCTTGCCAAGTTGTTTACAGTTGCCAAGGCTTTTTGGTTCTCCCAACGGACACCGACCCCTCAACTCTCAACATCTGACGTGGGACAGCTCGTGAACAGCTCCTGGTCTTCCACAGCGTTGCCTGGTCCACACAGCTGCAGCTCCAAGGTCACTGTCAATCCTTCTGCAACACCCGACATCGGTAGGCATTTGTCTTCCGTGCCTCCTGAGTGGCATAGACTCTGTCCCCTCTGCTCACAGGTACTTCTCAACTTGAATCTACCTTTGGGTTCCACCGGACACTTTCACCTTCTTCGCCAGCTGCATCTTCCTGAAGTCCTCCATTGAGTTTGACTTTGGTTTCTGACGCCACTTCGCACCTATGCACCCGGCTTCTCTGGTGTAGGTATCCTGGTTCCTAGGGTATCCACTGGTGGGGTGTCTCTCCAACCTACTGTCGTCCATGGGGTTTCTTCAGGGTCCACTGGGATGGGTCCTTCTTCTTTAAAATTGCAACCGCGACTTTCCCATTGACTTGGATTGAGCATGCGGTCGTGTTCCCACTCTGCATACCGCCTCCGTGGGGTTCCTGGTTACTTACCTCGGGTGGTTCCTTGGGTCCCCAGCACTTCTACGTCTTCTGGGTATACTCTTCACTTGGGTCGTGGTTTGCATGCCACTATTTTAGTATATGGTTTGGTCCCTCCCTGGTGACCACTGTGTATATCGTGCTACTTACCTGTTTTCCTTGCAAAGTATTGTGTGCATTGTGTACATCTCCGGGTAGGAGATATTTGTATGTGTTAGTGAGTGTCTTACAATAAATACCTATTTTTATAAATACACTGTGTGGTTCTTTTTCACTTAATTTATAACAATAAGATTACGTTCTGGTAAAACGAGCTGCTTTACACTCCTTCTGGACTAAGCCTGAAGGCTGCTGTCCACAGCTACCAATTAGAGAGCTTTCCAAGGTTGTCTAAGACCACTAAAATCACCATATGGGTTGTCTGGATTAGTGCAGGGTGCTACACTTACATAAGTGAGCACCATATACTAAGCCAGCCTCCTACATTGGTGTGCAGCGGTTGGGATTCAAGCCTGCATTGTTTTACCAGCTAATCTTGGTGTGGATTAATTGAAAAACCATCACTAACATCAGGCATATATAATACAGCTTAGAATAAGTAAGTTCTACTGAACTTAGGGTTGAGTAGTTAAGGGTCTAGCACAACCCTTTCTCCAACCTTAGAGGGTTTAGTCTACACTAGGTTAGGTAGGTACAACACCACACCACACTTGGGAACCACGTCTTTAGTTTGGGATGCTAGTGCACCCCAGTCTTCCAGATACAGTGGTCTTAAGTTCCAGGAACTAAGGACCCTGTGTACTTCTAGGAAGTTAAAATCTGAAAAAAACAGATAGTTATAGATTCCTTACCTTAGAATTACCCCCAGGCGTCAGACTGGATCCGGAAAGTTTTTCGTCAGCAGTACCTCTGCGCGTAGGAAGGTGGCGTCCGTCGGCTCCGCGTCCATCGATGGCGTCGTGGTCGCCGGGATGACGTCCCAGTAGCTACTTAGACGCCGCCCTCGCACGCGGATGTCAGTTCTTTCTTTTTCCGCGCCAGCCAGCGCAGATCCGGAGAGAGCGGTACCTCCAATCACTTTTTGACTGAACTGTTTGAGCGACTTTTGTCGACGTCTTTTTGAGTCCTACCGACTCCTGGTGCACGTAGGGACGCCCGGCTTCAAGGCTTGCGGTTCCTGTACCCGACTGATGTCGGTGACGGATCCGCACTGCGTGTTCCTCTTTTGCCTTGAGCGTGACCACGACCCCAAGTCGTGCTCCGACTGCCGGACCATGGCTCCGAAGTCTTTGCGAGAGCGGTCCCGAAAGCTTCTTGAGCGCCGGATGTCGGCTCCGCACCGTTCGAGGTCGCGAGGGAGGTGGAGGGACCGGTCGCGGAGCCATCAACACTCGTCATCCAAGTCTTCGCACTCGGGGTCAGGTAAGTCGAAGCACAAGAAGAAGCCGAAGAAGCATCGTCGCTCTTCGAATTCTCACGGTCGGTCGGGTGACGCGATGAGAGATGCGGGCGGTGCCCCTCCCGCGGCTCCGCGTGCGGAGCCTGAAGGGCCGACTCAGAGTTTCTCTCCCTTTCTGGGACCCGGAGCCACCCCTGCCCAGCTTAGTCAGTTTTACGAGGCGATGCATGCCATCTTTGGGCAGCCCGACTCCGCCGGCATGCCTTCAGGCCCCGCGGACTCAGTTGGGGGTTCTAGGCCTACTCTGCCGGCGTCTCCGGCCCGGGCGCCGCAGGGCCCCCATGGATCCAGGCCTGGATCCGGATCGGCGCCGGTTGACCTCATTACACCTCCACAGGCGCCGCTTCCTTCGGCACCACACCCGACGCCGGTCGTGCCCCTGCCCGCGTTGACCCCGGCCTCCATCCTGATGTGGACATGGAGCCGGACCGGCGTCGCACGACGCTGGATCCGACACCGAGTGGGGTTTTGTGCCCCTTTTCACTCCTGGGGTCCCTTTCAGGCGAGATTGGCACCCAGAGGACGAGGAGGAGGACTGGGAGGGGTCAGGTGACCCTCTGACCGACCAGTTGGATTATGATCCGGACTGGAGAGAGGACCCGGGGGATGCCAGTGGTCTCGATACCTCCCCAGACCTTGGCATGTTGTCTCCTCCTACCGTGGCTACGGAGGAGGTAGCTTCCTATGCAGCGGTGTTGCGTAGGGCGGCCGAGGCTCTCCACCTCGAGCTCCCTACAGTGGCGGTTAGGACTAACCTCCTGACAGAGGTGCTTCAACCGCAAGCGAGCTCTTCGGAGCCCCTGCTGCCGTTTAATGAAGCCCTAACTGACGTCCTTTTGGGCACCTGGTCCAGGCCCAACACGGGGGCTCCTGTGGATAGGATGATTGCCCGACGCCACTGCCCGGCCCTGGGCAACCCCACTTTCCTCTCCCAACACCCCACTCCTGAGAGCTTGGTGGTCCAAGCCTCTACCTCCAAGAGCGCATTGCCTACCGCTCCACCAGATAGGGCATCCAAGAAGCTGGATCATCTTGGAAAGAAGATTTTTTTCTTCCGCCAGCTTGGGACTGCGGTCGGTAAACACAGCATGTCTCTTGGGCTGTTATTCCCACTCTGTGTGGGATACGGTTGCGCAAGTGCTGCCTCAGTGTCCGGAGGAGGCCCGGACCGTACTCTCCCAGGCTGTTGCCGCCGGGAGGGACGCAGCAAAGTTTACCATCCGTTGTGGGCTGGATACCGCTGACTCTCTAGGCAGGACGATTTCCACATCGGTAGCCCTTCGTCGCTACGCCTGGATGAGGTGGACTGGCTTTTCTGGGGATGTCGGGAAACCCTTATGGACATGCCCTTTGATGGCTTTTGCCTTTTTGGCGACAAAGCAGACAACGCTCTAGAGCCTTTCAAGGACTCAAGGGCTACGGCCAAGTCCTTGGGCCTCTCCAACCGCCCTGCGCAGTCTGCTTATCGCCCCTTTCGTGGCTCCGGAAGGGGTGCCCCACTACGTCCCGCCCAGAGCCACAGGCCGACGCAAGTTCCCCAACCTTTGCGCGGCCGGGGACGTGGGAACCACTGCTGTGGTTCTGGGGGCCAACGGGCAGGCCAGTCCACCAACCCCCCCTCTGCTTCAGCCTCCAAACCTTCCTAGTCCGACATTCCAGGCCCATCAATCGCCAGTGGGCGGCAGGATCCGCCATCACCTCCCCCACTGGCGCACCATCACGTCAGACAGGTGGGTTCTGCAGATAGTCCGAAGGGGCTACTCCCTTCCCTTCGAGGCTACCCCTCCAGCCATGCCACCTCAGTACCATCGTATGTCGGAGGATCATCTGGGCCTTCTCCAACAGGAAGTCATGGCTCTCTTGGCCAAGGGAGCCATTGAGCGCGTTCCTGCCCCAGAAGTAGGTCGTGGTTGCTATTCCCACTACTTTCTGGTACCCAAGAAGGACAGGGGCCTGCGTCCTATCTTGGATCTCAGGAACGTCAACCGCTTCCTCCGGAAGGAGAAGTTCAAGATGTTGATGCTCGCTCAGGTCTTGTCTGCCCTCGACCCTGGAGACTGGATGGTAGCGTTGGACTTGCAGGACGCTTATTTTCACATCCCCGTCCTGCCGGCCCACCGGCGTTACCTGCGGTTCACGGTAGGCCACGAGCACTTTCAGTTTAACGTGCTCCCCTTTGGCCTTACCAGCGCCCCTCGGGTGTTCACGAAAGTGATGGCGGTGGTCGCAGCTCCTGCGCAGATCAGGAGTTCCAGTCTTCCCCCATCTATACGACTAGCTGTTGAAGTCGGGCTCGCCCCAGGCTGTCGTCTCCCACCTCCAGACTACTGCCGACCTCCTGCATTCGCTGGGGTTCTCCATCAACGTGCCGAAGTCACACCTGACCCCCTCTCAGAAGCTCCTCTTCATCGGAGCAGTTTTGGACACGACGCAGTTTCGGGTTTACCCTCCCGAACAGCGAGTCCAGGATATTCGGGCTATGATCCCGATCTTTCAGCCTCTATTCCGGTTTGGGACAGGATGACCCTGAGGCTGCTTGGCCTCCTGCATCCTGCTGGTCGATCATGCCAGGTGGCTTATGCGGGCTCTGCAGGGGGACCTGAAGTTCCAGTGGGCCCAACATTATGGGAATCTGGATTGCGTCCAGATCTCGGAGGGCACTGCACGACAATTGCAGTGGTGCCTCACAAACCAGGATTGGGTCAACGGCAGGTCCCTCTCCCTTCCCCAACCAGAACACACAGTGGTGACAGACACATCCCTTATGGGATGGGGCGGCCACATGGGAGAGGCTGAGATCAGAGCCCTCTGGTCTCCGGGCTCCACATCAACCTTCTGGAGCTTCGGGCGATCTGTCTTGCACTCAAAGCCTTCGTTCCCTCTGTTCGAGGAAGAGTAGTGCAGGTGTTCACGGACAACACCACCGCCATGTGGTACTGCAACAAACAGGGTGGGGTCGTGGACCCTATGTCAGGAGGCCCTCCGCCTCTGGACATGGCTGGAACATCAGGGCATATCCCTGGTGGTTCAACACCTGGCAGGTTCACTGAACGCCAGGGCGGACGAACTCAGCCGCAGGTGCATGATGGATCACAAATGGCGTCTTCACTCGGAGGTGGTGCAAAGTCTCTTTCAGCAGTGGGGAGAGCCTTGGTCAGATCTATTCGCCACCGAAGATAACGCGCAATGTCAGCAATTCTGCGCGTTGGAATTTCCAAGGCGGCACTCGCCGAGTGACGCTTTTCTTTGCGAGTGGAGTTGCGGTCTTCTATTTGCCTTTCCGCCTATACCACTTCTGCCCAGAGTGCTGAAGAAGATCAAGCGCGACCGGGCCCAAGTCATTCTCGTGGCTCCGGATTGGGCACTAAGAGTCTGGTATCCCGAGCTGCTCAACATGGCCATCGATCCTCCAATCAGACTGCCTCTTCGGGAGGATCTTCTGTCGCAGCAGCACCCGAACCTGTCCAGCCTCCACCTCCTTGCGTGGAGATTGATCGGCGGCAGTTGGCGTCATTTGACTTGCCTCCCGAAGTCTGTGATGTAATCTTGGCAGCCAGGCGTCCCTCCACTAAGACGGTATATGCCTGCCGATGGAACATCTATCTCTCAGCCATTTCTGCCTTTCTAAGGCTTCCTGATCAGCCTTCTCTCCAAGTCCCCGGTTGTAAATCGTTTCTTAAAAGGCATTACTCATCTCTTTCCTCCTATCCCCTTCATAATTCCTAAGTGGGACTTGAATTTGGTCTTGACCTATTTGATGTGTGCTCCCTTTGAGCCGCTTCACAACTGTCCTCTACGACTCTTAACTCTTAAGACTGCATTCCTGGTAGCCATCACATCTGCCAGAAGAGTGAGTGAGCTCCAGGCTCTTTCATCCAAGCCTCCTTTTCTGGCTGTACATCCGGACAAGGTTGTCCTAAGAACCCGTCCATCCTTTCTTCCCAAGGTGGTCACCTCCTTTCACATCGGGCAAACCATCACTTTGCCCACCTTCTTTCCGCCTCTGCATCCTTCTAAAGAGGAAGAGAGGCTCCACCGTCTGGACCCAAAACGTGCGCTTTCCTTCTATCTGGATCGCACCAAACAGTTCCGGGTGGATGACCATTTCTTTGTTGGCTACGTGGGCGCCAAGAAAGGTCAGGCCGTACACAAGCGGACTATCTCTAGATGGGTCGTTTTGTGTATTAAAGCCTACTATTCTCTAGCAAAAAAGGAGCCTCCAGTGGGGCTACGCGCCCATTCCACCAGGGCGACGGCAGCCACTACTGCTTTGGGACGAGGAGTCCCTTTACATGACATCTGTCAGGCAGCCACGTGGGCATCGCTGCACACGTTCACAAAACACTACTGCCTGGACAGCCAAGTCCGAAGAGACGGCTTCTTTGGCAGTTCTGTTCTCCAGGACTTTCTGGTGTGAACTTGGTTCGCAGACCCACCTCCGTGGTTGGTATTGCTGGGGTATCTATTCTAAGGTAAGGAATCTATAACTAACTGTTTCTTTCAGATGAACAAGTTACTTACCTTCGGTAACGATATATCTGTAAGAAACATAGGTTAGTTATAGATTCCTTACCGCCCCACCCATCCTCCCCGTTCTGCGAACTGATTTCTAGGGTTAAGGACATCCTTTCAGGGCCCTAGTTTTGTGCACCAGTCGTCAGTGTCTTGCATGGCTCTGCGTTTCTGGTGCGGAAAGTTGTGTACAGAACTGACGTCCGCGCGTGAGGGCGACGTCTAAGTAGCTACTGCGACGTCATCCCGGCGACCACGACGCCAACGACGGACGCGGAGCCGACCGACGCCACCTTCCGACACGCAGAGGTACTGCTCACGAAAAACTTTCCGGATCCAGTCTGATGCCTGGGGGTAATTCTAAGGTAAGGAATCTATAACTAACCTATGTTTCTTACAGATATATCGTTACCGAAGGTAAGCGTAACTTTAAAGTCTATGACGAACACTCTATCTCGAGAATTCTAGCCTCCTTAAACCTGAACAATCACTTCAATGATCCTCTAACTACCTAGCTGCTGCCTCTCAGGCTATCATCCCTTCCTGGACTGCAATAATCAACGCTTCCCTCCTACAGGGTTCGATACCTGTTTCTCTTAAAGCTGGCCAAGTTGTCCCCATCTTAAAAAAACCTACGCTGGATCCTGCTTCCGCCGACAACTATAGACCCATATCAAACATCCCTCTCCTAGCCAAAGTTCTGGAGAAATGTGTGCAACAGCAGCTGAGCCTACACATCACCAACTTCCACCTTCTAGATGACTTCCAATCCGGGTTCAGACCTGGACACAGCACTGAAACCACCCTCCTCCACATTGTGGATGATGCCCTCCAAGCCCTCGACCAAGGCAAAACCTGTCTCCTAATCCTCCTAGACCTATCGTCGGCATTCGATACGGTTAACCACGAAATACTCCTTGAACGCCTCAAACTCAGGATGGATTTGGATGGCACCGTCCTTGAATGGTTTAGGTCCTTCCTCCAAAATCGCTCACAGAGTGTCCTCATCAACGGTAACCTATCCACTTCCTCTCCGATCACGGTTGGAGTCCCCCAAGGATCAACCCTTTCCCCTACCCTCTTCAATCTTTACCTTGAACCGCTCACAGAGGTGCTACGCATCGCCAATATCTCCTACCTCATGCACGCCGACAACACACAGATCTACATTAAAATCTCTTCCCCTGAGGACATTCTCTCCTTGAATGAGGCCTTGAAGCTGACTGCCCACTGGCTCACCGCCAACCAGCTTAAACTTAACGCAAATAAAACTGAATTTCTTCTAATCTCCCCACCCAAAACCAATCCAGACATCCAGGAATGGATCAAGGCTATCACTGCGCTAAACTGCCCTCCTACCATTGTGGACTCTGCGAAATCCCTTGGAATAACCCTTTACGGCAGCTTGAACATGCGGGCCATATCAACTCGATGGCCAAAACTGCCAGATTTCACCTGAGTTACCTAAGAAACCTGAAACCCTTCCTCAACGCTTCCGACCTAAAAACGGCAATCCAGGCACTAGTCATTTCCAGAACAGAATATGGATGCTCTACTCTCGCAGGGCTACCCAAGAACTCTCTGGCCCCACTGAAAGCCTGCCTCAACGCCGCCACCAGACTCCTAACTGGCTCAAAGAAATTCGACCACATCTCTCCCCACCTTAAAGCTCTGAACTGGCTTCCCCTTGAGGCCAGAATCCAACTTAAACTGGCCTGCATTACTCACAAAGCTCTTTACTCCAATTCCCCTGCATTGCTCACCCAGAAACACGTGATATCCGGAGGAGCCAGAAACTCCCGATCTGCCAGAGACCTTATGTTCCAACCAGCACGCTTCCGGAAAAAAAAAACCTACAATCGGGCCTTCTCTGGGGCCGCTCCAAGAATTTGGAACTCTCTCCCGCCCGCCATCAGAAGACTTCCGTCTTTGGCACGCTTTAAAAAGGAGACCAAAACTTTCCTTATGGGCAAATTCCTCGCATAACGATCACTTTACAATCACCTCAGCGACATGTTCCACCCACCTCTTCGGCATTATCCATGGCCTTTTACGGATGATACCTACCCTGCACTCCTGGGCATCCCACCCAAGAGTTGAGACTGCGTGCTTTCTTTTATAATATATCTACCTGTTTTTTTATCCCAAATATTTCCGGGACTTTAGACTGCTTGCTTTTCTTTGTATAATGTATCTATTTTACCCAATTGGTACCCTCCTCTCCTAATTCTTTTGTATACCACCCTTCAATCCTGTAAAGCGCTCCGATACCCTCACGGGTCTGATTCGCGCTCTATAAAACTTTAAAATAAATAAATAAGTAACTTGTTCGACGGGTAGTAACCCAACCACAGAGCATCTCATAGAGTTGCTTATCCTTGATGATCTCCAGCACCCTGACAGGTTAGGGGATCAGGACAAAGTGGGTGGGGATGCTCCCGAGGATGGAACAGGAGGGGTAACCCCCACTAGCCCTAATTCTGAGCATGATCAAGAGGAGTCTGAAGACTCCACCTTGATAAACTTTGATCCAGAGCATAGTGCAGATGGTACAGAAGGTGTCCCTAGAAGTAGGTCCCCCTTTATTCCTCCTGGGAGGGTTCAGAGCAGACAGAGGAGGTCTAGATCTCCTTCTGCTGAGTCCAATGCTTCAGGACAGTCCATAGGGACCTCAATCTCTAGTAAGAGAGAGGACTCCCTGAACCGGGAATACCAGCTGATCAAACTTGAGAAGGTGAGAACCCCAGTGACCCCCAACTCCACCACCCTTCGAGACAACCTCGCCAGCATCGGTCTTAGACAACTCGTCAACACACCGACCCACAGAGCAGGACACACCCTCGACCCCATCTTTGCGGCAGGAAACAGCATCCACTTCAGCCACACAAAGCAACCACCATGGACCGACAACCACTGCGTACACTTCACAGTCAACAAACCCAAGGCACCCAAACCAGCCCCACGCCCACCACGGAGGAACTGGAGCAAGGTCACCAACGAGCAACTTAACTCCACCCGAGACAACCACACCTGGACACCCGATGGAAACATCGCAGCCAGGGAACTCCACACGTGGATCTCCAACTGCGCAGATGAGCTTGCCCCGCTACGCAACCCCGACAAACAGCGCCCCAGGAAAGCCGCCTGGTACACCACCGCTCTCCAAGAAGCCAGGTGCACTTGCAGATGCCTGGAGAAGAACTGGAGAAACACCAAGACAGCCGAAAACTACTCCACCTACAAAGACGCCATGACGGACTACCACAACCGACTCAAAACCACCAAGAGGAACTTCATCCACAACAAAATCCTCGCCAACTCCACCAATTCCAGGGAACTCTTCAGTGTCATCCAGGAATTCACCAACCCACGCAGCGAAGCCGCAGACATTACCCCGTGACAAGCTTGGAACCTACTTCCACCTCAAGATCAAAACCCTCTACGACAACTTCGTCGGCCATCCTCCAGACGCCACAGCCAGCCCCCCGCCCCCCAAGGGCACCAGCCAACCCACCATCTCCAACTGGACACCGATCACGACCGAAGACACCGCCTCGACCATGAAAGGCATCCACTCGGGGGCCCCCACCGACCCCTGCCCTCCTCACATCTACCACAGAGCCGTGGCCGCCATCGCGCCTGTACTGCAACGCACCATCAACACCACCTTCAAAACAGGCACCTTCCCAGATAACTGGAAGCGCGCAGAAGTCAGGCCCCTGCTCAAGAAGCCCACAGCTGACCCCACCGACCTCAAGAACTACCGGGCCATCTCGCTCCTCCCCTTCACAGCCAAAGTTGCAGAGAAAACGGTCAACAGGGAACTAACACGATTCACCGAAGAGAACGCCATCCTCGACCCGTCCCAATCCGGATTCCGAATCAACCACAGCACCGAGACCGCCCTACTCGCTGCCACAGATGACATCCGCACCCTCCTGGACCAAGGCCACTCTGCAGCCCTCATCCTACTCAACCTGTCAGCGGCCTTCGACACAGTCTCTCACCGCACACTATTGGCCAGACTGCACAACGCCGGAATACAAGGAACTGCCCTGGACTGGATTCGATCGTTCCTCACCGGAAGAAGCCAGAGAATCAGACTACCACCCTTCCTCTCCGACCCCACGGAAATCACCTGCGGAGTCCCACAGGGGTCATCACTGAGCCCGACCCTCTTCAACATCTACATGGCCCCCCTCGCAGCCATCGTACGACAACACGGCCCCAACATCGTATCCTACGCCGACGACACCCAACTCATCCTCTCCCGAGACTCCGCCACCGCCAAACTCAACTTCCAGAAAGGAATGCAAGATGTCGCAGGCTGGATGACCAACAGCGGCCTTAAACTCAACGCCGAGAAAACAGAAGTCCTCATCCTTGGAACCACCCCTTCAGCATGGGACAACACCTGGTGGCCGACCGCCCTCGGAAGCCCACCTACCCCCTCAGACCATGCCAAGAACCTCGGCATCGTACTCGACTCATCACTCACCATGAACCGACAGGTCAACGCCGTCACAATCCAGCTGCTTCAACACCCTACGCATACTTCGCAAGACCTTCAAATGGATCCCCCTGAGTCAAGGAAGACAGTCACCCACGCACTCATCACCAGCAGACTGGACTATGGAAACCCACTATACGCTGGCATCAACAAGTCCTTACTCCGCAAACTCCAAGCTATACAGAACACCGCCGCCAGACTCGTCCTTGGCATCCCCCGGCACGAACACATCAGCCAACACCTACGAAAACTCCACTGGCTCCCCGTGGAGAAAAGAGTCACCTTGAAAATCCTCACTCACGTCTACAAATGCCTACACAACAACGGACCCAAATACCTCAGCGACAGAATCAACTTCCATGTACCCAAAAGAAACCTCCGATCTTCCAACCTCGCACTAGCCGAAACCCAGTGCATCCACAGAGCCAGAGCAGGCAGAAGATCCTTCTCTCACATTGCGGCCAAGACCTGGAACGAGCTACCGGCAGACATCAGACGCGCCCCCTTCCTGAACACCTTCAGGAAGACTCTCAAGACCTGGCTCTTCGGCTAAACAGACCTGCGGACTCCCCCGCCCCTCAGCGCCTTGAGACCCTCACGGGTGAGTAGCGCGCTTACAATTCCCCTGATTGATTGATTGAGACTCCAGCTCAGGCGAGACCAGTTGGCCCTTGACAGGAAAGCCCTGGAAGTCCAAAAAGCTAGGATAAATCTGGGACTAGAGTCCCATGGTGGCAGTCCTAGTGTCCCTACAGTCAGTGAAACCTCTTTTGATACTAGGAACTTGAGCAGGCCAGTCCCTCCTTACCAGGAGGGGACTGACATCCAGAAATGGATCACTGTATTAGAGAGGGCCAGTAAAGTTCAGAGGGTCCCTCAAGGGCTGTGGGCAGCTATCCTGTGGCTCTCCGTTGCTAACAAAGGTAGAGATAAGTTCCTCACTGTTAGAGAAGAGGATGCTGACAATTACTCCTCTGTTCTGAAGAGTGCACTAATTGATGGGTTTGGCTTAACCACTGATAAGTATAGAATTAAGTTCAGAGACACACAGAAGGCACATACCCAGGACTGGGTAGACTTCATTGATCGTGTTATTAAGGCTCTGGAAGGCTGGCTTCATGGAAGCAAGGCAAAGGACTATGAAGGATTGTACAATTTGATAATGAGGGAGCACATCCTTAATAACTGTCAGAATCAACTTTTGCACCAGTACCTGGTGGACTCTGATCTGACCTCTCCCCAAGAATTGGGAAAGAAGGCAGACAAATGGGTCCGCACCAGGGTTAAGCAGAAAAACCATAGTAATGGAGGTGACCACAAGAAGCAAGATTCTTCTAAATCCCAGGATAAGGGTGGGGATAAGAGTAAAGATAAAAAAAGTCTTCACAAGGGCCCCAAAAACCTGCATCTGGGGGTGAGTCCTAAAATTCCAAGAAAGTCAAAAAGAAACCTTGGTGCTATTTATGTAAGGAAAAGACCCAATGGACAAGGGATGCTGATTGTCCAAAGGCCAAGGAAACTTCTACTACCACTGCCCCTAAGGCACCTGCTCCCCCTCCACAAGTACACGTGGTAGTACAGCATTCAAGGAACTAGTTGGGTTAACCTTGGGTACTGAGATGGGTTCTGGCCTAGTCAGAACTCCAGCTCAAGTTGTTTTGGTCTGTGATGGTGGTATTGACCCTGCCGCCTTACTGGTAAGTCCCGCTAACTTGGGAAAGTACAGACAAAACCTTTGATCAATAGAAAGGAAGAAATGGCTTTCAGAGACAGAGGGGCCAGTGTCACCATGGTGACAGAGAAGTTTGTGTCCCCTGAACAAATCATACTTGGACAACAGTCCCAAGTTACCAGCGCTATCAATGTCAGGACTGATCCTTACTTGGCAGTTGTGAACCAAAGCTGGAGAGGGGTAACTGGCCCTAAAAGAGTTGTAGTATCTCCAGACATATCTGTAGATTGTTTGTTGGGCAATGATTTGGAAACTTCAGCCTGGGCTGAAGTAGAGTTTAGGACTCATGCAGAAATGATGGGCATTTCTGCCAGTGTCTTTGCTGTCACCAGGACTCAGGCCAAACAGCTCAGCACTGAAGGGGCACTAGATCCTAGAAACATGGACCAGGTGCCTCCTAAGAGAAGGAGCAGGAAGGGTAAGGAATTGCCCTCCTCTCAAATTCCTAGTGAAGATCAATCTCCTGAGGTAATGATTTCAGCCCCTGTGAAGGAACTGTCCCAGAGGAACTTGGGCCTGACCAGGCAGAGTTCTTTGGGGCAGGGGGCCCTTCCAGGGCAGACTTGAGTTTGGAGCAGCAGACCTGCCCCTCTCTTGAACCCCTCAGACAGCAATTTGCTGATGAGGAAGGAGGAAATATCAGTGCAGTGGGTCCCATAGGATCTATTGGGAAGAGGGACTCCTGTATTCTGAAGGTAGAGACCCCAAGGCTGGTGCCAACAGGAGGTTAGTGATACCACAGAAGTTCAGGGGGTTTCTCCTCTCCCTAGCACATGATATTCCTCTTGCAGGACACTTAGGACAAAGCAAGACTTGGGACAGGCTTGTTCCTCATTTTCACTGGCTCCATATGTCTGAAGAAACCAAGGAGTGTTGTCGCTCCTGTGTCACTTGCCAAGCCAGTGGTAAGTCAGGTGGCACAACAAAGGCCCCCTTCATTCCACTTCCAGTGGTTGGGGTCCCCTTTGAAAGGGTGGGGATTGTCATTGTTGGTCCCCTGAATCCTCCAACTGCATTTGGGCACAGTTACATACAAGTGGTGGTGGACCATGCCACTAGGTACCCAGAGGCCATTCCCCTTGGAACCAATACAGCTCCTGTAGTGGCCAGGGCCCTCCTGGGAATCTTTACCAGGGTGGGCTTCCCTAAGGAGGTCTTAACAGACAGAGTTACAAAGTTCATGTCTAGTTATATATCTGCCATGTGGAAAGAGTGTGGAGTAAACTACAAGTTTACCACACCCTACCATCCACAATGCAATGGGCTTGTTGAAAGGTCAACAAGAGACTGAAGGGTATGATCATGGAACTCCCAGAAAAGCTTAGGCGAAAATGGGATGGCTTACTACCCTGCCTTCTCCTTGCCTACAGAGAGGTTCCTCAGAATGGGGTTGGTTACAGCCCATTTGAACTTCTGTTTGGACTTCCAGTTAGGGGTCCATTATGTCTAGTTAAGGAAGGCTGGGAGCAACCTCTCAAACCTCCTAAACAGGACTGTGTCCTTGGCCTGCATTCACACATGGCTGAGTACATGAAGAAGGCCAGCAAAAACCTGGAGGCCAGCCAAGAACTCCAAAAAGCTTGGCATGACCAAAAGGCTGTCTTGACTGTTTACCAGCCAGGCCAGAAAGTGTGGACGTTGGAGCCTGTGGCCACAGCAAATCTCCAAGACAAATGGAGTGGTCCCCACACTATCCTTGAGCAGAAGGGTGAGGTCACCTTCTTGGTGGACCTAGGCACGCCAAAAAGTCCCCATAGGGTACTTCATGTGAACCGCCTGAAACCTTTTGTGGACAGGGCTGACATGAGCTTGCTCATGGCAACTGATGAGGGACAGGAGGAAGAGAGTGACCCTCTCCCTGATCTCCTCTCTCAGAACCCTGATGATGGGTCAGTAGATGGAGTAGCCTTGGCAGGCAGCCTCACTGACCAGCAGCATGTTGATTGCAGGCAAGTCCTCAATCAGTACAGACACATGTTCTCCCTGACACCCAGTCAAACCACCTAGTTTACCCATGAAATGGACACAGATGACAGCCTGCCTGTTAAGAGTAAAATCTACAGACAGCCAGGGATCGCATCAGGACAGAGGTCCAAAAGATGCTGGAATTGGGTGTCATTGAGCCTTCAGATAGCCCCTTGGCTAGTCCAGTAGTCCTTGTGCCAAAACCTCACACCAAGGGTGGGGAAAGAGAGATGAGGTTTTGTGTGGACTACAGACGCCTCTATGCAGTCACTAGGACTGATGCCCATCCTATTCAAAGGGTAGATTAACTTATAGATACTTTGGCCTCAGCCATGTTTCTGAGTACATTTGAACTGACTGCTGGCTACTGGCAAATCAGACTAGCTGAGGATGCCAAGCCAAAAACAGCATTTTCAACCCCTAGTGGGCATTATCAATTCATTGTGATGCCCTTTGGTCTGAAAAATGCACCTGCCAGGTTTCAGAGGTTGGTGAACAAAGTCCTAACAGGCCTGGAAGCCTAAAGTGCAGCATATCTAGATGATATTGCTGTCTATAGCTCCACTTGGGAGGATCACCTGGTCCACCTCCGGAATGTTCTGGAGGCCCTGCAGAAAGCAGGCTTCACTATCAAGGCCACCAAGTGCCAGATAGGGCATAGCAAGGTTGTGTACTGGGGTCACCTAGTAGGTGGTGGCCAGGTTCAGCTATTGGAGAGCAAAATCCAGGCCATTGTGGACTGGTTTGCTCCCACTACCCAGACTCAGGTCAGAGCTTTCTTGGGCCTGACTGGGTACTATAGGAGGTTTGTCAAAGGATATGGATCCATAGTGACCCCTTTGAATGACTTAACTTCCAAGAGAATGCCAAAGAAAGTTCAGTGGACAGTTAGCTGTCAAAAGGCATTTGATGACCTGAAGAAGGTAATGTGCACTGCTTCCATTCTGCAAAGTCCTGACTACTCTAAGACTTTCATTGTCCAGACAGATGCATCTGAGATCGGGGTGGGGGCTGTGTTATCACAACTTAATGCAGAGGGCCAGCATAAACCAGTACCTTTTATCAGCAGAAGGTTGACCCCCAGGGAGAAATGTTGGTCAGCCATAGAGAGGGAGGCCTTTACTGTGGTCTGGGCCCTGAAGAAGCTGAGGCCATACTTGTTTGGAACTCACTTCATTGTTCAGACAGACCACAAGCCCCTCTTATGACTTAAACAGATGAAGGGTGAAAACCCTGAACTTTTGAGGTGGTGCATTTCCCTACAGGGGATGGACTATATAGTGGAACATAGACCTGGGAGTAACCATGGCAATGCAGATGGACTGTCCAGATATTTCTACTTAGAAAATGTGCAAGGTTAGTCTCATCTTGTTTCTTATGGGGGTGGTTGTGTAGGAAAGTAGGATCTGCTTTCATGGTCACCCCCACTTTTTGCTGGTGTCATTCTAGTTTTCTGACTAGTCTGATAGGGATCCTGCTAATCAGGACCTCGGTCACTGTGCTCTCTCGCTAAATTGAACTATGGTAAGTACTTTGGTACCTTCCTAATTGGCTACTGGTGTCCTTCTAAGTCCCTAGTATATGGTACTAAGGTACCCAGGGCATAGGTACAGCAGGTGTCTCCCATGGGCTGCAGCATGTATTATGCTGCAGCCCATGATGAGCCCAGTATGAGAGACCACTCAAACTGTGACTACAGGCCTGCCATTGCAGCTTGTGTGAGCTGGTGCTAGCACCAGCCACAGCAGATATAAGTCTCCTTATATCTGAGGTCACTGCACTTAAAACCTATAAGTCACCCCTAAGGTAGGCCTTTCAATCCTGAAGGCAGGGTGCTGGGTTATAAGTGTAAGGGTGCCCTGCATGAACAGGACACCCCCTACAAACCTAGGAGTCGACTCTCCCGGCTTTGTAAGTGCGGTCAGCCATTTTATACATATAGTGGACATCAAGTCAATTACGAGATGTAGATCTATATTTTGGCTGCACCGAAACCCCTCATGTGTGGTATCAAACATTTTGGAATCCTACCCAAACACCGATTCCAGTATTGGATGTAGGAGCCCATGTACTGTAGGCTCCCCTAGGAAGCGCCCCTGTATTCCCGGTACCTGCCTTTCAGGGTCTAACAGCAAGCTAATGCTGCTGCCGACCACAGACACAGTTCTGCCCTCCTGCTCCTGAGCCAGGCTCGAGCAGGGGAAGGTAGGACATTAGGTTTCCTGTTGCAGGGAGGTATGACCACCTCCCAGACAAGACTTAGTGTATTGGGCTGGGGTGGGGGCACTTGCCAGCGCCACCAGACTGCTTTGAAGGGCACATTTGGTGCCCTCCTTGCATACTCCACTTGGAACTAGTTCAGGGAGCTGTTAGCTTCTGCTCTGGCGCAAAACCGGACAAAGGGCATGGGAGTGTCCTTCCCTCTATCCAGCCCCTCCTCTGGGAGGGACCCCTGAATCGTCCCAACCCTTTCCTTTGGGTAATTAAGGGCTTACCTGTGGTTGGCTCTTCAGATTCGTCGCAGGACAAGATTCAGATCCGAAATCACTTCTACTTATACCGTCTGGGCACTTTGGACATCGTTGGATTTCGATTTGGGAACAGAGACTGCATCTGGAAGACTCCAGCTGCTCCTGGTCTCGTCGTCCTGCAAGTCTTCTGCGTTGTGTGTGCCTGTGCTGCATTCAGGTTCTCCCCAGGTCTGTGGGCATCAAAGACATCCAAAGGAATTTCCCTTGGAGTGAAGGAGTCACTCCCCTGCATCTGCAGGCACCGCAACGAAGCTGACCAGTCTGCTGCCCCTGACGTCCTACAGACTCCCGAAAGGCTCAGCAACACAGGTGGTGTTTCTGCAACTTCCTCTAGGCCGCACTGTCTTCACAGCCAATTTGAAGTCGGTATCCCTCGACAGAGCCGCTGGAGCAGTACCCCTGTGCACCGCGTTGACTTGCCATTGCCAAGGCTTGTTGACTCTCTTCTCCAGAGATCTTCGGGCTCCAAGAAGCTCCAGCATCCAGATTCTCCTGCTACAAAGATCTTCGTCCTCACCGCATCCTCTGCACCGTGGGCTTGCATTCTTGTTGAGCATCTCAAAGTCCTCTTGCGACTCCTGTGCCTTCGGCCTGTGGGTCCTCTTGAGGGTCTTCTTTGGCTCCAATGTGCTCCCCTGCTTGCTCAGGGCCTGCTCTGACTTTCCTGAACTTGGTGAGTCCCTTGGACCTTGCTGGTCCCGACACTGCACCTTCTTCGCTTTCCTCGTCTGTTGCTGCTGCCAAGGCTTGTATATGCTTCCGCCGGTCACCGACCGCCTGACTCTCGACTTCAGACGTGGGACAGCTCGTGAACCGTTTCTTGTCTTCCACAGCGTCGCCTGGTCCTCACAGCTGCAGAGACAAGGTCACCTTCAACTCTCCTGCATCTTCGTTCATCGGTGGTCATTGGTCTTCCGTGCCTCCTGGTTACTCTCGAGTGGCATAGACTCTGTCCCCTCTCTTCAAGAATCCATTCTTGGATCCCACCGGACTCTTTCACCTTCTTCCCCAGCGGCATCTTCACTGAAGTCCTCCATTGTGGTCTATGGCGGATTCCAACGTCACTTCACACCTATGCACCCCGCTTCCCTGGTGTAGGTATTCTGGTTCCTGGGGTATCCATGGGTTGGGTGACTCTCCAACCATCCATCTTCCATGGGTTTCTTCAGTGTCCTCCAGGAAGGGTCCGTCTTGAAAACTGCAACTGCGACTTCCCCCTTGACTTGTATTGAGTACGCGGTCGTGTTTCCACTCTGCACACAGCCTCCATGGGGTTCCTGGGTACTTACCTTGGGTGGTTCCTTGGGTCCCCGGCTCTTCTAAGTCTTCTGGGTCCAGTCCCGACTTTGGTCGCGGTTCGCATTCCACTTTATTAGTATATGGCTTGGTCTCCCCCTGGAGACCACTGTTTTTGCTACTTACTTGTTCTACTATTGAAGTATTGTGTGTATTGTGATTATATTTCCGGGTAGGAGATATACCAATGTGTTAGTGAGTGTTTATAATAAATACATATTTTGTATAACTACACTGCGTGGTTCTTTTTCACTTACTCTACACTATATGATTAGTACTGGTAAAACAAGCTGCTTTACACTCCTTCTGGACTAAGCCTGAAGGCTGCTCTCCACAGCTACCACTTAGAGAGCTTTCGATGGTTGTCTAAGACCACTAAAATCACTATAAGGGTTGTCTGGATTAGTGCAGGGTGCTTCACTTAAATAAGTGTGCACCGTATACTAAGCTAGCCTCCTACAGACATGTTATGCAAAGGATAACGACTTTTACCTGTGCCACCAAAAGCACACTCGACTAGAAAAATTGGAGCTTCTATGGCTTTTTTAAGAAAATTCCAATTGCTGATATTTGTAAAGCAGCAATATGGTCTACTCCACACACTTTCACAAAACATTATTGTGTGGATGTATCTGCACGCCAACAAGCAAATGTTGATCAGGCAGTATTTAAGACTCTTTTTCAGACAACTGCAATCCCCACAAGTTAACCACTAACTAGGGAGAGGGACTGCTTTACAGTCAATGCAAAGCATGTGTATCTACAGCACACATGCCTCGAACGGATTATGTTACTTACCCTGTAAGCATCTGTTCTTGGCATGTAGTGCTGTAGATTCACATACGCCATCCCTCCTCCCCAAATTGTTGTGTAGGTTGCAGTTCATACACTTTATTTCATACTAACACATGGCCATCTCAATGTTTACATACACAGCATTCTTACATTCTCACCTACCCACGACAAAACAATCTGAAGATGGCATTGATGACGATGCACAGTATTCCCAAGAGGTGGAGTCACATACCCTCGTGACTCGAAGAAAAGTTCTGGGAACAAAAACAACTTGTTATCATCCGAGCCCTACACTAGATGTCTGACTTATGCAAAGCATGTGAATCTACAGCACTACATGCCAAGAACAAATGCTTACAGGGTAAGTAACATAATCCATTCCCTTTAGTGATGTTTTACCGATTTATGATTTGTTTTAGCTAATAGCCGGAAACCCTCTCTGTATCAGTGAGGAATTAGATGCTGCTAATGTGCTAAAATGTATTTTGAATTTGATGTTTAATGTCCTAATACAAAAAGCTTTGTTGGTATGCTAAATAAGAAGCATCTCTACGTGCTACATATAAATGAGTGTGGTTATTCCAGTAATAGCCTTATTGTAACAATTATTACATGAAATATCTGAAAGAGACCGTTATAGATTCCTTACCTTAGAATTACCCCCAGGCATCAGACTAGATCCGGAGAATTTTTCGTCAGCAGTACCCCTGCACGTTGAAAGGTGGCGTCGGTCTGCTCCACGTTCGTCGTTGGTGTCGTGGTCGCCGGGCTGACGTTGCGGTAGCTGCTTAGATGCCGCCCTCGCACGCTGATGTCAGTTCTTTATTTTTCCGCGCCAGCCAGCGCAGATTCGGAGAGAGCGGTACCTCCAGTCACTTTTTGACTGACTTTTTGCCGACTTTTGTCGACGCCGTTTTTGAGTCTTCGACTCCTGGTGCACGTCAGGGATGCCCGTTTCAAGGCTTGCGGTTCCTGACGACTGTTGATGTCGGTGACGGATCCGCACCGCGTGTGCCTGTTCTGTCTGGAACCCAAGCACGACTCTAAGTCGTGTTCTGACTGCCGGACCATGAATCCGAAGTCTTCGCGGGAGCGGTCCCGAAAGCTTCTCAAGGCTTGGCAGTCCGCTACGCTCCGCGCCGCTCGAGGTCCCGGTCGCGTGGGAGGTCGAGGGACCGGTCTCTGGAGCCACCACCACCAGTCCTCTTCCAAG
This sequence comes from Calotriton arnoldi, assembly GCA_963921515.1. NCBI lineage: Eukaryota > Metazoa > Chordata > Amphibia > Caudata > Salamandridae > Calotriton > Calotriton arnoldi. Next base: position 94,659 of record CAWUFW010007904.1, read on the forward strand.
TCTTCGCACTCCTCCGGTAAGTCGAAGCACAAGAAGAAGTCGAAGAAACATCGTCGCTCTTTGACTTCTCCCCGTCAGTCGGCAGACGAGACGAGGGATGCGGGTGGTGCCGCTCCCACGGCTCCGCGTGCGGAGCCCGCTGGGTTGACTCCGAGTTTCCCTCCCTTCCCGGGACCCGGTGCGACCCCTGCCCAGCTTCGGAGTTTCTACGAGGCGATGCATGCCATCTTTGGGCAGCCCGACTCGACCGACGCACCTTCGGGCCCCGCGGACTTGGCTGGGGGCCCTGGGCCTTCGACGCCAGCGGCTTCGGCACCGCAGGGTCCCCTTGCATCCAGGCCTGGATCGGCGCCGGTCGACCTGACCACACCTCCCCCGGTGCCGATTCCACCGGCACCACGTCCGCAGACGACGCCGGTTGTGTCCCCAGCCGGCATCGACTCCGACCTCCACCCCGACGTGGATACGGAGCCGGACCGACGTCGACCGACGGCGGTTCCGGCGCGGACGGGTACTTTTGTGCCTTTGTTCCACCCTAGTTCTTTTAGGCCTGATTGGCAACCAGAGGAGGACTGTAAGGGGCCTGGAGACCCTTTAACTGACCAGTTAGAATATGATCCGGACTGGCAAGAGGAGTTGGGAGATGCCAGTGGACTGGATACTTCCCCAGGCCTTGGCATGTTGTCTCCTCCTACCGTGGCTATGGAGGAGGGAGCTTCTTACGCAGTGGTGTTGCGTAGGGCGGCCGAGGCTCTCAACCTCGAGCTACCTACGGTGGCGGTCAGGACTAACCTCCTGACAGAGGTGCTTCAACCAGCTGCGAGCTCTTTGGAGCCCGTGCTGCCGTTCAATGAAGCCCTCACTAACATTCTTTTGGGCACCTGGTCCAGGCCCAACACAGGGGCTCCTGTGGACAGGATGATCGCCCGACGCCACCGCCCCGCGCGACCCCTCTTTCCTCTCCCAACACCCCTCCCCTAAGAGCTTGGTGGTCCAAGCCTCCCCGTCCAAAGGCGCATTCCCTAACGCACCTCCTGATAGGGAATCCAAACAGCTGGACCACCTTGGTAAGAAAATGTTTTCTTCCTCCAGCTTGGGACTGCGGTCGGTAAACACAGCATGTCTGTTGGGCCGTTACACCCACTCCGTGTGGGATACGGTGGCGCAGGTGCTGCCCCAGTGCACGGAGGAGGCCTGGGCGGTACTCTCCCGTGCAGTTGCCGAGGGGAGAAACGCAGCCAAGTTTACCATTCGCTGTGGACTGGACACTGCCGACTCTCTAGGCAGGACGATTTCACCGTCGGTAGTCCTTCGACGCTACGCCTGGCTGAGGTCGACTGGTTTTTCAGGGGATGTCCAAGCTACCCTTATGGACATGCCCTTTGATGGCCGTCGCCTGTTCGGCTGGAGCGCTTTAAGGACTCTCGGGCTACGGCCAAGTCCTGGAGCCTCTCCACCACCCGCCCTGCGCAGTCTGCTTTTCGCCCCGTTCGTGGCTACGGAAGGAGTGCCCCGCCATGTTCCGCCCAGAGCCACAGGCCGGCGCAAGCTGTTCAGCCCCTGCGTGGCCAGGGACGTGGGAACCACCGCCGTGGAAGCAGCAGCTTCCAAACCCTCCTAGTCCGACCTTTCAGGGCCACCAATCGCCAGTGGGCGGCAGGATTCGCCATCACCTCCCCCGCTGGCGCACCATCACGTCAGACAGATGGGTTTTGCAGATAGTCCGAAGGGGCTACTTCCTCCCCTTCGAGACTACCCCTCCATCCATGCCACCTCAGCACCATCGCATGTCGGAGGATCATCTGGCCCTTCTCCAACAGGAAGTTTCGGCACTCTTGGCCAAGGGAGCCATCGAGCGAGTTCCTGCCCCAGAAGTAGGTTGTGGTTGCTATTCCCACTACTTTCTGGTGCCCAAGAAGGACAAAGGCCTGCGTCCTATCTTGGATCTCAGGAACGCCGGAGAAGTTCAAAATGTTGACGCTGGCTCAGGTCCTGTCTGCCCTCGACCCTGGAGACTGGATGGTAGCGTTGGACTTGCAGGACGCTTATTTTCACATCCCCGTCCTGCCGGCCCACCGGCGTTACCTGCGGTTCAAAGTGGGTCACGAGTACTTTTAGTTGACCGTGCTCCCCTTTGGCCTTACAAGCGCCCCTCGGGTGTTCATGAAAGTGATGGCGGTGGTCGCAGCTCATCTGCGCAGATCAGGGGTTCCAGTCTTCCCCTATCTCAACGACTGGCTGTTGAAGGCGGGCTCGCCCCAGGCTGTCGTCTCCCACCTCCAGACTACGGTCGACATCCTGCTTTTGCTGGTGTTCACCGTCAACGTGCCGAAGTCACACCTGATTCTCTCTCAGAAGCTCCTCTTCATCGGAGCGGACCTGGACACGACGCAGTTTCGGGTTTATCCTCCCGAGCAGCGAGTCCGGGATATTCGGGCTATGATTCCGATCTTTCAGCCTTTATCCCGGGTTTTGGTCAGAATGACCCTGAGGCGGCTGGGCCTCATTGGGCTCCTGCATCCTGCTGATGGATCATGCCAGGTGGCATTTGCGGGCTCTGCAGTGGGACCTGACGTTCCAGTGGGCACAGCATCAGGGGAATCTGTCCGATTGCGTCCAGATCTCGGAGGGCACTGCACGTCAATTGCAGTGGTGGCTCACGCACCAGGATTGGGTCAACGGCAGATCCCTCTCCGTTCCCCAATCAGAGTTCACAGTGGTGACAGATGCATCACTGCTGGGATGCGGCGGCCACATGGGAGAGGCGGAGATCAGGGACCTCTGGTCTCCGGCGGAGTCCGGGCTCCACATCAACCTTATGGAGCTTCGGGCGATCCGTCTTGCACTGAAAGCATTCATTCCCTCTGTCCAGGGAAGAGTGGTGCAGGTGTTCATGGACAACACCACCGCCATGTGGTACTGCAACAAACAGGGCGGGGTGGGGTCGTGGACCTTATATCAAGAGGCTCTCCGTCTCTGGACATGGCTGGAACATCAGGGCATATCCCGGGTGGTTCAACACCTGGCAGGTTCACTGAACGCCAGGGCGGACGAACTCAGCCGCAGGTGCATGATGAATCACGAATGGCGCCTTCACTCGGAGGTGGTGCAAGGTCTCTTTCAACAGTGGGGAGAGCCTTGGTTAGATCTGTTCGCCACCGAAGAGAACGCGCAATGTCAGCAATTCTGCGTGTTGGAATTTCCAAGGCGGCACTCGCTATGCGACGCTTTTCGTCGCGAGTGGAGTTGCGGTCTTCTGTTCGCCTTTCCGCCTATACCACTTCTGCCCAGAGTGCTGAAGAAAATCAAGCGCGACCGGGCCCAAGTCATTCTTGTGGCTCTGGATTGGGCATGAAGAGTTTGGTATCCCGAGCTGAGTTGCGGTCTTCTGTTCGCCTTTCCGCCTATACCACTTCTGCCCAGAGTGCTGAAGAAAATCAAGCGCAACCGGGCCCAAGTCATTCTTGTGGCTCTGAATTGGGCATGAAGAGTTTGGTATCCCGAGCTGTTACACATGGCCATCGATCCTCCGATCCGACTGCCTCTTCGGGAGGATCTTCTGTCACAGCAGCAGGGGATGGTCCTCCACCCGAACCTGTCCAGCCTCCACCTCGTGTGGAGATTGAGTGGCGACAGTTGACAGTCTTCGACCTTCCTCCCGAAGTCTGTGATGTTATCTTGGCAGCCAGGCGTCCCTCCACTAAGACGGTATATGCCTGCAGATGGAACAAATTTGTGGCATGGTGCGCAGCAAAGGCTGTGGATCCCCCTTCTGCCCCTCTTTCTGAGGTTTTCTTATTCCTCCTTACTTTGTATCAGCAGGGCTCTGCTCTGGGCACTCTTAAGGGCTATCTCTCAGCCATTTCAGCCTTTCATAGGCTTCCTGATCAACCTTCTCTTTTCAAGTCCCCTGTTGTAAATCGCTTCCTTAAGGGCATTACTCATCTTTTTACTCCTGTTCCCTTCGTAATGCCTCAGTGGGACTTGAATTTGGTTCTTACCTACCTTAATGTGCGCTACTTTTGAGCCGCTTCATAACTGTCCTCTCAGACTTCTTACTCTAAAGACTGCTTTTCTGGTTGCCATCACCTCTGCTTGCAGGGTGAGAGAGCTGCAAGCCCTTTCTTCAAAACCTCCTTTTCTGGCTGTTCATCCAGACAAGGTCGTCCTTAGAACCAGCCCTTCCTTTCTTCCAAAGGTGGTTACTTCTTTCCACATTGGTCAAACCATCACTTTGCCCACCTTCTTTCCGCCTTCGCATCCTTCTAAGGAGGAAGAGAGGCTCCACCGTCGGGATCCAAAACGTGCGCTTTCATTTTATTTGGATCGCACCAAACAATTCCGGGTGGATGACCAGCTCTTTGTTGGCTACGTGGGCGCCAAGAAAGGTCGGGCAGTGCACAAACGGACCATCTCTGGGTGGGTTGTTTTGTGCATTAAAGCTTGCTATTCTTTGGTATAGAAGGAGCCTCCAGTGGGACTGCACGCCCATTCCACCAGGGCGACAGCAGCTACCACTGCTTTGGGACGGGGAGTCTCCCTCAATGACATCCGTCAGGCAGCTGCGTGGGCATCTCTGCACACGTTCACGAAACACTACTGCCTGTACAGCCAAGTCCGGAAAGACGGCTTCTTTGGCCGTTCTGTTCTCCAGGACTTTCTGGTGTGAACTTAGTTCGCAGACCCACCTCTGGGGTTGGTAATGCTGGGGTATCTATTCTAAGGTCGGAATCTATAACTAATTGTCTCTTTCAGATGAACAAGGATTCCCTGACCCTAGAAGTCAGTTCGCAGAACGGGGAGGATGGATGGTGCGGTAAGGAATCTATAACTAATCTATGTCTCTTACAGATATATCGTTACCAAAGGTAAGTAACTTGTTCAACTGTTTGCTAGCTACATGCATCATAATTTTTCTTTTTGTTAATTAAAATTGTGCTAGTTAAATGTTTGTCTTTTGTAGGTGTCGTTTCAGAAATGGAAAATCTAGTACAACGCCGCATTTATCCTTTTCTACTTATGGTGGTGTTTTTGATGGGAATCCTCTCCTTCCAAATCCGGCAGTTCAAACGCCTTTACGAACATATTAAAAATGACAAGTGAGTGCAACTTTTTACCATATTTTCTCCTTTTTAATGTGCAGTTTCAAAATAGAATAAAATCACTTTATGTACAGTGAGATTATCGTTTAGGCTTTGTAAGCATTGCAGTAAAAATGTGGCTTTGGGTAACCAGTAGTCTAATGTCTGTAGACTCCCTGCTTCGTCTCAACTCCCACCAACCCTTCCAAGGTATTTACTTTGAATGGTCTTTTTCTCTTGCATTTTCAGTTTGTACCAAACCATCTCATGTTGCCCAAATAATGAAAGAACATGTAAAGTAATAACTTTTCTGATGCACACTTCTAATCGCAGATTCCTCATCTTGTGAATACCCCCAGGCGCTAGATTGGAGCCAAGATATTTTCTATGCAGTTGCCTTGCACATCACTAGGTGGCGGCATGCAGCTCTGCTTTGGGCCATCCCGACCCAGAAGTGCAGTTGGGGCCCCTACATAGCAGCCACTTCTGCTCGCCACATATTAGTTCCTTTATTTCTGCGCCTTCTGACATGGACCTAGAGCTCGCTCCCTCGATTTCTGTCAGGTCTGACAGACTAAATATTTCAATATTTTTCGTAGGTTTTCCATTATGCAAGGGAAAAATCACCCCACCCTCCAGTCCCCCCATACCCCAAAACAACAGGGTTTGAACTTTGTGGGGATTGCCACAAAGAAATGTCAGTGACGGACCCTCCGAGTGCTCCTCAAAGGATTCAGCGTGATGCGACAAATGCTCTTGATGAATACAAAAGCGATCTGTGAGGTCAAGCTCTATGTCGCAAAGCGTCACTGAGAGGCTTGAAAAGGCTAGTTCTGTTCGAAGTCAATGATGCAAATGCCTTCTCATTCCTGAAGTCGGTCCCACAACATTCTTCTTCCAAATCGAAGTCATCATGTAAGTGAAAGAAGAAGAAGCATAAGCATTCAAAACGTAGCTCCTGCTTGCCCCACCACTCCCATCACTAAGATTCTTGTGGCCTCCAGTGTTACCTCCAAGTTGGAGTGTCGGACTCAAACTGATCGCGTATCAGCCTGAGCTCCCTGGTCCATCAGCTACAACGCAGCAGGTCAAGCTTTCAAGGAGGCCATGCTGCGATTTTTTTGGTACCCTTCCTGGTACCCTCAGGAGTGCCTTATGGATCAAAGGAGGCTTCCAGCCGGATAATCGCTGGAGGAGCCGTCCCAGGCGGTGCCTCAACCCCATCCTACGGTCAGCCTGACATATGATAGAGACTTCTAGCTACTGATTCCTTACCTTTGAATTTCCCAGGCGTCAGGCTGGATCCGTAAATTTTTGCTGAGAAATACCCCTTGAGCGCACTGTCTGGTGGCTCCATTCGGCTCCGTGTGACGTTGTCAGCGTAGGTTATGACATCGCGATACCTATATAGGCACCACCCAAGCAGCGGACGTCAGTTCTTTTCTTTCTGCGCCAGGTAGGCGCCGATCCAGGAAGAGCTACCCCTCTGTCGCTTTTTGACAGGCCTTTTCTCGACTTTTTGTTGTATTCGAAATTTTTTCCATCATGTGCGGGATTGTCTTCTAGGAAGACGGGGGTCAAACCGTGCAGGCCTGTCCCCGCATGATGTCTGTTACTGACCCCCACCTCGTTTGCCTCTGGTGTCTTGAGTGCGACCACGATCCCATGTACTGGGGGGCTTCCTTGGGGTACTCCCCTGTACTAACAGTAACAGCCTTCCACGGTCTGCCAGTAAGCTAGTGCTGTTGCCAACCCCAGACACGATTCTGCCCTCCTGCTGCTGAGCTGAGATCGAGCAGGGGAAGGTAGAACAATTGGTTTCCTTTCAGAGGAAGGTGTGACCACCCCCAGACAGGACTTAGTGTATTTGGCCTGGGTGGGGGCACTTGCCAGCGCCACCAGACTGCTCTGAAGGGGACATTTGGTGCCCTCCTTGCATACTCTATCTGATAGAGACTTCTAGCTGCAGATTCCTTACCTTTGAATTTCCCAGGCGTCAGGCTGGATCTGGAAACTTTTGCTGAGCAATACCCCTTGCACGCGCCGTCAGGTGGCTCCATTCGGCTCCGCGTGACATTGTTGGTAGCGTCGGTTATGGTGTTGCGGTGCCTATATAGGCGCCACCCAGGCGCGCGGACGTCAGTTCTTTTCTTTCCACGCCAGTGGAGCGCCGATCGAGGAAGTGCTACCCCTCTGTCGCTTATTGGCAGATTTTTTCTTGACTTTTGTCGAATTCAGAAACAAAATCCACTTTATGTGCAAGGGATGTCTTCGAGGAAGACCTGTTTCAAACCGTGCGATGCCTGCCACTGCATGATGTCGGTCACCGATCCCCACCTCGTCTGTCTCTCGTGTCTCGAGCTTGACCACGGCTCAAAGTCATGCTTGAACTTTTGGGCTATGGCTCTAAAGACCTTGCGGGAGCGGACTTTGAGGCTCCTTGCAGCCCGGCGGTCAACACCGTCCAGAGAGACTCCGCGGAGGTCCCGGTCCCGATCGAGGAAGAGGAGGTCGCTGGACCACTCCTGGAACCCAAAGTCCTCTACGGTCCACTCGAGGTCTTCGGGACACTCATGGAAGAGGCACAAGAATAAGAAGTAGTCCAAATGGACTTCATCTTCTTTTTTTGTGTTGTAATTTTGTTATGAATACTCAAACAAACAAGCATAAAAGCGAGGTAGACTTGTGTATACACAAATATTGGTTGCATTCACATGATCCTCTCCCTTCCGATACAACGTTGGATGTGCTCCCATAGCGTTAACATTTAGTTCCTACTAGTAACAACCATACAGTGTAAGCATTATGCGGGATAGGGATGGAAGGGAGGGGGTAAGAAGGGAGCCGAGGAGGGGGGGGGGGTATTAACATGCCTGCAGACCTCCGCCAATTGCCTCCTCCCCTTCAGTGGTGCGTGTAACTACTGCCTCGCCAAGGTTCACATTCTGTTCCCTACTGTTTCCCCAGGGTGCCTGGGGGCGAGTGTGAGTTACTGAGTCTCTCGCTCATTGTAGGAGAAGAGAGCCGGAGAGAAGGAAGCAGGGGCTGTGTGGGATGGACTTCATCGTCACCTCGAATGTTGTCCGTCGACCAAGGAGATAAGGAGCACCGACGCTCTAGGCACGGTTCTGCGAAGCCGGAGTCAGGGTCGACTTCACACCTCCCTCCATTTCCTGGAGCCGGAGAACACCCTCTCGAATCAGAGTTCTAGAAGGTCATGCACCTCGTATTTGTGTGGGCCGACCCCTCTGGTGAGCCCTCGGGCCCCGCGGTGTCAAAAGGGGCCCATCAGATTCGACGCAATTTGCTGTGGCGGGGCCTCAAAGATCTGATCACAGATCTGGTCGACACTGGTCGTGCCACAGCGACCGCCCCCGGGGGCGGACCCAAAGTCGGTGCCGCCAGTGCCAATCGGTGGTACAAACCCCATCCTTATCCCCGACGACACGGAGTCGGAATGACATTGCTTGACACCGATTCCGGCACCGATTGAACCCAGGGGTTCTTTGTTGTCGCCTAAACACTTTGAGGATGTGTTAGGCTCGGTAGAGGAATGGGAAGGGTATATGAACCCTTTGGAACACTATGATGACTGCATGGCAGTTGGACTGCTATTGGGAACTTGGGGAAGACAGTGGATTGGATACTTCTCCAGATAATGACATGCTCTCCCCGCTACAGACGAGGGGCCATCTTATGCCATGGTGGTCAAGAGGGCAGCCGAGGTACTTTGAGTTGCCCTACATGGAGGTCAGGACTAATCTCCTGACTGAAGTGCTTCAGCCAGGGGCTTACACCTCAGAAGCCCGTTTGCCCTTTAATGAAGCACTAACTGATATCCTTCTAGGCACGTGGTCCATGTCTCGCACAGGGGCTCCTGTAAATGGGACAATTCCACGCCGCCATCGCGCAGCTCTGGGCAACTCAAGTTCCTCAGCCAACACCCCACCCCAGAAAGTTTGGTGGTGCCGTCCTCTACATCACAGGGCGCGTGCCCTTCCGCCCCTCCGAATAGGGAATCCAAAAGGCTGGATTCATTTGGTAAGAAAATGTTTTCTTCCTCCAGCCTGGCATTGCGGTCGGCGAATACCACATGCTTATTGGGCCGTTTCTCCCACTCCCTTTGGGAGAGGGTTGTGTACGTGTTGCCACAAGTCCCGGAGGAGGCCTGGGCTGTGTTCTCTCAGGCAGTTAAGGACGGGCGAGATGCAGCAAAATTCACCATAAGATGTGGCCTTGATACTACGTATTCAATTTCCACTACAGTGGCCTTGAGGCACCACGCCTGTATTAGGACAACTGGCTTCTCTGGTGATGTCCAGGCAAATGTGATGGACATGCCCTTTGATGGAACTCGTCTTTTTGGGAAAAGGCAAATTTGGCCCTAGTGAGGTTGAAGGACTGTCGAGCTACAGCCAGTTCCTTGGGCCTCTCTTCTACTCCTCGTGGCCAGTCTACCTTTTGCCCCTTTTGTGGCAACGGAAGGGGTTTCCAGCCACATCACCCCTATCCCAGCCACTACCCTAAGCAGGCTTCCCAAGCCGTGCGGGGACGTGGACGCTGTTCATTCAGGCCTAGGAATGGAAGCCAGACGTCGGCAGCCACAGCCTCCAAGCACTTCTAGTCTGACTCTGCAAGACCACACCACTCCAGTTGGCGGGAGACTCCATCGTCCTCTCCCCCACTGAGGGTCTATAACATCGGACAAGTGGGTCTTGCAGATCATTCAGGAGGGCTATTCTCTGCCTTTCCTTTCTTTTCCTCCTCCCATTCTGCCAAATCAGGAACGGCTGACGGAGGATCATTTAAGATTGCTCCAGGAGGAAGTTACAGCTCTCTTGGCCAGGGAAGCTATAGAAAGGGTCCCGGTTTATTGGCTGTTATTCCCACTACTTTCTGATTCCGAAGAAGAACAAAGGGTTGTGGCCCATTTTAGATCTTTGGACCGTCGATCTCTTCCTCAAGAAGGAGACATTCAAGATGCTCACTCTAGCTCAGGTCTTGTCTGCCCTAGACCAAGAAGACTGGATGGTAGCGTTGGACCTGCAGGATGCGTATTTTCATATCCCCATCCTGCCGGGCCACAGGCGTTACCTGCGGTTCAAGGTAGGCCGCGAGCACTTTCAGTTCACCGTTTTCCCCTTCGGCCTTACCAGTGCCCCTCTGGTGTTTACCAAGGTGATGGCGGTGCTCGCAGCTCATCTGCGCAGGTTAGGGGTGTCAGTCTTTCCCTACCTCGACGACTGGCTGTTGAAGGCGTCCTCGCCCCAGGCTGTTGTCTCCCACCTTCAGACTACAGTGGACCTCCTGCATTCACTGGGGTTCTCTATAAACGCCTCGAAGTCAGACCTGACTCCTTCTCAGACGCTCCTTTTCATCGGAGCTGTTCTGGACACAGTGCAGTTTTGGGCCTATCCTCCCGAGCAGCGAGTCCAGGATATTCAGGTTATGATTCCGATGTTTCAACCTCTGTTCTGGATTTCGGTGAGACTACCTCTGAGGCTGTTGGGCCTCATGGCCTCCTGCATCCTGTTGGTAAAGCATACCAGGTGGCGTATGCGGGCTTTGCAGTAGGACTTGAAGTTCCAGTGGGCACAGTATCGGTGAAATCTGAAAGAGACACGTTAGTGACAGATTCCTTACCTTAGAATATCCCCAGGCGTCAGGCTGGATCCGGAAAGTTTTTTGCGTAGCAGTACCCTTGCGCGTCGGTAGGCGGCGTCGTGCGGCTCCGCGTCCGTCGTTGGCGTCGTGGTCGCCGGGATGACGTCGCGGGCAGTACTTAGACGCCGCCCCTGCGCGCTGACGTCAGTTCTTCTTTTTCCGCGCCAGTAAGCGCAGATCCGGGAAGAGCAGTGCCCTAGTCAATTTTTGACTAACTTTTTTTGTGAATTTTTTCACTGTTTCTTCATCGAGTCTTAACGACTCCTAGGTGTCGTAGGGATGCCCGGCTTCAAGCCATGCGTGGCCTGTGGTCGCATGATGTCGATCACGGACCCGCATCTCGAGTGTCTCTTCTGTCTCGGCCGAGACCACGACACGAAGTCGTGCCCTGACTGCCGGAAACTTCATTCGAAGGCTTTGCGAGAGCGGTCTCGAAAGCTACAAGAGGTCCGGCAGTCGGCTCCGCGCCGCACCAAGCCCCGGTCCCGGGAGAGGTCGAGGGGCCGGTCGCGGAGTCCCCGCCGGTCGTCGGAGTTCAAGTCTTCGCGCTCCTCGGGTAAGTCGAAGCACAAAAAGTCTAAGAAGCATCATCGCTCTAAGACTTCGCCTCGCCGGTCTCGCTACTCGGCTGAGGCCCCAGTCGGCACCGCCCCCGCGGCCCCGGACATGCCTGTAGAGCCGCACCCGCATTACCCGTCCTTTCCGGGTTCGGGGGCGACTCCGGCCGAAATACAGGAATTCCTGTCGGCCATGGCCCGCCTCTTCGGGCCTTCAGGTCCCTCCGGTGCGCCTTCGGGCCCCGCGGGCCCTGATGGGGTTGCCCCGGCGCCGCCGTCGACTCCGGTCCCGGCGTCGCCTGTCCCACCAGCCTTCATCCCGGCCTCGGCTCCGGCCCCGGCCTCGATCCCTGCTCCGGTGGTGCCGCAACCCCCATCGACGCCGGTTGACCTAACCACGCCTCCGCCGATGTCCCCGGTGCCGTTCCTGACGCCGTCCGGGGCTCCGGACGGCGTCGGTCCCCGGCTCTCTCCGGCTCCGGACATGGAGACAGACCGACGTCGCTCGACGCCGGCTCCGGCGCCAATGAGACCTTGGGTCCCAAATGTCCCTCCTCCTCCATATTTTGAACAAGAGGAGGACCAGGAGAGCTGGGAGGGGTCTGAGGACCCTCTCACACAACAGTGTGAGTATGATCCGGACTGGGCTGAGGAACTTGGGGATGCCAGTGGTCTAGACACCTCCCCTGACACTGGCATGCTGTCTCCTCCTGTGGCTACGGAGGAGGGAGCTAATTTTGCAACGGTGTTGCGTAGAGCAGCTGGAGCCTTACATCTCCAGTTGCCTACTGTGGCCGTCAGGACTAACCTCCTGACAGAAGTGCTTCAGCCGGCGGCTTCCTCCTCGGAGACTGTGCTGCCGTTTAATGATGCACTCACTGACGTTCTTTTGGGTGCCTGGTCCAAACCCACCACAGGGGCTCCTGTGGATAGGAACGTGGCCCGACGCCATCGCCCTGCTCCGGGCGACCCATTGTTTCTCTCCCAACATCCCACCCCCGAGAGCTTGGTTGTCCAAGCCTCTGCCTCCCAAACCGCCTTCCCTACCGCCCCTCCGGATAGGGAATCCAAACGCCTGGACCAATTTGGGAAGAAGGCTTTTCTTCCTCCAGTGCTGGCTTGCGGTCCGTCAACACCGCTTGCCTTTTGGGCCGATATACCCACTCCCTGTGGGATTCGGTGGCGGCTGTTTTGCCGCAGTGTTCTGAGGAGGTCCAGACACTGCTTACCCGCGCCATTGCGGAAGGGCGAGATGCGGCTAAATACACCATACGTTGTGGCCTTGATACCGCCGACTCGCTGGGCAGATCGCTTGCGACGACGGTGGCGCTACGTCGCCACGCCTGGCTGAGAACAACTGGTTTCTCGGGTGATGTCCAGAATATACTCATGGACATGCCCTTTGATGGAGTCGGGTCTTTCTGGTTCAAAGGCAGACCATGCGCTGGAGCGGTTTAAGGACTCACGGGCTACTGCCAAGTCCCTGGGCCTTTCTGTTGTACGCCCTCTGCTCACCTCTGCTTTTCGCCCCTTTCGTGGCCACGGAAGGGGCGCCCAGTCACGTCAGCTGCCCAGCCACCGGCCCGCGCAGCAAGCGTCTTCGCGTGGCCGAGGACGTGGATACCGCCGTGGCGGTTCGGGCAACCATCGTGCGGGTCAGGCCACCACCTCCAACCCGTCCGCGGCCTCCAAGCCCTCCTAGTCCCTCCTTTCCGGTGCACAGCACGCCAGTAGGGGGCAGGGTCCGCCATCACCTTCACCACTGGCGTCCCATCACCTCGGACAGGTGGGTCTTGGACATTGTCCGAAGGGCCTACTCCCTCCCCTTCGAGACCACCCCCCCAGCCATGCCACCTCAATTCCACCGCATGTCAGGGGATCACTTGGTACTTCTGCAGAAGGAAGTCACGGCCCTCTTGGCCAAGAGGGCCATCGAGCATGTTCCGACCCCAGAAGTAGGACGTGGTTGCTACTCCCACTACTTCCTGGTGCCCAAAAAGGACAAGGAGGACATGCGTCCTTTCTTGGACCTCCGGAACGTCAATCGCTTCCTCCGGAAGGAGAAGTTCAAGATGCTCACCCTAGCTCAGGTCTTGACTGCCCTCGACCCTGGAGACTGGTTGGTAGCGTTGGACTTGCAGGACGCTTATTTTCACATCCCCGTCCTGCCGGCCCACCGGCGTTACCTGCGGTTCACGGTAGGCCTCGAGCATTTTCAGTTCACCGTGCTCCCCTTTGGCCTTACAAGTGCCCCTCGGGTGTTCACCAAAGTGATGGCGGTGGTTGCAGCTCATCTGCGCCGGGCAGGGGTTCCAGTCTTCCCCTACCTCGACGACTGGCTGCTGAAGGCGGGCTCGTCCCAGGCAGTCGTCTCCCACCTCCAGACTACGGCCGAACTCCTGCACTCGCTGGGGTTCTCCATCAATGTGCCGAAGTCGCATCTGATTCCTTCTCCACAGCTCCTTTTCATCGGAGCAGTTCTGGACACGACGCAGTTTCGGGCCTATCCTCCCGAACGGCGAGTCCGGGATATTCAGGCTATGATTCCGATCTTTCAGCCTTTATCCTGGGTTTCGGTACGGATGACCCTGAGGCTGCTGGGCCTCATGGCCTCCTGCATCCTGCTGGTCACTCATGCCAGATGGCATATGCGGGCTCTGCAGTGGGACCTGAAGTTCCAGTGGGCACAGCACCAGGGCAACCTGTCCGATCACGTCCAGATCTCGGAGGGGACTGCAAAACAGTTGCAGTGGTGGCTCTCGAACCGGCAATGGGTCATGGGCAGATCCCTCTCCCTTCCCCAGCCAGAGCACACAGTTGTGACGGACGCGTCCCTTCTGGGATGGGGCGGTCACATGGGAGAGGCGGAGATCAGAGGCCTCTGGTCTCCGGCGGAGTCCCGGCTCCATATCAACCTTCTGGAGCTCCGGGCGATCCGACTTGCACTCAAGGCATTCCTTCCCTCTGTCAAAGGGAAGGTAGTGCAGGTGTTCACAAACAACACCACCGCCATGTGGTATTGCAACAAACAAGGCGGGGTGGGGTCGTGGACCCTTTGTCAGGAGGCTCTGCGCCTCTGGACATGGCTGGAACATCAGGGCATGTTCCTGATGGTTCAATACCTGGCAGGTTCCCTGAACGCCAGGGCGGACGAACTCAGCCGCAGGTGCATGATGGATCACGAATGGCGTCTTCACTCGGAAGTGGCGCAAGGACTCTTTCTACAGTGGGGAGAGCCTTGGTTAGATCTATTCGCCACCGAAGAGAACGCGCAATGTCATCAGTTCTGCGCGTTGGAATTTCCAAGGCGGCACTCGCTCGGCGACGCTTTTCGTCGCGAGTGGAGTTGCGGTCTGTTGTACGCCTTTCCGCCTATACCACTTCTACCCAGAGTGTTGAAGAAGATTCGGCACGACCGGGCCCAAGTCATTCTTGTGGCTCCGGACTGGGCTCGAAGAGTTTGGTATCCCGAGCTACTCAGTATGAGCGTCGATCCCCCGATCCGTCTGCCTCTTCGGGAGGATCTTCTTTCGCAGGAGCAGGGGACGGTCCTCCACCCGAACCTGTCCAGCCTCCACCTGCTTGCGTGGATATTGAGCGGCGGCAGTTGATTCCTTTCGACTTGCCTCCCGAAGTTTGTGATGTAATTCTGGCAGCCAGGCGTCCCTCCACTAAGGTGGTATACGCCTGCAGGTGGAACAAGTTTGTGGCATGGTGCACAGCAAAGGCTGTGAATCCCCTTTCTGCCCCTCTTTCTGAGGTTCTTCTGTTCCTTCTTTCCCTGGCCCAACAGGGTTCTGCCCTGGGTACCATCAAGGGCTATCTTTGTGCCATCTCGGCCTTCCTCAGGCTTCCTGATCAGCCCTCCCTTTTCAAGTCCCCTGTTGTTAACAGGTTTCTAAAAGGCATTACACACCTCTTCCCTCCTGTTCAGTTTGTAATGCCTCAGTGGGACTTGAACTTGGTTCTTACCTTTCTTATGTGCGCTCCCTTTGAGCCTCTACATAACTGTCCTCTTCGTCTTCTGACTCTGAAGACAGCCTTTCTGGTGGCCATCACCTCCGCTCGGCGGGTGAGTGAGCTCCAGGCTCTTTCATGCAAACCTCCCTTTCTGTCTGTCCATCCAGACAAGGTTGTTATTAGGACGCGTCCGTCCTTCTTGCCAAAGGTGGTTACTGCCTTCCACATTGGGCAGACCATCACTTTGCCCACCTTCTTTCCGCCTCCGCATCCTTCCAGAGAGGAAGAGAGGCTCCACCGTCTGGACCCAAAACGTGCGCTTTCTTTTTATATCAACCGCACACAACACTTCCGGGTGGATGACCAGCTCTTTGTTGGCTACGTGGGCGCCAAAAAAGTCGGGCGGTGCACAAGAGAACCATCTCCCGCTGGGTAACCTTGTGTATCAAAGCCTGCTATTCTTTGGCTAAGAAGGAGCCTCCTGTTGGGCTGCGTGCCCATTCCACCAGGGCAACGGCTGCTACCACGGCCTTAGGCCGCGGTGTTCCGCTGCAGGATATCTGTCGGGCAGCTACGTGGGCCTCGCTGCACATGTTTACCAAGCATTACTGCCTTGACAGTCGGGTCCGGAGGGACGGCTTCTTTGGCCGTTCTGTTCTCCGGGACTTCCTTGTCTGATCTTTGTTCGCAGACCCACCACCGGGGTTGGTATTGCTGGGGTATCTATTCTAAGGTAAGGAATCTGTCACTAACGTGTCTCTTTCAGATGCACAAGTTACTAACTTGTGTAACGATATATCTGTAAGAGACAGTAGTTAGTGACAGATTCCTACCGCCCACCCATCCTCCCCGTTCTGCGAACTGATATCTGAAAGAGACACGTTAGTGACAGATTCCTTACCTTAGAATATCCCCAGGCGTCAGGCTGGATCCGGAAAAGTTTTGCGTAGCAGTACCCTTGCGCGTCGGTAGGCGGCGTCGTGCGGCTCCGCGTCCGTCGTCGGCGTCGTGATCGCCGGGATGACGTCGCGGGCAGTACTTAGGCGCCGCCCCTGCGCGCTGACGTCAGTTCTTCTTTTCCGCGCCAGCAAGCGCAGATCCGGGAAGAGCAGTGCCCTGGTCATTTTTTGACCATACTTTTTGGTGATTTTTTCACTGTTTTTCCATCTTTCGAGGTGTTGTAGGGATGCCCGGCTTCAAGCGATGCGGCGCCTGTGCGCGGATGATGTCCGTCACCGACCCGCATCGGGAGTGTCTCTTCTGCCTCGGCCGAGGCCACGACACGGCGTCTTGTACCGACTGCCAGGCCCTCCACCCGAAAGCTTTGCGAGAGCGGTCTCGAAAGCTCCTCGAGGCCCGGCATTCGGCTCCGCGGAAGCCCCGGTCGCGTGAGAGGTCCAGGGGTCGATCGCGGAGTCCACACCGGTCGTCGGCGTCGAAGTCTTCTTCGTCCGGTAAGTCGAAGCACAAAAAGTCCAAAAGCATCATCGCTCTAGGACTTCGCCTCGCCGGTCTCGCGACTCGGCTGAGGCCCCTCCCGGCACCGTCCCCGCGGCCCCGGACATGCCTGTGGAGTCGCCCCCGTCATACCCGCCCTTCCCGGGTTCGGGGCGGATCCGGCCAAACTACAGGAATTCCTGTCGGCCATGGCCCGCCTCTTCGGGCCTTCAGGCCCCTCCGGTGCGCCTTCGGGCCCCGCAGGCCCTGATGGGGTTGCTCCGGCGTCGCCGACGGCTCCGGCCCCGGCGTCGCCCGTGCCTCCAGCCTCGATCCCGGCTCCGGCTCCGGCCCCGGCCCCGGCCTCGATCCCGGCTCCACAACCCCCATCGACGCCGGTCGACCTAACGACACCTCCGCCGGCGCCGATGTCTCCGGTGCCGTTCTCGACGCCGCCCTGGCCTCCGGGCGGCGTCGTCCCCCAGTTCCTTCCGGCTCCGGACATGGACCCGGAGCGACGTCGCTCGACGCCGGCTCCGGCGCCGATGGGACCTTGGGTCCCAAATGTCCCTCCTCCTCCTTATTTTGAACCAGAGGAGGACCAGTTGGACTGGGAGGGGTCTGATGACCCTCTGACGCGACACTGTCAGTATGATGAGGACTGGACAGAGAGTCTAGGGGAGGCCAGTGGTCTGGATACTTCCCCTGACACTGGCATGCTGTCTCCTCCCGTGGCTACGGAGGAGGGGGCCAATTTTGGTACGGTGTTGCGTAGGGCAGCTGGGGCCTTACGTCTCCAGCTCCCTACTTTGACGGTCACGCCTAACATCTTGACAGAGGTGCTTCAGCCGGCAGCCTCCTCTGCGGAGACTGTGCTGCCGTTTAACGACGCCCTCACTGACGTTCTTTTGGGCGCCTGGTCCAAGCCCAACACAGGGGCTCCTGTGGATCGGAACGTGTCACGACGCCATCGCCCAGCTCCGGGCGACCCCTGTTTCTTTCTGTCCACCCCACTCCTGAGAGCTTGGTTGTCCAAGCCTCCGCTTCCCAAACCGCCTTCCCTACCGCTCCTCCGGATAGGGAATCCAAACGCCTGGATCAGTTTGGGAAGAAAGGTTTTTCTTCCTCCAGTGCTGGCTTGCGGTCCGTTAACACCGCTTGTCTTTTGGGCCGATATACCCACTCCCTGTGGGATTCGGTGGCGGATGTTTTGCCCCAGTGCCCTGAGGAGGTCCAGGCACTGCTTTCCCGCGCCATTGCGGAAGGAAGGGATGCGGCCAAATACACTATCCGTTGTGGCCTTGACACCGCCGACTCGCTGGGCAGGTCTATTGCAACGACGGTGGCGCTCCGACGCCACGCCTGGCTGAGAACCACTGGTTTTCAGGGGATGTCCAGAATACTCTCATGGACATGCCCTTTGATGGAGTCGGTCTTTTTGGGTCCAAAGCAGACCATGCGTTGGAGCGCTTTAAGGACTCACGGGCTACTGCCAAGTCCCTGGGCCTTTCTGCTACACGCCCTCCGCTGTCTTCTGCTTTTCGCCCCTATCGTGGCCACGGTAGGGGCGCCCCTTCACGTCAGCAGCCCAGCCACCGGCCCGCGCAGCAGGCGCCTACGCGTGGCCGAGGACGTGGATTCCGCCGTGGCGGATCGGGCAACCAGCGTGCGGGTCAGGCCACCACCTCCAACCCGTCCGCGGCCTCCAAGCCCTCCTAGTCCCTCCTTTCAGGTGCACGGCACGCCAGTAGGGGCAGGGTCCGCCATCACCTTCCCCACTGGCGCACCATCACCTCGGACAGGTGGGTCTTGGACATTGTCCGAAGGGGCTACTCCCTCCCCTTCGAGTCCACCCCTCCAGCCATGCCACCTCAATTCCACCGCATGTCAGGGGATCACTTGGTGCTTCTACAGAAGGAAGTCACGGCCCTCTTGACCAAGAGGGCCATCGAGCATGTTCCGACCCCAGAAGTAGGGCGTGGTTGCTACTCCCACTACTTTCTGGTGCCCAAAAAGGACAAGGAGGACATGCGTCCTATCTTGGACCTCCGGAACGTCAATCGCTTCCTCCGGAAGGAGAAGTTCAAGATGCTCACCCTAGCTCAGGTCTTGACTGCCCTCGACCCTGGAGACTGGCTGGTAGCGTTGGACTTGCAGGACGCATATTTCCACATCCCCGTCCTGCCGGCCCACCGGCGTTACCTTCGGTTCACGGTAGGCCCCGAGCACTTTCAGTTCACCGTGCTCCCCTTTGGCCTTACCAGTGCCCCTCGGGTGTTCACGAAAGTGATGGCGGTGGTCGCAGCTCATCTGCGCCGGGCAGGGGTTTCAGTCTTCCCCTACCTCGACGACTGGTTGGTGAAGGCGGGCTCGTCCCAGGCAGTCGTCTCCCACCTCCAGACTACGGCCGAACTCCTGCACTCGCTGGGGTTCTCCATCAATGTGCCGAAGTCGCATCTGATTCCTTCTCCCCAGCTCCTTTTCATCGGAGCAGTTCTAGACACGACGCAGTTTCGGGCCTATCCTCCCGAACGGCGAGTCCGGGATATTCAGGCTATGATTCCGATCTTTCAGCCTTTATCCTGGGTTTCGGTACGGATGACCCTGAGGCTGCTGGGCCTCATGGCCTCCTGCATCCTGCTGGTCAATCATGCCAGATGGCATATGCGGGCTCTGCAGTGGGACCTGAAGTTCCAGTGGGCGCAGCACCAGGGCAACCTGTCCGATCACGTCCAGATCTCGGAGGGGACTGCAAAACAGTTGCAGTGGTGGCTCTCGAACCGGCAATGGGTCATGGGCAGATCCCTCTCCCTTCCCCAGCCAGAGCACACAGTTGTGACGGACGCGTCCCTTCTGGGATGGGGCGGTCACATGGGAGAGGCGGAGATCAGAGGCCTCTGGTCTCCGGCGGAGTCCCGGCTCCATATCAACCTTCTGGAGCTCCGGGCGATCCGGCTTGCACTCAAGGCATTCCTTCCCTCTGTCAAAGGGAAGGTGGTGCAGGTGTTCACAGACAACACCACCGCCATGTGGTACTGCAACAAACAAGGCGGGGTGGGGTCTTGGACCCTTTGTCCAGGAGGCTCTGCGCCTCTGGACATGGCTGGAACATCAGGGCATGTTCCTGATGGTTCAACACCTGGCAGGTTCCCTGAACGCCAGGGCGGACGAACTCAGCCGCAGGTGCATGATGGATCACGAATGGCGTCTTCACTCGGAAGTGGCGCAAGGACTCTTTCTACAATGGGGAGAGCCTTGGTTAGATCTATTCGCCACCGAAGGGAACGCGCAATGTCATCAGTTCTGCGCGTTGGAATTTCCAAGGCGGCACTCGCTCGGCGACGCTTTTCGTCACGAGTGGAGTTGCGGTCTGTTGTACGCCTTTCCGCCTATACCACTTCTACCCAGAGTGTTGAAGAAGATTCGGCACGACCGGGCCCAAGTCATTCTTGTGGCTCCGGACTGGGCTCGAAGAGTTTGGTATCCCGAGCTACTCAATATGAGCATAGATCCCCCGATCCGTCTGCCTCTTCGGGAGGATCTTCTGTCGCAGCAGCAGGGGACGGTCCTCCACCCGAACCTGTCCAGCCTCCACCTGCTTGCGTGGAGATTGAGCGGCGGCAGTTGATTCCTTTCGACTTGCCTCCCGAAGTTTGTGATGTGATTCTGGCAGCCAGGCGTCCCTCCACTAAGGTGGTATACGCCTGCAGGTGGAACAAATTTGTGGCATGGTGCACAGCAAAGGCTGTGAATCCCCTTTCTGCCCCTCTTTCTGAGGTCCTTCTGTTCCTTCTCTCTCTGGCCCAACAGGGTTCTGCCCTGGGTACCATCAAGGGTTATCTATGTGCTATCTCGGCCTTCCTCAGGCTCCCTGATCAGCCCTCCCTTTTCAAGTCCCCTGTTGTTAACAGGTTTCTTAAAGGCATTACACACCTTTTCCCTCCTGTTCCGTTTGTGATGCCTCAGTGGGACTTGAACTTGGTTCTTACCTTTTTAATGTGCGCTCCCTTTGAGCCTCTGCATAACTGTCCTCTTCGTCTTTTGACTCTAAAGACAGCCTTTCTGGTGGCCATCACCTCCGCTCGGCGGGTGAGTGAGCTCCAGGCTTTATCTTGCAAACCTCCCTTTCTGTCTGTTCATCCAGACAAGGTTGTTCTTCGGACGCGTCCGTCCTTCTTGCCAAAGGTGGTTACTGCCTTTCACATTGGGCAGACCATCACTTTGCCTACCTTCTTTCCGCCTCCGCATCCTTCCAGAGAGGAAGAAAGGCTCCACCGTCTGGACCCAAAACGTGCGCTCTCCTTCTATATCGACCGCACAAAACACTTCCGGGTGGATGACCAGCTCTTTGTTGGCTACGTGGGCGCCAAAAAGGTCGGGCGGTGCACAAGCGAACCATCTCCCGCTGGGTTACCTTGTGCATCAAGACCTGCTATTCTTTGGCTAAGAAGGAACCTCCTGTTGGGCTGCGTGCCCATTCCACCAGGGCAACAGCTGCTACCACGGCCTTGGGCCGCGGTGTTCCGCTGCCCGTTATTTGTCAGGCAGCTACGTGGGCCTCGCTGCACACGTTTACAAAACATTACTGCCTTGACAGTCAGGTCCGGAGGGACGGCTTCTTTGGCCGTTCTGTCCTCCAGGACTTCCTTGTCTGATCTTTGTTCGCAGACCCACCACCGGGGTTGGTATTGCTGGGGTATCTATTCTAAGGTAAGGAATCTGTCACTAACGTGTCTCTTTCAGATGCACAAGTTACTAACTTGTGTAACGATATATCTGTAAGAGACAGTAGTTAGTGACAGATTCCTACCGCCCACCCATCCTCCCCGTTCTGCGAACTGATTTCTAGGGTTAAGGACATCCCTTTCAGGGCCCTAGTATTTTTCAGACACCTATGTCAGCTTCTTGCATGGCTCTGCGTTCCTGGCGCGGAAAGTCGTGTACAGAACTGACGTCAGCGCGCAGGGGCGGCGTCTAAGTACTGCCCGCGACGTCATCCCGGCGATCACGACGCCGACGACGGACGCGGAGCCGCACGACGCCGCCTACCGACACGCAAGGGTACTGCTACGCAAAAACTTTCCGGATCCAGCCTGACGCCTGGGGATATTCTAAGGTAAGGAATCTGTCACTAACTACTGTCTCTTACAGATATATCGTTACACAAGTTAGTAACTTGTGCACTAGGCCTCATAGCCTCTGGTGAAAGCTTGGCTCATTTTGGTGTCAAGGTTCCAAGAGAAACTTGAGCTGAGCAGAGCCTGCTCTCTGGCTCGAGTTTTCAGTGGCTTGCCCCCTATAATAGCATAGAAATGAGAGTAATGTTAGGAGGTGCAAAATCTATGCAAAAATGTAGCAACTGTTTGGAGAGTGGGGGTGGAAGGGGAGAGATGGCTGTAAAGGAGGAGAACAGCTGAAACAAGGTAACAGTCTAGGGAGAGAAGAGTGGTAAAGAGCAGTGTGTGGAAGGAAGATGTGGATCTAAGAGGAGCAGAACCAACAAGAAGAGGCTGGGGAAAAGGGAGAAATTGCTGTAAAGGAGACCGAAACAGTGAAAATAGTTGTGGCAAGTGAAGATGAGAGGATGGGTGGGAAAATGAGAGGAAAGGAGTAGAGCATTGAGAGGAAGGATGGATGTAAGAGTGCCAGAATCAGACAGTAGGTAAGCTGGTTTGGAAGCTATTGAGAATTGAGATAATGCAAATGTGAAGAGGAAATAAGAGGGGCTGAACCAGCAAGAGTGGGTAATAGGTTGGGAAGAAATGCAGTGAAAGGTAGAGCATGAAAGGGGAGGTTGATATAAGTGGGAAGAATCAACAACACAAAAGTAAGAGGCTGGTTTTAGATGCACATGGGAATGATCTGCTGAACATTGAGCCTATGCTCATCTCCCGCACACTCCCTTCTTCCCCTCCCCTCTCACAGAAGACCAAGTCTAATGAGCCTATCTGTGTAGGTAGCCAGTAGGTTCATGGGGGTCGATCTTGCATTGGCGGTTGGAAGACCAAAATGTTTGGTTAGGGACTTAGGGATTGACTTGTGGATGATGGAAAAGGTCTTCCATTCAATTATCTTTTTTTTTTTAACCTTTATTTTCCATTTTAATATGAAAACAACATTGCAGCAGTGATAAGTCACAGCATACAGTAGGTAGACAAAGGAGCAGGGCCCCACATTGCAATAGGTAGTTTGATACAATGCCCAAAGGGAGAGCAGCAGGCGCACATCACAGGGAAACAGATACACACCTGCACCCCACTCAGGGGTTCCATCAAGCGTAGGACTACTGTTCGGAGCCATCACTATCTCCACTAGTCTGTGCAGTCTGGGGCCAAGACCCTGTCACCTATATCCTGCCACCTAGATCCCGCCACACAAGAATATCGTCCCCACTTTATCATCTCGTCTACTAAGCTTCATAGGACTCTCTTCTGCTAACGACTATTCAGTCACGTCCCTGTGGTCTGTCTCATGGGCGCACATTCCCATCGAGGTGATGGCCAACGTGTGCCTATCAAGGGCCAGCACCATCTGCAAAAGCTTATAGGCCATCTTGTGACCTTTAGGCCTCCGGATGTCCCCCAATAAACACCACTATGGGGTTACCGTTGCCCGTAATGAAGTTATTCCTGTGAGTTCAACGACCACCCGGTTCCTAAAGTGCTGCACTGCTCGAGAGCCCCAGGCCAAATGAAGAAAGTCAGCTCCCCTAGTTCCGCTACTAGGGTAGCTACCAGAGCGAGCCTGTGTTATCCACCAAAGAGTCTTGGAGGTCAGGTAAGTGCATTGCAAAAAAATGATAATGTACCAGCTTAAAGCGGGCGTTACATGACACTGACTACATAAGAGCACAGAGCCAAGCCTAATCCTCATCTTCCATGGGCGCACCCAGGTCCTCCTCTCAGGCTGCCGGTCTCGTACCTGGCCACCCACCACATCCGCTCTCAAGGCTTTATATAACAAAGAGATCAAATGCCTACCCGACTCGCAGGACAGTAGGGTCCCCAAAGTGTCAAGTGTCCCCCGGCGCAGCAGGAAAGGTGGTCCAGGTCTGCTTGGCCATCTCTGCCAAGTCAGCATAGTGCAGTAAGTGTCCCCGCCCCAGCATAAACTCTGCTCGCTCATCCTCAAGGAAAATAAAGTTCTCAGTGGGGTACAGGTCCCCCAACAGCTCACAGCCCCCCTCCTTCCACGTCTGGAAGGACATACTTTCAGCCATTTGTCTGTCCAGCGGCAGTATCCACACGGCAGCTCCCGGTGAAAAGTGGTGCTTCTCAACTCTACCGTGACTAGCTTTTGCCAAATTTGCCACACGACAAACGGCAGGCTGTTTGGGGCCCCAGCACCTTTCATCAATATCACTAGTTGCTGTCCTGCATCAATCATCCCCGCCAGCAGGCATTTCTCCCAACTATCTCCAGGCTCCACCCAGCGCACAGTGTGCTACATGTGCGTGGCATAATAAAGTCAAGTTGCGGCACCTCCAGGCCCGCGATCACGACGCCGACGACGGACGCGGAGCCGCACGACGCCGCCTACCGACGCGCAAGGGTACTGCTACGCAAAACTTTCCGGATCCAGCCTGACGCCTGGGGATATTCTAAGGTAAGGAATCTGTCACTAACTACTGTCTCTTACAGATATATCGTTACACAAGTTGGTAACTTGTGCTTCTAGGGTTAAGGACATCCCTTTCAGGGCCCTAGTATTTTTCAGACACCTATGTCAGCTTCTTGCATGGCTCTGCGTTCCTGGCGCGGAAAGTCGTGTACAGAACTGACATCAGCGCGCAGGGGCGGCGTCTAAGTACTGCCCGCAACGTCATCCCGGCGACCACGACGCCGACGACGGACGCGGAGCCGCACGACGCCGCCTACCGACGCGCAAGGGTACTGCTACGCAAACAACTTTCCGGATCCAGCCTGACGCCTGGGGATATTCTAAGGTAAGGAATCTGTCACTAACTACTGTCTCTTACAGATCTATCGTTACACAAGTTAGTAACTTGTGCATCTCACCAATGTGGTTCAGATCTCGGAAGGAACTGCGAAAGATCTGCAGTGGTGGTTGACGAACCACGATTGGGTCAACGGCAGACCCCTCTACCTTCCCCAACCAGATCTCAGAGTTGTGACAGATGTGTCACTTCTGGGATGGGGCGGCCATCTGGGAGAGGTGGAGATCGGGGGACACTGGTCTCCGGCGGACCCGGGGCTCCACATCAATTTGTTGGAGCTCCGAGCGATTCAGTTGGCATTGAAAGCATTTCTTTGCTCTGTCAAGGGGAAGTTAGTGCAGGTGTTTACAGACAACACCACCGCCATTTGGTACTGCAACAAGCAGGGCGGAGTGAGGTCATGGACCCTTTGTTGAGAGGCCCTGCGTCTCTGGACGCGGTTAGAACAGCAGGGCATAACCCTGATGGTTCAACACCTGGCAGGTTCTCTGAATGCCAGGGCGGACAAACTCAGCCGTCGATGCCTAGCGGATCACAATCACAAATGGCGTCTCCAGTCGGAGGTGGCGCAAGGTCTCTTTTAGCAGTGGGGAGAACCTTCGATAGATTTGTTCGCTTCCGAAGAGAACGTGCAGTGTCCGCAATACTGCACGCTGGGGTTTCCAAGGCGGCTATGGCTCTGTGAGCGGCGGATGAAGCTCTTGGCCGCCCGGTTGAGCCGCACGGCGTCTCCCCGACGTTCTCCGGTGGGTTCTTCTCTCCGCGCCCGCTCCCGGAGTCGATCCCGTGAACGTCGATCTACTGGTAAGCACAAGTCACGGAAGTCGAAGTCCTCGCTTCCACGTGACGGTGGGGGCCATGGTTCCCGCTCCCTCGCGGAGCCGTGCCCCCCGGAGTCGGCCTCCATTTACCCGCCCTTTCCGGGTACTGGTGCGACTCGACCCCAGATGGAAGCCTATTACCAGGCTCTGCACTCCATCTTCGGGTCACCTCCACTCCCTGGTGCGCCTTTGGGTCCCACAGTGGAGGTAGGCATTCAGGTCGGGTCTCCGCCGGCGGGTTCGCCCTCGGCGCCGGCCGAATGCCTCGGCTCCGGAGTCGTGCCGGTGTCGGTTTCCAACCCCGATGGGCGTTCCAGCCCCACGCCGAGCCATTCTGCCTTGTCCCCGCATAGCCCCTGGGGGCTCCCTGCGTCGACATCGGCACCGGCGGCGCTATGCCTGTCGTCTCCTGGCCCTCAGGCACTTTCTCCGCATCTCTCGGTGGTGGAGACGTCGCTGCCCACTCGTCCAGCCGAGTCGCCCCTCATGGAGCTCGATGTCGCTTCGACGCCAGTTCGGCGCCTTTCGACGTCGGAGCGGCGTCGTTCGACGCCGGAAAGGACGCCGGAAAGGTCGCCGGTACCTATTGGCTCTCTGCTTCCAGGGGACACAGGACCGGTGTGCTCGGGCTTGTCTCCACGCCCGTTGGCTCAGTCGCCATGGGGGCAGTGGCCCCTTATTCCTCCTGCTGGGGGACGTGTTAGCTTGCAACCGTCCCCTACAGATGGGCTCTTGTCACCCCCAGGACGCCCACTGAAGCTGGTGCTTTATTTTTACGGGGTGTTCGCAGGGCGGCAGCTGTTTTGCACTTGCACCCTCCTTCTGTCCTCTTGTCCTCTGATCCGTTATTGGATCTCCTCCACCAAGGTGCAGTGGATCTTGAGCCCTTGCTGCCCTTTAGCGGCTTGTTGTTCGACGCCCTTCTCGGGACTTTGGCGCGACCCTCTTCCGGAGATGCTGTCGACAGGGCCATTGCGCATAGGCATCGTCCGGCCCCTGGGGGCCCATCCTGTTTGTCCCTTCAGCCTAGTACTCACGGCCTCGTGGTACAGGTGTCTTTCGCCATGCAGCCTTCTTCTCCGCCTCTACTGCAGCCTCCTACTAGGGAGTCTCGTTGGCTGGAGACACGTGGACGCGGCATTTTTGTGTCCGCTAGTTCTGCATTACGTGCTCTAAACACAGTTTGCGTTTTTGCCAGGGCTTCTTCTGCCCTTTGGGACTCCGTGGAGTGTCTTTTGCCTACCCTCCCTGAGTGTCCTCGGGCTGACATGGCTCGTCTCATTCACGAAGGCAGAGAGATGGCGCGGTTTGCGATTCGGTCCGCCGTTGATTCTACGGATTCGGTGGGTAGGACAATGGCGCGGTCCGTTGCCTTGCGCCGCCATGCCTGGCTGCACAACGGGGGTTTCCCCGACAATGTCCGTGACAGTCTCCGGGATTTGCCTTTTAATGGTGTGTCCCTGTTTGACGCACATGCGGACTCTGCGGTTCGCCGCCTTCTGTCTAACCTTCCGTAGTTTTTGTTCCGGTTGAGGTCCTTGTCCTCACCCTGCTCTGTTGTCTTGACTTCATGTTGGGCCCGGGTTCATGCTGTAATACCTGAACGGCCTGGGCGGCTCCTCGCCGTATTTTCTTTCTTTTATGCAGCAGATTTGCTGCTTATCCTTCTAAGTTCTTATAACCTGGTGGTTAAGGTTGCACCCTTCCTCCACGGGTTATGTGTTCGGAGCCTGTGGTTTCTAAGTTTCACTTTTACGTCCTCTGTCTATGAGCTCTCGCTCCAGAGGTGCCCCTGGTTGGGGTTGATACTTACCCTGTGTGGGGTATTTGTTTGCTATTGTATAGCTGCCTTCCTCCTACAGTAGCCTTTGTTCGCTTCTGTGGGGTCCCTTTCACTAGGTCCTCCTGCAGCTGTGCCTGTATGTTTTGCACGCTGCTGCGGGCCCTTCAGGGGCCTTCTTGCGAGCCATTTGTTGGGTGTCGGCTGCTGGCCTGCATTTTCCCAATACCTTTCTTCAGGACGGAAGGGCTTTCTGATCCCTCCCGTCCCCTCATGGTTCTTCGCTGCGGCTGTTCCATCTGTGGCCGCCCTACCGGAAGGCCCTGTCGTTGTTCCCGAGCACTCATACTTAGCTCGGCACTATCCCTCTGTGTTCTATCGGCGTACCATGCCTGCTCCCTAGTGTCACCGGCTGGTGCGTTTTTTTCCGGCGACTTTATGTTGCCTCGTTCTACTCTGCTATATCCATGCTGCGTAGCCCTTTCATGGTGAACTTCGCTCTCCATGGTGGCGTTCTGGTTCCAGACGTGGATGATCTTCCTTGTCTTGTGCCTTGCTTTTGGCACTTCCTCTGCCACCGTTTCTCATGCCCCTGTTGCGTTCCGCGCAGGTGTTGTCATGCTTTCCTTCGGGCTGCGGTTGCTGCTCTCAGCGGGGGCGTTCTCCTCAGAGCGTTGTTGTCTGATGGGGCGTCTTAGGGGAGCGGATGTGGTCTCCCGGCTAGATGCCGATTTTCGAGCTGGAAAACGAGGTTCCGGTCTCGGGGTCGACTCCACATCCTGTGATTCTGGGCAAATGACGACTGGCTTGGCCTCCATGCCTCTCTCGCGATAGCCAGTGGGTCTGCTCCACCGCCGGTGGCTGTTGCGTCTCGCTCTGGGCATTGTTCTGTCCAGTGCCGCTGCTGCATGGCTGTTGGGGCTCTGGTGTTTTTTCTTTTTCTTTTTCACCAGTGTGCTACACACACACGCCTCCCACAGGCTTACTACTCCGGGTGGTCGCCGAGGTCTGGTCCCTCACTTTTCGTGAGCGCCGTTCACATAATGCGCCTGGTCATGCGCCTCTTGTGTCTCAGCTTTTGCTCGTGGCGCTTCATGGGGCCTTCTCCTTCCATGGTGTGGTTCTGGCGGTACATACGGTTCTTTGGTGTACTTCTGTTACCTACGTGCGTGGCACTGGTTGTTACCGTTCTTTTCTGCCTTGGGCTGTCCGCCCTTTTGCGTAACGGGTGCATTGGCAGGTCTTGTGTTTCTTGTAACACTGACTCATCTTGGGCGTCGTCGGCATCTTCCCTCTGCTGTTCCCACTCTCACAGTGTTTCTTTCACTGTCATGCATGGCCTTCCTGCTCTCGGACTCGGTACGTCCTTGTACCCTAGTTAGACCTTCCTCTTTCAACGGTCCATCGGATCCTGTGGATCCCTCACATCCTGCATTGGTTCCTCTCCGGCTTCGGCAGGTGTCCACTCTTATTCCGCACTCCCCTTTTGGGTTTGTGCTCATTTTCTCCGCTGTTGACCAACAGGGATTTCCTGCCGCCCTCAGCAGTCTTTGATGCCTTTGCCTCTCATTGTTGGCCACTTCCTCCGGAGTACCCTGGTCCGGTGTTGGCCATTCTGGCAGCGCTGTCCCCACTGTGTTTAGTCAGCTGGTTGACACTTCTGTTCCCTTGGGGAACTTAGTGGGGT
Source organism: Calotriton arnoldi (assembly GCA_963921515.1). NCBI lineage: Eukaryota > Metazoa > Chordata > Amphibia > Caudata > Salamandridae > Calotriton > Calotriton arnoldi. The sequence goes on from CAWUFW010007904.1 coordinate 123,603, forward strand.
TCTGTCGCAGACCCGCCTCCAGTGGGGTATGGCTTTGGTATCTATTCTAAGTTAAGGAATCTGCGGCTAGATGTCTCTATCAGATGTACGAGTTACTTACCTTCGGTAACGATGTATCTGGTAGAGACGTTGTCTAGACGCAGATTCATGCACGCCACCCATCCTCCCGATCTGCGAGGACCTTTTCAGGTGGGGGTTTCGGCTTTCGCCTCCTTTGGGGTAGCTTGTCCTTCTACGGGGCGGCGTTTTTCGCCTTGCTCCCCGTTGGACTCTTCCTTTGGTTTACTTGTTCTGTTTTCCCCCATTCTCATACTGGGGCGGTGGGTTCAGGTGTCCTTCTGCGTTTTTCGCATCAGTTTCTTCCAGTATGGTGCCTACTGGTGTTCTCTACCCTCCCACCCGCCTTCTCCGTTGACGCTCCTGCAGTCAATTGGTTTTCACGTCTTTTTTTACCTGTTCCTCAGTCCGATAATTCTCTCACAGGGGACACGGTCTCCCTCTTTCTTTCTTTCTTTTCTTAATCCTATGGGTTGGAGCTTTTTGCCTGTCGCTCTCGGCTCATTTATTGCCGTCTTGCCTCAGGAGTGGGCACTCTCTCGCTTTTGCGGGGTTGTTTCTCAGTATACTGTTCTGCCCTCTTCATTTCCTTTCATCCGGTGCAGACTTTCTGTCGTCTGCCTCGGTCTTCTTTTTATAGATCGATTTCCCTCAGGGGTGACATTCACTTCGCTTTTGTGAATTAGCTTCTCAGAGTATTGCTCTGCTCTTTCCTTTTCAACACCTTTCAGTCGACAGTGCTTCTCACTGTCGTTCATGGTGCTTTCTCACCCTTTGGTTCTTTCTCTCTCACCAATTTTCTTTTCTATTCGCACACTGTTCCCATACTCTCACAGATTTGCTGGGGGCTCCGCGTTGTGGCGCGGAAAAGTTCCTCCGAAGAAAACTGACGTCAGCGCGCCGGGAGGGTCTTATATGGCTCCACTGACGTCATGTCCGGGGACGACGTCAGGGCGGAGCCAGGCGGCGGCGCCCCCCGGTGCGCAGAGGTACTGCTGCGCAAAATTTTCCGGATCCATTCTGACGCCTGGGGATATTCTAAGTTAAGGAATCTGCGGCTAGACAACGTCTCTACCAGATACATCGTTACCGAAGGTAAGTAACTCGTACTTTTGGTATTTGTATGGTTATGCATATTTTTGTAGACATGTGTCTCAGTTATCGCCATTTTCTGTTCCTATACAGTTGGGGCTGCATGGTGGATGCGTCATTCTGGATTGCACTACTATTGACACTCTGCTTAGGCTGTCGTCTTATGTCTCCCTCTTTGAGGGTTTTCATGTTAGGTGAGCCTCTCTGTTCGCTCTAATGGTCTATGTATTTTCTGAGGACTTTCTAGCTTGCTGTTCTGGTCTGGTGTTCCATGCTGATTTGTTCCTAGCCTCCATGCTTTTGCAGCTTGGGTTGGGGAGTTCCCCTTTGGGTTCCTCAGGACGTCTTGTCTCCTGCTCTGTCACTTTTTGTTTGCCTTTCAAGTGCTTCAATTTTCTTACTTGAAAGTGTTTTTATGAGGTGGTATGCTTGTCCACTTGTTGGGGTACACTCCATCCCCTTGATGGGATGGTCTCTTCTTCTGCTCCGAACATTCTGTTCTTTCTGATTTACTTTCTGTGTTTGTTGATCTCCTTTCCAGATCAGCTTTCTATTGTATCTCTCTTTCTTATTTTTTTGGCCTTCCCTTGACGGACCGGTATTACAGTCCCATTCCCTTTTTACCCTGGGTATCCTATACCTAAGTTTACTTCATCTGTTAGTGTCCTGCCTTCTCTTCAGAGTGGCTGACAGTTGTATTCGGGTCAACTTCTCCTTTCTCTCTGAGGTACTTCCAGGAGATTATTTTCTTTCCCTGTGGTCTAGCCACAGTTTCTGTAACATACCATGAACCATTGTATCTGAAAGAGACACGTTAGTGACAGATTCCCTACCTTAGAATATCCCCAGGCGTCAGGCTGGATCCGGAAAGTTTTTTGCGTAGCAGTACCCTTGCGCGTCGGTAGGCGGCGTCGTGCGGCTCCGCGTCCGTCGTCGGCGTCGTGATCGCCGGGATGACGTCGCGGGCAGTACTTAGGCGCCGCCCCTGCGCGCTGACGTCAGTTCTTCTTTTCCGCGCCAGTAAGCGCAGATCCGGGAAGAGCAGTGCCCTAGTCACTTTTTGACTATCTTTTTGTGAAATTTTTCACTGTTCTCTTCAACGAGTCTTCACGACTCCTAAGGTGTCGTAGGGATGCCCGGCTTTAAGCCCTGCGAGGTATGTGGTCGTATGATGTCCATCACGGACCCCCACCTCGAGTGTCTCTTCTGCCTCGGCCGAGGCCACGACACGAAGTCGTGCCCTGACTGCCGGAAACTTCATCCGAAGGCTTTGCGAGAGCGGTCTCGAAAGCTCCTTGAAGTCCGGCAGTCGGCTCCGCGCCGCAGCAAGCCCCGGTCCCGGGAGAGGTCGAGGGGCCGGACGCGGAGTCCCCGCCGTTCGTCGGAATCCAAGTCTTCGCGCTCCTCCGGTAAGTCGAAGCACAAGAAGTCTAAGCGGCGTCATCGCTCTAAGACTTCGCCTCGCCGGTCGCGCGACTCGGCTGAGGTCCCTGTCGGCACCGTCCCCGCCCCGCGGCCCCGGACGTGCCTGTCGAGTTGCCCCCGCATTACCCGTCCTTCCCGGGTTCGGGGCGACTCCGGCCGAGCTACAGAAATTCCTGTCGGCCATGGCCCGCCTCTTCGGGCCTCAAGGTCCCTCCGGTGCGCCTTCGGGCCCCGCGGGCCAGATGGGGTTGCTCCGGCGTCGCCGTCGACTCCGGTCCCGGCGTCGCCTGTCCCACCAGCCTTCGTCCCGGCCTCGGCTCCGGCCCCGGCCTCGACCCCGGTTCCGGTGGTGCCGCAACCTCCATCGACGCCGGTTGACCTAACCACGCCTCCGCCGACGCCGATGTCCCCGGTGCCGTTTCCGGCGCCGTCCGGGGCTCCGGGCGGCGTCGTTCCCGGTTCTCCCGGGTCCGGACATGGAGCCGGACCGGCGTCGCCCGGCCGCCGGTTCCGGCGCCGATGAGGCCTTGGGTCCCTTATGTCCCTCCTCCTCCATCTTTTCAACCTGAGGAGGACCAGGAGAGCTGGGAGGGGTCTGACGACCCTCTCACACAACAGTGCGAGTTTGACCCGGACTGGGTTGAGGAACTTGGGGATGCCAGTGGGCTGGATACCTCCCCGACTCTGGCATGCTGTCTCCTCCCGTGGCAGCGGAGGAGGGGCTAATTTTGCAACGGTGTTGCGTAGAGCTGCTGGAGCCTTAAATCTCCAGTTGCCTACAGTGGCCGTCAGGACTAACCTCCTGACTGAAGTGCTTCAGCCGGCGGCCTCCTCTTCGGAGCCTGTGCTGCCGTTCAACGATGCACTCACTGACGTTCTTTTGGGTGCCTGGTCCAAACCCACCACAGGGGCTCCTGTGGATAGGAACGTGGCCCGACGCCATCGCCCGGCTCCGGGCGACCCCCTGTTTCTCTCCCAACACCCCACCCCTGAGAGCTTGGTTGTCCAAGCCTCTGCCTCCCAAACAGCCTTCCCTACCGCCCCTCCGGATAGGGAATCCAAGCGCCTGGATCACTTTGGGAAGAAGGCTTTCTCTTCCTCCAGTGCTGGCTTGCGGTCTGTTAATACCGCTTGCCTCTTGGGCCGATACACCCACTCCCTGTGGGATTCGGTGGCTGATGTTTTGCCGCAGTGTTCTGAGGAGGTCCAGACACTGCTTACCCGCGCTATTGCGGAAGGGCGTGATGCGGCTAAGTATACCATCCGCTGTGGCCTTGATACCGCCGACTCGCTGGGCAGATCGCTTGCAACGACGGTGGCGCTGCGTCGCCACGCCTGGCTGAGAACCACTGGTTTTCAGGGGATGTCCAGAATACTCTCATGGACATGCCCTTTGATGGAGTCGGTCTCTTTGGTTCAAGGCGGACCATGCGCTGGAGCGTTTCAAGGATTCACGGGCTACTGCTAAGTCCCTGGGCCTTGCTGTTGTGCGCCCTCCGCAAACGTCTGCTTTTCGCCCCTTTCGTGGCCACGGAAGGGGCGCCCAGTCACGTCCACAGCCCGGCCAACGGCCCGCGCAGCAAGCGCCTTCGCGTGGCCGAGGGCGTGGATACCGCCGTGGCGGTTCGGGCAACCAGCGTGCGGGTCAGGCCACCACCTCCAACCCGTCCGCGGCCTCCAAGCCCTCCTAGTCCCTCCTTTCAGGTGCACAGCACGCCAGTCGAGGGCAGGGTCCGCCATCACCTTCACCACTGGCGTCCCATCACCTCGGACAAGTGGGTCTTGGACATTGTCCGAAGGGGCTACTCCCTCCCCTTCGAGACCACCCCCAGCCATGCCACCTCAATTCCACCGCATGTCAGGGGATCACTTGGTGCTTCTACAGAAGGAAGTCACGGCCCTCTTGGCCAAGAGGGCCATCGAGCATGTTCCGACCCCAGAAGTAGGGCGTGGTTGCTACTCCCACTACTTTCTGGTGCCCAAAAGGACAAGGAGGACATGCGTCCTATCTTGGACCTCCGGAACGTCAATCGCTTCCTCCGGAAGGAGAAGTTCAAGATGCTCACCCTAGCTCAGGTCTTGACTGCCCTCGACCCCGGAGACTGGTTGGTAGCGTTGGACTTGCAGGACGCCTATTTCCACATCCCCGTCCTGCCGGCCCACCGGCGTTACCTTCGGTTCACGGTAGGCCTCGAGCATTTTCAGTTCACCGTGCTCCCCTTTGGCCTTACCAGTGCCCCTCGGGTGTTCACGAAAGTGATGGCGGTGGTCGCAGCTCATCTGCGCCGGGCAGGGGTTTCAGTCTTCCCCTACCTCGACGACTGGCTGCTGAAGGCGGGCTCGTCCCAGGCAGTTGTCTCCCACCTCCAGACTACGGCCGAACTCCTGCACTCGCTGGGGTTCTCCATCAATGTGCCAAAGTCGCATCTGATTCCTTCTCCACAGCTCCTTTTCATCGGAGCAGTTCTGGACACGACGCAGTTTCGGGCCTATCCTCCCGAACGGCGAGTCCGGGATATTCAGGCTATGATTCCGATCTTTCAGCCCTTATCCTGGGTTTCGGTACGGATGACCCTGAGGCTGCTGGGCCTCATGGCCTCCTGCATCCTGCTGGTCACTCATGCCAGATGGCATATGCGGGCTCTGCAGTGGGACCTGAAGTTCCAGTGGGCGCAGCACCAGGGCGACCTGTCCGATCACGTCCAGATCTCGGAGGGGACTGCAAAACAGTTGCAGTGGTGGCTCTCGAACCGGCAATGGGTCATGGGCAGATCCCTCTCCCTTCCCCAGCCAGAGCACACAGTTGTGACGGACGCGTCCCTTCTGGGATGGGGCGGTCACATGGGAGAGGCGGAGATCAGAGGCCTCTGGTCTCCGGCGGAGTCCCGGCTCCATATCAACCTTCTGGAGCTCCGGGCGATCCGACTTGCACTCAAGGCATTCCTTCCCTCTGTCAAAGGGAAGGTAGTGCAGGTGTTCACAGACAACACCACTGCCATGTGGTACTGCAACAAACAAGGCGGGGTGGGGTCGTGGACCCTTTGTCAGGAGGCTCTGCGCCTCTGGACATGGCTGGAACACCAGGGCATGTTCCTGGTGGTTCAACACCTGGCAGGTTCCCTGAACGCCAGGGCGGACGAACTCAGCCGCAGGTGCATGATGGATCACGAATGGCGTCTTCACTCGGAAGTGGCGCAAGGACTCTTTCTACAGTGGGGAGAGCCTTGGTTAGATCTATTCGCCACCGAAGAGAACGCGCAATGTCATCAGTTCTGCGCGTTGGAATTTCCAAGGCGGCACTCGCTCGGCGGCGCTTTTCGTCACGAGTGGAGTTGCGGTCTATTGTACGCCTTTCCGCCTATACCACTTCTACCCAGAGTGTTGAAGAAGATTCGGCACGACCGGGCCCAAGTCATTCTTGTGGCTCCGGACTGGGCTCGAAGAGTTTGGTATCCCGAGCTACTCAATATGAGCGTAGATCCCCCGATCCGTCTGCCTCTTCGGGAGGATCTTCTGTCGCAGCAGCAGGGGACGGTCCTCCACCCGAACCTGTCCAGTCTACACCTGCTTGCGTGGAGATTGAGCGGCGGCAGTTGATTCCTTTCGACTTGCCTCCCGAAGTTTGTGATGTGATTCTGGCAGCCAGGCGTCCCTCCACTAAGGTGGTATACGCCTGCAGGTGGAACAAATTTGTGGCATGGTGCACAGCAAAGGCTGTGGATCCCCTTTCTGCCCCTCTTTCTGAGGTCCTTCTGTTCCTTCTCTCTCTGGCCCAACAGGGTTCTGCCCTGGGTACCATCAAGGGTTATCTTTGTGCTATCTCGGCCTTCCTCAGGCTCCCTGATCAGCCCTCCCTTTTCAAGTCCCCTGTTGTTAACAGGTTCTTAAAAGGCATTACTCACCTCTTCCCTCCTGTTCCGTTTGTGATGCCTCAGTGGGACTTAAACTTGGTTCTTACCTTTTTAATGTGCGCTCCCTTTGAGCCTCTACATAACTGTCCTCTTCGTCTTCTGACTCTGAAGACAGCCTTTCTGGTGGCCATCACCTCCGCTCGGCGGGTGAGTGAGCTCAGGCTCTATCTTGCAAACCTCCCTTTCTGTCTGTTCATCCAGACAAGGTTGTTCTTCGGACGCGTCCGTCCTTCTTGCCAAAGGTGGTTACTGCTTTCCACATTGGGCAGACCATCACTTTGCCCACCTTCTTTCCGCCTCCGCATCCTTCCAGAGAGGAAGAGAGGCTCCACCGTCTGGACCCAAAACGTGCGCTCTCCTTCTATATTGACCGCACAAAACACTTCCGGGTGGATGACCAGCTCTTTATTGGCTACGTGGGCGCCAAAAAGGTCGGGCGGTGCACAAGAGGACCATCTCCCGCTGGGTTACCTTGTGCATCAAGACCTGCTATTCTTTGGCTAAAGGAGCCTCCTGTTGGGCTGCGTGCCCATTCCACCAGGGCAACGGCTGCTACCACGGCCTTGGGCCGCGGTGTTCCGCTGCCGGTTATCTGTCAGGCAGCTACGTGGGCCTCGCTGCACACGTTTACAAAGCATTACTGCCTTGACAGTCAGGTCCGGAGGGACGGCTTCTTTGGCCGTTCTGTCCTCCAGGACTTCCTTGTCTGATCTTTGTTCGCAGACCCACCACCGGGGTTGGTATTGCTGGGGTATCTATTCTAAGGTAAGGAATCTGTCACTAACGTGTCTCTTTCAGATGCACAAGTTACTAACTTGTGTAACGATATATCTGTAAGAGACAGTAGTTAGTGACAGATTCCTACCGCCCACCCATCCTCCCCGTTCTGCGAACTGATTTCTAGGAGTTAAGGACATCCCTTTCAGGGCCCTAGTATTTTTCAGACACCTATGTCAGCTTCTTGCATGGCTCTGCGTTCCTGGCGCGGAAAGTCGTGTACAGAACTGACGTCAGCGCGCAGGGGCGGCGCCTAAGTACTGCCCGCGACGTCATCCCGGCGATCACGACGCCGGCGACGGACGCGGAGCCGCACGACGCCGCCTACCGGCGCGCAAGGGTACTGCTACGCAAAAAACTTTCCGGATCCAGCCTGACGCCTGGGGATATTCTAAGGTAAGGAATCTGTCACTAACTACTGTCTCTTACAGATATATCGTTACACAAGTTAGTAACTTGTGCAGTCGGTTCATACATATGCCGGGTCTCTCTTTACTTGTCACTGGCTGGTTCTCTCTGAGAACGTTTGTTGGCTTAGTTTGCGGACCCACCTCTATGTCTCTATCAGGTGGATGAGTTACCTTCAGTAATGCTGTATCTGGTAGAGACATGCTCTAGCCCCAGATTCCTTACCGCCTTTCCCAACCTCCCCGATCTGCGAACTTCCTCAAGTATGAGGTTCTCCATTTCATGGACTTGGTTTCCACACCGATGGTTATTTTCAGTGTAATCCTCGGCCCTGGTTTTCACCAGTGCTGATGGTTCTCTAGTGTTCTGCTCCCAGCGGTTCTTTGCTGTGTGGTCTTAGAACCTGGCTTTTGCCAGTGCTGATTGTTTTCCAGGCTTCTGCTTGACAATCAGGTTGCTTATTGGCTTTTTCCCCAAAAAAACAATGAATAATAATAAAACCAAATGAGATACCTTCCAACTTCTTTTGAAGATATTTTATCTTCTTTGGCACACTGTTTCGATGACATTTTCTGTAGTGGCTCGCATTCTGGAGCGGAAGTGTTCACAGAAGAAACCGATGTCAGCGCATCGGTGGTGGCTTATATGGACTCCGTTGACCTCATGTCCGGAGACAAGGTTAGTACGGAGTCGCTTGACTCCCTCCACCGGCGCGCAGAGGTATTGCTGAGAAAGTTTTCCGGATCCAGATCGGGCGCCTGGAGTGAATTCACAAGGTAAGGAATCTGTGGCCAGACCATGTCTCTTCCAGATACAGTGTTACAGAAGGTGAGTAATTTATCCTTTATTGCCAGTTTTTATTAATTTTAATATCCATTCCCATAAGGTGGCATTGCCTTAATCCAACAGCTTCCATTTGAATATATATATCTGAAAGAGACACGTTAGTGACAGATTCCTTACCTTAGAATATCCCCAGGCGTCAGGCTGGATCCGGAAAGTTTTTTGCGTAGCAGTACCCTTGCGCGTCGGTAGGCGGCGTCGTGCGGCTCCGCGTCCGTCGTCGGCGTCGTGATCGCCGGGATGACGTCGCGGGCAGTACTTAGACGCCGCCCCTGCGCGCTGGCGTCAGTTCTTCTTTTTCCGCGCCAGTAAGCGCAGATCCGGGAAGAGCAGTGCCCTAGTCACTTTTTGACTATCTTTTTGTGAAATTTTTCACTGTTCTCTTCAACGAGTCTTCACGACTCCTAAGGTGTCGTAGGGATGCCCGGCTTTAAGCCCTGCGAGGTATGTGGTCGTATGATGTCCATCACGGACCCCCACCTCGAGTGTCTCTTCTGCCTCGGCCGAGGCCACGACACGAGTCGTGCCCTGACTGCCGGAAACTTCATCCGAAGGCTTTGCGAGAGCGGTCTCGAAAGCTCCTTGAAGTCCGGCAGTCGGCTCCGCGCCGCAGCAAGCCCCGGTCCCGGGAGAGGTCGAGGGCCGGACGCGGAGTCCCCGCCGTTCGTCGGAATCCAAGTCTTCGCGCTCCTCCGGTAAGTCGAAGCACAAGAAGTCTAAGCGGCGTCATCGCTCTAAGACTTCGCCTCGCCGGTCGCGCGACTCGGCTGAGGTCCCTGTCGGCACCGTCCCGCCCCGCGGCCCCGGACGTGCCTGTCGAGTTGCCCCCGCATTACCCGTCCTTCCCGGGTTCGGGGCGACTCCGGCCGAGTACAGAAATTCCTGTCGGCCATGGCCCGCCTCTTCGGGCCTCAAGGTCCCTCCGGTGCGCCTTCGGGCCCCGCGGGCCAGATAGGGTTGCTCCGGCGTCGCCGTCGACTCCGGTCCCGGCGTCGCCTGTCCCACCAGCCTTCGTCCCGGCCTCGGCTCCGGCCCCGGCCTCGACCCCGGTTCCGGTGGTGCCGCAACCTCCATCGACGCCGGTTGACCTAACCACGCCTCCGCCGACGCCGATGTCCCCGGTGCCGTTTCCGACGCCGTCCGGGGCTCCGGGCGGCGTCGTTCCCGGTTCTCCCCGGGTCCGGACATGGAGCCGGACCGGCGTCGCCCGACGCCGGTTCCGGCGCCGATGAGGCCTTGGGTCCCTTATGTCCCTCCTCCTCCATCTTTTCAACCTGAGGAGGACCAGGAGAGCTGGGAGGGGTCTGACGACCCTCTCACACAACAGTGCGAGTTTGACCCGGACTGGGTTGAGGAACTTGGGGATGCCAGTGGGCTGGATACCTCCCCCGACTCTGGCATGCTGTCTCCTCCCGTGGCAACGGAGGAGGGGGCTAATTTTGCAACGGTGTTGCGTAGAGCTGCTGGAGCCTTAAATCTCCAGTTGCCTACAGTGGCCGTCAGGACTAACCTCCTGACTGAAGTGCTTCAGCCGGCGGCCTCCTCTTCGGAGCCTGTGCTGCCGTTCAACGATGCACTCACTGACGTTCTTTTGGGTGCCTGGTCCAAACCCACCACAGGGGCTCCTGTGGATAGGAACGTGGCCCGACGCCATCGCCCGGCTCCGGGCGACCCCTGTTTCTCTCCCAACACCCCACCCCTGAGAGCTTGGTTGTCCAAGCCTCTGCCTCCCACACAGCCTTCCCTACCGCCCCTCCGGATAGGGAATCCAAGCGCCTGGATCACTTTGGGAAGAAGGCTTTCTCTTCCTCCAGTGCTGGCTTGCGGTCTGTTAATACCGCTTGCCTCTTGGGCCGATACACCCACTCCCTGTGGGATTCGGTGGCTGATGTTTTGCCGCAGTGTTCTGAGGAGGTCCAGACACTGCTTACCCGCGCTATTGCGGAAGGGCGTGATGCGGCTAAGTATACCATCCGCTGTGGCCTTGATACCGCCGACTCGCTGGGCAGATCGCTTGCAACGACGGTGGCGCTGCGTCGCCACGCCTGGCTGAGAACCACTGGTTTTTCAGGGGATGTCCAGAATACTCTCATGGACATGCCCTTTGATGGAGTCGGTCTCTTTGGTTCAAAGGCGGACCATGCGCTGGAGCGTTTCAAGGATTCACGGGCTACTGCTAAGTCCCTGGGCCTTGCTGTTGTGCGCCCTACGCAAACGTCTGCTTTTCGCCCCTTTCGTGGCCACGGAAGGGGCGCCCAGTCACGTCCACAGCCCGGCCAACGGCCCGCGCAGCAAGCGCCTTCGCGTGGCCGAGGACGTGGATACCGCCGTGGCGGTTCGGGCAACCAGCGTGCGGGTCAGGCCACCACCTCCAACCCGTCCGCGGCCTCCAAGCCCTCCTAGTCCCTCCTTTCAGGTGCACAGCACGCCAGTCGAGGGCAGGGTCCGCCATCACCTTCACCACTGGCGTCCCATCACCTCGGACAAGTGGGTCTTGGACATTGTCCGAAGGGGCTACTCCCTCCCCTTCGAGACCACCCCCAGCCATGCCACCTCAATTCCACCGCATGTCAGGGGATCACTTGGTGCTTCTACAGAAGGAAGTCACGGCCCTCTTGGCCAAGAGGGCCATCGAGCATGTTCCGACCCCAGAAGTAGGGCGTGGTTGCTACTCCCACTACTTTCTGGTGCCCAAAAGGACAAGGAGGACATGCGTCCTATCTTGGACCTCCGGAACGTCAATCGCTTCCTCCGGAAGGAGAAGTTCAAGATGCTCACCCTAGCTCAGGTCTTGACTGCCCTCGACCCCGGAGACTGGTTGGTAGCGTTGGACTTGCAGGACGCCTATTTCCACATCCCCGTCCTGCCGGCCCACCGGCGTTACCTTCGGTTCACGGTAGGCCTCGAGCATTTTCAGTTCACCGTGCTCCCCTTTGGCCTTACCAGTGCCCCTCGGGTGTTCACGAAAGTGATGGCGGTGGTCGCAGCTCATCTGCGCCGGGCAGGGGTTTCAGTCTTCCCCTACCTCGACGACTGGCTGCTGAAGGCGGGCTCGTCCCAGGCAGTTGTCTCCCACCTCCAGACTACGGCCGAACTCCTGCACTCGCTGGGGTTCTCCATCAATGTGCCAAAGTCGCATCTGATTCCTTCTCCACAGCTCCTTTTCATCGGAGCAGTTCTGGACACGACGCAGTTTCGGGCCTATCCTCCCGAACGGCGAGTCCGGGATATTCAGGCTATGATTCCGATCTTTCAGCCCTTATCCTGGGTTTCGGTACGGATGACCCTGAGGCTGCTGGGCCTCATGGCCTCCTGCATCCTGCTGGTCACTCATGCCAGATGGCATATGCGGGCTCTGCAGTGGGACCTGAAGTTCCAGTGGGCGCAGCACCAGGGCGACCTGTCCGATCACGTCCAGATCTCGGAGGGGACTGCAAAACAGTTGCAGTGGTGGCTCTCGAACCGGCAATGGGTCATGGGCAGATCCCTCTCCCTTCCCCAGCCAGAGCACACAGTTGTGACGGACGCGTCCCTTCTGGGATGGGGCGGTCACATGGGAGAGGCGGAGATCAGAGGCCTCTGGTCTCCGGGCGGAGTCCCGGCTCCATATCAACCTTCTGGAGCTCCGGGCGATCCGACTTGCACTCAAGGCATTCCTTCCCTCTGTCAAAGGGAAGGTAGTGCAGGTGTTCACAGACAACACCACTGCCATGTGGTACTGCAACAAACAAGGCGGGGTGGGGTCGTGGACCCTTTGTCAGGAGGCTCTGCGCCTCTGGGCATGGCTGGAACACCAGGGCATGTTCCTGGTGGTTCAACACCTGGCAGGTTCCCTGAACGCCAGGGCGGACGAACTCAGCCGCAGGTGCATGATGGATCACGAATGGCGTCTTCACTCGGAAGTGGCGCAAGGACTCTTTCTACAGTGGGGAGAGCCTTGGTTAGATCTATTCGCCACCGAAGAGAACGCGCAATGTCATCAGTTCTGCGCGTTGGAATTTCCAAGGCGGCACTCGCTCGGCGACGCTTTTCGTCACGAGTGGAGTTGCGGTCTATTGTACGCCTTTCCGCCTATACCACTTCTACCCAGAGTGTTGAAGAAGATTCGGCACGACCGGGCCCAAGTCATTCTTGTGGCTCCGGACTGGGCTCGAAGAGTTTGGTATCCCGAGCTACTCAATATGAGCGTAGATCCCCCGATCCGTCTGCCTCTTCGGGAGGATCTTCTGTCGCAGCAGCAGGGGACGGTCCTCCACCCGAACCTGTCCAGTCTACACCTGCTTGCGTGGAGATTGAGCGGCGGCAGTTGATTCCTTTCGACTTGCCTCCCGAAGTTTGTGATGTGATTCTGGCAGCCAGGCGTCCCTCCACTAAGGTGGTATACGCCTGCAGGTGGAACAAATTTGTGGCATGGTGCACAGCAAAGGCTGTGGATCCCCTTTCTGCCCCTCTTTCTGAGGTCCTTCTGTTCCTTCTCTCTCTGGCCCAACAGGGTTCTGCCCTGGGTACCATCAAGGGTTATCTTTGTGCTATCTCGGCCTTCCTCAGGCTCCCTGATCAGCCCTCCTTTTCAAGTCCCCTGTTGTTAACAGGTTCTTAAAAGGCATTACTCACCTCTTCCCTCCTGTTCCGTTTGTGATGCCTCAGTGGGACTTAAACTTGGTTCTTACCTTTTAATGTGCGCTCCCTTTGAGCCTCTACATAACTGTCCTCTTCGTCTTCTGACTCTGAAGACAGCCTTTCTGGTGGCCATCACCTCCGCTCGGCGGGTGAGTGAGCTCCAGGCTCTATCTTGCAAACCTCCCTTTCTGTCTGTTCATCCAGACAAGGTTGTTCTTCGGACGCGTCCGTCCTTCTTGCCAAAGGTGGTTACTGCTTTCCACATTGGGCAGACCATCACTTTGCCCACCTTCTTTCCGCCTCCGCATCCTTCCAGAGAGGAAGAGAGGCTCCACCGTCTGGACCCAAAACGTGCGCTCTCCTTCTATATTGACCGCACAAAACACTTCCGGGTGGATGACCAGCTCTTTATTGGCTACGTGGGCGCCAAAAAGGTCGGGCGGTGCACAAGAGGACCATCTCCCGCTGGGTTACCTTGTGCATCAAGACCTGCTATTCTTTGGCTAAAAGGAGCCTCCTGTTGGGCTGCGTGCCCATTCCACCAGGGCAACGGCTGCTACCACGGCCTTGGGCCGCGGTGTTCCGCTGCCGGTTATCTGTCAGGCAGCTACGTGGGCCTCGCTGCACACGTTTACAAAGCATTACTGCCTTGACAGTCAGGTCCGGAGGGACGGCTTCTTTGGCCGTTCTGTCCTCCAGGACTTCCTTGTCTGATCTTTGTTCGCAGACCCACCACCGGGGTTGGTATTGCTGGGGTATCTATTCTAAGGTAAGGAATCTGTCACTAACGTGTCTCTTTCAGATGCACAAGTTACTAACTTGTGTAACGATATATCTGTAAGAGACAGTAGTTAGTGACAGATTCCTACCGCCCCACCCATCCTCCCGTTCTGCGAACTGATTTCTAGGGTTAAGGACATCCCTTTCAGGGCCCTAGTATTTTTCAGACACCTATGTCAGCTTCTTGCATGGCTCTGCGTTCCTGGCGCGGAAAGTCGTGTACAGAACTGACGTCAGCGCGCAGGGGCGGCGTCTAAGTACTGCCCGCGACGTCATCCCGGCGATCACGACGCCGACGACGGACGCGGAGCCGCACGACGCCGCCTACCGACGCGCAAGGGTACTGCTACGCAAAAAACTTTCCGGATCCAGCCTGACGCCTGGGGATATTCTAAGGTAAGGAATCTGTCACTAACTACTGTCTCTTACAGATATATCGTTACACAAGTTAGTAACTTGTGCGTTTGGCAGTTTCACATTTTATTCGAGTCTCTTTGAAGATTAGAAAAAGTTATGGGAATGCATTATGAGCGTGTAATTGTGTCATTACTTAGTACGGTTCCTGTACAAATCTTTGATTGTTTTTATTCTAATGTATTGTATTTATTTTCTGTTTTTATGGCTCATTCCTATCCGAATAACAAATGAGTAATTGATTCAGGTTGTATATTGTTATTATCTAGTTGTAGTTTGATGGTTCTGTCAGCCATGTACATCATTTGCTCAGGCATTATTGAAGGAATAGTCAACTGCTGATAATGAACATCAATGAAAGGTCACATTAAGTAGTGTGGTTGTTACCAGTTTTTCCAGCAAAGCGTGAGGATCTTGGCGCAAGCACGAATTGCATAGTAAAAAAATGAATCCAAATATGCCAGAAAATTAGCTATTCGAGTTTTAGCTTTATTTAATCCTATAGATAATACAATTTTAACATGAATGTCCACCCCCATCTTCTCAACAGCTTTTTCCTGGACTGGTGACTCCAAACAAACCCATGAAAGTATTATCTGAGTTCAAGTTTCCAGATTTCTTGTCCTAGCTTATCCTGTTTAACAACCACTCACCCAGGCGCCCTTCCTAGAATTTGTCAGCACACATGCCCTGTCTCTCTGAGTCCCATTAACTTTAAAAATGCCTGTAGGCCCACCCTGTGACGTAGCCACATTCAGGGCCCGTGCTGTGATTGATAATAAATGCCACTAGGCATAGTGATTCAATTCTTCTTCCTCTATAGGAGTCTTCAGTAGATTTATCACCTGCAGAGTACTTGCCAGTCTGTACTACTAATGTACAGGCAGCGCTGCTCTCGGTGTGGGGGTGTACCATTCACAGCCTCTGCCTAAATGCCCTAATGATGCAGTCATGGACGTGGTCAAGTCAATTTTGGGAACAAAGTGCATAAGACCCAGGCCACCAGCACTCCAAGTGCAGCTGAAGGATACACATTATGAACTGCTCAGCCTACCAGCAGAATTGTAGTGCCATGGCAGCAGACACCGCCCTCCTCACCCCAGCAGCACCAGAGCAATCCAATGAGTGCCTGCCCGTGGTCACACCGGCAGAGCTGATCACAGCCAGGGACAGGTGCTCACCAGCCTGCTACGAGTGTGATCTAATGCTGTCACACTTCATTTTCTATCAGCACTGTCTCTGTTTGTGGCAGCAGAACTAGGGCAGGCCAGCACTCCTGATTGGCACGCCAAGCCCCAAATGGCTGTCCTGTAGGCTGATCCACAGTTTGAATGGCACTTCCCGCAAAGCAATGTCTGAAGGTGGTTGGCCTAAAGTCCCTTTCCATGAATTATATTTTAATGTATTACATGAGCTCTGGCAGACAGCAAAAACTATCTTTATTCAAGACCTAAAAATGTCAGTGATATGGAACAGCTGCACAGACAATCTGTCCTGTACTTCATTCCTACATGGTGCAATGGGCGAGAGAAGTATTTAAAAAGTTTAAGAATCTTCAAGGAATCTAAAATGTCTATGAAAATGTTTTAGTAGGATAAATACATTCTCCAATGTCCTTTGTCAGTGTAGCTAGCTGCCATCTTGAATTAATAAAACAATGTATAATCTAACTTTTGGATAGTCCGTGTTTGTGCAACCATAGTGCATCATACGTTCGGATGCACTTGCTGGTGTAGTATATGTATTGTGATGATTTACCACTGTTGATGCTATATTTTAACTCTTATCACTGTAGGTACCTTGTTGGACAGCGACTGGTGAATTACGAGCGGAAATCTGGTAAAACAAGTTCTTCACCACCATTCTCGCAGGCTTCACAGGAATAGAAGAATCTGACCTTCACATAAACTTTTTGAAATCTTTCTCCTCTGAGCAGTTTTTTTCTCCACCAATGTTCTGAAGGTTCAGATAGTGGTTACAAACCCTGCTCACCGATCTGCGTTTTCCTGACATCAACATCTATCTGTAAATGTGTAAATAGGATCACATCACCTGAAAACTTTGGTTTCATAAAAAATGATTTATATTGTACAACTCTAAGGAGACATCAAGAAAGATCACAAGTGTATATTAATTTATTAAATCTGATTGTCACTTTATTCCGGACAGCTATTTTGTGAATGTGGGGCTGGCGTGCTACAATAATATTGCAAAAGATGAGGTTTAATATTAATGGTCACTTGGAAGATGTTCACGGAAATTATCATTATTGAAGAATTGTACTGGCTCAGGTACTCTCAGTGCCTGGGTCTGTATATTTTTATTTTGGATATGGAGGGGGGCGGGGGTATTTTACCAAAAATGAGAAACGCAAACATACTTGAGCTGTACGTTGGTGAGAGAATGTGATCAATGTAGATTGTCATTTATATTTTTTGTGGTTTAAAGGGTAGGATGACAGGGATCTGCAAAGGAAGTAAATGACACCAAAGCTGCTGTTCATGTCTATTGACTGACAGCTATGTCTAATGTGTTTCTGGGTTGGTAATGTACAGTTTACAAGTAGATATCTGTAGGCAGGGTTTACATGGAGAACAAATCCAATTTTGAAAATATAAATTAAATGTGCTTACTCAAAAATTGAATTTTCTGACGCTGGTAGTCCGAAATGAGACATTAAACTGAAAAAGGTGGCACTAAGATCCAGGCTTTGGAGGAAAACATTTTTTAACCGACAACTTGAGGGAATATGGACTAGTCTTAATATACTCATTATATCACCCCCTTAACTCAGATCTGTACAACTTCAGAAACAGCATCTGTCTGTGTTCTCATTTAACTTTATTAAGTAAATATATTCAGGTGCATCGGAAATCACGTGTGTGCAGGAGCTGGCTCCTGTCACATGCGTTGTCACAAATGCCACACTGCAATGTGCACATCAAAAAATAACGTGAACAAGAAAAATGTAAGAATGCCGGCTGACTGGAAATGTTTTACGAAACGATTTAGTGAAACGTATTTTTGCTAATGAGAAAAGCAGAGGAAACTACTGACTGCGTCGCTCCTTGTTCACAACGTGTACAGAGAGAAAATCATGATTGCATCGCCGTATCAATTCATAAACCAAAGGTAACGTCTAAAACATGCTCGAGTGATATAGGCAGCAGTAGTACCTGTTTGGATAATTCATACAGTATTAAAGTAAGTTGAAACTGTTTCCCTGCGTCCCAATTGTTGATTTCACTGCTCAGTTGTTACACAGTAAAATGAAAATTAGTCTGTCAATCAGGACCTACGATGTGTCCAATGTAAGCAAGAATTTTATTTTGAAGTCCTGCAGCGTCGCATGCAGGCCCGGCTCTAGGATTTTTTCTGTGGGAGGGCCGGAAAGAAGCATGAGTGGGCCATGAAGATGAATGGGTACTGGCCAAAGAACAAAGTATTTAAGCAATATAATATGTTCGAGGCATGTGAGCTGTAGATCACACGCTTTGCATACTCCTGCCATCTAGTATTGGGTCTGGATGTTTGCAGTTTGTTTTTCTTCGAAGAAGTCTTTTCCAGTCACGAGGTAGGTGACGCCTCCTTTCGGTGATAGTGCGCATGGGCATCGACTCCATTGTTAGATTGGTTTTTTTCCGCCATCGGGTTCGGACCTGAGTTGCTGCGCTCCGGTTCGACACTGTTTCTTCGGTTTCCCTCGGTGCGCAAGACACTCGCCCTCGACGGTATTGTTTTCGATCGCTTATCCCATTCTCTGCGTATCGTATTTACTTCTAAAAAACCCTCTTTCGAACTGGAAGCTCATGGAAGGCCGTTGGGCATACCCGCGTCTGTCCGCCTCGCAGTCGATGGAACAGACTCCATTCAAATTCTGCTCTCGGTGCCACGCGAAGTTTCCGCGCACCGACTCACACAAAGTGTGCAACCTGTGCTTGTCCCTGGAGCACAGAGAACAGGACTGCGAAGCGTGCAAGGCTTTCCGCTCCAAGAAGACGCTTCATGACCGTCGGGCTCGACTTCTCGACATGCAGAGCCAACACGCAAGTTCCATTCCGGACCTCTTCGGAGAGGATTCGGAACAAGAAGCTGGAGACACCATGGGAGCCGAAGAAGAACAGGATCCCATCTCTTTCTCCGACTACGGCTCCGAGGGGGCGACGAAATCCCGCAAGGGCAGCATACCGTGAGTACAGATCCTCCCTTGCCCCAAAGTCCACCTCAGTCCAAGAAGAAGGCTCCAGTCCAATCCCGCCTCTGGGCCACGGTCGGCACCGAGAACATGTTTCCGACGCCCCGCCATCCGTCTCGGCACCGAAATACACCCAAAAGCCTCCCGGCTCTGAGCCAAGCCACCTGAAAACAGGCTCAGATCCGAAACCTTCGGGATCGAAGTCGAAGCCACGCTCCGGCCCGCCCCCTTTGACGCCGAAAACAGTTTTGGATCCGAAATCATCAGGATCCAAAACCTCGGCAACAATACCATCGGCACCGAAACTTTCGGCACCGAAATAACCAGACGTGCCGATTACATCTCAAGAACAACATTTCGATGCTCCGCCTACCAAACCGGATCCGAAACAGAGACAGTTGTACATCCATCCAACTACTGGACATATCACCACAAAAGTGACCCTTAAAAGGAAACCTGACACAGGAGACCTACCACATTCCTTTGAAGAGGAAGAATGTCGGGACTAATCCTTCTCCTCCTCCCCTTCTATCTCCTTCTTCTCCTCCGCCTCAATCTTTAATAATTTCACCTGAGCACTCACCACCACATACACCTGAAGATCAGGATAATGAGGATGGGGCTGGGGACAATGCACCATTACTCCCAGACCCATGGGCAGATTATAATACTGACTCTCCCACAGGGAATAATCCTGACCTGTACCCTACCAAACCCTCTCCACCGGACGACAGCATAGGTTACATAGAACTGCTTGGTAGAGCTGCCATCTACCATGGTGTACAGCTGCACAAAGAATTCCTTGAAGAGGATTTCCTTTTTGAAACCTTTAGCAGCACACAAAAGTCATCCCACACACTCCCCATGCACAAGGGTATGATCCGGTACGTTGATGACATATTTAATGACCCCGTCAGGGTCCGTATCCTTACCCATAGGGTAGATAAAAAGTACAAGTCAGCACCATCTGACCCAGCGTACATAAAGGGACAATTACCATTGGACTCCCTAGTGGTGGCCAACGCACGTAAAAGGGCCAACTCCCAAACTACAGGAGATGCTCCACCCCCAGATAAAGAATCGAAGCTTATTGACGCTTCGGGGAAAAGGGTAGACTCTCAGGCAGCAAACTTCTGGCGCATCTCTAACACGCAAGCGCTGCTCGCAAGGTATGACAGGGCGCATTGGGACGAGATGGAGCATTTGCTCCAATTTCTGCCCGATGAACATAAATCTAAAGCGCAAAACCTAGGGCGGGAGGAACAGCTCATTTCAAATAATGCAATCAGGTTCGCCCTAGATGCTGCAGACACTGCCGCTAGAGCTGTAAACACCAGCGTCCTTTTAAGAAGGCACGCCTGGCTACGTATCTCAGGTTTTAAATCTGAGGTTCAGATTTCCATACTGAACACACCCTTTGACAAAGAACACATCTTTGGCCCGGTGGTAGATACCTCACTGGAAGCAATGAAGAAAGACACTGAAGTGGCCAAATGCATGGGAGCCCTTCAACTAACACAATCACATGGTTCCTTTTTGCGCTCCTTCTACCGAGGAGGGTCCAAAAATACTTCCTCAGAGATCACGTACAAGGGCAACAGCCAACCCTCTGCCTCTAAGGGTTATTTCAGAGGGGGTTACAGAGGCAACAACGGCAAAGGTAGAGGTAAAGGCTCAAATACACGCACCTCCCCCTCCAACACAAAACAGTGACTTCCCTACACTCCCCCCCCCCCCCCGACCATTTAACACCTGTCTGGGACGACTTTCAGATTTCCTACCCGTCCGGCAGTCCATCACAACAGACAAATGGGTACTGGAAATTATCCGTTCTGGTTACTGCCTGGAGTTCACCAACAATCCTCCAAACATTCCCCCAAGGTCACACAAACTCACCGGATCACCTACACCTCCTCAAACAAGAGTCTCAGTCTCTGCTTCTAAAAGTGGCTTTAGAGCCCGTACCACCACAATACCACGGGTCGGGAGTGTACTCCTTTTAGTTTCTAATTGCCGCAGCAAGAGCGATACTCATGCTTGGTCCCAGAGCTCGTATGTCCACACAGTTGAAATCCTTACACTGGCTCCCTGTCCGAAAAAGGATCCATTTCAAGGCTATGGTTTTGGCTTTTAAGGCTCTCCATGGCATAGGTGCGGGGTACATTATGAAGAGAGTGCAATTTTATTACCCTCACTGTGCACTTAGGTCTGCTGCGCTTCAGCTAGCACTGACCCCCAGATACCGCTGGGCACGTATCGGGGGTCGCTCCTTTCAGGTGCAAGCAGCAAAACTGTGGAACAATCTACCGGTGGATTTAAGGTTAACTCAGGATCTCCTTGCATTAAGGAAATCATTAAAAACTTGGCTGTTTCAGCTTTAACATCCAGTGCGGGGATCTCACTTTTAGCTAGGCCTCATCCTGCTTCAGCGCCGGGACACTAAATTGAGTAGTTGTGCGCTTTACAAATAGTCATTTAACATAACATAACATAATACCCAAAAAAGACGGTTCTCTCAGACCAATATTGGACCTCAGAGAACTAAATCTTTACATACAGTCAGACCATTTTCACATGGTAACACTTCAACAAGTACTAGCACTTCTGCCAAAGGGCGACTTTCTGTCTACTCTAGACTTAAAGGACGCCTATCTCCATATTCCAATCCATCCCGCTCATCGCAAATTTCTCAGATTTGTGATTGCGGGTCAACATTACCAGTTCAAGGTACTCCCATTCGGAGTCACCACTGCCCCCAGAGTCTTTACAACGTGTCTGGCGGTAGTCGCTGCTCACCTAAGAAGACAACACATCCATGTCTTCCCCTACTTGGACGACTGGCTCATCAAAGCCAGCACATATCCAAAGTGTCTCCAGCACACTCACAGAACAATTCAGTTACTACATCAACTGGGGTTCACAGTCAATGTGTTAAAATCACATCTCCAGCCTGCCAATACTCAAAACTACCTAGGAACCACATTGAATGCTCAAAAGGCTCAGGCGTTCAGGCTTTAGTTCTACAGTTTCAATCCAATCACTCGCTTCCAACTAGGGTGTATATGCAACTACTGGGAATGATGGCATCTTGCATCATGATCGTCCCCATGCCAGGCTGCAGATGCCCCCCCTTAAGGAATGCTTAGCGAGTCAGTGGAACCAATCACAGGGTCTGTTAACCGATCTAGTGTTGGTAGGCAGCCGTACGCATCGCTCTCTGCAGTGGTGGAACACACAAAATTTATCAAAAGGACGGCCCTTCATAGACCCGGTTCCACAGACAGTACTAACAGCGGACGCGTCCCTCACTGGCTGGGGAGCTCATCTTCAGCACCACACAGTGCAAGGCCTATGGAGCCAACAGCAAAAGTTGCTCCACATCAATCATCTAGAGCTGCTTGCAATCTTTCTAGCTCTCAAGGCATTTCAAACTCACCTGGTTGGCAAAGCTGTCTTAGTTAGTACCAACAACATGACAGCTATGTATTACATACAAAAACAGGGGGGGGGGGGACACTCTCTCCAACTGTCCCACTTAACCCAAGACATCTGGAGTTGGACCATTCACCACAAAATCTGTCTCCTAGCGGAACACTTCCCAGGAGTGAACAACCAGATTGCAGACCTCCTCAGCAGACAGAGGCAGCAAATACACGAATGGGAACTTCACCCTCAGGTTCTCCTCCCATACTTCCAAAGTTGGGGGGTCCCTCAGATAGATCTGTTTGCCACACACCAAAAAGCAAAATGCCAAAGCTTCGCCTCCAGGTGCCACACCCGCTCCCCAAGGGCAATGCACTATGGATGTACTGGTCAGGGATATTTGCCTACGCTTTTCCGCCTCTCCCACTCAGTCCATTAGTGGTTCGGAAGCTCAGGCAAACATCCCTCACACTGATCCTAGTAGCTCCCACATGGGACCGTCAGTCATGGTTCACAACCCTGTTGGAGCTGTCTCTGGTCCTGCATCAGAGGGTGCACCTAACATCCAGTCTCCTCACACAGAGCCATGGAGAAATCAGACACCCAGATCCCAAACAACTGAACCTCGCGATCTGGCTCCTGAAGTCATAGAGTTTGGTTATCTGAACCTTCCACCAGACTTCATGAACATCATGAGGGAGGCCAGAAGGCCTACTACAGGAGCCTGTTACGCAGCTAAATGGAAATGCTTTGTTATTTATTGCAATAACAATCACATCAACCCTCTTGATGCTTCCATAAAAAACATCATCTGCTATCTGTTACACTTGCAGCACTCAGGATTGGCTTACACCTCCATCAGGCTACATCTCGCTGCAATACCTGCATACCTACAAAATAGGCAACATTTATCTGAAAGAAACACGTTAGTAATAGATTCCGTACCTTAGAATTACCCCCAGGCGTCAGACTGGATCCGGAAAGTTTTTTTGTCAGCAGTACCTCTGCGCGTCGGAAGGTGGCGTCGGTCGGCTCCGCTTCCGTCGTTGGCGTCGTGGTCGCCGGAATGACGTCGCGGTAGCTACTTAGACGCCGCCCTCACGCGCGATGTCAGTTCTTTCTTATTCCGCGCCAGCCAGCGCAGATCCGGGAAGAGCGGTACCTCCAGTCATTTTTTTGACTGACTTTTTCTCGACTTTTGTCGACTTCTTTTTCGAGTCTTCGACTCCTAAGGTGCACGAAGGATGCCCGGCTTCAAACCATGCGGTTCCTGCCATCGGATGATGTCGGTGACGGATCCGCACCGCGTGTCTCTTTTGCCTGGAGCGCGACCACGACCCCAAGTCGTGCTCTGACTGCCGGTCGATGGCGCCGAAGGCTTTGCGGGAGCAGTCCCGAAAGCTACTTGAGCACCGGCAGTCGGCTCCGCGCCGTTCGAGGTCCCGGTCGCGAGGGAGGTCAAGGGACCGGTCGCGGAGCCACCACCATTCGTCCAAGTCATCGAAGTCTTCGCACTCGGGGTCGGGTAAGTCGAAGCATAAGAAGAAGTCGAAGAAGCATCGTCGCTCTTCGACTTCTCGTCGGTCGGCCGATCCGACGAGGAACGCGGGTGGGGCTCCGCGCGCGGAGCCCTACGAGTCGACTCCGCGTTTCCCTCCCTTTCCGCGACCCGGAGCGACTCCCGCCCAGCTTCGTACGTTCTACGAGGCGATGCATGCCATCTTTGGGCTGACCGACCCCGCCAGCACGCCTTCGGGCCCCGCGGACTCGGTTGGGGGGCCTAGGCCTTCTCCGCCGACGACTCCGGCGCCGCAGGCCCCCCTTGGATCCAGGCCTGGATCCGGATCGGCGCCGATTGACCTGATTACGCCTCCACCAGCGCCGCTTCCTATGGCACCACTACCGCGTTCGACGCCAGTCGGCCCCCCGGCCGGCGTCGACCCTGGCCTCCATACCGACGTGGGCCCGGAGCTGGATCCGGCGCCGAGAGGGGTTTTTATGCCCCTGTTCACTCCTGGGGTCCCTTTTCAACCAGAATGGCACCCGGAGGATGAGGAGGAGGACTGGGAGGGGTCAGGTGACCCTTTGACTGACCAGTTGGACAGTGAAGAGGACTGGAGAGAGGAACTGGGGGATGCCAGTAGTTTGGACACCTCCCCTGACCTTGGCATGTTGTCTCCTCCTACCGTGGCTACGGAGGAGGGAGCGACGTACGCAGTGGTGTGGCGTAGGGCGGCCGAGGCTCTCAACCTCGAGCTTCCTACGGTGGCAGTCAGGACTAACCTCCTGACAGAGGTGCTTCAACCGGCTGCGAGCTCTTCGGAGCCCTTGCTACAGTTTAATGAGGCCCTCACCGACGTCCTTTTGGGCACGTGGTCCAGGCTCAACACGGGGGCTCCCGTGGACAGGAATATTGCCCGATGCCACCGCCCGGCTCCGGGCGACCCCACTTTCCTCTCCCAACACCCCACCCCGGAGAGCTTGGTAGTCCAAGCCTCCACTTCCAAAAGCGCATTCCCTACCGCTCCACCGGAAAGGGAATCCAAGAAGCTGGACCATCTTGGAAAGAAAATTTTCTCTTCCGCCAGCTTAGGATTGCGGTCCGTAAACAGCGCATGTCTCTTGGGCCGTTATTCCCACTCGTGTGGGATACGGTGGCGCAGGTGCTGCCTCAGTGTCCGGAGGAGACCCGGGCAGTGTTCTCCCAGGCTGTTGCCGCCGGGAGGGATGCAGCTAAGTTTACGATACGTTGTGGGCTGGACACCGCCAACTCTCTGGGCAGGACCATTTTGACGTCAGTAGCGCTTCGTCGCTACGCCTGGATGAGGTCGACTGGGTTTTCAGGGGATGTCCAGAACACCTTGATGGACATGCCCTTTGATGGTCGTCGCCTTTTTGGCGACAAAGCAGACAATGCTCTAGAGCGTTTCAAGGACTCACTAGCTACGGCCAAGTCCTTAGGCCTCTCCACCCGCCCTGCGCAGTCTGCTTTTCGCCCCTTTTGTGGCTACGGAAGGGGTGCCCTGCTACGTCCCGCCCAGAGCCACAGGCCGCAGCAAGTTACCCAACTTTCGCGCGGCTGGGGACGTGGGAACAACCGTCGTGGTTCCGGGAGCCAGCGAGCGGGCCAGTCCACCAACCCACCCTCTGCAGCAGCCTCCAAACCCTCCTAGTCTGACCTTTCAGGCCCATCAAACGCCAGTGGGCGGCAGGATTCGCCATCACCTCCCCCACTGGCGCACCATCACGTCGGACGGGTGGGTTTTGCAAATAGTCCGAAGGGGCTACTCCCTCCCCTTCGAGACTACCCCTCCAGCCATGCCACTGAGATACCACCGCATGTCAGAGGATCATCTGGCCCTTCTCCAGCAGGAAGTTACGGCTCTCCTGGCCAAGGGAGCCATTGAGCGCGTTCCTGTCCCAGAAGTAGGTCGTGGTTGCTACTCCCACTACTTTCTGGTCCCCAAGAAGGACAAGGGCCTGCGTCCTATCTTGGATCTCAGGGACGTCAACCGCTTCCTCCGGAAGGAGAAGTTCAAGATGTTGACGCTTGCTCAGGTCTTGTCTGCCCTCGACCCGGAAGACTGGATGGTAGCGTTGGACTTGCAGGACGCTTATTTTCACATCCCCGTCCTGCCGGCCCACCGGCGTTACCTACGGTTCACGGTAGGCCACGAGTATTTTCAATTTACCGTGCTCCCCTTTGGCCTTACCAGCGCCCCTCGGTTGTTCACGAAAGTGATGACGGTGGTCGAAGCTCATCTGCGCAGATCAGTTTCAGTCTTCCCCCATCTCGACGACTGGCTGTTGAAGGCGGGCTCGCCCCAGCCAGTCGTCTCCCACCTCCAGACTACGGCCGACCTCCTGCATTCGCTGGAGTTCTCCATCAATGTGCCGAAGTCACACCTGATTCCCTCTCAGAAGCTCCTCTTCATCGGAGCGGTTCTGGACACGACACGGTTTCGGGTTTATCCTCCCGAACAGCGAGTCTGGGATATTCAGGCTATGATTCCGATCTTTCAGCCTCTATCCCGGGTTTCGGTCAGAATGACTCTGAGGCTGCTGGGCCTCCTGCATCCTGCTGGTCGATCATGCCAGGTGGCATATGCGGGCTCTGCAGTGGGACCTGAAGTTCCAGTGGTCGCAGCATCAGGGGAATCTGTCCGATTGCGTCCAGATCTCGGAGGGCACTGCACGACAACTGCAGTGGTGGCTCACGAACCAGGATTGGGTCACTGGCAGATCCCTCTCCCTTCCCCAACCAGACCACACTGTGGTGACGGACGCATCCCTTCTGGGATGGGGCGGCCACATGGGAGAGGCGGAGATCAGAGGCCTCTGGTCTCCGGCGGAGTCCGGGCTCCACATCAACCTTCTGGAGCTCCGGGCGATTCGTCTTGCACTGAAGGCATTCCTTCCCTCTGTCCGGAGAAGAGTAGTGCAGGTGTTCACGGACAACACCACCGCCATATGGTACTGCAACAAACAGGGCGGGGTGGGGTCGTGGACCCTATGTCAAGAGGCCCTCCGCCTCTGGACATGGCTGGAACATCAGGGCATATCCCTGGTGGTTCAACACCTGGCAGGTTCTCAGAATGCCAGGGCGGACGAACTGAGCCGCAGGTGCATGATGGATCACGAATGGCGTCTTCACTCGGAGGTGGTGCAAGGTCTCTTTCAACAGTGGGGAGAGCCTTGGTTAGATCTTTTCGCCACCGAAGGGAACGCGCAATGTCAGCAATTCTGCACGTTGGAATTTCCAAGGCGGCACTCGCTAGGCGACACTTTTCGAGTTGCGGTCTGTTGTATGCCTTTACGCCTATACCACTTCTGCCCAGAGTGCTGAAGATCAGGCGCGACCTGGCCCAAGTCATTCTTGTGGCTCCGGATTGGGCACAAAGAGTCTGGTATCCCGAGCTGCTCAACATGGCCATCGATCCTCCGATCAGACTGCCTCTTCGGGAGGATCTTCTGTAGCAGCAGCAGGGGACGGTCCTCCACCCGAACCTGTCCAGCCTCCACCTCCTTGCATGGCGATTGAGCGGCGGCAGTTGACGTCTTTCGACCTGCCTCCTGAAGTCTGTGATGTAATCTTGGCAGCCAGGCGTCCCTCCACTAAGACGGTATACGCCTGCCGGTGGAACAAGTTTGTGGCATGGTGCACAGCAAAGGCTGTGGATCCCCTTTCTGCCCCTCTTTCTGAGGTTCTCTTGTTTCTTCTTTCTCTAGCCCAGCAGGGCTCTGCTCTGGGCACTATAAAGGGCTATCTTTCGGCCATCTCTGCCTTCCTTCGGCTTACAGATCAGCCTTCCCTTTTCAAGTCCCCAGTTGTAAGTCGCTTCTTGAAAGGCATAACTCATCTCTTTCCTCCTATTCCCTTCGTTATGTCTCAGTGGGACTTGAACCTGGTTTTAACTTATTTAATGTGTGCTCCCTTTGAGCCGCTTCACAACTGTCCCTTACGGCTTTTGACTCTCAAAACTGCGTTCCTGGTGGCCATCACATCTGCCAGACGAGTGAGTGAGCTCCAGGCGCTTTCTTCTAAGCCTCTTTTTATCTCTGTCCTTCCAGACAAAGTTGTCCTTAGGACTCGTCCATCCTTCCTGCCCAAGGTTGTCACTGCCTTCCACATCGGGCAGACTATCACTTTGCCCACCTTCTTTCCACCTCCGCATCCTTCGAAAGAGGAAGAGAGGCTCCACCGTCTGGACCCAAAACGTGCGCTTTCTTTCTCTCTGTATCACACAAAACAGTTCTGGGTGGATGACCAACTCTTTGTTGGCTACGTGGGTGCCAAGAAAGGTCGGGCTGTACACAAGCGTACCATTTCCCGATGGGTCGTGTTGTGTATAAAAGCATGCTATTCTCTGGCTAAAAAGGAGCCTCCAGTGGGGCTGCGTGCCCATTCCACGAGGTCGACGGCAGCCACTACTGCCTTGGGAAGAGGAGTTCCTCTGAACGACATCTGTCAGGCAGCTACGTGGGCATCGCTGCACACGTTTACGAAACACTACTGTCTAGACAGCCAAGTCTGGAGAGACGGCTTCTTTGGCCGTTCTGTTCTCCAGGACTTTCTGGTGTGATCTTGGTTCGCAGACCCACCACCGGGGTTGGTATTGCTGGGGTATCTATTCTAAGGTAAGGAATCTATAACTAACGTGTTTCTTTCAGATGAGAAGTTGCTTACCTTCGGTAACGATATATCTGTAAGAAACATTAGTTAGTTATAGATTCCTTACCGCCCCACCCATCCTCCCCGTTCTGCGAACTGATTGCTAGGGTTAAGGACATCCTTTCAGGGCCCTAGTTTTGTGCACCAGTGGTCAGTGTCTTGCATGGCTCTGCGTTTCTGGCGCGGAAAGTCGTGTACAGAACTGACGTCAGCGCGCGAGGGCGGCGTCTAAGTAGCTACCGCGACGTCATTCCGGTGACCATGACGCCAACGATGGACGCGGAGCCGACCGACGCCACCTTCCGACACGCAGAGGTACTGCTGATGAAAAACTTTCCGGATCCAGTCTGACACCTGGGGGTAATTCTAAGGTAAGGAATCTATAACTAACTAATGTTTGTTACAGATATAGCGTTACCGAAGGTAAGTAACTTGTTCATTGCTTTTCAGAGTGCCCGTAATTAAAGCGTTCATGGAAAGACTTAAGAGTCATATCACCAAGACTCCCACCTGCCCCAGTGTGGAATCTTAACATAGTCCTCACAAGATTAATGGGGCCACCTTTTGAACCCATGTATAAATGCGAGCCACAGTTTCTCTCTTGGAAAACCGCTTTTCTCATTGCAATCACTTCACTGAGGAGAGTGGGTGAACTACAGGAACTAATCATAGAAGAACTTTTTTTCCAACTGCAAAGAGACAAAGTGGTTCTTCGTACAAATCCCAAATTTCTAGGTAGTATCTGTATTTCACATAAATCAGTTGGTAGAATTACCTGTATTCTTCCCTCAACCTGATTCTGTTGCAGAACGAGCTCTACACACCTTAGATGTCAAAAGAGCTCTTTTATATTACATCGAAAGAACAAAATCATTTTGTAAAACCAAACAACTTTTCGTTGCTTTTGCACCACCACACAAGGGCAATCCTATCTCCAAATCAGGTATTGCAAGGTGGATTGTTAAATGCATTCAAACTTGTTATGCAAAAGCAAAAAGAACTCTAACTGTACCCCCTAGAGCGCATTCCACTCGCAAGTTAGGGGCTACTATGGCTTTCTTAGGAAACATCCCCATAGTTGACATTTGCAAAGCTGCAACATGGTCTACACCACACACATTCACCAAGCACTATTGTGTAGATGTGTTAGCGAGACAACAAGCTAATGTGGGCCAAGCAGTACTTAAAACACTATTTCAGACAATTCCAGCAACTACAGGTAAGCCACCGCTTTGGGAGAATACTTCTATGTAGTCTATGCAAAGCATGTGATCTACAGCTCACATGCCTCGAACGGATAATGTTAATTACCCAGTAAGCATCTGTTCTTGGCATGTATAGCTGTATATTTACATGCGTTTCCCCGGGTACCTGGAACTGCTGCAGTTTTCTCTTTAGTATACATACATACGCATGGAGATCGCTATTCTTTACTACTAGCTCCATTCTCGCCTTCTGCGGGAAAACAATCTAACAATGAAGTCGATGCCCATGCGCACTATCACCGAAAGGAGGAGTCACCTACCTCGTGACTGGAAAAGACTTCTTCGAAGGAAAACAAACTGCAAACATCCGGATCCCACACTTGATGGCAGGAGTATGCAAAGCATGTGAATCTACAGCTATACATGCCAAGAACAGATGCTTACTGGGTAAGTAACATTATCCTTTACGTATTGGCATCTGTCCGCTTTTGACCTTTTTAACACAATCCGCACACAAGGAGCTACTTACTTCGCTTTCTCTGATGTGCTTCTGGCTCTGGGGAAGGGGAGGGATGCTGCCTGTCATAACTTTAAGATGCAGAACTTTAAGCCTGCTACATACTCCTGGTCATGTGCAGCAGCAAAATTGTTTCTGCTGCTGTAGAGGGCCACGTGACTGCTTTTCATGTTTTTAAAAAACGTTCGCAGACTTTCACTTTCCAAAGCATTGAAGTTTAAAAATACGATGCAATAAGCCCAGAATCATAATTCAGTTTTCAGGATATCCATGCTGGTCATTTGTGCATCATAGCAGCTAATAAACTCTACTGACTTCACATCTCTCCTCGGCCTGAAAGTATCCTATGTCAAGGTTGTTAATTATTAAAATAAACGATTCGAGAATGACCACGGGGCTGTACGCCCCTGTGAAACAAAGGTGGGGAAAAAAAAAAATGTCATGTTCTGAACGACCTTGAATGGGCCACGGTATTCCTAGGGTGAGCCTGGCCCACCCGCCCACCTTTTAGAACTGGGCATGGTCGCATGTCTGTTTAAACAGTGGATGGTGCTAAAATGCAAGGGCTTCAAAAGACGATATTCGCAGGGTGCCTTTTCTACATTGTGAGGCAAAAATAACAAGCATTGGTAAATGCATTAGGTTTCACCTATGTGATTAATAATAATACGTTTTGTTGTAATTTGTAGTTTTGTGAGTAGTTGCACGATGTAAGTCACTGAAACTCCGTTAAAGTGTAAGGGGAGGTAAACCAGGGGAACAGAAGAAACATGTAATGAGGCCCTAATAAGGGCAAGCCGAATTAGCTCTGCTAGGTTTCCAAGTAAGACTGGCATGCTTCGCACACATTTGAAACATTTTAAACAATAAAATTCAGCTCTGGTGCTTAATGTACTACTTGTGCTTTGACAGGTGTGTGCAATTACACTGTAAAATTACAGTGCAAAAACCCGTTCTACTTATTGAGGTAAATAAAATATGCATTGAAGATGCATTTCCTAATCAGTTTCCTAAACCATTTCAGTGTCAAAGGTCAAGCTGGAATTAAATCACCAACAAGCGTCCGAAACAATTTCCAATAAACACAACGGGTGGACATTTCTTAGATAGTCCAATTTAAATCATGCAGCAAAAAAACACATTAAATTGTTCTGAGTGCAGCTAATCAGTAACCCAATTAACCAGCTTTGTAGCGAATGTCTTTTGAAGTTGAAGGTGAGGTTACAAGAAGAGCAAACACATTTAACATTTCATAGCTGGTTTGTGGGGAGCGCTAAATGTTTTGAGCAGCATTTATTCGTAGCTAATGTATGTCATAAAAGCGCAGTTCCTACCATGATCCGATCCCATGAAGGGAGAATGAAGATCATTTTTTTTATTTTTGGACATGCTCCTCTGGTTCTTCGCTGGCCCGTTCCTGCTTCAGAAAGTACTTCAGAATGCCTAGCCTCGGAAGAAACATAGTGCCTTGAACAAGCACGCTTGAAATGCGTGCAGCTATGGGGAGATTAGGCAAACAAGCACAGCGCAAGTGCTTGTTTTTATGTTTGGCGTATACAGCGCTTGCGCTGTGCTTGTGTACTAATCTCTCCGTGGCTGCACGCATTTAAAGCGTGCTTTTTGAAGGCAATACTACTGGTCTTAGCTAGATGCTTTTGCCGCTGCCATACAGTTTTGGGACACTGTACAGCATCATCAAAATAAAAAAAAAAGTCAAAAAAAGGAGAATTGGTGTCATTTCGCTGACGCAAGAATGCATTCGCACGCAAGTGGAGAATGATGCATGTGTACCATTTACTTAAAATATTATTTACCGATTTAAGATGGCGGATGATAGCGTGAAAGTGACAATTTAAAAAAAAAAATGGTATTTGGGGGTATTGGAGGGATAAAGAGTAAAAGCAGCACACGAAGGGCATGAGGAAGAGCACAAAAGGGAGTGATCACAGAACCACAAAGGCCAGACAGAGAGACACAAAGCACGGGGCGAGGGAGAGCAGTACACAGATGAGACAGCAGTGCTAGGGGACAAAAGCACAAGGATGAGACAGCAACACAGAGCGGGGTGAGGGTAGAGAAACACAAGGGAGACAGCTGAAAAACAAATTCATCTGTGGAGTGCTTAAGCACGAACAGGTAACACGGACAAGGTGAGGATGCGACGCAAGGGCCAGAGCTGCTGACTCGAGAGCTGGGGATCCCGGTTCGAGTCTCCGCGGCGCAACATCCTATGATTCTGGGCAAATTACTTAATCTCTCCAGGAGATAAATTGGGGTATTTAAATGTGCTGCAAGACGAAAATGCAAAAAAAGGCAAAACTTTAGGAACAATTAGTTCAACCAAAGCGGATGTTAACAGTATTTCGGTTACGGGAAACTGATAAGAGAAACAGATGAGGAACAAGCATTAGTAAATGCAGGAAAATATGCCACAGCCAATAGAAATTGAGGAAAAGTAGGTGGCACGCATAGGAACCAATGAAAATCCAGGAAAGAGAGGAGGTGGTATGTAAGCCCCTTTTTAAGTTTATATTAAAAACAACAGATTTCTCAAGCACAGTGCAAGTGCTGTGCAGGCGGTTCTTGCTGATATTTAAAAAGAGAAGATCAGTTAGAGTTCAAATCGCAGCCTTCATTTTGATATTGTGCTACTAGTGTTGTCTAGATTTCAGCATTTACTACTTGCGGGCACCGAGGTAAGAAGTTTTAACATAATAGTATTCAAATTGGTACTGTTTGGAGTACAGAGCTTGCAAAACAAAATATTTCCTGCAATTTTGTTCATTTGAGACTATTCCTTTTAGATTTCCAAATATCATTATAAATGTATCATTCCTATAATCTGGAAATAAGTGAGCAAAGACTTATGTAAAATTGGATACAACTTAAAATATTTTTGAAAATATAAAATTGTATCGTTTATAAAAGTTTTGATTTCAGTATAGTGCCTGAAAATGTCAGAATTATATTACATTTGAAATGGAATGCATATTTCACAATCTTTCACTGCATAACCTAACTCTGCTTTGTCCAAACACCCTCCACTTCTTTAGTAAGTGAGCATCGTTTTATTCCATCTTCCAAATTTTTTGGTTAAAAAAAAATCCCCTAAATGTAGTGAAAAAGAGTCTCCTTAGAGTGGAATTATAAAGGAATTAAGAATTTTTTGTTTTGTTATAGACACTAACGTAAAATAAGGCGGTCTTAAAAATCAACAGATTTTCTACTACGTTTCTGCTCTGAGGTCTCTAAACCCTTTGTAAAAATAACATGAACGAAGTCAGTGCAAGAAGACCTCGGAGTATTGTTCCGTTATTACTAACTCTGAATCAAATGAATAGCCTAGCCACAGGCCATTCCTGGGCCTGTGCTAGGCATTGGCAGCTGCCCAGGGCCTCGCTCCTGCTCACAACTAAGAGGCACCAGAGCACAGCCTTTCAAATGACTGCAGTGTTAGGAGGCCCAGGAAGCAGCAGAGCTGCGGGGACCAGAGCAGGGAGGGACGGATCCCCCTCCCTTGGGCTAAGTGGGCTTCAGAAATCCAGTTGCTGCATCTGCATGATAACCGCGATTAGATGGGTACTTGAAGTGCCCTTAGATGTGAAGTGAGCCCTGCCCCTGCAAGAAAGAAAAGCAGGGTGTCCTGCAGGGCTCACAACAAAAGAAAGAATCATATCCCATCACCATTGGGCAAGGCTCACCTAGGAAGGAGGAAAGGAAGACAATGTTCTCAAAATTCAAAAAAGCATATTTCGTTAACACAAACGTCAGTACATCAGATTATATCACTGCATTGAGATGTATTTAGTAAAAGTGAGACTTTTTTTTAACATGAACTGAGATACATTACTGCCCCTGCCTTGATGATAAGGGTATTAGTGAAATAAAAGCAGGGCGACAGGAATTATGTTGCATGAAAGAACCACATGAGGCGGTAGGGTTTGCTAACTTATGCAGCAAAAAAAGTTTTTTTGTTTTTTTTAAGAACTTTATAAAATTTTCACAGAACTTGAGCAGTCATATACAGAATCCTTTGAGACAATATCCAGCGACATATTTTCAGTTCACGCATGAGAGTCCCAAGCGCTTAGCACAGTTAGATACACTTTACACTTTTTGTGGCCTAGCAGCAGATTCAGCAACATATAAAAAATAGGGTTAGGGTTGACACAAACACCAGCGTTTACATACTATTATCCCCATCGGACTCACTAGACTGTTCGCAGCCTAATCCTGTTGGATTCAACAGTTCCCTACACAACTCTCTCCAACTTGCTATGTCCTCATCCAGCTTTTTGTCTTTACGGCAGGCCTTAATATGCAATTCCTCAGCCAATGACCACTCTCCTACATCTCTCAGCCAATTCACAAAAGATGGGGCTCGCTCACCCATCCAGCAAATGGCAACCCTTCGTTTTGCCAGCACCAGCGCTAACTGTACTAACTTATTGGCCATTTTTCTCTTCTTGCGTTGTAGTACCAGCCCTAGAAGACACTGCTCAGGTGTGGCCTCCAGTGCGATTCCCACCCTTCTGCGGAGTCGCGCTACTACATCAAGCCAGCACTGATGAACTTCTGGGCATGCCCACGCCAGATGCATGAACCCCGTATGGGCTCCATGACATCTAGGACATTCATGCGAGCGGGAGGCATCTATACTATGGAGCCTCGCCGGAGTCATGTACACCCGTTGCAAAAAATTATAATGCAGCAACTTCAACCGGGCATTGCAGGACACCTTGCGTGTTAGCGTGCATGCTCTCATCCACACTTTCTCCTGCAACTGCTCCTGTAAATCCACATTCCACGCATCCCACGCCTTAAGGGCCAAAGAACCCGAATCATCCCTCATAGCCTTGTACAACAGACACACCAATCTGTGTCCACCTCCACATGTTAGCAATATATCTAGGGTTTCCGTGGTCCGGGGCATGTCACCTTAGCCACTTCCATCAGGCCAGCATATTGAAGATACTGCCCCTGACCCAGGCCAAATCCCTCACACGCCTGCTCAAACGTAAGATAGGTGTCATTAATATACAAATCTGCCAACACCATGCAGCCACCCTCTCTCCATGCCTGGAAAGACATGTTTTCCACCATCCTGCGCACCGGAACCAACTGCCAGATGGACAATTCCGGATGGAAGGGAACCCGCCCCAGCACTCGTTCCACAACTTTCTGCCACAAACAGGCTGTTTGCTTAACCACATACGGCAGCTCCGCATTCGCCCCAGCACCTTCCATCAAAATCATAGGGAGATCCTCTGGCAGCACTCGCCCAGCAAGTAAACGCTTTTCCCAATGATCACCGTCATCCAGCCACTGCACAGCGTGCTGTAGGTGAGCCGCGTAGTGATAAAGATCAAATCTGGGGACCCCAAGGCCACCCTCCTCATATCGCTTCTGAAGCACACGCAGCGCAACCCTACAACGCTTCCCTGCCCAAAGCAGGGTCACCAGGAGAGAATTCAATTGCCGAAATACTTTCGCCGGGATCGGGCACAACGCATTCTGCAAGGCATATAGTCATCTCGGCAGCATCACCATCTTCGCCACCGCTATTCTACCCATTAGGGACAATGGCAGCGTGTTCCAGAATTCCACGGAGCGCCTCAGCGACTCAACCACCCTATTCATATTCTGCTGGATCAGCCTAGTATCCCCATGAGCCACCTGCACCCCTAGGTATCTAAAATGATCTGTCTCCCATCTCGGTCCCAGTCTAGGTAGCTCCCCAGCCTCACTCTCTCTCATCCTCGCTAAGGGGAACGCCAGGGATTTGCGTCTGTTTATGCACAGCCCCAAATAAGTTGGGAACTGGTCCATCAACCCCAGCAATTGCGATCTAGTCTCGCACGGAGACGTAACATAGAACAACGTGTCATCAGCATAAAGCGAGATGAGGTGCGAGCTGTGCCCAATTTGTATGCCCCAGCGGCCCAATTCCTGTCTTGCCCATATCGCCATGGGCTCTATAGCCAGAGCAAACGGCGACAGCGGGCACCCCTGCCGCGTGCCCTGCCCCAACGACCACTGCGCCGACCTAGCTTGACCCATTCGCGCACACACCGCTGGATTTGTAAATAGTATTTTAACCCATCTACAAAAACGTGTTCCCATCCCCAGCTTCCCAAGGATTTCCAGTAGATACCCCCAGTCCACAGTGTCAAACGCCTTTTCAAGGTCAATGGACACCAGAGCCATCTCCTTCGGTTCCCCTTGCGTCTCGGACAGTACATGCGCCAACCGTCGCACGTTCATAGACGTACTACGGCCCGGGATAAAGCCGCACTGATCCTCGTGGACTAAGTGAGCCATGTGCGGTCCCAACCGTTTGGCCAGTACTTTACATAACATTTTTATATCTCATTTAATCATTGTTAGTGGTCGGTATGCCGCCGGGTCCTGTACATCACCACCCGGCTTTGGAATCAAACAAATTTTACCCTCCCGCATCGTAGGGGGCAATATTCCACTATCAAAGGACTCAGAAGAAGCTTAGAACAGGCGGCAAAACTGTTGTCCATCTGGCCTCGAAATTTTGGAACACCCTACCTGTGGACCTGCGTAAATGCTCCAATCTTTTACGCTTTAGGAAACTCCTGAAAACGGCATTATTCAGAGTTTAATTTCTATCGGCACATGTTTGTCTGACTTTCCCATTATGATAGCGCGGAGATACCCCTCCGGGGGTGATTCGCACTTTATAAATCCTATACAAACATACATACATACAAAGGACTCATTAAAGGTTTGCAACAAAGGTCGGACCAGCACCGCCGAGTATGCTTGATAATACTCAATGGGCAGCCCGTCGCCTCCCGGTGCCTTGGCCCTAGGTATGTCCGCTATCGCCTCCCTCAGTTCCTCCTCAGTGATGTGCGCATCTAACTCCGTCCTAACTTCTTTGGACACTTGTCTTAATTGAAGGCCCTCCAGAAAAGGAATATAAAGGTCCGCACTTACCAGGGGGTCTGCCCTATACACTGTCTGAAAGTGTTGCCGGAACACTTCCAGCATAGCTGCTCAAGCATAGACCAGCTCGCCCGACTGAGTTCTAAGACAGGTAACCAAAGGGTGGGCCTGTTCCTTACGCAATATCCAGGCTAACAAGCGACCCGCTTTATCTCCCTCTGCATGTAGCCGCTGGCGATATTTTGTAAGAGTGTACTTGTCCAATCTATCCCAAGTGTCTGCAACCTGCTCTCGTATTAAACACTCTCGTTCCTGAATGCAGCAAGAAAAGTTCAATTATGTGGCATAACGTGGCACATTTTGCATCTGAAAGAGACACGTTAGTGACAGATTCCTTACCTTAGAATATCCCCATGCGTCAGGCTGGATCCGGAAAGTTTTTGCGTAGCAGTACCCTTGCGAGTCGGTAGGCGGCGTCGTGCGGCTCCGCGTCCGTCGTCGGCGTCGGAAAAGAACTGACGTCGCGGGCAGTACTTAGACGCCGCCCCTGCGCGCTGATGTCAGTTCTTTCTTTTTCCGCGCCAGTAAGCGCAGATCCGGGAAGAGCAGTGCCCTAGTCATTTTTGGGGTGATTTTTTTCACTGTTTTCTCGAGTCTCTCGACTCCGAAGGTGTCGTAGGGATGCCCGGCTTCAAGCCATGCGACGCCTGTGGTCGAATGATGTCGATCACAGACCCGCATCAGGAATGTCTCTACTGCCTCGACCACGACACAAAGTCGTGCCCTGACTGCCGGGCCTTGCATCCGAAGGCTTTGCGAGAGCGGTCTCGAAAGCTCCTCGAGGTCCGGCAGTCAGCTCCGCGCCAAGCCCCGGTCACGCGAGAGGTCGAGGGGCCGGTCGCGGAGTCCTCATCGGTCGTCGGAGTCCAAGTCTTCGCACTCCTCCGGTAAGTCAAAGCTTAAGAAGTCGAAGAAGCGTCATCGCTCGACGACTTCCCCTCGCCGGTCTCGCGACTCGGCTGAGGGTCCTGTCGGCACCGTCCCCGCCCCGCGGCTCCGGGAGTGCCTGTGGAGCCGCCCCCGCATTACCCGTCCTTCCCGGGTTTGGGGGCGACTCCGGCCGAGATACAGGAGTTCCTGTCGGCCATGGCCCGCCTCTTCGGGCCTCAAGGTCCCCCCCCCGGTGCGCCTTCGGGCCCCGCGGGCCCTGATGGGGTTTCTCCGGTGCCGCCGGCGACTCCGGTCCCGGCGCCGCCTGTCACACCAGCCTCGGTCCCGGCCTCGACCCCGGCTCTGGTGCTGCCACAACCCCGATCGATGCCGGTTGACCTGACGACACCTCCACCGGCGCCGATCTCTCCGGTGCCGTTCCCGACGCCGCCCGGGGCGGCGTCGTTCCCCGGTTCTCTCCGGATCCGGACACGGCACCGGACCGGCGTCGCTCGACGCCGGCTCCGACGCCGATGAGACCTTGGGTCCCGCATGTCCCTCCTCCTTATTTTGAACCAGAATTGGAGGACGAAGAGAACTGGGAGGGGTCTGATGACCCTCTCACACAGTGTGAGTTTGATCAGGACTGGGCTGGGCTGAGGAGCTTGGGGATGCCAGTGGTCTGGACACCTCCCCTGACTCTGGCATGCTCCTTCCGTGGCAACGGAGGAGGGAGCAAACTTTGCAACGGTGTTGCGTAGAGCAGCTGGGGCCTTACACCTCCAGTTGCCTACCGTGGCTGTCAGGACTAACATCCTGACTGAAGTGCTTCAGCCGGCGGCTACCTCCTCGGAGCCACTGCTGCCGTTTAACGAGGCGCTTTCAGACGTTCTTTTGGGCACCTGGTCCAAGCCCACCACAGAGGCTCCTGTGGATAGGAACGTGGCCCGACGCCATTGCCCTGCTCCGGGCGACCCCCTGTTCCTCTCCCAACACCCCACCCCTGAGAGCTTGGTGGTCCAAGCCTCTGCTTCCCAAAGCGCCTTCCCTACCGCTCCCCCGGATAGGGAATCCAAACGCCTGGATCAATTTGGGAAGAAGGTCTTTTCTTCCTCCAGTGCTGGCTTGCGGTCCGTCAATACCACTTGCCTCTTGGGCCGATATTCCCACTCCTTGTGGGACTCGGTGGCGCAAGTTCTGCCCCAGTATCCTGTGGAGGTCCAGACACTGCTTACCCGCACCATTGACGAGGGAAGAGATGCAGCAAAGTACACCATCAGATGTGGCCTTGATACCGCCGACTCGCTAGGCAGATCGCTTGCAACGACAGTGGCGCTGCGCCGTCACGCCTGGCTGAGAACCACTGGTTTCTCGGGTGATGTCCAAAACACTCTTATGGACATGCCCTTTGATGGGGTCGGTCTTTTTGGGAACAAGGCAGACCATGCGCTGGAGGGTTTTAAGGACTCGCGGGCTACGGCCAAGTCCCTGGGCCTTTCTACTGTACGCCCTCCGCAGCCATCTGCTTTTCGCCCCTTTCGTGGCCACGGAAGGGGCGCCCAGTCACGTCCGCTGCCCAGCCACCGGCCCGCGCAGCAAGCGTCTTCGCGTGGCCGAGGACGTGGCTCCCGCCGTGGCGGGTCAGGCAGCCAGCGTGCGGGTCAGGCCACCAACCCCGCCCCGTCCGCGGCCTCCAAGCCCTCCTAGTTCTTCCTTTCAGGTCCACAGCACGCCAGTAGGGGGGCAGGGTCCGCCATCACCTTCACCACTGGCGTGCCATCACCTCGGACAGGTGGGTCTTGGACATTGTCCGAAGGGGCTACTCACTCCCCTTCGAGCCCATCCCCCCAGCCATGCCACCTCAATTCCACCGCATGTCGGGATCACTTGGTGCTTCTTCAGAAGGAAGTTGCGGCCCTCTTCGCCAAGAGGGCCATCGAGCGCGTTCCGACCCCAGAATTAGGACGTGGTTGCTACTCCCACTACTTTCTGGTCCCAAAAAGGACAAGGAGGACATGCGTCCTATCTTGGACCTCCGGAACGTCAATCGCTTCCTCCGGAAGGAGAAGTTCAAGACGCTCACCCTAGCTCAGGTCTTGACTGCTCTCGACCCTGGAGACTGGATGGTAGCGTTGGACTTGCAGGACGCATATTTCCACATCCCTGTCCTGCCGGCCCACCGGCGTTACCTGCGGTTCACGGTAGGACTCGAGCATTTTCAGTTAACCGTGCTCCCTTTTGGTCTTACCAGCGCCCCTCGGGTGTTCACGTAAGTGATGGCGGTGGTCGCAGCTCATCTGCGCCGGGCAGGGGTTCCAGTCTTCCCCTACCTCGACGACTGGCTGCTGAAGGCGGGCTCGTCCCAGGCAGTCGTCTCCCACCTCCAAACTACGGCCGAACTCCTGCACTCGCTGGGGTTCACCATCAACGTGCCGAAGTCGCACCTGATTCCTTCTCCACAGCTCCTTTTCATCGGAGCAGTTCTGGACACGACGCAGTTTCGGGTCTATCCTCCCGAACCGCGAGTCCGGGATATTCAGGCTATGATTCCGATCTTTCGGCCTCTATCCTGGGTTTCGGTACGGATGACCCTGAGGCTGCTGGGCCTCATGGCCTCCTGCATCCTGCTGGTCGATCATGCCAGATGGCATATGCGGGCTCTGCAGTGGGACCTGAAGTTCCAGTGGGCGCAGCACCAGGGCAACCTGTCCGATCACGTCCAGATCTCGGAGGGGACTGCAAAACAGTTGCAGTGGTGGCTCTCGAACCGGCAATGGGTCATGGGCAGATCCCTCTCCCTTCCCCAGCCAGAGCACACAGTTGTGACGGACGCGTCCCTTCTGGGATGGGGCGGTCACAAGGGAGAGGCGGAGATCAGAGGCCTCTGGTCTCCGGCGGAGTCCCGGCTCCATATCAACCTTCTGGAGCTCCGGACGATCCGACTTGCACTCAAGGCATTCCTTCCCTCTGTCAAAGGGAAGGTAGTGCAGGTGTTCACAGACAACACCACCGCCATGTGGTACTGCAACAAACAGGGCGGGGTGGGGTCGTGGACCCTATGTCAGGAGGCTCTGCGCCTCTGGACATGGCTGGAACATCAGGGCATATTCCTGATGGTTCAACACCTGGCAGGTTCCTCGAACGCCAGGGCGGACGAACTCAGCCGCAGGTGCATGATGGATCACGAATGGCGTCTTCACTCGGAGGTGGCGCAAGGTTTCTTTCAGCAGTGGGGAGAGCCTTGGTTAGATCTGTTCGCCACCGAAGAGAACGCGCAATGTCAGCAGTTCTGCGCGTTGGAATTTCCAAGGCGGCACTCGCTTGGCGACGCTTTTCATCACGAGTGGAGTTGCGGTCTGTTGTACGCCTTTCCGCCTATACCACTTCTACCCAGAGTGTTGAAGAAGATTCGGCGCGACAGGGCCCAAGTCATCCTTGTGGCTCCGGACTGGGCTCGAAGAGTTTGGTATCCCGAGCTACTCAGTATGAGCGTCGATCCCCCGATCCGTCTGCCTCTTCGGGAGGATCTTCTGTCGCAGCAGCAGGGACGGTCCTCCACCCGAACCTGTCCAGTCTACACCTGC
The DNA here is from genome assembly GCA_963921515.1 of Calotriton arnoldi. Classification (NCBI taxonomy): domain Eukaryota; kingdom Metazoa; phylum Chordata; class Amphibia; order Caudata; family Salamandridae; genus Calotriton; species Calotriton arnoldi. Next base: position 164,874 of record CAWUFW010007904.1, read on the forward strand.
TTGCGTGGAGATTGAGCGGCGGCAGTTGATTCCTTACGACTTGCCTCCCGAAGTTTGTGATGTGATTCTGGCAGCCAGGCGTCCCTCCACTAAGGTGGTATACGCCTGCAGGTGGAACAAGTTTGTGGCATGGTGCACAGCAAAGGCTGTGAACCCCCTTTCTGCCCCTCTTTCTGAGGTTCTTCTGTTCCTTCTTTCTCTGGCCCAACAGGGTTCTGCCCTGGGTACCATCAAGGGCTATCTTTGTGCGAGCTCGGCCTTCCTCAGGCTTCCTGATCAGCCCTCTCTTTTTAAGTCCCCTGTTGTTAACAGGTTTCTTAAAGGCATTACACACCTCTTTCCTCCTGTTCCGTTTATAATGCCTCAGTGGGACTTAAATTTGGTTCTTACTTTCTTAATGTGCGCTCCCTTTGAGCCTCTGCATAACTGTCCTCTTCGTCTTCTTACTCTGAAGACAGCCTTTCTGGTAGCCATCACCTCCGCTCGGCGGGTAAGTGAGCTCCAGGCTCTTTCATGCAAACCCCCCTTTCTGTCTGTTCATCCAGACAAGGTTGTTCTTAGGACGTGTCCGTCCTTCTTGCCAAAGGTGGTTACTGCCTTCCACATTGGGCAGACCATCATTTTGCCCACCTTCTTTCTGCCTCCGCATCCTTCCAGAGAGGAAGAGAGGCTCCACCGTCTGGATCCAAAACGTGCGCTTTCCTTTTACATCAACCGCACACAACAGTTCCGGGTGGATGACCAGCTCTTTGTTGGCTACGTGGGCGCCAAAAAAGGTTGGGCGGTACACAAGAGGACCATCTCCCGCTGGGTCATCTTGTGTATCAAGGCCTGTTATTCTTTGGCTAAGAAGGAGCCTCCTGTTGGGCTGCGTGCCCATTCCACCAGGGCTACGGCTGCTACCACGGCTTTAGGCCGCGGTGTTCCGTTACAGGATATATGTCAGGCAGCTACGTGGGCCTCGCTGCACACGTTTACCAAACATTACTGCCTTGACAGCCAGGTCCGGAGGGACGGCTTCTTTGGCCGTTCTGTCCTCCGGGACTTCCTTGTCTGAATCTGTTCGCAGACCCACCACCGGGGTTGGTATTGCTGGGGTATCTATTCAAAGGTCAGGCTGGATCCAGAAAGTTTTTGCGTAGCAGTACCCTTGCGCGTCGGTAGGCGGTGTCGTGCGGCTCCGCGTCCGTCGTCTGCGTCGTGATCGCCGGGATGACTTTGCGGGCAGTACTTAGACGCCGCCCCTGCGCGCTGACGTCAGTTCTTCTTTTTCCGCGCCAGTAAGCGCAGATCCGGGAAGAGCAGTGCCCTAGTCAATTTTTGACTAACTTTTTTGTGAATTTTTTCACTGTTTCTTCATCGAGTCTTCACGACTCCTAGGTGTCGTAGGGATGCCCGGCTTCAAGCCATGCGGAGCCTGTGGTCGCATGATGTCGATCACAGACCCGCATCTGGAGTGTCTCTTCTGTCTCGGCCGAGACCACGACACGAAGTCGTGCCCTGACTGCCGGAAACTTCACCCGAAGGCTTTGCGAGAGCGGTCTCGAAAGCTACTCGAGGTCCGGCAGTCGGCTCCGCGCCGCACCAAGCCCCGGTCCCGGGAGAGGTAGAGGGGCCAGTCGCGGAGTCCCCGCCGGTCGTCGGAGTCCAAGTCTTCGCTCTCCTCGGGTAAGTCGAAGCACAAAAAGTCTAAGAAGCGTCATCGCTCTAAGACTTCGCCTCGCCGGTCTCGCGACTCGGCTGAGGCCCCAGTCGGCACCGTCCCCGCGGCCCCGGACATGACTATGGAGCCGCCCTCGCATTACCCGTCCTTTCCGGGTTCGGGGGCGACTCCGGCCGAAATACAGGAATTCCTGTCGGCCATGGCCCGCCTCTTCGGGCCTCCAGGTCCCTCCGGTGCGCCTTCGGGCCCCGCGGGCCCTGATGGGGTTGCTCCGGCGTCGCCGTCGGCTCCGGTCCCGGCGCCGCCTGTCCCACCAGCCTTCATCCCGGCCTCGGCTCCGGCCCCGGCCTCGATCCCGGCTCCGGTGGTACCGCAACCCCCATCGACGCCGGTTGACCTAACCACGCCGACGCCGATGTCCCCGGTGCCGTTCCTGACGCCGTCCGGGGCTCCGGACGGCGTCGGTCCCCGGCTCTCTCCGGCTCCGGACATGGAGCCGGACCGACGTCGCTCGACGCCGGCTCCGGCGCTGATGAGACCTTGGGTCCCAAATGTCCCTCCTCCTCCATATTTTGAACAAGAGGAGGACCAGGAGAGCTGGGAGGGGTCTGAGGACCCTCTCACACAACAGTGTGAGTATGATCCGGACTGGGCTGAGGAACTTGGGGATGCCAGTGGTCTAGACACCTCCCCTGACACTGGCATACTGTCTCCTCCCGTGGCTACGGAGGAGGGGGCTAATTTTGCAACGGTGTTGCGTAGAGCAGCTGGAGCCTTACATCTCCAATTGCCTACTGACGGAAGTGCTTCAGCCGGCGGCTTCCTCCTCGGAGACCGTGCTGCCGTTTAATGATGCACTCACTGACGTTCTTTTGGGTGCCTGGTCCAAGCCCACCACAGGGGCTCCTGTGGATAGGAACGTGGCCCGACGCCATCGCCCTGCTCCGGGCGACCCCTTGTTTCTCTCCGAACATCCCACCCCCGAGAGCTTGGTTGTCCAAGCCTCTGCCTCCCAAACCGCCTTCCCTACCGCCCCTCCGGATAGGGAATCCAAACGCCTGGACCAATTTGGGAAGAAGGCTTTTTCTTCCTCCAGTGCTGGCTTGCGGTCCGTCAACACCGCTTGCCTTTTGGGCCGATATACCCACTCCCTGTGGGATTCGGTGGCGGCTGTTTTGCCGCAGTGTTCTGAGGAGGTCCAGACACTGCTTACCCGCGCCATTGCGGAAGGGCGAGATGCGGCTAAATACACCATACGTTGTGGCCTTGATACCGCCGACTTGCTGGGCAGATCGCTTGCAACGACGGTGGCGCTACGTCGCCACGCCTGGCTGAGAACAAATGGTTTCTCGGGTGATGTCCAGAATACACTCATGGACATGCCCTTTGATGGAGTCGGTCTTTTTGGTTCAAAGGCAGACCATGCGCTGGAGCGTTTTAAGGACTCACGGGCTACTGCCAAGTCCCTGGGCCTTTCTGTTGTACGCCCTCCGCTAACCTCTGCTTTTCGCCCCTTTCGTGGCCACGGAAGGGGCGCCCAGTCACGTCAGCTGCCCAGCCACCGGCCTGCGCAGCAAGCGTCTTCGCGTGGCCGAGGACGTGGATACCGCCGTGGCGGTTCGGGCAACCAGCGTGCGGGTCAGGCCACCACCTCCAACCCGTCCGCGGCCTCCTAGTCCCTCCTTTCAGGTGCACAGCACGCCAGTAGGGGGCAGGGTCCGCTATCACCTTCACCACTGGCGTCCCATCACCTCGGACAGGTGGGTCTTGGACATTGTCCGAAGGGGCTACTCCCTCCCCTTCGAGACCACCCCCCCAGTCATGCCACCTCAATTCCACCGCATGTCAGGGGATCACTTGGTGCTTCTGCAGAAGGAAGTCACGGCCCTCTTGGCCAAGAGGGCCATCGAGCATGTTCCGACCCCAGAAGTAGGACGTGGTTGCTACTCCCACTACTTTCTGGTGCCCAAAAGGACAAGGAGGACATGCGTCCTATCTTGGACCTCCGGAACGTCAATCGCTTCCTCCGGAAGGAGAAGTTCAAGATGCTCACCCTAGCTCAGGTCTTGACTGCCCTCGACCCTAGAGACTGGTTGGTAGCGTTGGACTTGCAGGACGCTTATTTCCACATCCCCGTCCTGCCGGGCCACCGGCGTTACCTACAGTTCATGGTAGGCCTCGAGCATTTTCAGTTCACCATGCTCCCCTTTGGCCTTACAAGTGCCCCTCGGGTGTTCACGAAAGTGATGGCGGTGGTCGCCGCTCATCTGCGCCGGGCAGGGGTTCCAGTCTTCCCCTACCTCGACGACTGGCTGCTGAAGGCGGGCTCGTCCCAGGCAGTCGTCTCCCACCTCCAGACTACGGCCCAACTCCTGCACTCGCTGGGGTTCTCCATCAATGTGCCGAAGTCGCATCTGATTCCTTCTCCACAGCTCCTTTTCATCGGAGCAGTTCTGAACACGCAGTTTCGGGCCTATCCTCCCGAACGGCGAGTCCGGGATATTCAGGCTATGATTCCAATCTTTCAGCCTTTATCCTGGGTTTCGGTACGGATGACCCTGAGGCTGCTGGGCCTCATGGCCTCCTGCATCCTGCTGGTCAATCATGCCAGATGGCATATGCGGGCTCTGCAGTGGGACCTGAAGTTCCAGTGGGCGCAGCACCAGGGCAACCTGTCCGATGACGTCCAGATCTCGGAGGGGGCTGCAAAACAGTTGCAGTGGTGTCTCTCGAACCGGCAATGGGTCATGGGCAGATCCCTCTCCCTTCCCCAGCCAGAGCACACAGTTGTGACGGACGCGTCCCTTCTGGGATGGGGCGGTCACATGGGAGAGGCGGAGATCAGAGGCCTCTGGTCTCCGGCGGAGTCCCGGCTCCATATCAACCTTCTGGAGCTCCGGGCGATCCGACTTGCACTCAAGGCATTCCTTCCCTCTGTCAAAGGAAAGGTAGTGCAGGTGTTCACAGACAACACCACCGCCATGTGGTACTGCAACAAACAAGGCGGGGTGGGGTCGTGCACCCTCTGTCAGGAGGCTCTGCGCCTCTGGACATGGCTGGAACATCAGGGCATGTTCCTGATGGTTCAACACCTGGCAGGTTCCCTGAACGCCAGGGCGGACGAACTCAGCCGCAGGTGCATGATGGATCACGAATGGCGTCTTCACTCGGAAGTGGCGCAAGGTCTCTTTCTGCAGTGGGGAGAGCCTTGGTTAGATCTATTCGCCACCGAAGAGAAGGCGCAATGTCATCAGTTCTGCGCGTTGGAATTTCCAAGGCGGCACTCGCTCGGCGACGCTTTTCGTCGCGAGTGGAGTTGCGGTCTGTTGTACGCCTTTCCGCCTATACCACTTCTACCCAGAGTGTTGAAGAAGATTCGGCACGACCGGGCCCAAGTCATTCTTGTGGCTCCGGACTGGGCTCGAAGAGTTTGGTATCCCGAGCTACTCAGTATGAGCGTAGATCCCCCGATCCGTCTGCCTCTTCGGGAGGATCTTCTGTCGCAGCAGCAGGGGACGGTCCTCCACCCGAACCTGTCCAGCCTCCACCTGCTTGCGTGGAGATTGAGCGGCGGCAGTTGATTCCTTTCGACTTGCCTCCCGAAGTTTGTGATGTAATTCTGGCAGCCAGGCGTCCCTCCACTAAGGTGGTATACGCCTGCAGGTGGAACAAGTTTGTGGCATGGTGCACAGCAAAGGCTGTGAATCCCCTTTCTGCCCCTCTTTCTGAGGTTCTTCTGTTCCTTCTTTCCCTGGCCCAACAGGGTTCTGCCCTGGGTACCATCAAGGGCTATCTTTGTGCCATCTCGGCCTTCCTCAGGCTTCCTGATCAGCCCTCCCTTTTCAAGTCCCCTGTTGTTAACAGGTTTCTAAAAGGCATTACACACCTCTTCCCTCCTGTTCCGTTTGTGATGCCTCAGTGGGACTTGAACTTGGTTCTTACCTTTCTTATGTGCGCTCCCTTTGAGCCTCTACATAACTGTCCTCTTCGTCTTCTGACTCTGAAGACAGCCTTTCTGGTGGCCATCACCTCCGCTCGGCGGGTGAGTGAGCTCCAGGCTCTATCATGCAAACCTCCCTTTCTGTCTGTCCATCCAGACAAGGTTGTTCTTAGGACGCGTCCGTCCTTCTTGCCAAAGGTGGTTACTGCCTTCCACATTGGGCAGACCATCACTTTGCCCACCTTCTTTCCGCCTCCGCATCCTTCCAGAGAGGAAGAGAGGCTCCACCGTCTGGACCCAAAACGTGCGCTTTCCTTTTATATCAACCGCACACAACACTTCCGGGTGGATGACCAGCTCTTTGTTGGCTACGTGGGCGCCAAAAAAGGTCGGGCGGTGCACAAGAGCACCATCTCCCGCTGGGTGACCTTGTGTATCAAAGCCTGCTATACTTTGGCTAAGAAGGAGCCTCCTGTTGGGCTGTGTGCCCATTCCACCAGGGCAACGGCTGCTACCACGGCTTTAGGCCGCGGTGTTCCGCTGCAGGATATCTGTCAGGCAGCTACGTGGGCCTCGCTGCACACATTTACAAAGCATTACTGCCTTGACAGTCAGGTCCGGAGGGACGGCTTCTTTGGCCGTTCTGTCCTCCGGGACTTCCTTGTCTGATCTTTGTTCGCAGACCCACCACCGGGGTTGGTATTGCTGGGGTATCTATTCTAAGGTAAGGAATCTGTCACTAACGTGTCTCTTTCAGATGCACAAGTTACTAACTTGTGTAACGATATATCTGTAAGAGACAGTAGTTAGTGACAGATTCCTTACCGCCCCACCCATCCTCCCCGTTCTGCGAACTGATTTCTAGGGTTAAGGACATCCCTTTCAGGGCCCTAGTATTTTTCAGACACCTATGTCAGCTTCTTGCATGGCTCTGCGTTCCTGGCGCGGAAAGTCGTGTACAGAACTGACGTCAGCGCGCAGGGGCGGCGTCTAAGTACTGCCCGCGACGTCATCCCGGCGATCACGACGCCGACGACGGACGCGGAGCCGCACGACGCCGCCTACCGACACGCAAGGGTACTGCTACGCAAAAACTTTCCGGATCCAGCCTGACGCCTGGGGATATTCTAAGGTAAGGAATCTGTCACTAACTACTGTCTCTTACAGATATATCGTTACACAAGTTAGTAACTTGTGCACTAGGCCTCATAGCCTCTGGTGAAAGCTTGGCTCATTTTGGTGTCAAGGTTCCAAGAGAAACTTGAGCTGAGCAGAGCCTGCTCTCTGGCTCGAGTTTTCAGTGGCTTGCCCCCTATAATAGCATAGAAATGAGAGTAATGTTAGGAGGTGCAAAATCTATGCAAAAATGTAGCAACTGTTTGGAGAGTGGGGGTGGAAGGGGAGAGATGGCTGTAAAGGAGGAGAACAGCTGAAACAAGGTAACAGTCTAGGGAGAGAAGAGTGGTAAAGAGCAGTGTGTGGAAGGAAGATGTGGATCTAAGAGGAGCAGAACCAACAAGAAGAGGCTGGGGAAAAGGGAGAAATTGCTGTAAAGGAGACCGAAACAGTGAAAATAGTTGTGGCAAGTGAAGATGAGAGGATGGGTGGGAAAATGAGAGGAAAGGAGTAGAGCATTGAGAGGAAGGATGGATGTAAGAGTGCCAGAATCAGACAGTAGGTAAGCTGGTTTGGAAGCTATTGAGAATTGAGATAATGCAAATGTGAAGAGGAAATAAGAGGGGGCTGAACCAGCAAGAGTGGGTAATAGGTTGGGAAGAAATGCAGTGAAAGGTAGAGCATGAAAGGGGAGGTTGATATAAGTGGGAAGAATCAACAACACAAAAGTAAGAGGCTGGTTTTAGATGCACATGGGAATGATCTGCTGAACATTGAGCCTATGCTCATCTCCCGCACACTCCCTTCTTCCCCTCCCCTCTCACAGAAGACCAAGTCTAATGAGCCTATCTGTGTAGGTAGCCAGTAGGTTCATGGGGGTCGATCTTGCATTGGCGGTTGGAAGACCAAAATGTTTGGTTAGGGACTTGGGGATTGACTTGTGGATGATGGAAAAGGTCTTCCATTCAATTATCTTTTTTTTTTAACCTTTATTTTCCATTTTAATATGAAAACAACATTGCAGCAGTGATAAGTCACAGCATACAGTAGGTAGACAAAGGAGCAGGGCCCCACATTGCAATAGGCAGTTTGATACAATGCCCAAAGGGAGAGCAGCAGGCGCACATCACAGGGAAACAGATACACACCTGCACCCCACTCAGGGGTTCCATCAAGCGTAGGACTACTGTTCGGAGCCATCACTATCTCCACTAGTCTGTGCAGTCTGGGGCCAAGACCCTGTCACCTATATCCTGCCACCTAGATCCCGCCACACAAGAATATCGTCCCCACTTTATCATCTCGTCTACTAAGCTTCATAGGACTCTCTTCTGCTAACGACTATTCAGTCACGTCCCTGTGGTCTGTCTCATGGGCGCACATTCCCATCGAGGTGATGGCCAACGTGTGCCTATCAAGGGCCAGCACCATCTGCAAAAGCTTATAGGCCATCTTGTGACCTTTAGGCCTCCGGATGTCCCCCAATAAACACCACTATGGGGTTACCGTTGCCCGTAATGAAGTTATTCCTGTGAGTTCAACGACCACCCGGTTCCTAAAGTGCTGCACTGCTCGAGAGCCCCAGGCCAAATGAAGAAAGTCAGCTCCCCTAGTTCCGCTACTAGGGTAGCTACCAGAGCGAGCCTGTGTTATCCACCAAAGAGTCTTGGAGGTCAGGTAAGTGCATTGCAAAAAATGATAATGTACCAGCTTAAAGCGGGCGTTACATGACACTGACTACATAAGAGCACAGAGCCAAGCCTAATCCTCATCTTCCATGGGCGCACCCAGGTCCTCCTCTCAGGCTGCCGGTCTCGTACCTGGCCACCCACCACATCCGCTCTCAAGGCTTTATATAACAAAGAGATCAAATGCCTACCCGACTCGCAGGACAGTAGGGTCCCCAAAGTGTCAAGTGTCCCCCGGCGCAGCAGGAAAGGTGGTCCAGGTCTGCTTGGCCATCTCTGCCAAGTCAGCATAGTGCAGTAAGTGTCCCCGCCCCAGCATAAACTCTGCTCGCTCATCCTCAAGGAAAATAAAGTTCTCAGTGGGGTACAGGTCCCCCAACAGCTCACAGCCCCCTCCTTCCACGTCTGGAAGGACATACTTTCAGCCATTTGTCTGTCCAGCGGCAGTATCCACACGGCAGCTCCCGGTGAAAAGTGGTGCTTCTCAACTCTACCGTGACTAGCTTTTGCCAAATTTGCCACACGACAAACGGCAGGCTGTTTGGGGCCCCAGCACCTTTCATCAATATCACTAGTTGCTGTCCTGCATCAATCATCCCCGCCAGCAGGCATTTCTCCCAACTATCTCCAGGCTCCACCCAGCGCACAGTGTGCTACATGTGCGTGGCATAATAAAGTCAAGTTGCGGCACCTCCAGGCCACCCTCTTTGTATCGTCTAGTCAGGGTGGTCAAATCCACTCTGCTACATTTTCCGGCCCAGAGAAGGGAAACTAGGATTGAGTCCAACTGCCTGAACACCCCGGGCGGCAGTGAGCAAGAGAGTTCTGAATGATATATAAACAGAGCGGCATGAGTGCCATCTTGGAGATGGCTAGTCGGCCCATCAATGACATCGGGAGCATATTCCAGAAGGCGACTGAAGCTCTCAGCGATTCCAGCACCCTTCCCATATTGAGTGTTCAACCATAATCCCCAGGTACCTGAATTGTGCTAACTGTCAGCGCAGACCGATGTCCGTTAGTCTCTCCACTGGGGTCCCAACTGGTGCCGCAAGAGGGAACAATAGGGACTTACTGTAGGAAGATGGCTCTGTTATAATGTGCCAAAGTGAGGTATAGTGTGCACAGAGTCCAGGAGATCCAAGAGGTTTATCAGAGGCTAAATTAGATAATCACTAACGGCTCTCTTTGTGGTAGTGTGGGCGAGCAGTTTGGCTTATCAGGAGGGTGTGTTAAGCATTTATTGTATTCACTCAATCAAGGCTGATGGCACACACTCGGAGACAGAATCCAGACCAATTAGGTAAGTATGAAAAGGTATACTTATATTTTATTTTGTAGAACCAAGCAGATCTTGGCACAGGCAAGTAAGAAATACTTTCAAATGCAAGGCTGTACACAGAAATGCAACTGTGGAGTGTATTGGAATTTTTTACAGGATTGTATTACTTTTAAAACAGTTCAAAATACAGTAGCATTACTTTTGATTACTCTTGGATTACTTTTCATTTACTTTTAGTACTTGAGGTGATATGCCGATATGTTATACACCAGAGTTGGTCACTAACAGGTAAGTACGACAATTCTTAAGTTAAAGCATAGTTACTTTCTTTTCATACAAAACAGTAAGTCAACACAGAATATTTTTAGGAACAAAACTTGAACATTGGTTCCTATGGGAAAAAGAGTGTTAACGGTTTACAGGTAAGTACATGACTTACAAGTATGGCTTTTGGGGGTTAGGGTCAAGGTTCCCCATGGTCCAGTTAGGGACTCAAATTACACCACCAGCGGCACTGGGGCAGCCGGGTGCAGAGTACAGGGGCCCAATGTTAACCAATGGGGCTAAGGCGGCCTTCGGTCAGGGACTGCTTACGAGCAGGCCACTCGCTTGTGGGAGCAAAGCTCCTGAAGTTAAGATCAGCACTGCAGGGGCCAACAATCAGCACAGGAGCTGCACCACCAGCTGCACGGAAGCGGCCGGATGCAGAGTGCCAAGGAGACATCGGGCGCCCTATGGATTTCAATGGAGATCTTCGGTTTGGAAAAGATGCTGCGGGCTTGGTTGGGGAGGCTTCCCGGAGGCGACCACCGGCTGGAGAGGCCAGCTGGGTTCTTGGGGGATGCCTGGACACTGTCGGTTGGCCCACCCAAGGCAGTGGGACGCCAGGAGCTGGGGTGTCTTTTGGCGTCGGGTCTTCTTACCACCTCCGGTCGGGGGAGACCCTTCAGGTTGATGCTGCAGGCGTCTGCTTGAAGCTTTAGAGAGATGGGGGATCACCAGATCCCAGGTCAGGATCGCTGGGGAGACCTCCTCGTGGTGTTGGGCCACTCACACTAGGGCCGTGGGCATCTGGTGCAGAACCGCAGAGCCGCCTGGATCCGGGTTCGGTTTTGGAAGTCTTTGCTTGAGCAAATCCGGTGCTCACGAGAGACAGAGTCTGTAAGTTGAGTGCAGGGCAGGTCCTCCTGGCTCTGAGGGGCTGCTGGACACGCCGGGGTTTCTGCTGTAGTCAGGTCGTAGTTGGGACAGGCCGGTAGGGCTGGGGCCAAAGCAGTGTGTGTCCTCTTCTTCCTGGGTCAGCACAGCTCTTCGGTCCTTCTTTCTTCCTCTAATCTGAGGAGGCAAGGTTCAAGGTTGACCCTAAATACTAAATCTGAAAGAGACCATTAGTTATAGATTCCTTACCTTCGAATTACCCCCAGGCGTCAAACTGGATCCGGAGAATTTTTTTCGTAGTAGTACCCCTGCGCGTCGGTAGGTGGCGTCGGTCTACTCCACGTTCATTGTCTACATCTTTTTTTAGTCTTGCGACTCCTGGTACACGAGGGCTGTCCAGTCGGCCAGGTTTCAAGCCCTGTGACTCCTGTCACAAGTTAATGTCGGTCACCGATCCGCACCTCGTGTGCCTTTGGGGCCTGGAGCGCGACCACGACCCAAAGTCGTGCTCAGACTGGCGGGCCCTGAACCCGAAGTCTTTGCGGGAGCAGTTCCGAAAGCTTTTGGAGGCCCAGCAGTCCGCTCTGCGCCGCTCGAGGTCACGGTGGAGGGGAAGGTCGCGGAGCCATCACCATTCGTCATCGAAGTCTTCGCACTCATCGGGTAAGTCGAAGCTCAAGAAGAAGGCAAAGAAGCATCGCCGCTCTCCGCCTTCTCCCCGTCCGTCGGCCAACGCGACGCGGGACCCGGAGCCCGCTGGGAACGACTCCACGCTACCCCCCCCCTTTCCGGGAGCCGGAGCATCCCCTGCCCAGGTTTGTGCATTTGACGAAGCCCTCCACTCCATCTTTGGGCAGTCTGACTCCGCCAGCGCGCCCCACAGACTCGGCTGGGGGCTCTAGGCCTTCGATGCTGGCGGCACCGGCCTCGGCGCTGCAGGGCTCCCATGGATCCAGGCCTGGATCCGGATCGGTGCCGGTCGACCTCAAGGTACCTTCCCCGGCACCGATTCCAGTGGCGACGACCCCAGCCTCAACCCTGACTTGGACACAGCATCTTTGCTGCCTTTTAATGAGGCCCTCACTGACATCCTTCTGGGCACTTGGTCCAAGCCCAGCACAGGGGCTCCTGTAGACAGGATGATTGCCCGACGCCACAGCCCGGCCCTGGTCGACCCGCTTTTCCTCTCCCAACACCCTACCCCCGAGAGCTTGGTGGTCCAAGCCTCAACCTCAAAAGGCCCATTCCCTACAGCTCCCCCAGATAGGGAATCCAAGAAGCTGGACCATCTTGGGAAGATGTTTTCTTCCGCCAGCTTAGGACTGCGGTCGGTGAACACCGCATGTCTCTTGGGCCGTTACACACACACACACTGTGTGGGACACGGTTGCGCAAGTGCTGCCACAGTGCCCGGAGGAGGCCCGGACCGTGCTCACCCGCGCTGTTGCAGAGGGTCGAGACACAGCGAAGTTCACCATCCGGTGTGGGCTGGATACCGCTGACTCGCTGGGTAGAACGATTTCAACGTCAGTAGCCCTGAGGCGCTACGCCTGGCTGAGGTCCACTGGCTTCTCTGGGGATGTCCAATCAACTCTTTTGGACATGCCTTTTGATGGCCGTCGTCTGTTTGGCGACAAGGCGGACCGCGCACTCGAGCGTCTCAAGGACTCTAGGGCTTCGCTGCCACCTCTCGCCCCATGCAGTCTGCCTTTCGCCCCTTTCGTGGCTACGGAAGGGGTACTCCGCCATGTTCCGCCCAGAGCCATAGGCCTGCGCAAGCTACCCAGCGTCGTGGGTTTGGGGGCCAGCGGGCGGGCCAGTCCATCAATGCCCCCCCTGCAGCAGCCTCCAAGCCTTCCTAATCCGACCTTTCTGGGCCTCCGGTTGCCAGTGGGTGGCAGGATCTGCCATCACTTCCCCCACTGGTGCATCTTCATGTCCGACAGGTGGGTTTTGCAAATATTCCGAAGGGGCTACTCCCTCCCCTCCGAGACTACCCCTCCCTCCATGCCACCAACACTCCATCGCGTTTCAGAGGATCATTTGGCCCTTCTCCGCCAGGAAGTTACGGCTCTCTTGGCCAAGGAAGCTATCGAACGTGTCCCTGTGCCAGAAGTAGGTCGTGGTTGCTACTCCCACTACTTCTTGGTACCCAAGAAGGACAAAGGCCTGTGTCCTATCTTAGACCTCAGGGACGTCAACCGCTTACTCCGAAAGGAGAAGTTCAAGATGTAACCTTGGCTCAGGTCTTGCCTGCCCTCGACGCTGGAGACTGGATGGTAGCGTTGGACTTGCAGGACGCGTACTTTCACATCCTTGTCTTGCTTGCCCACCGGCGTTACCTATGGTTCACGGTAGGCCGCAAGAATTTTCAGTTTACCGTGCTCCCCTTTGGCCTTACCAGCGCCCCTTGGGTGTTCACAAAAGTGATGACGGTGGTCGCAGCTCATCTGCGCAGATCAGGGGTTCCAGTCTTCCCCTATCTCGACCCCTGGATGTTGAAGGCGGGCTCGCCCCAGGCTGTCGTCTCCCACCTCCAGACTATGGCGGACCTCCTGCATTCGCTGGGGTTCACTATCAACGTGCCGAAGTCGCAGCTGATTCCCTCTCAGAAACTCCTTTTCATCGGAGCGGTTCTGAACACAGCGCAGTTTCGGGTCTATCCTCCAGAGTAGCGAGTCCGGGATATTCGGGCTATGATACCGATGTTTCAATCTCTATCCCAGATTTCAGTGAGAATGACCCTGAGGCTGCTGGGCCTCCTGCATCCTGCTGGTGGATCATGCCAGATGGCATATGCGGGCTCTGCAGTGGGACCTGAATTCCAGTGGGCGCAGCATCAGGGGAATCTTTCCAGTGTCGTCCAGATCGCGGAGGGGACTGCAAGTCAGTTGAAGTGGTAGCTCACGAACCAGGATTGGGTCAACGGCAGATCCCTCTCCCTTCCCCAACCAGAGTTCACAGTAGTGATGGATGCGTCACTTCTGGGATGGGGCGGCCACATGGGGGAGGCGGAGATCAGAGGCCTCTGGTCTCCGGCGGAGTCCGGGCTCCACATCAACCTTCTGGAGCTCCGGGCGATTCGTCTTGCACTGAAAGCATTCCTTCCCTCTGTCAAAGGAAGAGTAGTGCAGGTTTTCACGGGCAACACCATCGCCATGTGGTACTGCAACAAACAGGGCGGGGTGGGGTCGTGGACCCTATATCTGAAAGAAACACATAGTGATAGATTCCTTACCTTAGAATATCCCCGGCGTCAGACTGGATCCGGAAAGTTTTCGTCAGCAGTACCCCTGCGCGTCGGTAGGGGCGTTGTGCGACTCCGCGTCCGTCGTTGGCGTCATGGTCGCCGAGATGACGTCGCGGGCGCTACTTGGATGCCGCCCACGCGTGCTGACGTCGGTTCTTTCTTTTTCCGCGCCAGCAAGCGCAGATCCGGAGAGAGCGGTACCCCTAGTCGTTTTTGACTAAGTTTTTGAGATCTTTTTCTCACCCTTTTTCGAGTCGATATCGACTCCTGGTGCAGTTAGGGATGACCGGTTTTAAATCCTGCGAGGACTGTCATCGGATGATGTCGGTGACGGACCCGCAACGCGTGTGTCTCTTCTGCCTGGGGCGCGACCACGACCCCAAGTCGTGCCCCGACTGCCGGTCCATGGCTCCGAAGTCTTTGCGGGAGTGGCCCCGAAAGCTGCTTGAAGCCCGGCAGTCGGCTCCGCGCCGTGACAGGTCCCGGTCCAGAGGGAGGTCAACGGACCGTGCGCGGAGTCACCATCGGCGATCGTCGGGATCGAAGTCTTCGCACTCGGGGTCAGGTAAGACGAAGCACAAGAAGTCGAAGAAACGTCATCGTTCTCCAACTTCCCCTCGCCGGTCGCGCGAAGCGGCTGAGGGTATGGGTGGTGCCACCCCCGCGGCTCCGGCGGAGTCCATCGAGTCGCCGCCCGACTACCCGCCCTTCCCGGGGTCGTCGGCGACTCCGGCCCAGATACAGGACTTCCTGTCGGCCATGGCTCACCTCTTTGGGCCGTCGGGTCCCGCCGGTGCGCCTTCGGGCCCCGCGGTCCCGCATGGGTGTCCTCGCGTTTCATCGCCGGCGGCTCCGGCGTCGCTGTCGGCTCCGGCCCCGGTGGCGCAGGACACCCTTGGATCCAGGCCTGGATCCCGGTCGACCTCGTTACGCCTCCACCGACGTCGACCCCACCGGCACCGATCCTGACGCCGCCCGCTCCTCGGGACGACGTCAACCTCAGATTCAGCCCCGAAGTGGACGCGGCGTCGGTCCGGCGTCGGTCGATGCCGTTCTCGACGCCGTTTGGGGATTTCTATCCCCATGTCCCTGCTCCTTATTTTCGGCCTGTTGAACAGCCTGAGGAGCAAGGGGAGGACTGGGAGGGGTCGGACGACCCTCTCGCTGCAGCCTGCGAGTCTGAACAGGACTGGGCTGAGGACTTGGGGGACGCCAGTGGTCTGGATACCTCACCAGACCTTGGCATGCTGTCTCCTCCTACCGTGGCTACGGAGGAGAGAGCCAGTTACGCAGTGGTGTTGCGTAGGGCGGCGGAGGCCCTACACCTCCAGCTCCCTACTGTGGCCGTCAGGACTAACCTCCTGACAGAGGTGCTTCAGCCAGCAGCTACTTCTGCGGAGCAGCTGCTGCCCTTTAATGAAGCCCTTTCGGATGTTCTTTTGGGCACTTGCTCCTGTGGATAGGAACGTGGCCCGACGCCATCGCCTGGCTCCGGGTGACCCCATTTTCCTCTCCCAACACCCCACTCCCAAGAGCTTGGTTGTCCAAGCCTCTGCTTCCCCAACCGCCTTCCCTTCCGCACCACCGGATAGGGAATCCAAGAAGCTGGATCAGTTTGGGAAGAAGATTTTCTCTTCCACCAGCTCTGCGCTGCGGTCCGTGAACACCGCATGCCTCTTGGGCCGTTATTCCCACTGCCTGTGGGATACGGTGGCGAACGTGCTGTCTCAGTGTCCGGAGGAGGCCCGGCCTGCTCTCGCCCAGGCTGTTGCAGAGGGGAGAAACGCAGCCAAGTTCATGATCCGTTGTGGTCTAGACACCGCCGACTCACTGGGCAGATCCATTGCAATGACGGTGGCGGTTCGCCGCCACGCCTGGTTGAGAACCACTGTATTTTCAGGGGATGTCCAAAACACTCCTATGGACATGCCCTTTGATGGCCGTCGCCTCTTCGGCGACAAAGCGGACAGCGCGTTGGAGCGCGTTTTAAGGACTCACGGGCTACGGCCAAGTCCTTGGGACTCTCGGCAGTCCGCCCTCCTCCGCCTTCCGCTTTTCGCTCCTTTCGTGGCACAGGAAGGGGCGCCCCGCAGCGTTCGCATCAGAGCCACAGGCCGGCGCAACAGTCATCCCAGCGCGGACGCGGTTTCCGCCGTGGCGGACAAAGGGGCCAGCGGGCGGGTCAGACCACCACCACCATCCCCGCCACCTCTGCCTCCAAACCTTCCTAGTCCTAACTTTCAGGCCCGTCAAATGCCAGTGGGCGGCAGGCTCCGCCATCACCTCCCCCACTTGCGCACCATCACTTCGGACAGGTGGGTTTTAGAGATAGTCCGAAGGGGCTACTCCCTCCCCTTCGAGACTACCCCCCAGCCATGCCACCTCATTACTACCACATGTCGGGGGATCACTTGGTGCTTCTTCAGCAGGAAGTTGCGGCCCTCTTGGCCAAGGGGGCCGTCGAGCGCGTTCCGACGCCCGAAGTAGGTTGTGGTTGTTATTCCCACTACTTTGTGGTGCCCAAGAAGGACAAAGGCCTGCGTCCTATCTTAGACCTCCGGAACGTCAATCGCTTCCTCCGCAAAGAGAAGTTCAAGATGCTCACTCTTGCTCAGGTCTTGTCTGCTCTCGACCCACAAGACTGGATGGTGGCGCTGGACTTGCAGGACGCCTATTTCCACATCCCCGTCCTGCCAGCCCACAGGCGTTACCTACGGTTCATGGTAGGCCACGAGCACTTTCAGTTCACAGTGCTCCCCTTTGGCCTTACCAGCACCCCTCGGGTGTTCACCAAAGTGATGGCGGTGGTCGCAGCTCATCTGCGCAGATCAGGGGTCTCAGTCTTCCCCTATCTCGACGACTGGTTGTTGAAGTCGGGCTCGCCCCAGACAGTCATCTCCCACCTCCAGACTACGGCCGACCTCCTGCACTTGCTGGGGTTCTCCATCAATGTCCCGAAGTCGCACCTGATTCCTTCTCAGAAGCTCCTCTTCATCGGAGCGGTTCTGGACACGGCGCAGTTTCGGGTCTATCCTCCCGAACAGCGAGTCCGGGATATTCGGCTCTGATTCCCATCTTTCAGCCCTTATCCCGGGTTTCGGTCAGAGTGACTCTGAGGCTGCTGGGCCTCATGGCCTCCTGCATCCTGCTGGTCAATCATGCCAGATGGCATATGCGGGCTCTGCAGTGGGACCTGAAGTTCCAGTGGGCGCAGCATCAGGGGAACCTGTCCGATCACGTCCAGATCTCGGAGGGCACTGCACAACAGTTGCAGTGGTGGCTCACGAACCGGCATTGGGTCGACGGCAGATCCCTCTCCCTTCCCCAACCGGAGCACACAGTGGTGACGGATGCGTCCCTCCTGGGATGGGGTGGCCACATGGGAGAGGCGGAGATCAGAGGCCTCTGGTCTCCAGCGGAGTCCTGGCTCCATATCAACCTTTTGGAGCTACGGGCGATCAGGCTTGCACTGAAAGCATTCCTTCCCTCTGTCAAGGGGAGAGTAGTGCAGGTGTTCACGGACAACACCACCGCCATGTGGTACTGCAACAAACAAGGCGGGGTGGGGTCGTGGACCCTCTGTCAAGAGGCTCTGCGTCTCTGGACATGGCTGGAACATCAGGGCATGTCTCTGGTGGTTCAACACCTGGCAGGTTCTCTGAATGCCAGGGCGGACGAACTCAGCCGCAGGTGCATGCTCAATCACGAATGGCGTCTTCACTCAGAGGTGGCGCAAGTATTCTTTCAGCAGTGGGGAGAGCCTTGGTTAGATCTATTCGCCACCGAAGAGAACGCGCAATGTCATCAGTTCTGCGCGTTGGAATTTCCAAGGCGGCACTCACTCGGCGACGCTTTTCGTCGCGAGTGGAGTTGCGGTCTGTTGTACGCCTTTCCGCCTATACCACTTCTGCCCAGAGTGCTGAAGAAGATTAGGCGCGACCGGGCCCAAGTCATTCTTGTGGCTCCGGACTGGGCTCGAAGAGTATGGTATCCCGAGCTACTCAGTATGAGCATTGATCCCGATCCGACTGCCTCTTCGGGAGGATCTTCTGTCGCAGCAGCAGGGGACGGTCCTCCACCCGAATCTGTCCAGCCTCCACCTCTTTGCGTGGAGTTTGAGCGGCGGCAGTTGATTCCCTTCGACTTGCCTCCTGAAGTTTGTGACGTTATTCTGGCAGTCAGGCGTCCCTCTACTGAAGTGGTATACGCCTGCAGGTGGAACAAATTTGTGGCATGGTGCACAGCAAAGGCTGTGGATGTCGGACGGAGACTGCTTTCCCAGGCAGAAGCACCCGTTCCCCAGGAGCGAAGAGGGAGCCCCTCCCTTCCCCAAAGATACAGTCTCCCCAGTGCCAAAAACAGAACACACTAGAGGAATACAAGTATCTTCAGAAAATGAAGAGACCAAGAGGACAATCCGAAAAGTTCCAATGCCGCCAACAAGGAGGAGACCCAGGCCAATTAGCCACGGGATTTCTATATTGAAATGACAAAAGATAAACAGACACTATTACTTAAGGAAGCTTAAGATTTAAGCTAATAAACTGAGGTTGTGTACTATCCCACACTTACTTGGTTCAAGACTGGGTGTTGTCTCATATGATGATTCAAAATTGTCCCAGAAGAAAGTCTCTTGTTAAATAAAAAATAGAAAGGGCTGGTGAGGGTAGTTGTTCCTGAATCCAGCTTTATAAGTAATATAAAAAAAACAATCATAGAGCATACGTCTGCTCGTTCTCCAAAGTTCAGTTCATGTAAAAAAAATAAACTCAAACAATTCCTGGGTCATATGGAAACGGGGGTAATTGTATCCGGTATTGAGAATATAAATGACGTGTCACAACAGAACTTTATTTGCCTAAAAAAAAAAGGCTGGTATTGGCTCTTAACAAACTTCTTGGGGAAGATAGCGTGTCCCACACAGAACACGGCAGCGTAAAGAAAATCAACACGCCCACGCGTTGAACAAAAATGAACAGCTGCGCGTCAGGCAATTGAAGACGGCAGGGGGGCTGGAAATCAAAGCATCCTCGCATTGAACCAGAAAATAAATGACAGCGTGTTCAGCAATGTAAACGGCAGCGGGAAGGAAACAAACGCGTCCTCGCGTTGAACAAAAGCTGAAAAGCAGTTCGTGCGAGGCCAAAAGAAAATATTAAGTGGAGGGTTGCAGCGCGACCTAGCGCTGATTGATCGATAGGCATGAAAAGCAGAGGCAGCAGGCGGGAAGAAACCCAGCTGAGAATTGCAGCGCGACCTCGCGCTCGAGTCTATACAAAAAAAGGAATCAGGAGTTTCCAAGGCAGCAGGTTTCAACAGAATCAAAAGCTCAAATCCAGGGGCAGGAGTTATCGGAGGTATTCCAACACAAGGAACAGGGCAGGGTTCACACAAGGAAAGCCAAGCACTGAGGCACAGTAGCTGAAGGGTTAAGAACCTCCCAATCACCTGACCAGTCCTAAAGCAGTATGGGACAGCACACAACCCACCTCACTCGCTGAGCATTCTGGGAGACGTAGTTTAAACACAGTACAGGAAGTCTGCCTCCTAACAGTGGATCCCCTTTCTGCCCCTCTTTCTGAGGTTCTACTGTTCCTTCTTTCTTTGGCCCAGCAGGGTTCTGCTCTGGGCACTATCAAGAGCTACCTTTCTGCTATTTCGGCCTTTCTCAGGCTCCCTGATCAGCCCTCTCTTTTCAAGTCCCCTGTTGTAAATAGGCTTCTTAAAGGCATTACTCACCTTTTTCCTCCTATTCCTTTCGTGATGCCTCAGTGGGACTTGAATCTGGTTCTGACGTACTTGATGTGCGCTCCCTTTGAGCCACTTCACAACTGTCCTCTTCGTCTTTTGACGTTAAAGACTGCCTTCCTGGTGGCCATCACTTCCGCCAGGCGGGTGAGTGAGCTCCAGGCTCTTTCCTGTAAGCCTCCTTTCCTTTCAGTCCAACCGGACAAGGTTGTGCTCAGGCCCCGTCCTTCCTTTTTGCCAAAAGTGGTTACGGCCTTTCACATTGGGCAGACTATTACCTTGCCCACCTTTTTTCCGCCTCCGCATCCTTCCAGAAAGGAAGAGCGGCTCCACCGTCTGGACCCAAAACGTGCGCTTTCTTTTTATCTTAACCGCACACAGCAGTTCCGGGTGGATGACCAGCTTTTTGTTGGCTACGTTGGCACCAAGAAAGGTCGGGCGGTCCATAAGAGAACCATCTCCCGCTGGGTTGTCTTATGTATCAAAACCTGTTACTCTTTGGCTAAAAAAGAACCTCCAGTGGGGCTGCGTGCTCATTCCACCACAGCTACTGCAGCCACTACTGCACTGGGACGCGGTGTCCCCCTGCAAGAAATATGTCAGGCAGCCACGTGGGCCTCGCTGCACACGTTTACCAAACATTACTGCCTGGACAGCCAAGTCCGGAGAGATGGCTTCTTTGGCCGTTCTGTTCTCCGTGACTTCCTGGTGTGATCTTTGTTCTCAGACCCACCACCGGGGTTGGAATTGCTGGGGTATCTATTCTAAGGTAAGGAATCTATCGCTATGTGTTTCTTTCAGATGAACAAGTTACCTTCGGTAACGATATATCTGTAAGAAACATTAGTAGTGATAGATTCCTTACCGCCCCACCCATCCTCCCCGTTCTGCGAACTGATTTCTAGGGTTAAGGTCATCCCTTTCAGGGCCCTAGTTTCAATGCACCAGTGGTCAGTATCTTGCATGGCTCTGCGTTCCTGGCGCGGAAAGTCGTGTACAGAACTGACGTCAGCGTGCGTGGGCGGCGTCCAAGTAGCGCCCGTGACGTCATCTCGGCGACCACGACGCCAACGACGGACACGGAGTCGCACGACGCCCCTACCGACGCGCAGGGGTACTGCTGACGAAAACTTTCCGGATCCAGTCTGACGCCTGGGGATATTCTAAGGTAAGGAATCTATCACTACTAATGTTTCTTACAGATATATCATTACCGAAGGTAAGTAACTTGTGCGTCAAGAGGCTCTTTGCCTTTGGACATGGCTGGAACGTCAGGGCATATCCCTGGTGGTTCAACACCTGGCAGGTTCCCTGAACGCCAGGGCGGACGGACTTAGCCACGGGCATGATGGATCACGAATGGCGTCTTCACTCGGAGGTGGTGCAAGGTCTCTTTCATCAGTGGGGAGAGCCTTGGTTAGACCTATTCGCCACTGAAGAGAACGCGCAATGTCAGCAGTTGTGCGTGTTGGAGTTTCCAAGGCAGCACTCACTCGGTGACTCCTTTCGTTGCGAGTGTAATTGCGGCCTCCTGTACCCCTTTCCGCCTGTACCACTTCTACCCAGAGTGCTGAAGAAGATCAAGCGTGACCGGGCCCAAGTCATTCTTGTGGCTCCGGACTGGGCACGAAGAGTCTGGTAACCCGAGCTCTTGAGCATGGCCATCGATCCAACGTTCAGACTGCCTTTTCAGGAGGATCTTCTGTCGCAGCAGCAGGGGACGGTCCTCCACCCGAACCTGTCCAGTCTGCACCTCCTTGCATGGAGATTGAGTGGCGACAGTTGACAGCTTTCGACCTTCCTCCCGAAGTCTGTAATGTCTTCTTGGCAGCCCGGCGTCCCTCCACTAAAACGGTATGCCTGTAGATGGAACAAATTTGTGGCATGGTGCACAGCAAAGGCTGTAGATCCCCTTTCTGCCCCTCTTTCAGAGGTTCTCCTCTTCATTCTTTCTTTGGCCCAGCAGGGCTCTGCTCTGGGCACCCTTAAAGGCTATCTTTCAGCCATTTCGGCCTTTCTTCGCCTGCCTGATCAGCCTTCTCTTTTCAAGTCCCCTATTGGTAACAGGTTTCTGAAAGGCATTTCTCATCTCTTTCCTCCTTCTCCTTTCGTAATGCCTCAGTGGGACTTGAATCTTGTCCTCACTTATCTTATGTGTGCTCCCTTTAGCCACTACATAATTGTCCTCTTCGTCTCCTTACTTTGAAGACTGCTTTCTTGCTTGCCATCACCTCTGCTCGCAGGGTGAGTGAGCTTCAAGCCTCATCTTCCAGACCCTCCCTTTCTTGCTGTCCATCCGGACAAAGTAGTCCTTCGTAGTAGAGGCCCTCTTTTCTGCCCAAAGTGGTTACCCCTCTTCACATAGGTCAGACCATCACATTGCCCTACTTCTTCCCGCCTCTACACCCTTCCAAAGAGGAGGAGAGACTCCACCGTCTGGACCGAAAACGTGCGCTGTCTTTCTACCTTGACCACACTTAAGACTTCTGGGTGGACGATCAACTCTTCGTGGGTTATGTGGGCGCCAAGAAAGGTCAGGCGGTGCACAAACGGGCCATCTCTTGATGGGTCGTCCTATGCATTAAGATCTTTTATTCTTTAGCTAAAAAGGAACCTCCAGTAGGACTGCGCGCCCACTCTACCAGGGCGACTGCAGCTACTACTGCTTTGGGATGTGGACTTCCGCTGGTTGACATCTGCCAGGCAGCCACGTGGGTATCCCTGCACACGTTTACTAAGCATTACTGCCTGGACAGCCAAGTCCGGAGAGACAGCTTTTTCGGCCGTTCTGTTCTCCAGGACTTCCTGGTGTGAACTTAGTTCGCAGACCCACCTCTGGGGTTGGTATTTCTGGGGTATCTATTCTAAGGTAAGAAATCTATAACTAATGGTCTCTTTCAGATGAACAAGTTACTTACCTTCGGTAACGATGTATCTGTAAGAGACATACATTAGTTATAGATTCCTTTCCACCCCACCCATCCTCCCCGTTCTGCGAACTGACTTCTAGGGATAGGAACTCCCTTACAGGGCCCTAGTTTTGTGCACCAGTGGTCAGTGTTTTGCTTGGCTCTGCGCTTCTGGCGTGGAAGGTCGTGTCAGAACTGACGTCAGCGCGCAGGGGCAGGGTCTAAGTAGACACTGCGACTTCATCCCGGCGACCACGGCGACGAACGCGGAGTCGACCGATGCCACATACCGATGCGCAGGGGTACTGCTATGGAAAAATTTCTCCGAATCCAGTCTGATGCCTGGGGGTAATTGTAAGGTAAGGAATCTATAACTAATGTATGTCTCTTACAGATACATCGTTACAGAAGGTAAGTAACTTGTGGATTTAGGGGTGTTTACAGGGGTGTGCACATCGGGACCAATGGGTCTCTTCCTTGGGGTGAGTACACCCCCTATTATGCCACCCTCCAATGGGAGGGGGACATGAGATTCTTCCTATCTGAAAGAGACAATTAGTTATGGATTCCTCACCTTAGAATTACCCCCAGGCGTCAGACTGGATCCGGAGAATTGTTTCTCAGCAGTACCTCTGCGTGTCGATAGGTGGCGTCGGTCGACTCTGCGTTCGTCGTTGGCGTTGTGGTTGCCAGAATGACGTTGCGGTATCTACTTGGACGCCGCCCTCGCGCGATGACGTCAGTTAATTTTTTTTCTGCGCCAACCAGCGCAGATCCGGAAAGAGCGGTAACTCGAGTCACTTTTTGACTCAGTTTTTTGCGACTTTTGTCTACACCTTTTTTGAGTCGATCGACTCCTGGTGTGCGGAGGGATGTCACGTCGGACCGGCTTCAAGGCTTGTGACTTGTCACAAATTGATGTCGGTTACGGACCCGCACCTCGTGTGCCTTTGGTGCCTGGAGCGCGACCACGACCCGAAGTCGTGCTCCAACTGCCAGGCCATAAACCCGAAGTCTTTGCCGGAGCGGTCCCAAAAGCGTCTCGAGGCCCGGCATGCTGCTCCGCGCTATTAGAGGTCCCCTGTCGAGAGGGAGGTCGCAGGACCGGTCACGGAGACACCACCACTCGTCATCGAAGTCTTTGTCTTCGGGTAAGTCGAAGCACAAGAAGAAGGCGATGAAGCATCATCGCTCTTCGCGTTCTCCCCGTTTGTCGGTCGACGTGGGAGGTAGTCGTCCGGCTCCACCCGTGGAGCCTGTTGGGTCGACTCAGGCCTTCCCTCCCTTTCCGGGACCCGGAGCGACCCCTGCCCAGCTTCGAAGCTTTTACGTAGCCTTACATCTGAAAGAGACACGTTAGTGACAGATTCCTTACCTTAGAATATCCCCAGGCGTCAGGCTGGATCCGGAAAGTTTTGCGTAGCAGTACCCCTGCGCGTCGGCAGGCAGCGTCGTGCGGCTCCGCGTCCGTCGTCGGTGTCGTGATCGCCGGAATGATGTCGCGGCCAGTACTTAGACGCCGCCCATGCGCGCTGGCGTCAGTTCTTTCTTTTTCCGCGGCAGTAAGAGCAGATCCGGATTGAGCAGTGCCCCCAGTCATTTTTGACTGCATAATTTTTGAGACTTTTTGTCCAAGTTTTCGAGTCGCTTCGACTCCAACGGTGTCAGTAGGGAAGCCATGCGTGATCTGTAATCGCATGATGTCGATTACGGATCCGCACCGTGAGTGTCTCTTCTGCCTGGGGCGCGGCCACGACCCCGCGTTGTGCCCCGAGTGTCGGTCCCTCGCTCCGAAGACTTTGCGAGAGATGTCTCGAAAGCTCATCGAGGCCCGGCACTCGGCTCCGCGCCGATAGAGGTCCCGGTCCCGGAGTCATCGCCATTCGTCGGGGTCGAAGTCTTCGTCTTCAGGTAAAGGCGAAGCACAAGAGGTCTAAGAAGCGTCGCTCTAAGACCTCCCCTCGCTGGTCTCGCGACAGGGCCGAGGGTCCAGACGGTGCCGCCCCCGCGGCTCCGGGGGTGCCCGCGCAGCCGACGCCGGCCTACCCGCCCTTTCCGGGTCCGACATAGACTCCGGCCGAGATACAGGAATTCCTGTCGGCCATGGCCCGCCTCTTCGGCCTAAGGGTTCCCCCGGTGCGCCTTCGGGCCCCGCGGGCCCCAGTGGGGGTCCTCCCTCGGCACCGCCGGCGGCTCCGTCCCCGGTGTCTCCGGCGGCTCCGGCCCCGGTGCCGCAGGACCCCCTCGGATCCAGGCCTGGATCCTGGTCGACGCCGGTTGACCTAACCACACCTCCGCCGACCCCACCGGTACCGCTCACGGCGCCGTCCGACTCCCCGGACGGCGCCGTCCCCAGGTTCTCCCCGGCACCGGACACGGAGCCGGATCGACGTCGCTCGATGCCGATTCCGACGCCGATGGGACCTTTTGTCCCTCATGTCTCTCCTCCTTACTTTTCACCTGTTTTGGAGGACTGGGAGGGGGCTGAGGACCCTCTCACAGCTCAGTGTGAGCCTTATCAGGACTGGGCTGAGGAACTGGGGGATGCCAGTGGTCTGGACACCTCTCCTGACCTTGGCATGCTGTCTCCTCCTTCCGTGGCTACGGAGGAGGGAGCAAGTTATGCTGCGGTGTTGCGTAGGGCGGCTGAGGCCCTGCGCCTCGACCTACCTACGGTGGCTGTCAGGACTAACCTCCTGACGGAAGTGCTTCAACCGGCAGTTACCTCTTCGGAGCCACTACTGCCGTTCAACGACGCACTTTCAGACGTTCTTTTGGGCACCTGGTCCAGGCCCACCACAGGGGCTCCTGTGGACAGGAACGTAGCCCGACGCCATCACCCGGCCCCGGGAGACCCCGTTTCTCTCCCAACACCCCACCCTCGAGAGCTTGGTTGTCCAAGCCTCTACCTCCCAGGGCGTCTTCCCTACCGCTCCACCGGATAGGGAATCCAAAAAACTGGATCAGTTTAGGAAGAAGGTTTTTTTCTTCCGCCAGTGCTGGCTTGCGGTCCGTGAACACCGCTTGTTTTTTGGGCCGTTACTCCCACTCTCTGTGGGATTCGGTGGCGCAAGCGTTGCCCAAGTGTCCTGAGGAGGTCCAGGCACTTCTCTCCCTTGCTGTTGCGGAAGGGAGGGACGCAGCGAAGTTCACCATCAGATGTGGCCTAGATACCGCTGACTCGCTAGGCAGATCGCTTGCTACGACAGTGGCGCTTCGCCGTCACGCCTGGCTGAGGACCACTGGTTTCTCGGGCGATGTCCAAAACACCCTTATGGACATGCCCTTTGATGGTTTCCACCTTTTTGGCCAAAAGGCAGACAGCGCGCTGGAGCGCTTTAAGGACTCGTGGGCTACGGCCAAGTCCTTGGGCCTCTCCCCCTTGCGCCCTCCGCAGCCGTCTGCTTTTCGCCCCTTTCGTGGCCACGGAAGGGGTGCCCAGTCACGTCCACTGCCCAGCCACTGGCCCGCGCAGCAAACGCCTTCGCGCGGCCGATGACGTGGCTCCCGCCGAGGCGGGTCGGGTAACCAGCGAGCGGGTCAGGCCACCACCCCGCCCCGTCCGCGGCCTCCAAACCCTCCTAGTCCGTCCTTTCCGGTCCACAGCACACCAGTGGGGGGCAGGGTCGCCATCACCTTCCCCACTGGCGCACCATCACATCGGACAGGTGGGTTTTGGACATTGTCAGAAGGGGCTACTCCCTCCCCTTCGAGACCACCCCTCCAGCCATGCCACCTCAGCACCACTGCATGTCGGGGGACCATTTGGCGCTTCTTCGCCAGGAAGTTACGGCACTCTTGGCCAAGGGGGCCATCGAGCGCGTTCCAACCCCAGAAGTAGGGCGTGGTTGCTATTCCCACTACTTTCTGGTGCCCAAAAAGGACAAGGAGGACATGCGTCCTATCTTGGACCTCCGGAACGTAAATCGCTTCCTCCGGAAGGAGAGGTTCAAGATGCTCACCCTAGCTCAGGTCTTGACTGCCCTCGACCCCGGAGACTGGATGGTAGCGTTGGACTTGCAGGACGCATATTTTCACATCCCCGTCCTGCCGGCCCACCGGCGTTACCTGCGGTTCACGGTAGGCCTCGAGCACTTTCAGTTCATCGTGCTCCCCTTTGGCCTTACCAGCGCCCCTCGGGTGTTCACGAAAGTGATGGCGGTGGTCGCAGCTCATCTGCGCCGGTTTGGGGTTCCAGTCTTCCCCTACCTCGACGACTGGTTGTTGAAGGCGGGCTCGTCCCAGGCAGTCGTCTCCCACCTCCAGACTACGGCCGGACTCCTGCACTCGCTGGGGTTCTCCATCAATGTGCCGAAGTCGCACCTGGATCCTTCTCCACAGCTCCTTTTCATCGGAGCGGTTCTGGACACAACGCAGTTTCGGGCCTATCCTCCCGAACGGCAAGTCCAGGATATTCAGGCTATGATTCCGATCTTTCAGCCTCTATCCTGGGTTACGGTACGGATGACCCTGAGGCTGCTGGGCCTCATGGCCTCCTGCATCCTGCTGGTCGATCATGCCAGATGGCATATGCGGGCTCTGAAGTTCCAGTAGGCGCAGCATCAGGGGAACCTGTCCGATTACGTCCAGATCTCGGAGGGGAACTGCACGTCAGTTGCAGTGGTGGCTCTCGAACCGGCAATGGGTCACAGGCAGATCCCTCTCCCTTCCCCGGCCGGAGCACACGGTTGTGACGGATGCGTCCCTTCTGGGATGGGGCGGTCCCATGGGAGAGGCGGAGATCAGAGGCCTCTGGTCTCCGGCGGAGTCCCGGCTCCATATCAACCTTCTGGAGCTTCGGGCGATCCGACTTGCACTGAAGGCATTCCTTCCCTCTGTCAAGGGGAAGGTAGTGCAGGTGTTCACAGACAACACCACCGCCATGTGGTACTGCAACAAACAAGGCGGGGTGGGGTCGTGGACCCTATGCCAGGAGGCTCTGCGTCTCTGGACATGGCTGGAACATCAGGGCATATTCCTGATGGTTCAACACCTGGCAGGTTCCCTGAACACCAGGGCGGACGAACTCAGCCGCAGGTGCATGATGGATCACGAATGGCGTCTTCACTCGGAGGTGTCAGCAGTTCTGCGCGTTGGAATTTCCAAGGCGGCACTCGCTCGGCGACGCTTTTCGTTGCGAGTTGAGTTGCGGTTTGTTGTACGCCTTTCCGCCTATACCACTTCTACCCAGAGTGCTGAAGAAGATCAGGCGCGACCGGGCCCAAGTCATTCTTGTGGCTCCGGACTGGCCTCGAAGAGTATGGTATCCCGAGCTACTCAGTATGAGCATCGATCCCCTGATCCGTCTGCCTCTTCGGGAGGATCTTCTGTCGCAGCAGCAGGGGACGGTCCTCCACCCGAACCTGTCCAGTCTACACCTGCTTGCGTGGAGATTGAGCGGCGGCAGTTGATTCCTTTCGACTTGCCTCCCGAAGTTTGTGATGTGATTCTGGCAGCCAGGCGTCCCTCCACTAAGGTGGTATACGCCTGCAGGTGGAACAAATTTGTGGCATGGTGCACAGCAAAGGCTGTGAATCCCCTTTCTGCCCCTCTTTCTGAGGTTCTACTGTTCCTTCTTTCTCTGGCCCAACAGGGCTCTGCCCTGGGTACCATCAAGGGCTATCTTTTTGCAATCTCGGCCTTCCTCCGGCTTCCTGATCAGCCCTCCCTTTTCAAGTCCCCTGTTGTTAACAGGTTTCTTAAAGGCATTACACACCTTTTCCCTCCTGTTCTGTTTGTGATGCCTCAGTGGGACTTGAACTTGGCTCTTACCTTTTTAATGTGTGCTCACTTTGAGCCTCTCCATAACTGTCCTCTTCGTCTTCTCACTCTGAAGACAGCTTTTCTGGTGGCTATCACCTCCGCTCGGCGGGTGAGTGAGCTCCAGGCTCTTTCTTGCAAGCCCCCCTTTCTGTCTGTCCATCCAGACAAGGTTGTTCTTAGGATGCGTCCGTCCTTCTTGCCAAAGGTGGTTACTGCCTTCCACGTTGGGCAGACCATCACTTTGCCCACCTTCTTTCCGCCTCCGCATCCTTCCAGAGAGGAAGAGAGGCTCCACCGTCTGGACCCAAAACGTGCGATTTCCTTCTATGTGAACCGCACACAACAGTTCCAGGTGGATGACCAGCTCTTTGTTGGCTACGTGGGCGCCAAAAAAAGTCGGGCGGTACACAAGCGGACCATCTCCCGCTGGGTCGTATTGTATATCAAAGCCTGCTATTCTTTGGCTAAGAAGGAGCCCCCTGTTGGGCTACGTGCCCATTCCACCAGGGCGACAGCCGCCACCACGGCTTTAGGACATGGTGTCCCATTGCAGGACATCTGTCAGGCAGCTACGTGGGCCTCGCTGCACACGTTTACCAAGCATTACTGCCTTGACAGCCAAGTCCGGAGAGACAGCTTTTTTGGCCGTTCTGTTCTCCGAGACTTCCTCGTCTGATCTTTGTTCGCAGACTCACCACCGGGGTTGGTATTGCTGGGGTATCTATTCTAAGGTAAGGAATCTGTCACTAACGTGTCTGTTTCAGATGCACAAGTTACTAACTTGTGTAACGATGTATCTGTAAGAGACAGTAGTTAGTGACAGATTCCTTACCGCCCCACCCATCCTCCCCGTTCTGCGAACTGATTTCTAGGGTGAAGGTCATCCCTTTCAGAGCCCTAGTTTTCAGACACCAGTGTCGGTTTCTTGCATGGCTCTGCGTTTCTGGCGCGGAAAGTCGTGTACAGAACTGACGCCAGCGGGCATGGGCGGCGTCTAAGTACTGGCCGCGACGTCATCCCGGCGATCACGATGCCGACAATGGACGCGGAGCCGCACAACGCCGCCTACCGACGCGCAGGGGTACTGCTACGCAAAACTTTCCGGATCCAGCCCGACGCCTGGGGATATTGTAAGGTAAGGAATCTGTCACTAACTACTGTCTCTTACAGATATATCGTTACACAAGTTAGTAACTTGTGCATTCCATCTTGGGGCAGCCCGACTCCGCCGGCGCGCCCTCTGGCCCTGCGGACTCGGTTGGGGGCTCTAGGCCTTCGATGTCGGCGGCTTTGGCGCCGCAGGGCCCCCAAGGATTCAGGCCTGGATCCGGATCGGCACCGGTTGACCTCGTGACACCTCCTCCAGCGCCGAATCCAGTGATGACACCCCCGCAGCCTCTGACGCCCGTTGTGTCCCCAGCCGGCGTCGACCCTGGCCTACCCCTCGATGAGGACACGGAGCCGGACCGACGTCGGGACCGGCGCTGACCGGTACTTTTGTACCCCAGTTCTCTCCTGATGTTTCCTACTGCCCTGAGTGGCTCACAGGAGAGGGGGAGG
This sequence comes from Calotriton arnoldi, assembly GCA_963921515.1. Taxonomy (NCBI): domain Eukaryota; kingdom Metazoa; phylum Chordata; class Amphibia; order Caudata; family Salamandridae; genus Calotriton; species Calotriton arnoldi. Next base: position 194,951 of record CAWUFW010007904.1, read on the forward strand.
AGGACTGGGAGGGGTTTGTGGACCCTCTTGCAGACCAGTTGGAGGAACCGGACTGGAGAGAGGAGTTGGGTGAGGCCAGTGGTCTGGACACCTCCCCAGGCCTTGGCATGCTATCTCCCCCTACCGTGGCTACAGAGGAGGGTGCATCTAACGCAGTGGTGTACAGCGTAGGGCAGCCGAGGCCCTAAACCTCTAGCTTCCTACCGTGGCGGTCAGGACTAACCTTCTGACAGAGGTGCTTCATCCGGCAGCGGCCTCTTCGGAGCCCTTGCTGCCGTTTAATGAGGCCCTTACGGACATCCTTTTGGGCACTTGGTCCAAGCCCAACACAGGGGCTCCTGTGGACAGGATGATTGCCCGACACCACCGCCCGGCCCCGGGCGACCCCATTTTCCTGTCTTCCCATCCAACCCCTGAGAGCTTGGTAGTCCAAGCCTCAACGTCCAAAGGCGCATTCCCTAACGCACCACCTGATAGAGACTCCAAGAAGCTGGACCACCTTGGGATGAAGCTGTTTTCTTCCTCCTGCTTGGGACTGCGCTCGGTGAACACTGCATGTCTATTGGGCCGTTACTCCCACTCGGTGTGGGACACGGTTGTGCAGGTGCTGCCACAGTGCCCGGAGGAGGCCCGGGCCTTGCTCTCCCGTGCTGTTGCCAAAGGGAGAGATGCAGAGAAGTTCACCATCCGATGTGGGCCGGACACCGCCGGCTCACTGGGCACGACGATTTCCACGTCGGTAGCACTGAGACGCTACGCCTGATTGAGGTCCACTGGCTTTTTGGGGGATGTCCAAGCAACGCTTTTGGACAAGCCCTTTGATGGCCGTCGCCTGTTTGGCGACAAGGCAGACAACGCGCTTGAGCGCTTTAAGGATTCTAGGACTACGGCCAGATCCTTAGGCCTCTCTTCCACCTCCCGCCCAGCGCAGTCTGCTTTTCGCTCCTTTCTTGGCTACGGAAGGGGTGCCCCGCCACGTTCCGCCCAGAGCCACAGGCCTGCGCAAGCTGTCCAGCCTCTTCGCGGCCGGGGACGTGGATCCCACCGCCGTGGGTCGGGGAGACAGCGGGCTGCCCAGTCCACCAGCGCCCCCTCTGCAGCAGCCTCCAAACCCTCCTAGTCCGACCTTTCAGGCCCATCACTCACCAGTGGGCGGCAGGATTCGCCATCACCTCCCCCACTGGCTCAACATCACGTCGGATAGGTGGGTTTTGTAGATAGTCCGAAGGGGCTACTCCCTCCCCTTTGAGACTACCCCTCCATCCATGCCACCTCAATTCCATCGCATGTCGGAGGATCACCTGACCCTTCTCCAACAGGAAGTTACGGCTCTCTTGGCCAAGGGAGCCATCGAGCGCATTCCTGCCCCAGAAGTAGGTCGTGGTTTTTATTCCCACTACTTTCTGGTGCCCAAGAAGGACAAGGGCCTGCGTCCTATCTTGGATCTCAGGAACGTCAACCGCTTCCTCCAGAAGGAGAAGTTCAAGATGTTGACACTGGCTCAGGTCCTGTCTGCTCTCGACCCTGGAGACTGGATGGTAGCGTTGGACTTGCAGGGCGCTTATTTTCACATCCCCGTCCTGCCGGCCCACCGGCGTCACCTGCGGTTCACGGTAGGCCACGAGCACTTTCAGTTTACCGTGCCCTTTGGCCTTACCAGGGCCCCTCGGGTGTTCACAAAAGTGATGGCGGTGGTCGCAGCTCATTTGCACAGATCAGGGGTTCCAGTCTTCCCCTATCTCGACGACTGGCTGTTGAAGGGGGGCTCGCCCCAGGCTGTCTCCCACCTCCAGACTACGGCCGACCTCCTGCATTCGCTGGGGTTCACCATCAATGTGCCGAAGTCACACCTGAGTCCCTCTCAGAAGCTCCTTTTCATTGGAGCGGATCTAGACACAGCGCAGTTTCGGGCTTATCCTCCCGAGCAGCGAGTCCGGTATATTTGGGCTATGATTCCGATCTTTCAGCCTCTATCCTGGGTTTCGGTCAGAATGACCCTGAGGCTACTGGGCCTCATAGCCTCCTGCTGGTGGACTATGCCAGGTGGCATATGCGGACTGTGCAGTGAGACCTGAAGTTCCAGTGGGCACAGCATCAGGGGAATCTTTCCGATAGCATCCAGATCTCGGAGGGCACTGCACGCCAATTGCAGTGGCGGCTAACGAACCAGGATTGGGTCGAAGGCAGATCCCTCTCCCTTCCCCAACCAGAGTTCACAGTGGTGACGGATGCATCACTGCTGGGGTGGGGCGGCCACATGGGAGAGGCAGAGATCAGAGGCCTCTGGTCTCCGGCGGAGTCCGGGCTCCACATTAACCTTCTGGAGCTTTGGGCGATTCATCTTGCACTAAAGGCATTCCTTCCCTCTGTCCGGGGAAGGGTAGTGCAGGTGTTCACGGACAACGCGATACCAAAGGGGATGATGGACGGAGCGTTAGAGCAAATCAAACACTCACCCCCAGTCAACTGATCTGGGTTTAATCCTTCATCATTCTTTAGCTCACTCCACCACCCCAGTTCAGACATGGCCATATGCAAATCAGTCTGACCCTGTGCCTCATGGGAACAGTCCAGCCCGAACTGCCAAGCCATGTCTTCCCTGGACCGGAAACAAGCATCCTGGGACCGGTTTCGGGTTCAAAACCCTCATCAGCCAGGCTATCTTGAATCCAGTGGCAAAGTGAGCAAGGGACCCACGTCTGGGCATACCCTGCCAACTTAGGGCGAACAAAGCGATACCAAAGGGGATGATGGACGGAGCGTTAGAGCAAATCAAAAACTCACCCCCAGTCAACTGATCTGGGTTTAATCCATCATCATTCTTTAGCTCACTCCACCACCCCAGTTCAGACATGGCCATATGCAAATCAGTCTGACCCTGTGCCTCATGGGAACAGTCCAGCCCGAACTGCCAAGCCATGTCTTCCCTGGACCGGAAACAAGCATCCTGGGACCGGTTTCGGGTTCAAAACCCTCATCAGCCAGGCTATCTTGAATCCAGTGGCAAAGTGAGCAAGGGACCCACGTCTGGGCATACCCTGCCAACTTAGGGCGAACAAAGCGATACCAAAGGGGATGATGGACGGAGCGTTAGAGCAAATCAAACACTCACCCCCAGTCAACTGATCTGGGTTTAATCCATCATCATTCTTTAGCTCACTCCACCACCCCAGTTCAGACATGGCCATATGCAAATCAGTCTGACCCTGTGCCTCATGGGAACAGTCCAGCCCGAACTGCCAAGCCATGTCTTCCCTGGACCGGAAACAAGCATCCTGGGACCGGTTTCGGGTTCAAAACCCTCATCAGCCAGGCTATCTTGAATCCAGTGGCAAAGTGAGCAAGGGACCCACGTCTGGGCATACCCTGCCAACTTAGGGCGAACAAAGCGATACCAAAGGGGATGATGGACGGAGCGTTAGATCAAATCAAACACTCACCCCCAGTCAACTGATCTGGGTTTAATCCATCATCATTCTTTAGCTCACTCCACCACCCCAGTTCAGACATGGCCATATGCAAATCAGTCTGACCCTGTGCCTCATGGGAACAGTCCAGCTCGAACTGCCAAGCCATGCCAAAGAATGATGATGGATTAAACCCAGATCAGTTGACTGGGGGTGAGTGTTTGATTTGCTCAAACGCTCCGTCCATCATCCCCTTTGGTATCGCGGTGTTCACAGACAACACCACCGCCATGTGGTACTGCAACAAACAGGGCGGGGTGGGGTCCTGGACCCTATGTCAAGAGGCTCTCCACCTTTGGACATGGCTGGAACATCAAGGCATATCCCTGGTGGTTCAACACCTGGCAGGTTCTCTGAACGCCAGGGCGGACGAACTCAGCTGCAGATGCATGATGGATCACGAATGGCATCTTCACTCAGAGGTGGTTTCAGCAGCGGAGAGAGCCTTGGTTAGATCTATTCGCCACCGAAGAGAACGCGCAATGTCAGCAGTTCTGCGCATTGGAATTTCCAAGGCGGCACTCGCTAGGCGACGCTTTTCATCATGAGTGGAGTTGCGGTCTTCTATATGCCTTTCCGCCTATACCACTTCTGCCCAGAGTGCTGAAGAAGATCAAACGCGACCTGGCCCAAGTCATTATTGTGGCCCCGGATTGGGCACGAAGAGTCTGGTATCCCGAGCTATTACACATGGCCATCGATTCTCCAATCAGACTGCCTCTTCGGGAGGATCTTCTGTCGCAGCAGCAGGGGACGGTCCTCTACCCGAACCTGTCCAGCCTCCACCTCCTTGCGTGGAGATTGAGCGGCAACAGTTGACCGCTTTCGACCTTCCTCCCGAATGTAATGTTATCTTGGCAGCCAAGCGTCCCTCCACCAAAACAGTATATGCCTGTAGATGGAACAAGTTTGTTGCATGGTGCGCAGCAAACGCTGTGGATCCCTTTTCTGCCCCCTTTCAGAGGTTCTCCTCTTCATTCTTTCTTTGGCCCAGCAGGGCTCTGCTCTGGGCACTCTCAAAGGCTATCTTTCGGCCATTTGGCCGCCTGACCAGCCTTCTCTTTTCATGTCCCCCATTGTAAATCACTTTCTTAAGGGCATTACTCATTTATTTCCTCCAACTCCTTTCGTGATGCCACAGTGGGACTTGAACCTGGCTCTTACTTTTCTTATGTGTGCTCCCTTCGAGCCGCTACATAACTGTCCTGACACTTAAAACTGCCTTTCTGGTTGCCAATACCTCTGCTCGCAGGGTGAGTGAGCTACAAGCCCTTTCTTCTAAGCCTCCTTTCCTGGCTGTTCATTCGGACAAAGTTGTCCTCCGCACTAGGCCTTCTTTCCTTCCCAAAGTGGTTGCCTCTTTCCATACAGGACAGACCATCACTTTGCCCACCTTCTTTCCGCCTCCGCATCCTTCTAAAGAGGAAGAGAGGCTCCACCGTCTGGATCCAAAACGTGCGCTTTCCTTCTATCTGGATCGCATTAGACAATTCCGGGTGGATGACCAGCTCTTTATTGGTTATGTGGGCGCCAAGAAAGGTCGGGCCGTGCAAAAACGAACCATCTCCCGATGGGTCGTTCTTTGCATCAAGATCTGCTATTCCTTAGCGAAAAAGGAGCCTCCAGTGGGGTTGCGTGCCCATTCCACCAGGGCGACGGCAGCCACTACTGCTTTGGGACGTGGAGTCCCCCTTCTTGACATCTGCCAGGCAGCGACGTGCGCTTCGCTGCACACGTATACCAAACACTACTGCCTGGACAGCCAAGTCCGGAGGGACGGCTTCTTCGGCTGTTCGGTTCTCCAGGACTTTCTGGTGTGAACTTGGTTCGCAGACCCACCACCGGGGTTGGTATTGCTGGGTTATCTATTCTAAGGTGAGGAATCCATAACTAATTGTCTCTTTCAGATGAATAAGTTACTTACCTTCGGTAACGATATATGTGTAAGAGACATAGATTAGTTATGGATTCCTCCCCGCCCCACCCATACTCCCCGTTCTGCGAACTGACTTCTAGGGTAAGGTGTAAGGAAGTGGGTTTCTGTTGCAGTAACCCCCCCACTTTTTGCCAGACCACTGATGCACTTTGACTTGATGTGCCCTGGGTCCCTGCCAATCAGGTTCCCAGGGCCTGTGTTCTTTCCCCAAAACTGTACCCAATTGGCATCTCTGGCCACAGGTCAGCCCCTGGTAAATGGTACCACAGGTACCCAGGGCACTGTGACCAGGGAAGACCTCTAAGGGCTGCAGCACTTATTGTGCCGCCCTTAGAGGCCCTGTACCTTTACACACACACACTGCCTTTGCAGGCTGCGTGTTTTGGTGCAGAACAAAGTGAAGAGTCGACATGGCACGCACCTCTGTGGGCCATGCCTACAACCCACTGCCCTGGCATAGGTCAGTCACCCCTCTAGCTGGGTGCACTATACCAGTGGTGAGGGTACAGGTGCATGAGCCCTGTACCCCTACAGTGTCTAAGTCCATTCTTAGACATTGTAAGTGCAGAGCTGCCATTAAGAGTATATGGTGCTGGGAGTTTGTCATCACGAACTCCACAGCACCTTAATGGCTGCACTGAAAACTGAGAAGTTTGGTATCAAACTTCTCAGCACATTAAACCCACACTGATGCCAGTGTGGGATTTAATGAAAAATGCACACAGAGGGCATCTTTGAGATGCCCCCTGAAAACGACCAGCCTCTGGTGGGTTCCCTGACTGGTACACACCAGCCTGCCACCACGAGACATGTTTCTGGACCCCTAGGGTGGGAGCCTACGCTCCCTGAGCCCAGAAACAAAGCCTTTCCTGGGCGGAGGTGTACACACCTCCCCCAGGCCAGGAAGAGCCATCTGTGGCAGGGGAGCTTGAAAGGCCTGGCAGCCTTTGTAATGCGACCCCCCCAGCCTCTCCTGCTATCAGGAGCAGGCCCTCTTCCTGTCTCCCCTCCCTTTCGGCGGGAAGACAGGCGGGAAAACTAGCCAGCCCAGGAGGTGTGCCCACCTCTGCCAACTCCACCCCTCAGGTGGGGGAGGCGAGGTGAAGCCCACTCTCCAGTGCTCGCCATCTTGCAGATGGCAGGCACTCCCCAATCAGGACTAGGGATTGTGCTCACTCCCCCACGTGGGGTGAGCACACCAAAGGGTGTAGTCACCCTAAGGTCAGTAGCCCATTGGCTACTGACCTCAAGACCCCTAAAACGCCCCCTAAATACAGTATTTAGGGGGCAGCCCTGAACCAGGAAAGGAGATCCAGCCTACCAACAAGAAGAAAAGAAGAAGGACGAAGAGCCGTGCAGAGCTAACAAGAGGACGATGCCCGCTGACTTGGCCCCAGCCCTACAGGCCTGTCTCCCCTCGGACCTGCTTCTGCGAAATCCCGGCGTGTCCAGCAGCCAGCAACCTCACAAACCCCGGAGGACCTGCCTGCCTTCACTTCCAAGACTGTTTCTCCCGTGAACACCGGTCGTGTTTAAACTGCAGCTTCTGACTCCGGCCGGACACCGCGAATCCAGCCCACTCTGCACCCGCCGAACCCGGCCCGAGCTCGAGTGGAAAAACACCACAAGAAGGTCACCCCGGCGATCCTGACCTGAGATCCGGCGACTCCTGACCTGCCTCAAGCCTCCAGACGACACCTGCAGCCTCAATCCAGAGGCCCCCCTCTACCGCGACCAGAGCGGGTAAGAAAATCCGACCCTAAAAGGCACCCCTGCCCCACGGCCTTGTGTGCCCCAACCAACGGTGCCTAACCAAGCCAAGACATCCCAACTTACCCCTCGAAGTGGTGGTCGCACCTAGAAGGTCCTCGCCCCCGAGCCTGCAGTGCTTCTTCAAACCGGAGGCTCTCCATAGAAAACAACAGGGCGTCCGACGTCGAAACAGCACTCTGCACCCGGCCGCCCCAGTGCCGCTGAGGGTGCACCTTTTGTGCCTACTTGTTTCCCCTTTTGCCCTGACCTAAACCCTAGGAGCTTTGCTCCCTCAACCCAGTGGGCTGCTTGCCAGCAGCCACCAACCGGAGACCCCCTATCCTCAATAGGATAACATTGGGCCTCAACACTCTGCACCCGGCCGCCCTAGTGCCACTGAGGGTGCAACAACAGTGCATCACTGACCCTGGGAGACCCCTGAGTCTGACCCCAGAACCCTAACTCCAAAGACCGAATACTTACCTCGAAACCGATAACCTGTTTTCCCTCATAGGATAACATTGACACTTTTTCTCCCAAAAGTTTCTAAGTGTCGACTTTTGAAAACTAAGAATATTCTTTAAAAATCGCACAAATAACCTAAACGAATTTTCTCAACTATTTGCAGGAAAGGTCCCAGTGCTGAATCTAGGTATCCAGCACTGAGTAGGAAAAGTACCGTAAAAGTAACTTACCTGTGAATTGAATTTCCTTCCATAGGATAACATTGGTGGTTCTATGTGAAAAAGTTTGTCTCAACTTTTGAAATACAAGAATATTCTTTAAAAATCGTACATCTAACTAAAACGCATTTTCTCAACTGTTTTCAGGAAATATCCCTGTGCTGAATCTAGGATCCAGCACTGTGTTAGAAAATGTAATCCGAAAAGTAACTTACCTGCAATTTACAGGAAAAGCCTATGTATTTCAATGTACTGGTCCAAAAAGTTTCGAAGTGTGGACTTTTGAAATCTGAAAATATTCTCTAAAAATCGTACAAACTACAAAAACGTAATTACTTACCTGTTTTAAGTAAATGTCCCAGTGCTGAATCTAGGAGACCAGCACTGGATTACAAAAGTAACGCAAAAGTAATATCTGTAAGAGACATTAGTTAGTGATAGATTCCTTACCTTAGAATATCCCCAGGCGTCAGACTGGATACGGAAAGTTTTTCGTCAGCAGTACCCCTGCGCGTCGGCAGGTGGTGTTGTGCGGCTCCATGTTCGTCGCTGGCGTCGTAAGCGCCGAGATGACGTCACGGAGACTACTTAGGCGCCACCCATGCGCGCTGACGTCAGTTCTTTCTTTTTCCACGCCAGCAAGCGCAGATCCGGTTAGAACACGTACCCTAGTAATTTTTTGACTATTTTCTTTTTGGGACTTTGTCCTACTTCTTTTGAGTCTTTGACTCCTGGTGCCACGCAGGGATGCCTCGGTTTAAATCCTGCAGGGCCTGCCGCCGTACGATGTCGGTGGCTGACCCCCATGGCGTCTGTTTCTACTGTCTGGAGCGCGACCATGACTTCCGGTCATGTTCCGACTGTCTGGCCATGGCTCCGAAGGCTTTGCGGGACCGGTCCCGAAAGCTGCTGGAGGCCCGACAGTCGTCTCCGCGCCGTTCGAGGACCAGGGGTTGCTCGAGGGACCGACCGCGGAGCCATCATCATCGCTCCTCGGGGTCCACGTCTTCACCCTCGGAATCGGGTAAGAGACGTCACAAGTAACCGTCGAAGAAGCGCGTACGCTCTCCGACCTCCCCCCCGTCGGTCTCCGGACGCAGACGAGGGGGCCAGGGGTCCTTCCCCCACAGCTCCGTTGGAACCTGTGAGTCCCGCGCCCTACCCGCCCTACCGGGTCCGTCGGAGGCTCCGGCCCAGGTGCAAGAGTTTCTTGCCGCCATGGGCTGCCTTTTCAGGCCTAGGGCTCCCGCCGGCACGCCTTCGGGCCCCACGGTCCCTATTGAGGGCCCTTGCCTGCCACGGCTCCGCCGCCGGCGGCTCCGGCCCCGGCGCCGCATGGTCTTCCGCCGGCGGCTCCGGCCCCGGCGCCCCCTGTGGCTCCGTTCCCGGCACCGCACTGGGTTCCGTCGTCCCACCTCCTACTTGGGACATGGAGCCGGATCGGCGCCGTTCCCGGCGCCATTGGAGCGGAAGACTCGGAGGATGCAGGTGGCCTTGACCTCTCCTCTGAGCCTGGGTTTGTGTCTCCTCCCACTGTCATGGAGGAAAGCGCCACATACACTGTGGTGCTCCGTAGAGCAGCTGAGGCTCTTGACCTTAACCTGCCTACTGTTACCCTCAAAACTAACCTCCTTACTGAAGTGCTTCAGCCGGCGGCAAGTTCCATAGAACCTCTGCTTCCATTCAATGAGGCCTTGACGGATGTTTTGATGGGCACTTGGTCTAGGCCAGCCACAGGGTTTCCTGTGGATAAAAACGTGGCCAGGCGCCACCGCCCGGCACCGGGTGACCCTGCCCTTTTGACAACTCATCCGACACCGGAGAGCCTGGTCATTCAGGCCTCCACTTCCCAAACTGCATTCCCTGCCGCTCCGCCAAATACGGAATCGAAAAAGCTGGAGCAGTTTGGCAAAAAGTTGTTTTCCTCTGCCAGCCTGAGGCTGCGGTCAGTAAACACCGCATGCCTCTTGGGCCGCTATTATCACGCTGTGTGGGACACGGTGGCGCAAACTCTGCCCCAGTGCCCGGAGGGGGTTCGGGCTGTACTTTCCCAAGCTGTTGCGGAGGGGAAGGATGCCGCGAAGTTCGCCATTCGGTGTGGGTTGGACACCGCGGACTCTTTGGGGTTAGCCATCTCCACGACGGTGGCCTTGCGGCGACACGCCTGGCTGCGGGCCACGGGGTTTTCGGGGGATGTCCAGCGTTCCCTCATGGACATGCCTTTTGATGGTACTCACCTGTTTGGCGATAAGGCAGACAGTGCGCTGGAGGGTTTTAAGGACTCTCGTGTTACAGCCAAGTCCTTGGGTCTCTCCACCACACGCCCGGCCACATCTACCTTTCGTTCCTTTCGTGCCACAGAAGGGGAGCCCCTACACGTCCGTTCAGCCAGAGGCCTGCGCAGAACTAACCTCAGCGCGGCCGCGGTGGCCGCTGTGGCGGCACAGGGGGCCAGCGTGCGGGTCAGTCCACCTCCGCTCCCACAGCATCCGCCTCAAAGCCTTCCTAGTCCGAGCTTTGGGGTGCACCCCACGCCAGTGGGCGGCAGGATTCAACATCGCCTCCCCCACTGGCACTCTGTCACTTCGGACAGGTGGGTGCTGCAAATCGTCTGAAGGGGCTACTCCCTCCCCTTCCAGTCTGTCCCCCCCGGCCATGCCACCTCAGTTCCACCGCATGTCGGGGGATCACTTGGAGCTTCTCCGACAGGAAGTCACGGCCCTCTTGGCCAAGGGGGCCATCCAGCGCGTTTCTGGGCCAGAAGTAGGACATGGTTGTGATTCCCACTACTTTCTGGTCCCCAAAAAGGAGAAAGGGGGCCTGCGCCCCATCTTGGACCTCAGGAACGTCAATCGCTTCCTCCGGAAGGAGAAGTTCAAAATGTTGACTCTGGCTCAGGTCTTGGCTGCCCTCGACCCTGGAGAATGGATGGTAGCGTTGGACTTGCAGGACGGATATTTTCACGTTCCCGTCCTGCCGGCCCACCGGCGTTACCTGCGCATGGTAGGCCAGGAGCATTTTCAGTTTGCCGTGCTCCCCTTCGGCCATACAAGCGCCCCTCGCGTGCTCACGAAACTGATGGCGGTGGTCGCAGCTCATCTGCGCAGGTCAGACTACGGCCGACCTCCTGCATTTGCTGGGGTTCTCCATCAACGTGCCGAAGTCGCACCTGAGTCCCTCTCAGAAGCTCCCCTTCATCGGAGCAGTTCTGGTTTCGACGCAGTTTCGGGTTTATCCTCCTGAGCAGCGAGTCCGGGTTATTCAGGCTATGATTCCGATCTTTCGGCCTCTATCCCGGGTTTCTGTCAGGATAACCCTCCGGCTCCTGGGCCTGATGGCCTCCTGCATTCTGCTAGTGCAACATGCCAGGTGGCATATGCAGGCTCTGCAGTGGGACCTGAAGTTCCAGTGGGCACAGCATCAGGGCAACCTGTCCGTTCCTGTCCAGATCTCGGAGGGCACTGCACGACAATTGCAGTGGTGGCTCACGAATCGCGATTGGGCCAATGGCAAATCCTTCTCCCTTACCCAACCGGAGCACACAGTGGTGACGGACGCGTCCCTCCTGGGATGGGGCGGCCACTTGGGAGAGGCGGGGATCAGAGGCCTCTGGTCTCCGGCGGAGTCCCGGCTCCATATCAATATTTTGGAGCTTCGGGCGATCAGACTTGCACTGGAGGCATTCCTTCCCTCTGTCCGGGGTAGTGTAGTGCAGGTGTTCACGGACAACACCACCGCCATGTGGTATTGCAACAAACCGGGCGGGGTAGGGTCATGGCCCCTATGTCAGGGGGCTCTGCGCCTCTGGACATGGCTGGAACATCAAGGCATTACCTTGGTGGTTCAACACCTGGCAGGTTCTCTGAATGCCAGGGCGGACGACCTCAGCCGCCGGTGCTTGATGGATCACAAATAGCGTCTGAACTCGAACGTGGCGCAAGGTCTCTTTCTGCAGTGGGGAGAGCCCTGGTTAGATCTATTCGCCACCGAAGAGAACGCGCAATGTCATCAGTTCTGCGCGTTGGAATTTCCAAGGCGGCACTCGCTCGGCGACGCTTTTCGTCGCGAGTGCAGCTGCGGTCTGTTGTACGCCTTTCCGCCTATACCACTTCTGCCCAGACTCCGGATTGGGCGCGAAGATACTGGTATCCCGAGCTACTCAACATGGCGATCAATCCCCCAATCTGACTGCCTCTTCGGGAGGATCTTCTGTCGCAGCAGCAGGGGACGGTCCTCCACCCGAACCTGTCCAGCCTCCACCTCCATGCGTGGAGATTCAGCGGCGACAGTTCACAGCTTTCGCTCTTCCTCCCGAAGTCTGTGATGTCATTCTGGCAGCCAGGCGTCCCTCCACTAAGACGGTATACGCCTGCAGATGGCACAAGTTTGTGGCATGGTGCACAGCTAAGTCTGTGGATCCCCTTTCTGTCGCTCTTTCTGAGGTCCTTCTGTTCCTGCTCTTCTTGGCCCAGCAGGGCTCTGCTCTGGGCACTATCAAAGGTTATCTTTCTGCCATCTCAATCAATCAATCAATCACGGCATTTATAGAGCGCGCTACTCACCCGGGAGGGTCTCAAGGCGCTGGGGGAGGGGGTAAGTTACTGCTCGAACAGCCAGGTCTTGAGCTGCTTCCTGAAGGAGAGATGGTCCTGGGTTCGCCGAAGGTGAGTGGGGAGGGAGTTCCAGGTCTTGGCTGCCAGGTAGGAGAAGGATCTTCCTCCGGCGGTGGTTCTGCGGATGCGTGGTACGGTGGCGAGGGCGTGGCTGGTTGATCGTAGCTGGCGTGTGGGCGTGTAGAAGGTCATGCGGTCGTTGAGGTACTTTGGGCCCAGGTCGTGGAGGGCCTTGTGTGCGTGGGTGAGGAGTCTGAACGTTATTCTCTTGCTGACGGGGAGCCAGTGCAGGTCTCTCAGGTGTCCGGTGATGTGGCTGTGTCGGGGGATGTCCAGGACGAGTCGTGCGGAGGCGTTCTGGATGCGCTGGAGTCTTTTTGAAGTTTGGCTGTGGTTCCGGCGTAGAGGGTGTTCCCATAGTCCAGTCGGCTGGTGACGAGTGCCTGGGTGACGGTCTTCCTGGTTTCAGTGGGGATCCATCTGAAGATCTTGCGGAGCATGCGCAGGGTGTTGAAGCATGAAGATGAGACGGCGTTGACTTGTCTGGTCATCGACAGGGAGGAGTCCAGGATGAAGCCCAGGTTGCGTGCGTGGTCCGTTGGCTTGGGCGCGGTGCCCAGGGCCGGGGGCCACCAGGAGTCGTCCCAGGCGGAGGGTGATGAGCCCAGGATGAGGACTTCCGTCTTGTCTGAGTTCAGTTTAAGGCGGCTGTTCCTCATCCAGTCGGCGACGTCTCTCATCCCGTCGTGTAGGTTGGCTCTGGCGGTGGTGGGGTCGTTGGTGAGGGAGAGGATCAGCTGGGTGTCGTCGGCGTAGGAGATGATGTTGAGGTTGTGTCGGCGTGCGATGGCTGCGAGGGGGCTCATGTAGACGTTGAAGAGGGTTGGGCTGAGTGAGGATCCCTGTGGAACGCCGCAGATGACTTCGGTGGCTTCGGATCTGAACGGGGGAGGCGGACTCTCTGGGTTCTTCCGGCGAGGAACGAGATGATCCATTCCAGTGCTTTCTCTCGGATTCCGATGTTGCTGAGGCGCTTCACTAGGATGCGGTGGCAGACGGTGTCGAACGCCGCGGAGAGGTCCAAGAGGATGAGGGCAGCTGTTTCCCCGTTGTCGGTTAGGGTTCTGATGTCGTCGGTGGCTGCGATAAGGGCGGTCTCGGTGCTGTGGTTGGCCCGAAACCCGGACTGCGAGGGGTCGAGGATCCATTCGTCTCGAGGAAGGCGGCAAGCTGTCTGTTGACGGTCTTCTCGATGACTTTGGCCGGAAACGGAAGGAGCGAGATGGGACGGTAGTTCTTAAGGTCGGTGGGGTCCGCCGTTGGTTTCTTCAGGAGGGCGGTAAGCTCGGCGTGCTTCCAGCTCTCCGGGAAGGTGGCGGTGTGGAAGGAGGAGTTGATGATGTCCCGGAGATGGGGTGCGATGGTGGCGTCGGCTTTGTTGAAGACGTGGTGTGGGCAGGGGTCGGTTGGTGATCCGGAGTGGATGGAGTTCATCGTGCGGGTGGTGTCTTCGGTGCTGATCGGGGTCCAGTTGCAGAGGGTGGTGGTGGCGGGCGTTGGTTCGGCGGTAGCCTTTCTCAGGCTTCCAGATCAGCCTTCTCTCTTTAAGTTCCAGGTTGTTAACCGTTTTCCAAAAGGCATTGCACACACGTTTCCTCCCGTGCCTTTCATAATGCCTCAATGGGACTTAAATCTGGTCTTGACCTATCTGATGTGCGCTCCTTTTGAGCCCCTTCATAACTGTCCTTTACGTCTTCTTACTCTCAAGATGGCTTTCCTGGTAGCTATCACCTCTGCCAGAAGAGTGAGTGAGCTCCAGGCTCTTTCTTCTAAACCTCCTTTCCTTTCTGTTCATCCGGACAAGGTGGTTTTAAGGACCCGTCCTTCTTTCTTGCCAAAGGTTGTCACACCCTTCCACATCGGGCAGACCATCACTTTGCCCACCTTCTTTCCGCCTCCGCATCCTTCAAAAGAGGAAGAGAGGCTCCACCGTCTGGACCCAAAACGTGCGCTCTCGTTCTATCTGAAGCGCACACAACCGTTCCGGGTGGATGACCAGCTCTTTATTGGCTACGTGGGCGCCAAAAAAGGTCAGGCCGTGCACAAACGCACCATCTCTCGGTGGGTCGTTTTGTGCATTGAAGCGTGTTACTCGGCTTAAATGGAGCCTCCTGTGGGGCTGCGTGCCCTTTCTACCAGGGCCATGGCAGCCACTACTGCCTTTGGACACGGCGTTCCCTTGCAGGATATTTGTCAGGCAGCCACGTGTGCCTCGCTGCACACATTTACCAAGCATTACTGCCTTGACAGTCCAGTCCGGAGAGTCGGCTTCTTTGGCCGTTTTGTTCTCCGTGACTTTCTGGTGTAATATATTCGCAGACCCACCACCGGGGTTGGTATTGCTGGGGTATCTATTCTAAGGTAAGGAATCTATCACTAATGTGTCTCTTTCAGATGCACAAGTTACTACTTGTGTAACAATATATCTGTAAGAGACATTAGTTAGTGATAGATTCCTTACCGCCCCACCCATCCTCCCCGTTCTGCGAACTGATTCTAGGGTTAAGGTCATCCCTTTCAGGGACCTAGTTTCATGGCATCAGTGGTCAGTTTCTTGCATGGCTCTGCGTTCCTGGCGCGGAAAGTCGTGTACAGAACTGACGTCAGCGCGCATGGGTGGCGCCTAAGTAGTCTCCGTGACGTCATCTCGGCGCTTACGACGCCAGCGACGAACGCGGAGCCGCACAACGCCACCTGCCGACGCGCAGGGGTACTGCTGACGAAAAACGTTCCGGATCCAGTCTGACGCCTGGGGATATTCTAAGGTAAGGAATCTATCACTAACTAATGTCTCTTACAGATATATCGTTACACAAGTAGTAACTTGTGCTTTACCTGCATTTACCTTAAAAGCCATTCATTTCAATGTACTGCATTTACTAAGTATTGCAACCTTCTGCATCCCCTGTAAATCAAATCAAGTACAATCTTCATTGCTTTTTAAAACTGTGTACAACAAGTAACTTATTACTGAAAAGAATTGAATGCTTACCTGTATCAGGCTTGCTTGGTTCTAAAATAAAATAACAGTATATTTTTTATACAAAAATAATTGGCCTAGAGTTCAGTTCTTGAGTGTGTGAATTCATTTGCTGACTGTGTACATCAAATGCTTAACACTGTCCTCTGATACTGCCTTACTGCTCGACCAAGCTACCACTATTAGAGAGTAAGGTTCTATCTAACTTTAACCTCTGCCTACCTCTGGAGTCACCTGGACCCTATACACACTATACCTCATTTTGGTGTAGTGTATATAGAGCCAGTTTCTTACATAAGGGACTTCCTTTCAGGGCCCAAGTTTTCGTGCACCAGCGGTCAGTGTCTTGCATGGCTCTGCGCTTCTGGCGTGGAATGTCGTGTAAAGAACTGACAGCGCGTGAGCGCAGCGTCTAAGTAGATATCGCGAAGTCATTCCGGCGACCACGACGCCAATGACGAACACGGAGTCGACCGACGCCACCTATCGACGCGCAGAGGTACTGCTGAGGAAACAATTCTCCGGATCCAGTCTGACGTCTGGGGGTAATTCTAAGGTGAGGGATCCATAACTAATCTATGTCTCTTACAGATATATTGTTACCAAAGGTAAGTAACTTGTTCAATTGGCTGGGACCCCTCTTCAAGATAGAGGGGTCTGAGATGTGCGCTTCACCTCGCCACCCCCACCTGAGGGGTGGGGTTGGCATAGGCGGGCACACCTCTGCTCCTGACTCTGTTTTCCACTGATTCTCCACCCAAAGTAGGGGTCATAACCGGTGGGAGCCAGTTGCTGGGGGCAGTAAAAGGCCGGGACAGCTTACAAAGGTGGCAGGCCTTTGAACCTTCCCCTTAGTGGACCCATCCCAACCTGGGGGAGGAGGCATGACACCTCTGTCCAGGATGGGCTTTGTTTCTGGACCCAGAGAGCGGAGGCTCTCTAACCAGGGGTGCAGAAAACTGTCTGCTGGTGGCAAATGGCAGGCAGCCATTCAGGAACCACACCAGGGCTGGTCGTTTTTCAGGGGGCAGCGCTAAGATGCCCTATGAGTTTTTTTTACATTAAATCCCACACTGGCATCAGTGTAGGTTTAATGTGCTGAGAAGTTTGCAACCAAACGTCCCAGTTTTCAGTAAAGCCATTATGGAACTGTAGAGTTCATAATGACCAACTCCCAGACCATATATTCTTTATGGCTTTACTGCACTTACAATGTCTGAGAATGGACTTAAACACTGTAGGGGTATAGTGCTCATACACCTGTACCGTCACCTGTGGTCTAGTGCACCCTGCTAGAGGGGTGGCTTACCTAGGCCATAGACAGTGGATTGCAGGTATCGCACACAGGGATGTGTGCCATGTCGACTTTTCACTTTTCTGTTCACCAAAGCACGCAGCCTGCAATGGCAGTGTGTGGGTGTTAGGGTACAGGGAGCCTAAGGGTGGCACAATAGGTGCTGCAGCCCATAGAGGCCTTCCCTGGTCACAGTGCCCTTGGTACCCATGGTACCTTTTACAAGGGGCTTACCAGTGACCAGAGATGTGCCAATTGGGAGTACAAAGGTACAGCTTTGGGAAAGAACACAGGCCCTGAGAACCTGATTTGCAGTGACCCAGGGCACATCAAGTCAAAATGCATCAGATGTCGGGCAAAAAGTGGGGTGTAACCATGTAAAGAGGGGCACTTACCTACACTTACCACGGTTAATCAGCAGCACTGACAAGATCTCAAAGTCGTCTAGAATGCGCATCAGGATCTCAAGGGATTCCCGAGCGGAGCTAAGGTAAAACAGAGCCTCATTCGCGTATAATGATATATCTGATAGAGACTTCTAGCTGCAGATTCCTTACCTTTGAATTTCCCAGGCGTCGGTCTGGATCCGGAAACTTTTGCTGAGCAATACCCCTTGCACGCACCGTCGGGTGTCTCTATTCGGCTCCGCATGGCGTAGTCGGTGTCGGTAGCATCGGTTTCAACATCGCGGTACCTATATAGGCGCCACCCAGGCACGTGTACGTCAGTTATTTTCTTTACGCGCCAGTTAAGCACCGATCCGGGAAGAGCTACCTCTCTGTCGCTTTTTGACAGGTTTTTACTCGACTTTTGTCGAACTCGAATTTTTTTCCATCTTCGTGTGCGAGGGATGTCTTCGAGGAGACAGGTTTCAAGCCGTGCGGTGCCTGCCACCGCATGATGTCGGTTACCATCCCCCACCTCGTCTGTCTTTGGTGTCTCGAGCGCGACCACGACTCAAAGTCGTGCTCGGACTGCAGGCCAATGCTTCGAAGCTTTGAGGGAGTGGGCGATGAAGCTCCTTGCAGCCCGGCAGTCGACACCGATCAAGGAAGAGGTCGCAGGACCGCTCCCAGAGCCCTAAGTCCTCTTCGTCCCACTCGAGGTCCTCGGGACACTTGGGGAAGAGGCATGAGAAGAAGAAGAAGTCCAAGCGGACTTGATCTTCACCTCAGCTGTTGTCCGTCGATGAGAGAGGTACGGAGCACCAACTCTCTAGGCACGGTTCCGCTGAGCCTAGGTCGACTTCCGCCTTCCTCCCTTTCTGGGAGCCGGAGCGACCCCCGCTCAGATAAGAGTTTTACTTGGCGTTCTCTCTGGCCCTGCGGGGTCGGAAGAGGTCCCATCGGGTTCGATGCCTTCTGCTCCAGCCATGGCGCCGGTGGGGCCTCATGGATCCGATCTGGGTCATCGCCGGTCGTGCCAACGTGACCTCCTCTGGCATCGGACCCGGTGCCTGCGGCGGCACCGGTTCCAGCCCCATCCTCATCCCTGATGACATGGAGCCGGAACTACGTCGATCGACGCAGATTCCGTCGCTGATTGAACCCATGGGTTCTATGTTGTTGCCTGAGCAGTTTGAGGATGTGCTAGGCTCAGGAGAGGAATGGGAGCAGCCTATGCACACTCTGGAACACCAGGATGACTCTGAGAAGCAGTTGGACTGGTATGGGGAAGTTGCGGAAGCCAGTGGACTGGACACTTCTCCAGATACTGGCATGCTCTCTCCGCCAACAGTGGCTACGAAGGAGGTGGCATCCTATGCCATGGTGGTAAAAATGGCAGCTGAGGTCCTTGGACTAGAACTGGCCTCAGATCAGGTCCGGACTAATCTCCTGACCGAAGTACTTCAACCTGGGGCTTCCACTAAGGAAC
This sequence comes from Calotriton arnoldi, assembly GCA_963921515.1. NCBI lineage: Eukaryota > Metazoa > Chordata > Amphibia > Caudata > Salamandridae > Calotriton > Calotriton arnoldi. The sequence goes on from CAWUFW010007904.1 coordinate 213,611, forward strand.
CCCTTTTGCCCTTTAATGAGGCACTTACAGACGTTCTTCTAGGCACCTGGTCCCAGCCTAGCACAGCGAATCCAAGAGGTTGGATGCATTTGGGAAGAACGTGTTTACTTCCTCCAGCCTGGCATTGCGGTCGGTGAATACTGAATGCTTATTGGGCCGTTTCTCCCACTCCCTTTGGGAGACGGTTGCACAAGCACTGCCACAAGTCCCGGAGGAGGCCCGGGCTGTGCTCTCACAAGCAGTCAAGGATGGGAGTGATGCAGCAAAATTCACCATACGGTGTGGCCTAGATACGACGGATTCACTGGGCAGATCGATTTCAACGACAGTGGCCTTAAGGCGCCACGCCTGGCTTAGGACAACTGGCTTCTCGGGCGATGTCCAGGCCAATTTGATGGACATGCCCTTTGATGGAACCCGTCTTTTTGGGGAAAAGGCAGATTCGGCCCGGGTCAGCTTCAAGGACTCTCGAGCTACGGCCAGATCCTTGGGCCTCTCCTCTACTCCTTGTGGCCAGTCTTCCTTTCGCCCCTTTTGTGGCAATGGAAGGGATTTCCAGCTGCGTCAGCCCTATCCCAGCCACCGTCCTGCACAGACTGCCCAAGCCATGCGAGGACGTGGACGCAGTGCATTCCAATCCAGGAGTGGAGGCCATAAGTAGTCTGCCACCCTCCCTCCCCCCCCACCCACCCCCCGGCAGCCGCAGCCTCCAAGCACTCCTAGTCTTAGTCTACAAGACCACACTACCCCAGTTGGCGGGAGAATTTGTCACCATCTCCCCCACTGGAGATCCATAACATCAGACAAGTGTGTCTTGCAGATCATTCATGAGGGCTATTCTCTGCCTTTCCTTTCTTTTCCACCTCCCATTCTGCCAAATCAGGAACGGCTGACGGAGGATCATCTGAAATTGCTCCAGGAGGCTCTCTTGCCCAAGGGAGATATAGTAAGGGTCCAGGTTTCAGAAGTAGACAGTGGTTGTTATTCCCGCTACTTTCTGATTCCGAAGAAGAACAAAGGGTTGCGGCCCATTTTAGATCTTCGGACCGTCAATCTCTTCCTCAAGAAGGAGAATTTCAAGATGCTCACTCTAGCTCAGGTTTTGTCTGCCCTAGACCAGGAAGACTGGATGGTAGCGTTGGACCTGCAGGATGCGTATTTTCACATCCCCATCCTGCTGGGTCACTTGCAGTTCAAGGTAGGCCGCGAGCACTTTCAGTTTTCCGTGCTCCTGTTCGGCCTTACCAGTGCCCCTCGGGTGTTCATCAAGGTGATGGCAGTAGTCACAGCTCATATGTGCAGGTTAGTGGTGTCAGTCTTCCCCTACCTCGACGACTGGCGTTTGTAGGAAGCTGGCTCTGTATATACCATACCAAAGTGAGGTATAGTGTGCACAGAGTCCAGTGGATCCCCAAAGGTAGGCAGAGGTAAAGTTAGATAGCACCTCACTCTCTATTTGTGGTAGTGTGGTCGAGCAGTAAGGCAGTATCAGAGGACAGTGTTAAGCATTTGTTGTACACACTCAGTCAGCAAATGAATTCACACACTCAAAGACTGAACTTCAGACCAATTGTTTTTGTATGAAAATATTCTTTTAGTTATTTTATTTTCTAGAACCAAGCAAGCCTGGCACAGGTAAGCAATAAATGCTTTACAGTAGTAATGCAGTTTGTAAACAGTTTGAATTGAAATTGTATATGCACTTTGTTTTGACTTACAGTATGGTTTCAGAGAAATGCAATACTTTGTAAATACAGTACATAGACTTGAATGGGCTTTTCAGTAAAATTACAGGTGTTACTTTTGAGATTACTTTTCTTACTCAGAGCAGTATACCTGGATACTACTCTGGGACATTTCCTGCAAACAGGTAAGTAAAATCGTTTTTGTTAGTTAGTGCAATTTTAAAGAATTTCTATGGGGCCGATTCACAGAACTAATCTGAGACAAAATCCTAAACTTACTACTTTTGGTATTCACGGAAGGCATTTGTAGTGGTAAAGTTAGTAGTCCTAACTTTACTACTACTAAATGCCTTCTGTGAATACCAAAAGTAGTAAGTTTAGGATTTTGTCTTAGTTAGTAGTAGTAGTTAGTAGTCCTAACTTTCCTACTACTAAATGCCTTCTGTGAATACCAAAAGTAGTAAGTATAGGATTTTGTCTTAGTTAATAGTAGTAAAGTTAGTAGTCCTAACTTTACTACTACTAAATGCCTTCTGTGAATACCAAAAGTAGTAAGTTTAGTATTTTGTCTTAGTAGTAAAGTTAGTAGTCCTAACTTTACTATAGCCTTATAGCCCGCCGTAGCGGGCTATACCGGCTATTAAAGGCCCGCTGCAGCGTTAAAGGCCCGAGCCGAAGGCGAGGGACTTTAACAAGGCAGCGAGACTTTAATAGCCGGTATAGCCCTGCTACGAAGGGCTATAAGGCTATTAGAACATTCTGCCACTAGAGGGCAGAATGTTCTAACAAATTAAACAAAGGCTTCAGGGAGCGCGAGGGATTGGAATCCCTCAGGCTCCCTGAAGCCTTTGTTCACAGCCACAAAGAAGCATTGGAATGTTGGAGCTCCGGGCTTATACCAGCAATTATAAGCCCGGAGCACTCCATTGTTTTCAATGGAGCTTCCAACATTCCAATGTTCTAATACTACTAAATGCCTTCTGTGAATACCAAAAGTAGTAAGTTTAGGATTTTGTCTCAGATTAGTTCTGTGAATCGGCCCCTTAGGGTTTTCAAACTCCACACTTAGAAACTTTTCCAAGAAAACAGTCAATGTTATCCTATGGAGGAAAATAGTGTTATCGGTTTGGAGGTAAGTATTTGGTAGTGGGAGTTGAGGTTCTGGGGGTAGACTCAGGGGTCCCCCAGGGTCAAGGATGCACTCTAGTTACACCCTCAGCGGCACTAGGGCGGCCGGGTGCAGAGTGCTGAAGCCCAATGTTATCCAATGGGGGATAGGGGGCCTCCAGTTGGTGGCTGCTGGCAAGCAGGCCACTGGGTTGTGGGAGCAAAGCTCCTGGACTTTAGCTCGGGGCAAATGGGGAAACAAAGTAGCACCAAAGGTGCACCCTCAGCGGCACTAGGGCGGCAGGGTGCTGTTTCGACGTCGGGCGCCCTGTTGTTTTCAATGAGGAACCTCCGGTTTGCTAAGGCACTGCAGGCTTGGGGACGAAGGTCTTCTGGGTGCAACCACCAATTCGAGAGGTAAGTTGGGAAGTTAGGGGTTGGTTAGGCACGGTCGGTTTGGGCACACAAGGCCATGGGGCGTCGGGTGCAGGGCTGCCTTTTGGGGTCGGATCTTCTTACCAGCTCCTGGTCGCGGTTGGGGGGACCTTCTGGATTTAGGCTGCAGGCGGATCTTGGGTCAGGATCGCCAGGGTGACCTCCTTGTGGTGTTTGCCCACTCGAGCTCGGGCTGTGGACGGCGGGTGCAGAGTGGGGCGGATCCGCAGTGTCCGGCTGGAGCCAGAGTTTGCAGATGAACAAATCCGGTGTTCACGGGAGACAAAGTCTTTGTGCTTGCAGGCAGGCAGGTCCTCCGGGGTTTTCGAGGTTGCTGGCTGCAGGACACACCGGGATTTCGCAGGAGCAGGTTCGAGGGGGAGACAGGCCGGTAGGGCTGGGGCCAAGTCAGTAGGCGTCTTCCTCTTGTTGGCTGCTGCACTGCTGTTCGGTCCTTCTTCTTGTTGCAGTTTCTTCTTGTCTACTTGTCAGAGGAAGCAAGGTTCAGGGGTGCCCCTAAATACTATATTTAGGGGCGTTACAGGTAGGTAAAAGGCAGGGACCAATGGGTCCCTTGCCTGGGGTGGGTACACCCTCTATTATGCCACCCTCCAGTGGGATGGGGGCATGAGCCTGTCCCTGGTTGGCTGAGTCCCCCCATCTTCAAGATGGTGTGGACTGAGAGTTGTGCTTCACCTCGCCTCCCCCACCTGAGGGGTGGGGTTGGCAGAGGTGGGCACACCTCTCTTCCTCACTTGTTTTCCCGCCGGTTCTCCCGCCCAAAGTGGGGGTCAGAACCAGTGGAGACCAGTTGCTGAAAGCAGCAAGTGGCCTGGGGAAGCTCACAAAGGCGGCAAGCCTTTGAAGCTTCCACTTCGTGAACCCTGCCCATCCTGGGGGAGGAGGCTTGGCACCTCATCCAAGGATGTGCATTGTTTCAGGCCCCAGAGAGCAGCAGGCTCTCGACCCAGGGGTCCAGAAACGTGTCTGGTGGTGGCAGCTGAAAGCAGCCACTCAGCCTGGACACTAGTGGTGGGTTAGTTTTCAGGGGGCATGTCTAAGATGCCCTCTGTGTGCATTTTTCATTAAATCCCACACTGGCATCAGTGTGGGTTTAATGTGCTGAGAAGTTTGATACCAAACTTCTCAGTTTTCAGTTTAGCCATTATGGTGCTCTGGAGTTCGTAATGACAAACTCCCAGCACCATATACTCTTAATGGCAGCACTGCACTTACAATGTCTAAGAATGGACTTAGACACTGTAGGGGTACAGGGCTCATGCACCTGTACCCTCACCACTGGTATAGTGCACCCAGCTAGAGGGGTGACTGATCTATGCCAGGGCAGTGGGTTGTAAGCATGGCACACAGAGATGTGTGCCATGTCGACTCTTCACTTTGTTCTGCACCAAAACACGCAGCCTGCAAAGTGTGTAAGGGTACAGGACCTCTAGGGTGGCACAATATGTGCTGCAGCCCTTAGAGGCCTTCTCTGGTCACAGTGCCCTGGGTACCTGTGGTACCATTTACCAGGGGCTGACCTGTGGCCAGAGATGCCAATTGGGTTTAGGCTTCAATGCAGTTTTTAGGGAAAGAACGTTAGGCCCTGGGTACCTGATTAGCAGGAGCCCAGGGCACACTCAGTCAAAGCACATCAGCAATTCAGCAAAAAGTGGGGGCAACCATGCAGAAAGAGGGCACTTTCTCACAGCGTTTGAAGGCGTTTTCGCCCCAGGCAGTAGTCTCCCACCTTCAGACTACGGCGGACCTCCTGCATTCGCTGGGGTTCTCTATAAACGTGCCAAAGTCACACCTGCCTCCTTCTCAGATCCTCCCTTTCAGCAGAGCAGTTCTGGACACAGTGCAGTTTCGGGCCTATCCTCCCGAGCAGCGAGTCCAGGATATTCAGGTTATGATTCCGATGTTTCAGGCTCTATCCTGGATTTTGGTGAGACTGACTCTGAGGCTGTCGGGCCTCATGACCTCCTGTATCCTGTTGGTAAAGCATGCCAGGTGGTGTATGCGGGCTCTGCAGTGGGACCTGAAGTTGCAGTGGGCACAGCATCGAGGAAATGTCACCGACATGGTCCAGATCTCGGAAGGAACTGCAAGAGATCTGCAGTGGTGGTTGACGAACCGCGATTAGGTCAACGGCAGACCCCTCTCCCTTCTCCAACCAGAACTCACAGTAGTGACAGATGCGTCACTTCTGGGATGGGCAGCCATCTGGGAAAGGTGGAGATCAGGGGACGCTGTTCTCTGGCAGAGACGGGGATCCATATAAATCTGTTGGATCTCCGAGCGATTGAATTGGCATTGAAAGCATTTCTTCCCTCTATCGAGGGGAAGCTAGTGCAGGTGTTCACGGACAATACCACTGCCATGTGGTACTGCAACAATCGGGGCGGGTTGGGGTTGTGGACCCTTTGTCGAGAGGCCCTGCATCTCTGGACATGGCTGGAACAGCAGGGCATAACCCTGATGGTTCAACACCTGGCAGGTTCTCTGAATGCTAGGGCGGACAAACTCAGCCGTCGATGCCTGGCAGATCACGAATGGCATCTCCAGTCGGAGGTGACGCAAGGTCTCTTTCGACAGTGAGGAGAACCTTGGTTAGATTTGTTCACCTCCAAAGAGAACGTGCACTGTCAGCAATACTGTGCGCTGGAGTCTCCAAGGCGGCTAACGCTCGGCGACGCCTTTTGTTGAGAGTGGAGCTCAGGCCTGCTGTACGCCTTTCCGCCCATACCACTCCTGCCCAGGGTTCGTTCTTAAGAAGATCAGGAGCGACAGGGCCCAAGCCATCCTTGTGGCTCTGGACTGGGCGAGGAGAGTCTGGTATCCAGAGCTTATGAGAATGAGCATTGATCCTCCGATCAGGCTGCCCCATCGGGAGGATCTTCTGTCGCAGCACCCAAACCTGTCAACTCTGCGCCTCTATGCGTGGAGATTGAGTGGCTGCAGTTGATGGCTTTCGACCTTCCTCCCGAAGTTTTTTTTTTTGTCAAAATTCTTTTTATTTGGCAGCATCATAGACATAAACAACAACATAGAAGCAGTGGAGGCTGTACGACCCCGGGGCAAAGTAAGCAGCTAATTACAGTCCAGTTTCACATGTTGCCGGGTCATTACACCCCCCTCCATATGAAGAGTAGAAGATGCTCGATTTCAAACAACTAGGCGTAAGGTAGTACCCTACGTAGAGTACAAGCAAACACAAGCAAGGAGAAAAAAAAAACCTCCCCCCAACCCTCCCTCCGCCCCTATCCCGGTGGTGCTGCTACTGCTTGCTAAGGAAGTGAGTAACGCAGGTATAACTGTAAAGGTGGACCGTGAAAGGGAGGCCCAGCCTTTCAGTGGTGCCCAAGTGTTGATGCAAACCCTCCGCGGAGAGATCAAAATTGAAAGAGGTGCATTGCCCTTAGAGAGGGTGGACACACCGCTGAGGGCAAGCTTCGGGACAGATAAGTAACCAATGGACCCCATTTAAATTCAAAATTCTTGTATTCGTCCCGGAAGATGTCAGCGAGGCGTTCCATAGAAATAATTCTCCGCGGGCGTGCCACAATGATAACGCGGGCGCCTCTTTCTTTTTCCATGAGGCCGCAATTGTAAGTTTAGTCGCCCCTAGGCATGCCCACATAATTGCCTTGTCGGCTTTCGTTTGGTGTTCCAGGTCCGGATCTCTGATGCCCAGTAACACCCCCTCTATAGTCGTCGGGATCGGGTACCCAGCATCTCCTTAATATGTGAGAGGATTTCCTCCCAGAACGGCCTAATGCCCGGGCAGTCCCACCAGATGTGGCGAAAGTCCCCTTGTAGACCACAACCCCGCCAGCAAAGATCTGATATATCGGGGAAAATATGCTTGAGTTTAGTGGGGCAGAGGTACCAGTCTAGTAGTGTTTTATAGTGGGCCTCTTTCAGTGCTATCGAATGGTTGTGCCTAGAAATATCTCCCCAAATAGGTTTCCATTCCTCCCCTGTGATGTCCCTCCCCAGCACCTGGTCCCAAAAGCTCATATAGCGTGGCCTAGGAGCATGTAGTGTGGTCAATAGCAAAGCATATAATGAGGAGATAGCCCCTTTCATGGAACCAGCTTTTAGCACCAGTCTCCCCAGAGCTGCGAGTTCTCTAGTAGCAGCCTCTCGTATGTGTGGTTGTGTAGCTCAATGTTTAAGCTGGAGGTAGTGGTAGTTTTCACTATGTGCGACCTGAAACTCTCTTTTGCAGCTATCAAATGTCAATACGTCGTAGTTATGAAATAGGTCTGATAGCTTTCAGTGGCGGCTGGTGGAATTTGAAACTGGTGGGGGCGTATGCAGAATGACTCAACGTATGCGAGCGAACACAGCGAGCGAGCCTGACGGCAATCAGGGGGGTGCGGGGGGGGTTCTCCCCCCGCGAAGAAATTTAAAAAAAAATTGGCATCTTTTTGGTGCGATTTTCAGCACTATTTCTGTGATAAATGGACTATAAATTCAGTTCTTCTAGGCATTCATAAAAGAAAACTCATACATTATTTCAGAGAATTTCTGGGTTGCCAAGCAAGTCTGACTTCTGAAGAGGGCTAGGGTACTAAGCAAGACTGCTTTGGCTCTACCCTTTCCAACAGAAAACACTAGTTAGCAATGTGAACAAGTTCAATGGACAAACCTAGGGTCTAGGGAGAGTCCCTCTCCTGAGAAAGAAATTTAAAAAAGATTGGCAAATGGTGCATTTTAAAGCAAATGAATGCAGCGGGAACGTATAGTCTTCAAATATTAAACACATTAAAAACTGCCCCGTATCTTCTTGCATTAATTTGTTCAACAGTTACTGTAATATGTAAATTGTTCTGCATGACAACTTTAGCCCTTTAAAATGTATGCTTGCCCAGTGTCTTGCACTGCATGCAGCATTAACTTTGGAAAAATATGCTCTAACCAGACTTCGGGAAGCACCCACAGCTGCTGGCTGTAACCAGTCATATAGAAATATGTGCAGACAGGTCTTTAAGTGAGATGAAAAAAGTGGGTGCTCCCTATAAAGGAACATGCCAAATACATTTCTGTGATTCCCATAGTGTGCCATCATACCAGTATTTTGGTTTCTCGCTGAGATGTCATTTTATCCAGATAAATGGCACAGCAACTGACATACGCCTAAAGCCTGTCAGTATGATTGGCTTTGTCACTGGGTGTTAGCTGTTTAAGATAAATGAGTAACAACAATGATTTCTTATAAATAATTAACATTGAAAATGTTTAAATTCTGAAATAGTGAGTCTGTGAATTAAATAGCATTGAGGCCTGTGGAAGGAGTTTTGGCCTTCAATTATGTGTGCTTTATGTTAGATATGTATCTTCTTTTTCTCTGCATATCTTGTCCATCTGCACATCTTCAACCCCCTCTCTTTCCTCTTCAGCATCCTCTTTTCACTTTTCCCCGAATGCCCTTCCTCACATCTGTCACTTCACCGCCCCCAACATGCACTGCACTCCCTCATATATAAGCACTTTAATTTCTCTTACTTTTGCCTTGCAAATATTTTGACAGTGTACCCCCTTCACACACATTTCCACAGAATTTCAGTTGCAAATGGAATACACAAATATTGTTCTGTGTGCTCTGCAGAGAGGCCAACCCACTGACAGGCACCTTGTTTGGCTTTAGCCTTTGCGCCTGCGTGCTCAATCAAAGCCCCTCAAACACCTGGCATGGCTCAAGCCTCAAAGTATGCACAGAAAAAAATACAGATAAACAACAACATTATAAAATAGCTAACTCCTGGGGAATGCAAGATCAAGTATACATGTAAAGTAAGAGGAATAAATCGCTGAAATGCATTCCCTCGACGTTTTTAACATTCATTGTTTGCAAGTCAATCCATGTTTTTGGCATCAGTGTTAACTTGGGGGCATGTACACAGGGCCAGTTTTAATGCCATACATCAGAGGACTGGCCACTGTAAGCACATGTTACACAGTAAGCACATATCTCTCGCTTTGGGCCTGACTCGGATATTTGGATCAATTTCACAAGGGAGCAAGCAGCTCCACTTCTAAAGGAGCGAGCAATGTGCAGCGAGGGCCAATCACAACTCCTGACACCAGCCGCCGGCAAGTGCACCATTCCTCAGACTTCATCATCATTATTTCACTGAATGCCAAACATTACAAAGGCCCGTAATGGCTCTCCCTGTTCCCCGTCGGTCACCCACCTCCACTGTCCGCTACTCTTTCCCACTGAGAAATGGCAAACAACCTCACTGCACACAAACACTCACAACCACCAGCTCAAATTAAGCACTGGTTATCCCTGATGTTGGGGACTTTTTCTTTGCAATTTACCACTGGCTGCAAGCAGTTGGTAAATTGAAGCAGAATAAATGGGTCCTTAGAATTTGTTTGAGGCGGTACCCTGCTGGGGCTAGTGCTTCGCCACCAGACTTGCAACCGAGTCCTTAGCACGCTAGGTTCCGATCTCACTAAATTCAGTGGCGGCGAAAGCTCTCCGAACACTACAACCTATAGTTTAACATCCGGTCCTACAAAAAGACCAGTATTTACGCCCACCCTTTTCCTGGTCACGGAGACGGAGGGCCTGGCATTTTATGCCAGTACATAATGGTGTTTTAAATGCCAGTACTCTGCCAGATAAAGACACCCACAGCAATACCGCGCAAGATCTAAATCTTTTTCACCTCACCTTAAGTGTGGCATTGATCTGAAACTTGTGTATTTTTTCCCGCATTTGAATGTTCTGCAAGGTGGCTTCCAGCTGTACGAGAAGTTATCTTTCCTGATCCTTTCAAAATGCAAGGAAAATGGAACATGGTTGCGCATTCAAAGTTGAGGGTTTCACTGTGTTGACAAATCTTGCACACTGAGCGCTCATGTCCTAAGTCACGTAACAGAAGTTCCTTCAACGCTGTTGTGTTTTTTTTTTTTTAGCTCGAATCACCCTGCAATCTAATCTAGTATTTGAATTTGTCTTTTTTCATTTCTAATAAATGCAGATACAGGAGGCAGAGTGAAGTGAGCTGAAGGAAACAGACTGAAATGTCTCATGACTGACATGGGACAATTTAAGACGACTGATCAACACAACTAAGGGAGTAGATGTTCTGCCTGCTCACCCCTACCTACCGTACTCCACTCCGCCTGCCCACCACCAGGTGTAAATTTTGACAAAACTGATGCTGTGAGTTCAGTTCGGTATCTGATTGAAACCTTTCATCAGATTTACGTAGGGGCCTTGGCATGCCAGGTATGTTCAATGTCAGCCTCAGGGATTGTTCAATTTACATACAGGGCGAGGCCTTTGCCAGCCACAAACACGCCAGACTGGTAATACCTGTCAATAGTTCAGCCGCAGCACTTCGAAGGGAGTGACACCCTCGGCAGAAGAACAGGGCTGTTTTCGAGCACGTCGTGTTATGCGTCCCTCTGCCTGCCTGGCTCATTCCGCTTGACTCTGTTTCCCCTGTCAGTCGGTCTGTCACACAGTCTCCCGGACTATTTCTCTGTCGATATGTCTGTTGGTTTCTATGTCTATGTTTGTCAACTTGTCTTACAGTCTCTCTGTCATTCATTTTCTGTGACTCCCTGTGTCTAACTGTCATTTTGTCGTTCTGTTATTTTATTTCTAGGCGGTTCTCATAATATTATGTCTCAGGTTCTATTTATGTTTGTTACTCTGTGCGTGTCTCTGTCAGCCCGTCTCTCTCTCTAGTGTGCTTCATTTCTGTAATTCTGCTTAACTGTTCTATCTGTACTGACTGTCCTGCCTGTCACTGTACCCATTTTTCTTTCTCTATCAGTCATTCTGCCGATGTTACTTGACTGTCCTGGTTTGTCTTTTTCCATGCCACTACGTATGCCTGCCTGTGTCTTACTGACTGCTTGTATTTTACTCTACGTGTGCCTGCTTTTCTGTCTCTGTCTCTGTGTCTTTCACTGTAAGCCTGTTTATGTCTTACTCTGTCACTTTCTGTCATTCTGTCGATTTCACTGTCTTTCTGAGTATCTGTCTGGTGCCCCGTCTGTCTCTCTCTCTCTACGTCGGTGTGTCTTGTCTACGTCTAACCTTGACTGCCTATATGTGTCTGCCTCTAGCTACGGCTGTTTCCATTTTGCCTGTCTACATGTTAGTCCGTCTGTTGCAGTTTCTATCCTTGTCTCTCTGATTTTCATCTGCCGAGCATATTATTCTGTGCGTCTGCCTAATCCGCAATCATTTTGTGTGTCTCGGTCTCTAATTTTGATGGCCGTTCTATCTGTTCATCCTCTGTGTGTTTCTGTTCTATTCCCTGCATATCCCGCGCTCTGGTGCCTTTTTCTTCCTTCAGTGCCCTGGGGGTTATTGGTGATAACTCAGTGGGCCTCACAACCTCGTATTTTTTACCCCTAAAATAGCATATTAATAATACAAGATGAAGACTATATTTCATATTTTATCGAGCCACTCTGATACACACACAAAAAACAGGCTCTTAAAATGTAAGGTCACCGGATTTTTGCAGAGCCCCAGTGTAAGTTCATAAACAGTTTTTGCTGTGAAGGTTATCGTGAGTAAGTAAACAAAGTGAATGGGTGCCGCTGCGCCGACTTTTGACATTACAAGATATATTAACCGTGTTAAATAACCTGGTAACCAATGTGAAACCGCTCATCCTCTGAAACCTCTCTGGTCACCCATAAAACCTCATCACTGTTGCAGTGAAAATGTGGCGTCTAGGATGCAGCGTTTATTAACTCACAGCAGTCGAGAAAAGGCGGCAGCACTTACGTTTTGTTTAGTCTTGGAGTATTACTGTATATATGATGTATGTCGCCACATATCGTACCGTGTGTGCACCCACACGCGTTTCGCACCCTAAGCATATGCAAATGACCCCCTGACCAGTGGCGGCCGGCATGACTCTGGGGTACGCGCGGGGGGTGGGGGTTAATTTAATCATGAATAAAACTTACCAGGCATCTCCTCCGGTCCCGCGTCGCATCACGTCTCCTCTGCAACGTGGTGAAGTTCTCCCGCTCTTTTCTTTTGCAGCTCAACAGGAAACTAACTGCCAAATCAGGAGACTGGATGCGACGGGGGCCGGGCGGCTGACCCTTATTTACTGTGTATCCTGGAATTTGATAGGGCATGGGGCGACTTTGCGAAAAACTCATCACCGCCCGAGCAGGAGCCTATCTCCATATGCCTGCACTACACTAGGCATGCGCAGCATACCTAATGGTTTGTGAATGTGAGAGAGGAGCAACGCTCCTCTCTCACATGCGCAGTCCATCTTCTGGACTCCTGCTCTCGCCTGCGTGCGCTGTGCGTTGACATGCGCACTTTCTTTCACCCGTGAAGCACAGGCCGGCCCGGAAATGTAAACAGATGAATTGTGAAAGCTGTCAATTCGTCTGCTTACATTCCTGTTGCCCGAACTGCAGTGAGCAGTTTCTTTTGTGGGGCGCTGCCCCAGCGCCCCCTATGGACCAGCCGCCACTGATAGCTTTAAACAACCTCCCTCTCTCCAGCATTCAAAAGGACCCTCGCGTAAGGCCGGCAGGAAAGCCGGGTTGAAGTGAATTGGGATATATGGGGAGGGGAAGGTGGTCCAACCCTCCCTCTTCGTGACCTGGTCCCAGACTAAGAGCGTGGTTCGGGTGGGGGTGCTTAGGTACGCGTTCGCTGGTCTGTCTTTCTTTGGTTTCCACAGGACATCCGAGATGGAACGCCCCACTATCGCCCTGTCCATGTGGAGCCAGTGTTTTTCAGATTCTCTAGCCGTCCATTCCATCACCACCCGCAGTTGAGCCGCCTGATAGTAAAGCGCAAAATCCGGTAGTGCCACACCCCCCTAGGTCGACGCAACACATGAAAGGGAAGGCGAGCCCTCCCCCCTTGCCAAATAAAGCTGGTGACGAGCGAACGTAAGCGGGACATCAGGTCTCGAGGAAGCTCAATAGGAAGAGCCTGAAAGAGAGAGAGAAGTTTTGGAAGAACCGTCATCTTGACTGCGTTGATTCGCCCAAGCCAGGAGATGTAAAGAGGTTTCCACCTCTTAAAATCCTGCTGGAGCTGTGATACTAGCGGGGGTAATTAGCTTTATACAAATCTCCGATTCTGGGGGTGAGGTGCACCCCTAAGTAGAGGAGGGAGTAGTGAGCCCACTGGAGGGACGTTTGGCCCTTTAGCCTCGTTGCTTCGGTGTCGGAGAGGGTGAGGTTAAGTATGGAGGATTTGGAGAGGTTAACTTTAAAACCCGTCACCAGCTCAAAGTGTCTCAGTTCCTCCTGAACCGCCTGGAGGGAGGTGGCTGGTTCCCGGAGTGTGAGCAAGATGTCGTCTGCAAAGAGAGACGCTTTGTGGTCTGTGCCCCCGAAGCGGATACCCCAGATTGCTTCATTAGCACGGAATTTCACAGCCAGGGGTTCGATACTAAGGGCGAAAAGCAGGGGGGAGAGCGGGCAACCCTGCCGTGTACCTCTGCTAAGGGTGAAGGGGAGGGACGTGTTCCCGTTGACTAATACGCACGATTGAGGAAGATGATAGTTAGCCTTGACCATGTTGAGAAATTTGTCCCCGAAGCCCAATTTGCGCATGGTGAGAAAAAGGAACGACCAATCCACCCTGTCGAAGGCTTTTTCGGCATCCAGACCTACTAGGATGGCCGTATCTGAAATTTAGAGACCTTCTCAATGAGGTGAATAGTGCGCCGTATATTGTCATGCGTTTGCCGCCCCTTTATGAAGCCCGATTGATCGGGGTCGATTAGTTCGGGCATTAGATCATCCAGCCTGGCAGCTAAAATCGCAGAGTAAAGCTTTGCATCGAAGTTAAGGAGCACTATGGGCCTATAAGAGGCGCAGCGCTGGGGGTTCTTCCCGGGTTTGGGAATTACAGATATCACCGCCTCCACCATGGATGTTGAGACCCTGGCGTCCGTCGCAATCGCATTGAACAGTTCGGTAAGGTGTGGAATTAATTCAGACGCAAAGCATTTATAAAAATGTGCTGTTAGACCGTCTGGGCCTAGGGCTTTGTGGGATTTAGAGCGGTCTGGTTAGAGCGGCAGACCCTGATGCAGAGATCTGGCCCGGGACCAGGGTTCAATTCCCGCCTCGGCGGTTCTTGGGCTCAATTTCCTCGGACCTGATAATTCTCGCCTCGGTGCCTATTCTAATCATGGGTCCCACTCTGCAACTCTGGGCAATAGCTTGCTTAATCTCCACAACGGCCCCACCAGCGCTGGGATGCCTGGCTTCACCGTGGGGGTGCCCAGGAGTGCACATTTCACAGGGAAAAGACAGGAAGGGTTCCACAGCGGTATGCGTACAGCGCCAGGACACCCTAGGGTAACAGTGCGCTTTACAAGTACAAATTTCATTTCATTTCATTTCATTTAAGTTTAGAGATGGCTTGCCCAACCTCCTCCGCAGTGATGGGAGCCTCTAGAGGCCCTGCAGCTGTGGGAGAAAGATGTGGGAGGTCCACCGAATCGAGGTATCGCTGCTGCAAGACTGTGTCTGGTGGGTTCCCCGAGTATAGATCCCCATACAATTTGCCAAAAAGATTAGCTTTGATGGCATCGGAATGGGTAAGGCGGCCGTCCCCATCTAGAATGCCCCCCAATGAATTCGCGTTCCCTCTTTTCTTGGAGCTGTCGCGCTAAGTGGGTCCCTACTTTATCCCCCTACGCATAGGAGTACTGTCGCAATTTCAACAAGGGAAACTCGGCTCTATTATTGTATATAGCGTGCAATTTGCCCCGTAGTGTGGTGAGCTCTCGCTGAAGCGCTCGTGTGGGAGTGACCTTATGCGCTCTTTCTACGACTTCCAGTTCCTCTTCCAGCGCAAGACGCTCCCTTGCTCTCTGTTTATTCAGTACTGAGTTGAGCTGGATACATTTGCCTCTAAGCACCGCTTTAAAAGCGTCCCAATTATTCTGTGGGGTAGTTGCCTGCGGGGTGTTGAGTGCAAAGAACTCAATGATAGCGGCTCTCAGGTCCTCACGTAGGGCCTTGTCTCTAGTGAGTGAGACTGGGAAGTGCCATCGCGCTGTGCGGGGCTTAGACCCAACCCACGCTAGGCTAATGGAGATGGGACTGTGGTCTGAGACCGAGAGGGGCAGAATCTGAGCTGCCTGTAAGGGGCCCAATAAGGTCTGACTAAGAAAGATATAGTCTATTCTAGAATATGACTGGTGGACATGAGAGAAATAAGTGAAGTCTTTGGTAGTAGGGTGCAGTGTCCTCCAGGCGTCACAAAGACCCAGCGTGCTCAATTTCTGTTTAACCCCTTTGGAGAAGGTGTTAGGGGAAGCCCTGTGGGAGCGTGAACTGTCTAGTGTCTCGTACCATGTCAGATTGAAGTCTCCCAGGAGTATCACCGGCCCCTCAGCAAAGCCACTAATCAAATCTAGTGTGTTGGAGAGAAAAATCGCCTGGCCCACGTTTGGTGCATAGAGGGAGATGAATGTACAAAGGGTGCCCCTAAGTCTCCCCTTCACTATTAAGACTCTACCCTCCCGATCCGTCTTGATGGCCTCAGGCTGGAATTTGGCCGTGGTGCGGAAAAGCAGGGCCACTCCGTTGTGATTGGTACTAGCCAAGGACCGATAAATTATCCGGTATGTTTTGTGGCGTAGTCGAGATTCTTCGGCCTTCTTAAGATGCGTTTCTTGGAGCGCCACCACATCAAACTGGCGGTCGTTAAGATATTTCCAGATCTTTTGGCGCTTTTGTGGCGAGTTCAGGCCTTTAACATTCCACAATGCTATGGAAATCATTTAGAATGGTCGCCCACACTCCCTCCGCTCGTTGAACCCTCCCCATGGTGGGCTCTATGGACCGCGTAACTCACTCGTCTTAAAGGGCCCTGTCCCCCCCTACACCACCACCAGGATCCCACCCCCCCCCACAAGAAGAAAAGACAAAAACCCCAAACCCCCCAAGAACTACTAGCCGAGGAGCCAACAGGCTCTCAGCTCTGAACTTTGCAAAGAGGAATGAAGACATTCCAGGCGGAACGGACAAGGCCCGCCCCCCCCTCCCCCCGTCTGCCCATGCATCGAGTACACAGAGGACAAATTGCGGACTGGAAGTAACCCAGGGTGTCAAGAGTGTCCCAGCAGATTCTGATTCAAGTGTTCAAGGTGTCTGCTTGGTCCCAGCCCCGACATGCCTTCCGTCTCAGCAATAAGACACGACCGGAGCTCAACATGGGGGATCGCCATAGTCCGAGCATACCACCTCCGGGAGCTTTACTTGGGCGATCGTCTGTTGGCGGGGACCGTGTGCCAAGGTCGGGGCTCCCTCCGGGGCAACCCCGGGTCTTTGGAAGGGCCAGGATCGGAGTCCTCCGCCGGGGCGGGGAGACCCAGGATACGCAGACCCTCCTTCAGGTCGGAGATATTGTAAGATTTGTTCATGTGCTCAAAAGATAGGCCAAAGGGGAAAGTCCAGCGGTATCGCACTCCATCTTCCCGGAGTTTGGAGGTCATCGGGCGTAGCGTCTGCCTGCGAGCCAGTGTAGAGGGTGCCAAGTCCTGAAATAAGGCGCATTTGTAGCCCTGAAACAAGTTCTCTCCCTTTTTCCTCGCCGCCCCTAGAATTGTCTCTTTGGTGGAGGAGTGCATCTTGACCAGGACATCTCTCGTGCGTCGGCGCTCCCCAGTCTGCGCCGCCCCCACGCGATGAACCTGATCGATCTTGGGCTTCAGTTGTTGTGGGCTCAGGATTTCTGAGAAGAGGCCTACCACAAATGCCTCCAGATCCGGGCCCTCCGCTCCCTCTTCCAGGTCCCGAATATGTATATTCTCCCTCCGAGACCTGTTCTCTAGATCCTCGGCCTTCAAGATCACTTGGTGGAGCTGGGCCCGCAGGTCTTGTTGCGTGTCGTGAAGTTTGGTGGAGCAGGCCTCCAAGGCCTGCGTCTGTTCCTCCACTTCCAGCACTCGGGACCCCACCGCGTCTACATCTTGTCGAAGCACAGCCATCTTCTCCGTAAGGTCAGCCCTGAGCTGGTCCATGGAGGTGCGTAGGTCCCGCTTTATTTCCAGGCAGAGCTTGGATTTGAAGTCCCTAAGAGAGGCCACTAGGTTTTCCCTGGTGAGCGCCATTTGGGGGTTCAGGTCGCCGTCCGAGGCAGCTGGCCCTTTATCAGCAGTCGGGAAATAGCGGGAAACTTTATTAGACTACCTTTTAGGTGGCATAGGGGCGAAGAGTCACTCCGAGGTGGGGCCGGGCACCGGGGTCCCCCCAGCCAGCGGTCGTCGCTCCTCTAGGTGGCTCCGTGAGCTGGTGCCTCGTGGGGAATGCTTGGTGTCAAGGCGGGAAAGCTCTGTGATCACTCCCCGGCAGCCATCTTAAGGTCAGGTGCCCTTTAGCAGCTTCTACTGTGCGTTCGGTTGATCCCAGCCCCCTCTCTCTTCAACCAGAACTGGACAGGGCCTTAGGGTAGGTCTTCCCCCACTGATATCCCTCTCCTGTCGCTGTCGGGCTGCTGGATCTCACCTCAGGGCCGATCACTGGGCAGCCGCCATGTCAAGGTCAGGCATGCAGGGCCTCGTGTTCTAGCTGTCCATCTGGCCTCCCTCCCGCCGGCAGACAAACTCATCGAGGGAGCAGCGGGTACCCCCCCCCCGGGCCGGGCAGCACCTTCCTCGCTCCCCATTCGTCTCAGGCATCAAGGGCACTCACTGCTGGTCACTCGCAGTCAGGCCGTCAACATGTCACAGGGGAGTCCACGCCCGCTCTCAGCGTCACTTTCCAGGCCGCCCGGGCTACCGCAGTGCGTTCTAGCATGCCTCGGAGCCCCGCACAGCTCCGTTCGCCGCTGGCCAGGGAGAGAGCTTTCAAGCAGGCTGCATCAGCGGTAACAGTGGGGGCAAGCACCGGGATGCGGGTGGCCGATCCATGCGTGTCAGGGCGCCCTCCGCCTATCTCCGCTCCATCTTGAGCGCGATCCCGGCCCTCCAGTACGCCGCCTCGCTGGGTCTCGTCTACGGCACGCAACTGGACCGGAGGGAGAGAAAGTGCAGCAGGACACAACTGGCATTAGCTGGGGCGATTTTCAAGCCCGGAGGTCCACTGTGGGCGCATTGAAGGTCAGTGGGCAGAATTCGGGGGCCGGAGCTGCAGCGGTTCACGTCCGCTCAGCCATCTTGCTTGGCCACGCCCCCCCCCCCCCTCCCGAAGTTTTTTATGTTATTCTGGTGGCCAGGCGTCCCTCCACTAAGACTGTATACGCCTGCCGTTGGCAGAATTTATTATACTGCACAGAAAGGTCTATTGACCCTCTTTCTGCTTCTTTCTACTGTCTTTCTATTCATTCGAACCCTTGCTCAACAGGGCTCTGCTTTGGGAACTCTTAAAGGGTTATCTTTCTGCTCTGTCTGCTTTTTTGCGGCTGCCAGACTAACCCTCTCTCTTCAAGTCTCGTATTGTACAGAGATTTCTAAAAGGGCTGGCTCACTTGTTTCCACCCACGCCCTTTGTTATGCCACAGTGGGCCCTTAATTTGGTCCTCACCTACCTGATGTGTGCTCCATTTGAGCCTCTACATAATTGTCCCCTCTGGCTGTTGACCATCAAAACAGCCTTCTTAGTGGCAATTACATCAGCCCGGAGGGTGAGTGAGTTGCAGGCTTTATCTTGCTCGCCTCCCTATCTAATGTCCTTTCTGGACAAAGTGGTGCTTCGCACCTGGGCTTCCTTTTTGCCAAAAGTTGTGACCCCATTTCATCTGGGTCAATCCATCACATTGCCCACTTTTTGTTCCCCCGCATCCCTCTAAGGAAGAGGAGCGTCTCCACCGACTGGACCCAAAAAGAGCGTTGGTGTTCTACCTTGATCGCACAAAAGAGTTCCGGGTGGACGAACAACTCTTTGTGGGGTACGTGGGAGCAAAGGCGGGAAGAGCAGTGCAGAAAAGGACCATCTCTCGCTGGTTCGTTCTCTGCATTAAGATCTGCTATGCCCTGGCAAAGAATCAGCCCCCCGAGGGATTAAGGGCCCATTTCACCAGGGGAAAGGCTGAGACTACGGCCTTGGCCCGGGTGTCCCAGTCCAAGACATCTGTTAGGTGGCAACGTGGGCATCATTGCACACATTTGCAAAACACTACTGACTGGATGGTCAGGTCTGCAGAGAATGGCACTTTGCCCGCTCTGTACTGCAGGACTTTCTAATTTAAGGTATTGGTCCGCAGCCCACCGCCGGGATGGTATGGCTTGAGATTTAAAGGTAAGGAATCTGCAGCTAGAAGTCTCTACCAGATGAACAAGTTACCTTCGGTAACACAGTATCTGGTAGAGATTCTATCTAGCTGCAGATTCCTTTCAGCTCCACCCATGCCTCCCTGCTTTGCGGACTAATATTGTAGGGCTAGGGTTACTCCCCCTTTCAGGGCCCTAGTTTTGCATATGACTGTGTCAGTTACTTCGTGGCTCTGCGCTTCTGGCTTGGAAAAAACAAAAAGTACTGACATCTGCACTCCTGGGTGGCACCTATATAGGTACCGCGTCGTCATATCCGACGCTGCCAATGTCACACGGAGCCGAATTGAGACACCCAGCGTCGCACGCAAGGGGTATTGCTCAGCAAAAGTTTCCGGATTCAGCATGATGCCTGGGAAATTCAAAGGTAAGGAATCTGCAGCTAGATAGTCTCTACCAGATAATGCGTTACCGAAGGTAAGTAACTTGATCAATATGCCTAACTTTGCCCGGCCGTATGCCCCAGTCCCAAAGCTCCTGTCTTGCCCACACTGCCAGGGGTTCCATCGCAAGTGTGAAAGAGTAGGGACGGGGGGCAGCCCTGGTGTTGTCCCCAGCCCAGAACCCTACTCTCTGAGCGACACTGCCCCACCCGCCCTCTGGCACTAAGCTCAGTGTAAAGAAGCCAAATCCAGCCTTGGTATTGGGATCAGAACTCCATAACCCACAGAATCTCAACCAGATAACCTCAGTCAACTGTGTCAAAGGCCTTTTCCAGATCAATGGAGACTGAGGCAATTTCATCACCACCATGCTTGACCTCGTGCATAACATGCAATATTCGCCTGAGGTTCATCCCAGTGTTACGACCCTAGATAAACTCGCACTGCTCCTCATGAACTAGGCTGGTCATAAAGGGATTCAAGCGGTAGGCCAACAGATTATACAAGATGTTCACGTCTGAGTTAATCATGGTAAGCATCCTGTATCCTGCGGGGTCCGTCTTGTCCCGCCCTATTTAAGCAATATCCGTGCCTAACCATCGTGAAGAATTCCTGAAAAAACTCCATCGAGAATCCATCCCTGCCTGGGGTCTTAGCCCGTGGCAACATATGCAACGTCGCACACAATTCTTCCAGCTCAATAGCATAATCTAGATTCTCAGCCGCCATTTCCTCGGACCTTCCAGGAAAACCTTGTATTGGTCTTGTGCAACCCAAGGGTCCGCGCCATACAGTCGCTGGAGTTGACCCCAAAATGCGGACACAATGCCCTCTCTAGTCGTCTCACTGGTGCCGTCAAGGGTCACCAGACGTGTCATTTATAATGGTGCATGCTCTCTGCACAGGATCTAAGCCAGCAGTCCGCCCGACTTGTCTCCCTCCCTGTGCAGCCGCTGCCTGTATTGCTTTAATGTGAATTTATCTAGCCAGTCCCAGATATCCGCTATGCGTCTGTGCACCTCTGTTTCCTACCTACATGAGTCAGGGACAGTCAGATCCTTCGCCTGCAGCACAGCCAGGTCTACCTTCCCAATCCTAAGCTCTGCCTGAAGTTGACGCCCTACCCTACAAATCAGACCCATACATGTTCCACGCAGCACAGCCTTAAGTGCCTCCCATTCTGTGGCTTTATGAGCCGTTATGCCCCAGTTAATATCCAGATAGTCCTTCAAGGCCTGACACAGTGCTTCACTCCCTGCCGGGCCCGTAAGTATTTCCGCCGGCAGCCTCCATGCTACCTCTCTGTGCGCAGGCCCCCCCATTTCAATGGGCAGCAGACCGGTGAGTGTTCAGAGAGGAACATAGCTAGGTGTGTCACTGCCATTTCCTCTGCCACCGGAACCCTACCCACCAGGATTATAACCAGCCTGCTGTATGTGTTATGGGTTAGTGAATGGCACATATATGCCTGTTGCGTGGGATGAAGCGTATGCCATATATATACTATACCCAAGTTATCCATAACCCCTTTATGCGTTTCAGTCATGTGGGGTTTAGTGCCCTCCCTGGGAGGCATCCTATCGAGACCCCCAACAAGTACACAATTAAAGTCTTCCAACCAGAAAATGGGAGTGTCCACCTCCTGTGCTACCAAGTCCTGCATTGCTGGAAAAAAGCATGAGTCATCTGTATTCGGGGCATGCATATCTGATTGAGACATCTAGCCGCAGATACTTTGAATTCTTCCCAGGCGTCAGACTGGATCCGATTTTTTTTTTCCAGTAGTACCTCTGCGCGCCAGGGAATGCTGCCGTACGGCTCCGTGATGACGTCGACTCCGGTCATGACGTCAGTGAAGCCATTTAAGTCCCCTCCAGCGCGCGGAGATCAGTTTCTTCTTTTCCGCTCTGCGACACGGATCAAGAGAAGCGGTTCCTCTGGCCGTCTTCAGCCTACTTTGGCAGTTTTCTGTCATTGGGAGCAGGGTGCCCTTTTTTCTCCATGTCGCCAGGCTTTAAGCCTTGTGAGTCCTGTAGTCGTCAAATGTCGGTTACAGACCCACATACGGTTTGTATGTGGTGTTTGCACGAGCACCACGACACCGAGGATTGCGGCTCCTGTCAAAAGTTGAAGCCGAAGGCACTTAAAGAGCACCAGATGACGTTGCTGGCGGTGCGTACGTCGCGATCTTTGGAGACTTCCCGGTCTCGGTCCTCGACGTCCCAAAAAGAAGTCCATTCGCGGGGTCGATCGAGAAATCGGAGCTGGTCCAGAGAACGTTGTCTCCAGAGACTTCAAAAGGTAGGAAGCGCATCCCTCGGTTTCACCACGTGGAGACTCCGTCTCCCAGGACTCCTCCCATTCAAAGGTTGAGGAATCCTTAAGCGACTCCACACCGCATCTCTGCATCTTTCCGGGAGCCAGGGCATCGATGGCCCAGATGAGGAAGTATTATAACTCCTTACACCTCATCTTTGGGACACCATCTCCTTCTGGAGCGCCTTCGGCCCCAAGGAAGTGAGTGGGGCGCTGTCGGAGGGTTCGACCTCCGTGATGGATGGGCCATCGGAGTCGTTGGGTCGGCGTCAGTCGTCTCTGCTTCCGCACAGGTATATAGCCCTTTAGGATCTTCACCTACGGTGCCTGTTTTCGATCGGCCGACTCCGACATTGACGACTGCGGTGCCGGTTGAAGTCGTCTCTCCTCCTCCTACCGACGTCTAGGCGTCCCCTTCTTGGCGTCATACGCCATCGAATGCAGAGTCGACAGTACAGACTGAGGGGAATGTGCTCTTGTTTGTACCTTCTCAGGAGGAGACTTCTGAAAGTCACCTTGTGTCAACTGAGACAGGGCTTTTTCAGACCATTTCTGATGTTATTGCATCTCAGGTGGAATAGGGCTGGAATCTGCTCTTGGGGAGGCTAGTGGGCTGGATTCTTCACCAGCTTCGGGGCTACTTTTTCCCCCTAGTCTCACTACTAAGGCGAGTTTCTCCTTCGTGGATATGCTGAGGAGAGTGGCTACAGTTTTGGACTTGTAGCTACATACGGTGCAGAGTTCTACTGGCCCTCTGATTGAGGTCCTTTACCAAGGAAAGGCTGGGGAAGAGCCTATTCTTCTGTGCAGCGAGGCCCTTTTTGATATTTTATTAGGGACTTGGGCCAAGCCTAAGTCAGGGGTCTTAGTGGATTGGGATATCGCTCACAGACATTTGCCTGCACCTGGGGACCCAGTTTTCCTCATAGACATCCTTCCACTCGTAGCCTAGTGGTTCAGGTTGCAACCTCTTCACATGATGTGGATTCTGCACCCAAGACTCAGATGAATTAGGATTCTAGGAGTCAAGATGCATGTGGCAAACACATCTTAGCTTCTGCCAGCTCTGCCTTGAGATCCACCAACACGTCCTGTGTGCTGGGGCATTTTTCCCATGCTTCATGGGATTCTTTGCAGAATATGTTTCAATCTCTTCCAGATAACCTCCGTTCTGAGGTTGGTCAATAGGCAGCTAAGCTTTCAATTAGGTGTGGGATGGACACTACAGATATTGTAGGTCAAGCCATGGCATCTGCAGTGGCGCTACGGCGTCGTGCTTGGTTTCAGCTTCAGGTTTTTCGGGGCTGTACAGTCGACTTTGGTCGACATGCCATTTGATGGTGCCTGTGGGAGGCTGGCTTAGTATATGGTGCGCACTTATTTAAGTGAAGCATCCTGCACTATTCCAGACAACCCTTATGGTGATTTTAGTGGTCTTAGACAACTATAGAAAGCTCTCTAAGTGGTAGCTGTGGAGAGCAGCCTTCAGGCTTAGTCCAGAAGGAGTGTAAAGCAGCTTTTTTTTTACCAGTACTAATCATATAGTGTAGGTTAAGTGAAAAAGACCCACACAGTGTAGTTATAAAAATATGTATTTATTATAAACTCTCACTAACACATTGCAATATCTCCTACCCGGAAATATAATCACAATACACACAATACTCCAACAATAGAACAGGTAAGTGGCACAACTACACAGTGGTCTCCAGAGGGAGACCAAACCATATACTAATAAAGTGGAATGCGAACCGCGACCAAAGTTGAGACTGGACCCAGAAGACTTAGAAGAGCTGGGGACCCAAGGACCCACCCAAGGTAAGTCCCCAGGAGGCTGTGTGCAGAGAGGAAACACAACTGTGTTCTCAATACCAGTCAATGGGGAAGTCGCGGTTGCAGTTTTCAAGAAGAACGACCCTTCCCAGAGGACCCTGAAGAAACCCTGTGGAAGATGGAAGGTTGGAGAGTCACCCCACCCGTGGATACCCCATGAACCAAGATACCTACACCAGGAAAGCCGGGTGCATAGGTGCGAAGTGACGTCTGAAACCGCTGTAGATTACAATGGAGGACTTCAGTGAAGATGCCGCTGGCGAAGAAGGTGAAAGAGTCTTGTGGAATCCAAGGGTAGATGCTTGAAGAGGAGTACCTGCAGGCAGAGGGGAGAGAGTATATGCCACTCTGGAGTAACCAGGAGGCACGGAAGACCAATGACCACCTATGACGGAAGATGAAGGAGAGTTGATAGTGACCTTGTCGCTACAGCTGTGGGGACCATGCGAGGCTGTGGAAAACCAGGAACCATTCATGAGTTGTCCCACGTCGGAAGTCGAGAACCAGGGGGTCGGTGTCCGGCGGGGGCACCAACAAGTCTTGGCAGCAGCAACAGATGTGGAAAACGAAGAAGGTGCAGTGTTGGGACCAACAAGGTCGAAGGGACTCGTCAAGTGCAGGAGAGTCGGAGCAGGCCCCGGGCAAGCAGGGGAGGCCACTGGAGCCAAAGAAGACCCTCAAGAGGACCCACAGGCCAAAGGCACAGGAGTCGCAAGAGGACCTCGAGCAGCACACCAAAGATGCAGGCCCACGGTGCAGAGGATGCAGTGAGGACAAATATCTTGGTAGGAAGAAATGCTGGAGGCTGGAGCTTCTTGTAGCCCGAAGATCTTTGGAGGACAGAGTCAACAAGCTGTGGCAAAGGCAAGTCAACACAGTGCATATAGGTTCTGTTCCAGCAGTTCCTACGAGGGATACTTGCCTCAGACTTGCTGAGAAGACAGTGCAGGCCTCGAGGGAGTTGCAGAACCACCACCTGTGTTGCTGAGCCTTTCGAAGTCCATGGGACGTCAGGAGCGGCAGACCGGTCAGCTTGGTTGCGGTGCCTGCAGATGCAGGGGAGTGACTCCTTCCCTCCAAAGGAGATTCATTCAGGTGTCCTTAATGCCCACAGACCTGGAGAATAACCTGGGTGGAGCATAGGCACAGACGACGCAGAAGACTGGCAGGACGAGGAGACCAGGAGCAGCAGGAGTCTTCCTAGATGCAGTCTCGGTTCCCAAAGCAAAGTCCAATGAAGTTCAGAGTGCCTTGACTGTAGAAGTAGAAGTGGTTTCGGATCTGAATCTTGTCCCACGACTAATCTGAAGAGCCACTCACAGGAAAGGGTGAGGATGATTCAGGGATCCCTCCCAGAGGAGGGGCTGGACAGTGAGGAGGATACTCCCATGTCCTTTGTCCAGTTTTGCGCCAGAGCGGGAGCCAATGGCTCCCTGAACTGGTTTCAACTGGAGTAGGCAAGGAGGGCACCAAATGTGCCCTTCAAAGCAGTCTGGTGGTGCTGGCAAGCGCCCCCACACCAGCCCAATACACTAAGTCCTGTCTGGGAGGTGGTCACACCTCCCTGTGACAGGAAAGCTGTTGTTCTACCTTCCCCTGCTCAAGCCTGGCTCAGCAGCAGGAGGGCAGAATCGAGTCCATGGTCGGCAGCAGCACTAGCTTGCTGTTAGACCCTGAAAGACTGGTTACCGGTGTCAGCAAAAAGTGGGGGTACCCATGTGAAGCAGATCCTACTCTCCTACACAACCCCCCCCAAACGCAGGGACATTAAACTAACCTTGACCAGTTAAGTCTTCATGTTCTAAGTGGAAATACCTAGAGAGTCCATCTGCATTGGCATGGTTACTCCCAGGTCTATGTTCCACTGTAAAGTCCATCCCCTGTAGGGAAATGGACCACCTAAGCAGTTTGGGGTTTTCACCCTTCATTTGTTTTAGCCATAAGAGGGGCTTATGGTCTGTCTGAACAAGGAAGTGAGTACCAAACAAGTATGGCCTCAACTTCTTCAGAGCCCAAACCACAGCAAAGGCCTCCCTCTCAAAGGCTGACCAACGTTTCTCTCTAGGGGTCAGCCTTCTGCTAATGAAAGCTACTGGCTGATCCTGACCTTCATCATTCAATTGTGACAGTACAGCCCCTACCCCCAATTCAGGTGCATCTGTTTGGACAATGAACTTCTTGGAGTAATCAGGACTCTGTAGAATGGGAGCAGTGCACATGGCCTGCTTCAGGTCATCAAATGCCTTTTGACAGCTAGCTGTCCACTGAACCTTTTTGGGCATTCTCTTGGAAGTTAAGTCATTCAGGGGTGTCACTATTGATCCATACCCCTTGACAAATCTTCTATAGTACCCAGTCAGGCCTAAGAAGGCTCTCACCTGAGTCTGGGTAGTTGGAGCAACCCAGTCCATGATGGTCTGGATTTTGCTCTGAAGTGGTTGAACCTGGCCTCCACCTACAAGGTGGCCCAGGTACACAACCTGACTCTGCCCTATCTGGCACTTGGTGGCCTTGATAGTGAGGCCTGCCTTTTGCAGGGCCTCTAGAACATTCCTTAGGTAGACCAGGTGATCCTCCCAGGTGGAGCTAAAGACAGCAATATCATCCAGATAAGCTGCACTGTAGGCTTCCAGACCTGTGAGAACTGTATTCACCAACCTTTGGAAAGTGGCAGGTGCATTTTTCAAACCAAAGGGCATTACCACAAATTGATAATGCCCACTAGGGGTTGAGAATGCTGTTTTTGGCTTTGCATCATCAGCTAGTCTGATCTGCCAGTAGCCAGCTGTCCGGTCAAATGTGCTTAGATACTTGGCTGAGGCCAAAGTGTCTATTAGCTCATCTGCCCTAGGTATTGGATGGCCATCAGTCCTAGTGACTGCATTGAGACCCCTGTAGTCCACACAAAACCTCATCTCTCTTTTCCCACCACTGGTGTGAGGTTTTGGCACAAGGACCACTGGACTAGCCCAAGGGCTATCTGAGGGTTCAATAACTCCCAAATCCAACATTTTCTGGACTTCTGTCCTGATACAGTCCCTGACATGGTCAGGTTGCCTATAAATCTTATTTTTAATAGGCAGACTGTCCCCAGTGTCCACTTCATGAGTGCACCAGGTGGTCTGACTTGGAGTCAGAGAGAACATATGTCTGAACTGATTGAGCACTTGTCTGCAATCAGTTTGCTGCTGGGCAGTGAGGCTGCCTGCCAAGGCTACACCATCCACTGACCCATCATCAGGGTTCTGTGAGAGCAGGTCAGGGAGTGGGTCACTCTCTTTCTCCTGTCCCTCATCAGTAGCCATGAGCAAGCCCATGTCTGCCCTGTCCACATATGGTTTCAATCTGTTAACATGGAGAACCCTGTGGGGACTCCTGGGTGTTCCTAGGTCTACCAAATAGGTAACCTCACCCTTCTGCTCAACAATGGTATGGGGTCCACTCCATTTGTCTTGGAGAGCTGCTGGGGCCACTGGCTCCAACACCCACACCTTCTGCCCTGGCTGGTAAACAGTCAGTACAGCCTTTTGGTCATGCCAGGCTTTTTGTAGTTCCTGGCTAGCCTCAAGGTTTTTAGTTGCCTTTTTCATGTACTCAGCCATCCGGGGGCGGAGACCAAGTACGTAGTCCACTATGTCCTGCTTTGGGGGCTTGAGAGGTAACTCCCATCCTTCCTTCACCAGACACAATGGACCCCTGACAGGATGGCCAAACAAAAGTTCAAAAGGGCTGTAGCCAACCCCCTTTTGCGGCACCTCCCTGTATGCAAACAAAAGGCAGGGCAAGAGTATGTCCCATCTTCACCTAAGCTTTTCTGGGAGCCCTTTAATAATGCCCTTTAAGGTTTTGTTGAACCTCTCAACTAAACCATTGCATTGTGGGTGATAGGGTGTGGTGAATTTGTAAGTCACTACACACTCCTTCCACATTGCTTTTAAGTATCCAGACATAAAGTTAGCACCCCTGTCTGATACAGCCTCCTTAGGGAAGCCCACTCTTGAGAAAATTCCCAGGAGGGCTCTTGCCACCACAGGTGCTGTAGTGGTCATAAGGGGAATAGCCTCTGGGTACCTAGTGGCATGGTCCACCACCACCAGGATAAACCTGTGCCCAGATGCTGTTTGGGGATCCATGGGACCAACAATGTCAATCCCCACCCTTTCAAAGGGCACCCCCCCCACAGGTAGTGGTATCAGGGGGGCCTTTGTAGTGCCACCTGCCTTGCCACTGGCCTGGCAGGTTACACAGGAGCGACAAAACTCCTTGGTGTCTTCAGACATGTGGGGCCAATGAAAGTGAGGGGCAATTCTGTCCCAAGTCTTGTTCTGGCTCAGGTGACCTGCTAGAGGAATATCATGGGCTAGGGTCAATAGGAAGCACCTGAACTTCAGAGGTATAACCAACCTCCTGGTGGTACCAGGCTTGGGGTCTCTACACTCTGAATACAAGAGTCCATCATCCCAATACACTTTATGGGGACCACTAGCATTCCCAGCAGCCTCAACAGCAGCTTGCTGTCTGAGGGGTTCAAGAGAGGGGCGGCTCTGCTGCTCCTGGCTCAGATCTGCCCTGGAAGGGCCCCCTTTCCCTAAGAACTCAACCTGATCAGGCTCAAGCTCCTCTGGGACAGTTCCTTCTTCAGGACTGAGATCATCTCCCTCAAGAGACTGATCTTCCTTCTGAGCCAAGGGTGAAGGCACTGCCTTAACCCTCCTGCTCCTCCTCTTGGATGGCACTTGGTCCATTGTTCCAGGATCCAAGGCCTGTTCAGTGTTAGTCATTTTGGCCTGTGACCTGGTCAAAGCAAACACATCTGCAGGGATGCCCAGCATTTCTGCATGGGTCCTGAGCTCCACTTCTGCCCAAGCTGAAGTTTCTAGATCATTGCAAAGCAAGCATTCAACTGGTAGGTCTGCACTCACCAGAACCTTCTTAAGGCCAGTTACCCCTCCTGTCAGAAGAGTCTTACTTGAAGTTTCCCAGAGACTTCACAGGAGCAGAATGGCAAGCTTTTTCCAATGCCTCTCCGAGTCTCCCTCCACGCACCATAAGATAACTCTAGTCGCGTGAAAGAACTCCCGGGGGGGAAAGGGGTATGGGACAGAGAAGAGACTGCTGGTCCTCTTGCCTGGTGTCTTCTACAGCTACCTCAGTAATTTGTTCAGGCGCTGCTCACACTGTAACATACAAGTAAAGATTACTAGGTTCAAACTTTAATCACATACATCAAATATTTAACACGCGTACTTTCTTCCTGGCTTCTAACACCTACCCAAAGGAGACCGAGCTATTGCCTCTCTTCTAATGGATATTGTAGCCTAGTACTTTATCTACGCTGTAGAGATGTGGTAAGGTTGCATTTCCTGTAAAGATAACATTAATAATTATTTTCTAGTTATTGTATTTCGTGTCCTCTTATTATATGTATCTTATTTGTCTATGACAAGCATTAACCTTTTTCTTTAGTTTTCTTGTTCTTTTATTTACAGGTAAGGAATTGGTGAAGGATTTCAGCAGGAAAGAATTATTCAGGTAAGGATTTTCTCTTGTCAGTTTTATTACCAATAGTTTCTAGGTAAACATTTCTGTAAGTAATTTACTAGTTGAGTCTTAAACTGTAACTATTTTTTATCTTTTTAAATTCACACAGGGTACTTGCGTGACTGGAATTTGAAGAAGAATTGAAGAGCTGAAAATGGAGGTTGAGAAGCTCACTTCATAATTTCCTCTGCTACTAAATACTTCAAGGTACCGACGCGTAGTAGATAACTAAACTACCGTCAAACAACGAAACTTCTAAACGCCTAACTACTCTATTCTAACACGAACGCAGATAAACACGTCTGATTCTCTCAATGAACTCGGTGAAGTGCGCGGCACTCAGAGCCAGCACGAGCCTCAGCTGTACTCTGAGCCACGCGCAAACCACCGGAAAACTGCAGCGCAAACTCTTGCGCTGAGCCACCATCTTTAAGTGCTGCCTTCTAACCAAGGCAGTCCAAGAAACTGCAGCAGGAGTGCCACCATGAATTTTGGGCAGGAGAGTGGTAGTAGCCCCCACAGACCGGTACCCATGCGCATTTAGGTTCCTGACAGTACCCCTCCGCAAGGGGGTTTCCCCAAGCTTCGCTTTAAGGGGGTATTGATCATGAAAGGTCTTAATTAATCTTGGTGCATGAACGTTGGAAGATGGTTCCCACGATCTTTCCTCAGGACCATAACCCTTCCAGTCGACTAAATAGTACAGTTTCTTGTTCTTCCACTTAGAATCTAAAATTCTTTTCACTTCAAACTCCTCTCCATAATCAGTTTGAATTGGTTTTGGAAGAGCTCGGGGCCTAAGATAAGGTGAGGAACCTTTCAGTAAGGATACGTGAAAGACAGGGTGAACTCGTAGATGTGTTGGTAGTTTTAACCTGTAGGTCACTGGGTTTATTCTCTTTTCTACTTCAAAAGGACCTATGAAACTAGGTTGGAATTTCCGATTTCCCTTTAGTCTCAGATTCTTGGTGCTAAGCCAAACCTTGCTCCGAATTGAATAATCCTCTCCTGGTCTTCTCCTTTTGTCTGCGTAACTTTTGTACAATTCTTTTGACTTCTCTAATTTCTTTTTCGCTGCCTCTTGAGTGTCTTTTAAAAATTGCACGAAATCTTTAGCTGCCGGGACTGGGATCTCACTGGTGTGTATCATCAGATTGGGGTGTCGACCATAATTTAAATAGAATGGAGAATGACCTGTGGAACTATTTTGGGAATTATTATCTGCAAATTCTGCTGCCCAGAGAAGATCAGACCAATCTCCTTCCTGATCCAACAAAAACAATCGGAGGTACTGTTCTAGCTCTTGATTTGCCCTCTCTGTCTGTCCGTCTGTTTCTGGGTGATAGCTAGTAGAGAATCTAGTTTCGATATGCAACCCTGTGGTGAAGGCCTTCCAAAAATGGGACAAGAATTGGGTACCACGATCAGAGATTAGGACCTTAGGGATTCCATGCAATCTCACAACATGCAAACCAAACTGTGTGGCCAATTCCTTAGCACCAGGGATGTCTTTTAAAGGAACAAAGTGAGCCATCTTGGTCAACGCATCCACAAATACCAGGATAGCGCTGTAACCCCGACTGGCAGGTAGATCTACAATTAGGTCCATGGTCACCGTGTGCCACAGGTAGGGGGGGGGGGGGTAGGCATTGGTTGTAACAGCCCTTGAGGTGATTGTCGTGTCGGTTTTCCCCGAGCACAGATCCCACAACCTAATACATATTCCTTGATATCTTTAGTCATCTTGGGCCACCAGAATTGTCTCTTAATCAGTTCTTCAGTCTTATGTATTCCTTTATGACCTGCCAGAGGGTGATCATGGCAATCATGCAGAATTTGTTCTTGCAGTTCCAAGGTGGGTATGAATAAGGCTCCACCATGATAGGGCAACTCATTTCGAATTTCTCGAGACGGCTCTGCCGAAACCCATTGTTGAAGCTTTTCTGGAGTAAAAGACTCTCGTACCTTCTCATCTAGAGATTTGCTAGTAATTGCTCCCACAATTTTCGATTCAGGAATAATCTTTTGGTCGTCTATTGTCAACCTTTGCTCTTCCGTATCCAATCTGGATAGGGCGTCCGCCTTGCCATTCTTACTCCCAGGGCGGTAGGTGATCACAAAGTTGTAGTCCGCAAAATATAGAGCCCATCTGAGTTGACGCGGAGTTAGAGTTCTCGCTGATTTCAGAAATTGCAGATTCTTATGGTCCGTAAATACTGTTACAGTATGTCGAGCTCCCATCAGATAGTGTCTCCATTCCTTGAAGGCATCTTTAATAGCCAAAAGTTCTTTTTCCGTAATGGTATAATTGATCTCAGCAGGAAGAAGTTTACGGGAGTGGTAAGCAACCGGATGTAGTTGACCAGTCTCCTTATGCCTCTGGGATAGAACTCCTCCAATAGCTTGGTCTGACGCGTCTGTTTCCACAAAAAAGGGCTCCGTGGGATCCGCATGAAGGAGGATGGGCGCCGAGGTAAAACTCTTTTTAAGGGACTGAAAAGCTGCTTCCGCTTCTTTTGACCAGGAAAAAGGAACATTTTTCCTTAGCAGGCGAGTTATTGGAATTACTTTTTGAGAAAAGTCTTGAATAAATCTCCTGTAAAAATTCGCAAATCCAATAAATCGCTGTATCTCTTTTACAGTTGCAGGAGACGGCCAATCCAAAACAGCCCTAATCTTTTTGGTATCCATGGTAATTCCCTCTGGAGACAGAACGAAGCCAAGGAAATCCACTGATCGGACATGAAATGCGCATTTTTCAAGCTTGACATATAGATTGTGCTCCCGTAGCTTTTCCAAGATTCCTTTGACATGTTCAAGATGTTCTTCTTCTGATGCAGAGTAAATCAAAATGTCGTCAATATATACAATGGCACATTTGTCCATATATTGGCTCAAAACATCGTTTATAAAATACTGGAAGGCTGCCAGAGCATTACAAAGACCGTAGGGCATAACCTGATACTCGTACAAACCAAACTTGGTCCTGAACGCGGTCTTCCATTCATCACCCTCCAACCCGCCAACGCCCTTGCCCCAATCAAGAAACCCTCCACCAGCCACACCAGGAAGAAAGCGAGCTGGTTCTCTCAAGACCTCCAGGCATCCAAGAAAACCTGCCGTAAGTTAGAGAAGAACTGGACCCGCGAACGAACCCAGGAAAGCTAAGCAGCTCACAAGGACGCCACCCGCAACCACCACCACCTCATCAGATCCGCCAAGAGAGCCTCCTTCAAAGACCGCCTAGACAACAACGCACACAACAACAAAGAGCTCTTCAACATCGTGAAAGAACTCTCCAACCATCTCCAGCGCCAACGACATCCCACCCTCGCAAGAACTGTGCGACTCGCTGGCCACCTTCTTCCACCGCAAGATCACGAACATCCACGACAGCTTCAACACCACGACCGCCCCGGCAATGACCGAGACCTCCACGACCACCACTCGCACCAACCGCCTGACCTCCTGGACCAACATCGACGACAACGACACCGTCAAGATCATGAACTCCGTACACTCCGGATCCCCGACAGACCCATGCCCACACCACATCTTCAACAGGGCCAGCACCGTCATCGCACCCCACCTCCGGAAGGCCATCAACAGCTCCCTCGAGAAAGCGACCTTCCCAGAGGACTGGAAGCACGCTGAGATCAACGCCCTACTGAAGAAACCCACGGCTGACCCCAAGGACCTCAAGAACTTCCGACCCATCTCCCTGCTCCCGTTCCCGGCGAAGGTCATCGAGAAGGCCGTCAACATACAACTGACCAGGTTCCTCGAGGAAAACAGCATTCTGGACTCATCCCAGTTCGGATTTCGCCGCAACCACAGCACCGAGACAGCCCTCCTAGCCGCCACCGACGACATCAGAACCCTGCTAGACAACGGTGAAACCGCGGCCCTCATCCTCCTGGACCTGTCGGCAGCCTTCGACATGGTCTGCCACCACACCCTACGCACACGCCTCCACGACGCAGGGATACAAGAGAAGGCCCTGGACTGGACCACCTCCTTCCTCTCCGGCAGAACACAGAGCGTCCGCCTCCCTCCCTTCCGCTCCAAAGCCACCGAGATCATTTGCGGCGTACCCCAGGGCTCCTCCCTCAGCCCCACGCTGTTCAACGTCTACATGGCCCCGCTCGCCCACATCGCCCGACACCACAACCTCAACTTCATCTCCTACGCCGACGACACCCAGCTGATCCTCTCCCTCACCAAAGACCCTCACACAGCCAAAACCAACCTCCACGAGGGAATGACGGCCGTCGCCGACTGGATGAGAAACAGCCGGCTGAAGCTGAACTCAGACAAAACGGAGGTCCTCATCCTCGGATCCACCCCCTCGGCTTGAGACGACTCCTGGTGGCCCTCCTCGCTAGGAACGGCCCCCACACCCACCGACCACGCACGCAACCTAGGGGTCATCCTCGACTCCACCCTCTCCATGACGAAGCAGGTCAACGCTGTCTCCTCCTCCTGCTTCAACACCCTCCGCATGCTTCGCAGGATCTACAAGTGGATCCCCACCGAAACCAGAAGGACGGTCACCCAGGCCCTCGTCAGCAGTAAACTGGACTACGGAAACGCCCTCTACGCCGGAACCTCAGCGAAACTCCTCAAACGGCTCCAACGCATCCAGAACGCTTCAGCACGTCTGATCCTCGACATCCCGCGCCGCAGCCACATCACCCCCCGCCTGAAAGACCTACACTGGCTCCCCGTCAACAAGAAGATAACCTTCAAGCTCCTCACCCACGCACACAAAGCACTCCACAACACTGGACCAGCGTACCTCAACTGCCGCCTCAACTTCTACACCCCCACCCGCCAGCTCCGCTCCGCCGACCACGCCCTCGCCTCCGTCCCCCGCATCCGAAGAGCAACCACCGGCGGCAGATCCTTCTCCCACCTCTCCGCCAAGACATGGAACACCCTCCCCCTCCACCTACGGCAGACACAGGACCTACTGACCTTCAGGAGACTCCTCAAGACCTGGCTATTCGAACAGTAGCAGCACCCCCCCCCCTCCCCTCAGCGCCTTGAAACCCTCACGGGTAAGTAGCGCGCTTTACAAATATTATGATTGATTGATTGATTGACTCGGATTAGATGGTAGGCTCCTCTAAGGTCGAGTTTTGTATAGATCTGGGCCCCTTTAACCTGATCCAGGAGTACAGAAATCAGAGGCAGTGGATATCTGTTCTTGACTGTGATCCTGTTCAGGGCGCGATAGTCAATACAAGTACGAAGATCGCCCTCTCCTTTCTTAGGGACAAAAAATAACGGTGAGGAGACCGGGGACTGAGATGGCCGGATGAAACCGTTCTTCAAATAGGTCTGGATATATTCTTTCAAATGAGCATCCTCCTTTTCTGTCAAAGCGTAGATTCTACTGCATGGAAGGTTCGCGCCTGGTTCCAACTCGATCTTGCAGTCGTAGGGTCTATGAGGTGGAAGTTTCTCTGCATTGACTTCACTAAAAACATCCTCATAATCGCGATACTTCTCTGGAACTTCTTCTGTACGAATTATGCACACTGATGCTCCACTCTCACACAGACAGGTTGCTAAACTAGACTCCTTCGCTTGATCCTTGTCGTGAAAACAGGACTCCTTGCAGTATTCGGAGTTCATCTTGATCGATCTTTTCTCCCAATCAATTTGAGGGTTGTGTTCCGTTAACCATGGAAGTCCTAAAATCAATTGGAACTGTGGCGCATCAATTAAGTTAAACTGTATGTTCTCTTGATGACCATCTGGTAGAACAAGTTCCACCTCTTCGGTGTGACTAACAATTGGACCGGAGGAGAGGTTAGTACCATCAACCGCCCTTAACTGCCTCACTCTTTGTCTTTCGTATAGCTTGCAAACCTATACTAGAAGCAAATTTTAAGCCGCAGAAATTTCCGGTAGCACCGGAGTCTATCATCACCGAGACATCTGATTGGGTAGAAGTTCTGTATATCAAGGTTACAGGTAGGGTTAAATGCGGAGCAGAAGATTGTAATGTGTTTGCCAATGAATGGGTGTCTGGAGTTGTGTTTTCTTTAGCATCCACCA
Organism: Calotriton arnoldi; assembly: GCA_963921515.1. Classification (NCBI taxonomy): domain Eukaryota; kingdom Metazoa; phylum Chordata; class Amphibia; order Caudata; family Salamandridae; genus Calotriton; species Calotriton arnoldi. The sequence continues at coordinate 249,236 of CAWUFW010007904.1, forward strand.
GTCCAACCCCTCCTACTGGTGGTGCCGCAAGTTTTCCTTCGGTGAGGTCTTTGGTTTCTTCGGACAGACCTTAACAAAGTGTCCACTGACCCCACAGTACATACAAAGGTTATTGGCTCTCCTCTTCTCCTTTTCTTCCTTAGAAAGGGGTCCTCTTACTGCTCCAATCTGCATAGGTTCTACCATCTGAGTGCTCTCTGCTGACCTTGTTCCTTCTGATCTGATTCGGTCAAACCTAGGAACACTCGGGCGAAACTCCCTTCTTTTCTCGCCTTTCCGTTCTGACTGCCTATAATCCAATTCTAGGACCAAATCGATGAGAGCAGAGACCTCTGTGGGTCGATTGGGAATTTGGGACAGAGCATCTTTCAGTTCGTCTTTCAAGCCCCTGTAAAATAATGCAGCTCTTTTATTCTCTGGCCAATCTGTCTCCACGATAAGCTTATTAAATTGCGCCAGGTAAGCAACTAATTCTTTGTTCCCTTGCCTTAACTCCAGCAACTCATTATCAGTGGCTTGAGACACTCTTCTCCGATCAAAGATCCGCAGAAATTCTTTTTTAAATTTGTCAAAGTCGTACAGGATAGCTGAATCTTTAGAGACCAGAGGCAAGGACCAGGCAGCTGCGTCTCCACTTATGTACGAAAGAACAAAGGCTACCCGGGACTGTGCATCAGGGAAAATGGTGGGCCGACACATGAAGTGTAATGAGCATTGCGTAAGAAAAATCTGGGCCTTTTGAGGGTCACCACAAAAACGCTCTGGAGGAGCAAGTGGTATAACAGGGGACAAGGAGTGTATGACTTGTGTAGTACTCTTAGAGTGTGGTAAAGGAGTGGCACTACTGGTTTGGGTATCCTGGGAAAGGGCTAAAAAACTGGTACCTGCGAAATACCCATCCATTCTGCTGGCTAAATCTATGGTTTCTCTCCTTGAGGCCAGTAAATTTTGTCTTAGTGCCTTGTTCTCCTCTAACAGCTAGCAATTCTTTTTGTATGACTTCCAGAACTCCCCCTAAACTCTTTAAATCAATTCCCTCAGCCATTCTGCTCAGGTGAATTAAATATTCGTGGGCACTTCACTCTGTCAGAAGAGTCTTACTTGAAGTTTCCCAGGGACTTCACAGGACGTAGAATGGCGTGCTTTTCCCAATGCCTCTCGAAGTCTCCCTCCACGCACCATAAGATAACTCTAGTCGCGTGAAAGAACTCCCGGGGGGGAAAGGGGTATGGGACAGAGAAGAGACTGCTGGTCCTCTTGCCTGGTGTCTTCTACAGCTACCTCAGTAATTTGTTCAGGCGCTGCTCACACTGTAACATACAAGTAAAGATTACTAGGTTCAAACTTTAATCACATACATCAAATATTTAACATGCGTACTTTCTTCCTGGCTTCTAACACCTACCCAAAGGAGACCGAGCTATTGCCTCTCTTCTAATGGATATTGTAGCCTAGTACTTTATCTACGCTGTAGAGATGTGGTAAGGTTGCATTTCCTGTAAAGATAACATTAATAATTATTTTCTAGTTATTGTATTTAGTGTCCTCTTATTATATGTATCTTATTTGTCTATGACAAGCATTAACCTTTTTCTTTAGTTTTCTTGTTCTTTTATTTACAGGTAAGGAATCGGTGAAGGATTTCAGCAGGAAAGAATTATTCAGGTAAGGATTTTCTCTTGTCAGTTTTATTACCAATAGTTTCTAGGTAAACATTTCTGTAAGTAATTTACTAGTTGAGTCTTAAACTGTAACTTTTTTAATCTTTTTAAATTCCCACAGGGTACGTGCGTGACTGGAATTTGAAGAAGACTTGAAGAGCTGAAAACGGAGGTTGAGAAGCTCACTTCGTAATTTCCTCTGCTACTAAATACTTCAAGGTACCGACGCGTAGTAGATAACTAAACTACCGTCGAAAACAACGAAACTTCTAAACGCCTAACTACTCTATTCTAACACGAACGCAGATAAACACCTCTGATTCTCTCAACGAACGCGGTGAAGTGCGCGGCACTCAGAGCCAGCACGAGCCTCAGCTGTGCTCTGAGTCACGCGCAAACCACTGGAAAACTGCAGCGCTAACTCTTGCGCTGAGCCACCATCTTTAGGTGCTGCCTTCTAACCAAGGCAGTCCAAGAAACTGCAGCAGGAGTGCCACCATGAATTTTGGGCAGGAGAGTGGTAGTAGCCCCCACAGACCGACACCCATGCGCATTTAGGTTCCTGACACCTCCCCAGGAGAAGTTAACTGCCAGAGAATGGTCTGTTCTGACGTTGCTAGCATTGGTCACTTGGTACATTTCACCAAGTATAATCTGCCCAGGATCCACAAGATCTTTTGTCACCATAGTGACACTTGCTCCTGTGTCCCTGAATGCCAAAGCCTCTTTTCCATTTATTAATGGCTGTTGTCTGTACTTGCCCAGATTACTGGGACTCACAGAGGAGGTTATATCCATGCCTCCCTCACAGACTAGGACAGCCTGAGTGGGTTCTCTGACTAGGCCAGAGCCCATCTCAGTACCCAGGGTCAACCCTACTAAACCCTTGGCGTGTGTGTACTTCCACCACCATTTGTAACTGCACTAGGGGGAACAGGTGCCTTAGGGGCATTGGTGGGGGATGGAATAGAGTCTTTGGACTTGGTGCAATCACTGGTCCAGTGTGTCTTTTGCTTACAGACTTTGCACCATGGTTTCTTTTGGCCTTTCCCTTTGTTAGACTGTGAATCCCCACCTGAAGAAGATTTTTGGGGGCCTTGTGAAGACTTCTGGTCTTTACCCTTCTCCCCACCCTTGTCAGAGTTTTTAGAATCTTGCTTCTTTGGGTCACCACCGTGGTTCTGTACCTTCTGCCTCACACTGGTTCTGACCCATTTGTCTGCCTTCTTTCCCAATTCTTGGGGAGAGGTCAGATCAGAGTCCACCAGGTACTGATGCAACAGCTGATTTTGACAGTTATTAAGAATCTGCTCCCTCATGATAAGATTGTACAATCCTTTGAAGTCACACACCTTACTGCCCACTAACCAACCTTCCAGAGCCTTAGCAGAACAATCAACAAAGTCCACCCAGTCTTGATTTTGTGCCTTTTGGGTATCTCTGAACTTTAACCTGTATTGTTCAGTTGTTAGGCCAAACCCATCAATCAATGCACTTTTTAAGACTTGATAATCATCAGCATCCTCTTCTCTAACAGTGAGGAGCTTATCTCTACCTTTGTCTGCAAAGGAGAGCCAAAAGATTGCTGCCCACTGCTCCTGGGGGACCCTCTGTACTTTACAGGCCCTTTCCAGTGCAGTAATCCATTTGTGGATGTCATCCCCACTCTGGTAGGGAGGGACAATCTTATTCAGGTTTCTATGGTCATAAGACCTCTCCCTATCTCTAGGGAAGTTGCTGCCACCATGGGACTCTAGTCCCATCTTTTTCCTAGCTCTGTAGAGCTCTAGGGCTTCCTTATCTAGGGCCACCTGTTGCTTTCTGATCAGAAGCTGAGCTTGCTCATACTTCAACAGTCTCTCCCTCCTCTCCTGAGAGGTTTCCCTCCTCTGTGAGAAGAAATAGAGGTCCCTACAGATGAGGTAGAATGGTTAGACTCCACTGAGCGAGATCTAGACTTTCTAAGCCTACTACCAACTCTTCCTGGAGGGACTAAGAGGGGGCCATTGGTGTCCTCCTCATGATCATCCAGTGGAGCTGGGTTGTCCAGGTCTGGATCACTGTCATCAGCCTGGTTAGCAGTAGGGGCTGGGCCCTGGGGAGTTCCACCCCTAGGTCCTTCCTCACCTGCTGTCCCACCCACTCTGCCTGCCCCTTCTGTCCCTATAGGGTTCTGGAGGTCATCTAGCCTGAGTATCTCTATGAGATGCTGGGTGCTGGGACTTTTGCCTGTCTTCAACTTCCTAATGGTACATAAGGACCTAAGCTGTGCAAAAGGGAGATCCTCATACTTAAAGGGAAGAAGCCCAGGGCTTCTGGCAGGGACTCACTGGTTCCTGGCTGAGAAGACATTACTAGTGTGGTGTGGTGTATTGCACTACCTACACTAGTGTGGCCTACTAAACTCTCTTGAGTTGTAGAAAGGGTGTGCTAAGCCCTTAACACACAACTCCAAGTTCAGTAGAACTTACTGTATACTAAGCTTGTTTTTATATGTACCTAAGGTACCCTTAGTGGTTTTCAGTTGATCAATTCAATTGAGATTATCTGGTAAAACAATAGCAAGCTGGAATCCCACACTCTGCACACCAATGTGAGAAGTTGGCCTGGTATATGCTGTCCACTAATTAAAGTGGGCACCTTGTACCAGTCCAAACAACCCCTTATGGTGATAGGTTAATGACAACCTTTATTGAAAGCTATCCTAGTGGTAGCTATGGAGAGCAGCCTTCAGGCTAAGTCTTGGAGGAATGTAAAGCAGCTTGTTTTACCAGTCTATAATCTCTTGAATGACCAAATGAAAGGAGAACCACACCAGGTATATATTTAAAATATATGTATTTAAGATAAAACACACCCCTCTAGTCTCTTTATGAGGCTAGAGTTCGAAGTACATAAGTTACAAGTCAGTTATCAACAGTAATAGCACAAATACACGTTTGGGCCCTAGGAGCGTACCAAACCATATACCAAAAAAGTGGTATAAGAACCACGACTGAGCTAGACACAAGGCCTAGAGCCTGTAGAAGTGCTTGGACCACAAGGACCCACCCCAGGTAGTGACACAGGGGACCCACGGGGGACGCGTGCAGTGTGGGAACACAGCCGCGAATCACCGTTAACTTCTATGGGGAAAGTCGCTGTTGGATTTTTAAAGGAAAAGGACACTTAGAAGAGGACTTGGAGCAAACCCCTTTAGAACTAGGTAGTTCTAGAGTCAATACCCACGGGAGCACCGGAGTACTCGAGTTACCTCACCCAGGGAAGCCGGGTGCATAGGTGTCTTTTGGTGTCGGGTTTCGTCGTTGATTTCAATGACGATCGGCTGCAAAGTGCGGCTGGCGACCAAGTCAAAAGTGTCCGGGTGGATCCAAGGATGGATCGGAGATCTGAAGAACCTGAAAGCAGAGGGGACAGAGTCTGGGTCACTAGCCAGTGACCAGGAAGGCGATGAGCAGATGCCCACCGATGTCGAGTGCTTCAGGTGGGTTGATGGGTGTCTTGACTCTTCAGCCACGAGGTCCAGGAGGCGTCGATGATGACCAGGAGCTGGATTCGAGCTGTCCCACGACGTCTGTCGAGTGCTGGGGTGTCGGCGACCGGATTGGACCCAACAAGCCTTGGCAACGGCAAGTCACGCAGAGACAGAGAAAGGACGTTGGTGCAGACCAGCAAGGTCTGAGGGACTCACCCAGCGAGGGTAAGTCAGGGCACGTCTGGAGCAACCAGGAAAGCCCAAGCAGAAGAAGAGTTGCCTTCGTGAGGACCCACTAGCCAACGGACTAGAGATCGCGAAGGAACCTCGAGTGGACGCACTTGGAGCTGGCTCACGGGACACTCGTGGAGTGGAGGCCAGTGATCTTCAGTGCAGTCGGTGCTCGTGGCGGGGGCTACTCGGAGCCCAAAGCACAACTTCGAGGGATACCAGGAAGAGGATGCACTTGCAAAAGCTCTCGGTGTCCAGGGGTCACGGTTCCACGTTACCCACGACAGCTACGTGCCTCAGCTTCGCTGGGGTCTCAGGGCAGCCTCGGGGAAATCTACCTCTGGTGATGCAAAGACTTCGGCGTCCGGCGGGAGCTTCAGCGATGCAGACCGGACAGTTGCTTCTTTGGTGCCTGCCAAGCAGGGGAGTCACTCCTTGACCCCAAGGGAGATTCTTCCCTCCTCTAATCTTTAAGTAGAGCGTCGAAGGTCCAGGATTCACGTTCAGAGTTTCGTCCAGGGGTAATGTAAAGTCCTAAGAACTGGGGTCCCATACTTATACTAAGTTAGGGGGTTGGACATACTCTGGGGACCCACCTATGGGAGGGTCAGGGAAGAGGGGTGGTTACACCCATTCCCTTTGTCCAGTTTCGCACCAGAGCAGGGGCAGGTAGCCCCTGCAGCCGGTTTGAACTGGACTATGCACAGGGACACCAAATGGGCCCCAGTGCAGGACTTCAAAGCACCAGAGAGTGCTCCCGCCCAGCCCCAATACACACTATCCTGTCTGGGGAGGTGGTTACACCTCCCTGGGACAGGAAACCTATTGTCCAGGCCTCCCCTGCCGGAGTTTCGGTCAGCAGCAGGAGGCCAGACCCGTGTCTGTGGCAGCAGCATCCATTTTGTGATGCCAGGGCTCTGAAAAGTCAATACCGGGTATGCGGGTGTGTACATGTCTCTCCTTCTAGAAGGGTGGAATGCTACCCCCGCCGCCAGAACTGGCGGAGTGGTAGTATTCCAGAGTGTTTGACACCAAACACGACATGTTTCCGTGCAGCCATCCCAAAGTTAGCATTTACCGCGAGGTTATAATGCACTTAAGAGTATATGGTCAGGCTGCACCACAAACAGCCTCAGAGGATTGACTCCGAACGCTGCAGAGGGGCTCTGCTCATGCAGGGGCACCCTCTCACATAAAAACCAAGCACTCTGCCTTCAGGATTGTTAAGGCCTGCCATAGGAGTGACTTATAGGTTTATATGTGTGTGCAATGGTAGTGATATAGGTAGCCTATACCACAGTAAGGGGTGCATGCACCACCTTACCCAGGCTGCAGTAGCAGACCTGTGGTGTCATTTTGAATGGCTTCCCAGGGGTGGCATAATACATGCTTCAGCCCCTGGTAGGCCTCTGGGGTACCTATGCCCTGGGTACATAGTATACCATATACTAGGGACTTATAAGGGCACTCCAGAATCCAATCAAAGATGTACCTAAGGTACATGGAAACCATTTTAGAGAGGAAGCAGCTAGGCTGGGGTTCTGATTAGCAGGGCCCCAGCCAGACTAAAGTCGAAAAACAGTGAAGCATCAGCAAAACGTGGGGGTACCCATGTGAAGCAGATCCTACTCTCCTACAACCGGGAATACAGGGGGGCTCCCTAGGGGAGTTCCCAGTACATGGGATCCTACATCCAACACTGGAATCGGTGTTGGGGTAGGATTCCAACATGTTTGATACCAATCATGACCAGTTTCGGTGCGGCTAATATATAGTTGGACATGTTGTAATTGATTTGGTGTCCACTATATGTATAAAATGGCTGGCCGCACTTTCAAAGCCTGGAGAATTGACTCTGGGGTTTGTAGGGGGTGTCCTGCTCATGCAGGGCACCCTCAAACTTTTAACCAAGCACCCTGCCTTCAAGATTGAAAGGTCTGCCTTAGGGGTGACTTATAGGTTTTAAGTGCAATGACCTCAGATATAAAGAAACTTTTACCTGTTGTGAGTGGTACTAGCACCAGCTCACACACGCTGCAATGGCAGGCCTGAAGTCACAGTTTGAGTGGTCTCTCATGGGTGGCATAATATATGCTGCAGCCCATGGGAGACCACTAGTGTACCTTTGCCTTGGGTACCTTAGTACCATATACTAGGGACTTAGAAGGGTACACCAGTAGCCAATTAGGAAGGTAACAAAGTACTTACCATAGTCATTTAGGGAGAGAGCACAATCACTGGGGTCCTGATTAGCAGGATCCCAGTCAGACTAATCAGAAAACAGAATAACACCAGCAAAAATTGTGGGTAACTGTAGGAAAGTAGGATCTGCTTTCATGGTTTCCCCCACTTTTTGCCTGGTGTTAAGCTGTTTCTGACTAATCTGACTGGGATCCTGCTAATCAGGACCCCAGTCTCTGTGCTTTCTCCCCTAAAATTGGTTATGGTGAGTACTTGGGTACCTACCAAATTGGCTACTGGTGTATCCTTATAAGTCCCTAGTATATGGTACCGAGGTACCCAGGGCATAGGTACACCAGGGGTCCCCCATGGGCTGAAGCATGCATTATGCCACCCATGGGAGACCACTCAGACTGTCAATACAGACCTGCCATTGCAGTCTGTGTAAAGCTGGTGCTAGCACCACTTATGATAGATATAGGTTTCCCTATATCTGAGGTCACTGCACTTAGAACCTATGTCACCCCTAAAGCAGGCCTTTCAATCCTGAAGGCAGGGTGCTCAGTTCTAAGTGTGCGGGTGCCCCTGCATGAGCAGGACACCCCTACAACCTTCGGAGTCCATTCTCCCGGGTTGTAAGTGCATCAGTCATTCCGATATATAGAGTGGACATGCGTCATTATGCGATGGTTAACTCTAAACTGACTGTAACGAACCCTGTCATGTTTGGTATCAAACATGTTGGAATCATACCGCCACACCGTAAACGGTGTGGAAGGTATGATTCCATGCACTGTAAAGCTCCTCCGGGAGGCCCTCAGTGCCCCCAGTACCAGTCTTCTAGACCCGGACAGCACAACATGGCTGCTGCCAACCAGAGACACGATTCTGCCCTCCTGCTGCTGAGCCAAGCTCAAGCAGGGGAAAGCAGGACAATAGGTATCCTGTCACAGGGAGGTGTAACCACCTCCCAGACAGAGTTTAGTGTATTGGGGTAGGGTGGGAGCGCTTGCCAGCACCACTCAGTGTGCTTGAAGGGCACATTTGGTGCCCTTGTTGCATAGTCCAGTTCAGACCAGTTCAGGGAGCCATTTGCCCCCGTTCTGGCGTGAAACTGGGCAAAGGACATGGGAGTATCCTCCCCACTGTCCGACCCCTCCCCTGGGAGGGAACCTGAAATCGTCCCAACCCTTTCCTTAGGGTACTTAAGGGCTTACCTGTGGGTGGGTCCCTAGATTTGTCATGGGACAAGATTCATATCAAGATACCACTTCTTCTTTGACCGTCTGGGCACTCTGGACTTCGCTGGACCATGCTCTGGGCTCCGAGACTGCAACTGGGAAGACTCCTGCTGCTCCTGGTCTTGTCGTCCTGCAAGTCTGCTGCAATGACTGTGCCTGTGCTCCATACAGGAACCTTCCAAGGCCTGTGGTTATCCAAGACACCTGAAGGAATCTCCCTTGAAGTGAAGGAGTCACTTCCCTGCATCTGCAGGCCCTGCAACGAAGCTGACCAGTCTGCTGATCCTGCGCTCCCATGGACTCCGAAAGGCTCAGCAACACAGGTGGTGGTTCTTCACATCCGTCGAGGCCTGCCCTGTCCTCTCACCAAGCTTGAGGCCAGTATCTCTCGTTGGAGCCGCAGGAACCGAACCCCTGTGCACCACATCGACTTGCTGTTGCAAAGGCTTGTTGGCTTCCTTTCTCCAAGATCTTCGGGCTGCAAGTAGCCCCAACCTCGAGCATCTCCTGTGACCAAGATCTTCGTCTTCACTGCATCACTTGCACCGTGGGCCTGCATCTTTGGCGAGCTGCTCGAGGTCCTCTTGCGATTCCAGTGCATGCGGCCTGTGGGTCCTCTTGAGGGGCTTCTTTTATTTGAGTGGGCTCCCCTGATTGCTTGGGGCCTGCTTTGACTCCCCTGCTTGTGGCGAGTCACCTAGACCTTGCTGGTCCCGACACTGCACCTTTTACGCTTTCCACATTGGTTGTGGTTGCCAAGGCTTGTTGGTGCTCCTTGCAGACACCATCCCCTCATCGTCCGATGTGGGACAGCTCGTGAACGGCTCCTGGTATTCCACTGCAGCGCCTGGTCCGCACAGCTGCAGCTCCAAGGTCACCGTCAGCACTCCTGCAACATCGGTGGGCATTCGTCTTCCCTGGCTCCTGGTCACTCCTGAGTGCAGGTACTTCTCATCCTGAATCCACCTTTGGGTTCCACAGGACTCTTTCACCTTCTCCAGCAGCAGCATCTTCCTGAAGTCCTCCATTGAGTTCGACTGCGGTTTCTGACGCCACTTCACACCTATGCACCCGGCTTCCCTGGTGCAGGTATCCTGGTTCCTAGGGTATCCACGGGTGGGGTGGCTCTCCAAACTTCTGTCTTCCACGGGGTTTCTTCAGGGTCCACTGGAAAGGGTCCTTCTTTAAAATTGCAACTGCGACTTACCCGTTGACTTGAATTGAGCACGTAGCCGTGTTCCCACTCTGCACATGGCCTCCGTGGGGTTCCTGGGTACTTACCTCAGGTGGTTCCTTGGGTCCCAAGCACTTCTACGTCCTTTGGGTACAGTTTTCACTCGAGTCATGGTTCGCATCCCACTATTTTAGTATATGTTTTGGTCCCCCCCTGGTGACCACTGTGTATTCGTGCTACTTACCTGTTTTCTCTGCAAAGTATTATGTGCATTGTGTATATCTTTGGGTAGGAGATATTTGTATGTGTTAGTGATTGTCTTATAATACATATTTTTATAAATACACTGTGTGGTTCTTTTTCACTTAATCTATACCTATAAGATTACGTTCTGGTAAAACAAGCTGCTTTACACTCCTTCTGGACTAAGCCTGAAGGCTGCTCTCCACAGCTACCACTTAGAGAGCTTTCTAAGGTTGTCTAAGACCACTAAAATCACCATAAGGGTTGTCTGGATTAGTGCAGGGTGCCCACTTACCTAAGTGTGCACCATATACTAAGCCAGCTTCTCACAGTAACCATGAAAGCAGATCCTGCTTTCCTACAGGGCCACTTCTCACAGACCCCCCATCGCTTACCAGACAGTCACCAGCTGAATTCACACCACCCAGTGAGCATTGACTGGCTCCCCTTCAGCCTTCAATTGTCGGTCACGGCGATCAGTCCACTCCGGGTCTCCTACCAGCCATGTGGGTGGCCCCACTCCTGTCACTCAGCATCAGCAACACGCCTCCAACCTTCGGCATTAGTGCTGGTGTCCCCATTGGATGCCACCCCACCAGGCTGATGCAGCTCCTGTCCAGGCCTCAGGATCTCTCACAGGCTCTACTCGATGGTGGTCCCGGGGCCTCCCCCCCACCCCCTGAATGTATTCTGGCCACAAGTCTCCCTCTGCGGCCGACCAACAATTCAAGCCATGGGAGCACAGGGCACCTCCAGAATCCTTTATGGGTCTGGTGTCTTCAGCCATGTGAGAGCGGAAGAGGGGGAGCGCCGAGGGGCTGTCTGCCCCCGCCGCAGGCAAGCCGAGCAGCGGTCTCTCCGAGAGCCCACAACACTGCTATGATTTTATAGGGTGAGAGAGTGATTAAAGGTTGCTCCCCATCGGCTGCACACGCGGTGATGCACCCTGCAAGCAGCACAGCCTCTGCCACTCACTCTCCTCAAAGGGCGCCTCAGCACCCAACGCCGAAGTATAGAGGGCCCCTCCTCGCCTTACAGGAGTGCCTGTTGGCGGGCTCCCATGTCCATCAAACAAGAAGGGTAGAGGGGGAATGAGATAGGGCCGGCCGCTCTCTCCGCAGGGGCCTCCCAGTTGGTACACTCCACCTCAGCCATGTGAAGAGCAAACAAGAGATTAATACAGGGCCTCAATCACAGGCCAGGCTCCGGTGACGATGAGTACTACTGGCTGCTCAGTCACCACGGCTCACCACTCTTGGCAAGTGCCTCAGCTCCCGATGGCTCAGTGTTCCTTAGGGGGTGCCCTTCAATGTTGATAGGGGGGCCAGGTCTGCAAGCTTGCGCGTCCACCTGCGTGGCCTCCGCCTCTAGTCCTGCACTCGCCGGCTTGACCCAGAGCACAGGGCCAGCAGTCGCTGAACCAGCACAGCCACTGCACCTCTTTGCAAACCGGTAGAAGCGGTCCACCATGGTCTGCTTTGTAGCAGGAGCTCTGGCCTCACTATACCTCAGCTCTGCAGCCGGGCTCTGGAGCATAGTTGGGAGCCCAAAACCGTTCCAGTTGCACCCCATGGTACGGCCATTTCTCTGGGGAGCCTTTCAGCTAGCTAGTCATGGATCTGAAAGAGACCGTAGTTATAGATTCCTTACCTTAGAATTACCCCCAGGCGTCAGACTGGATCTGGAGAAATGTTTTCGTAGCAGTACCCCTGCGTGTTGGTAGGTTGCGTCGGTCGACTCCGCGTTCGTCATCGGTGTCGTGGTCGCCGGGATGACGTTGCGGTGTCTACTAAGACGCCGCCCCTGCACGCTGACGTGAGTTCTTTCTTTTTCCATGCCAGCCAGCGCAGATCCGGAGAGAGCGTGCCCCTTAGTCACTTTTTTACTAAATCTTTCTCGACTTTTGTCGACATCTTTTTGAGTCTTCGACTCCTGGTGCACGAGGGATGTCCAGCTGTTGGCCCGGTTTCAAGCCCTGTGACTCCTGTCACAAGTTGATGTCGGTCACCGAGCCACACCTCGTGTGTCTATAGTGCCTGGAGCGCGACCACAACCCAAAGTCGTGCTCCGACTGGCAAGCCCTGAACCCGAAGTCTTTGCGGGAGCGGTCCCAAAAGCTTTTGGAGGCCCGGCAGTCCGCTCCGCGCCGTTCGAGGTCCCGGTCGAGGGGAAGGTCGCGGGATCGGTCGCGGAGCCATCACCATTCGTCCTCGAAGTCTTCACACTCCTCGAGTAAGTAGAAGCACAAGAAGAAGGCGAAGAAGCATCGCTGCTCTTGCCCATCTCCCCATCCGTCGGCCGACGCAGGAACCGGAGTGTCATCGATCTCCGGGTCCTTCCTCGGAGCCCGCTGGGACGGCTCCGCGCTTCCCTCCTTTTCCCGGAGCGTCCCCTGCCCAGCTTCGTGCATTTTATGAAGCGCTGCACAGCATCTTTGGGCAGCCCGACTCCGCAGGCGCGCCATCGGGCCTCACGGACTCGGCTGGGGGCCCTGGGCCTTCGATGCCTCCGGCCTCGGTGTGCAGGGTCCCCAAGGATCCAGGCCTGGATCCGGATCTGTGCCGGTCGACCTTATGGTACCGTCCTCGGCACTGATTCCAGTGACGATGCCCCCAACGTCAGTTGTGCCACCAACCGGTGTCGACCCCAGCCTCACCCTCGATTTGAACACAGCGCCGGACCGACGTTAACCGAAGTCGGTACCGGCGCCGGAGGGAACATTTGTACCGCTGTTCATTCCTGGCATTCCCTACCGCCCTGAGTGGCAGCCAGAGGAGGATGAGGAAGACTGGGGGGGGTCTATTGACCCTCTAGCAGACCAACTTGAGGAGCCGGACTGGCGAGAGGAGTTGGGTGATGCCAGTGGTCTGGATACCTTTCCAGAGCTTGGTATGCTTTCTCCCCCTACCGTGACTATGGAGGAGGGAGCTTCCTACGCTGTGGTGTTGCGTAGGGTGGCTGAGGCCTTGGGCTTCGAGCTTCTTATGGTGGCTGTCAAGACTAACCTCCTGACTGAGGTGCTTCAGCCGGCAGCAGCCTCTTCGGAGCTCCCGATGCCTTTTAATGAGGCTCTCACTGACATCCTTCTGGGCACTTGGTCCAAGCCCAGCACAGGGGCTCCTGTGGACAGGATGATTGCCCGATGCCACCGCCCGCCCCCGGGCGACCCACTTTTCCTCTCCCAATACCCTACCCCTGAGAGCTTGGTGGTCCAAGCCTCATCCTCAAAAGGTGTATTCCCTACTGCTCCCCCAGATTGGGAATCCAAGAAGCTGGACCATCTTGGAAAGATGATGTTTTCTTCCGCCAGCTTAGGGCTGCGGTCGGTGAACACTGCATGTCTCTTGGGCCGTTATACACACACGGTGTGGGACACGGTCACGCAAGTACTGCCACAGTGCCCGGAGGAGGCACGGGCCGTGCTCACCCACGCAGTTGCTGAGGGTTGAGACGCAGCTAAGTTCACCATCTGGTGTGGGCTGGATACCGCCGACTCGCTGGTTAGGACGGTTTCCACGTCGGTAGCCCTGAGGCGCTATGCCTGGCTGAGAACGTCTGGCTTCTCTGGGGATGTCCAATCCACACTTTTGGACATGCCCTTTGATGGCCATTGCCTGTTTGGTGACAAGGCGGCCAACGCGCTTGAGCGCTTCAATGACTCTTGGGCCACGGCCAGGTCCTTGGGCTTCGCAGCAACTTCTTGCCCCATGCAGTCTGCCTTTCACCCCTTTCGTGGCTACAGAAGGGGTGCCCCACCACGTTGCACCCAGAGCCACGGAGCTGTGCGAGCTACCCAGCCTCTGCGTGGTTTGACGTGGGACCCAGCGTCGCGGGTCTGAGGGCCAGCGGGTGGGCCAGTCCACCAATGCCCCCCCTGCAGCAGCCTCCAAACCTTCCTAGTCCGACTTTTCAGGGCCACCAGTTGCCAGTGGGCGGCAGGATCCGCCATCACCTCCCCCACTGGCACAACATCACGTCGGACGGGTGGGTTTTACAGATAATCCGAAGGGGCTACTCCCTCCCCTTCAAGACTACCCCTCCCTCCATGCCACCAACACTCCATCGCATGTCAGAGGATCACTTGGCCTTTCTCCGCCAGGAAGTTACGGCTCTCTTGGCCAAGGGAGCTATTGAACGAGTACCTGTGCCACAAGTAGGTCGTGGTTGTTACTCCCACTACTTCCTGGTACCCAAGAAGGACAATTGCCTGCGTCCTATCTTAGATCTCAGGGACGTCAACCATTTCCTCCAGAAGGAGAAGTTCAAAATGTTCATGTTGGCTCAGGTCCTGCCTGCCCTCGATCCCGGAGACTGGATGCTAGCGTCGGACTTGCAGGATGCCTATTTCCACATCCCCGTCCTGCCAGCCCACAGGCGTTACCAACGGTTCACGGTGGGCCAAGAGCATTTTCAGTTTATTGTGCTCCCCTTTGGCCTTACCAGCACCCCTCGGGTGTTCACGAAAGTGATGACAGTGGTCACAGCTCATCTGCGCAGTTCAGGGGTTCCAGTCTTCCCCTATCTCGACGACTGGCTGTTGAAGGCGGGCTCGCCCAGGCTGTCGTCTCCCACCTCCAGGCTACGGCGGACATCCTGCATACGCTGGGGTTCACTATCAACGTGCCGAAGTCACACCTGATTCCCTCTCAGAAGCTCCTTTTCATCGGAGCAGTTCTGGATACAAAGCAGTTTTGGGCTTATCTTCCCGAGCGGCGAGACTGGGATATTCGGGCTATGATACCGATGTTTCAGCTTCTATTACGGATTTCGGTGAGAATGACTCTGAGGCTGCTGGGCCTCATGGCCTCCTGCATACTGCTGGTAGATCATGCCAGATGGCATATGCGGGCTCTGCACTGGGACCTGAAGTTCCAGTGGGCGCAGCATCAGGGGAATCTTTCCGATGTTGTCCAGATCTCAGAGTGGACTGCGAGTCAGTTGCAGTGGTGGCTCACGAACCAAGATTGGGTCAGCAGCAGATCCCTCTCCCTTCCCCAACCAGAGTTCACAGTGGTGACGGATGCGTCACTCCTGGGATGGGGTGGCCACATGAGAGAGGCGGAGATCAGAGGTCTCTGGTCTCTGGCAGAGTCCGGGCTCCACATCAATCTTCTAAAGCTTTGGGCGATCCGTCTGGCACTGAAGGCATTCCTTCCTTCTGTCAAAGGAAGGGTAGTGCAGGGGTTCACAGACAACACCACCGCCATGTGGTATTGCAACAAACAGGGTGGGGTGGGGTCGTGGACCCTATGTCAAGAGGCTCTTTGCCTTTGGACATGGCTGGAACATCAGGGCATGTCCCTGGTGGTTCAACACCTGGTGGGTTCCCTGAACGCCAGGGCGGACGAACTCAGCCACCGGTGAGATGATGGATCACAAATGGCGTCTTCACTCGGAGGTGGTGCAATGTCTCTTTCAGCAGTCTGGAGAGCCTTGGTTAGATGTATTTGCCACCGAAGACAACGCGCAATGTCAGCAGTTCTGCACGTTGGAGTTTCCAAGGCGGCCCTCGCTCAGCGACGCCTTTCGTCGCGAGTGGAATTGCCGCCTCCTGTACGCCTTTCCGCCTGTAGCACTTCTACCCAGAGTCCTGAAGAAGATCAAGCGCGATCAGGCCCAAGTCATTCTTGTTGCTCCGGACTGGGCAGAAGAGTCTGGTACCCCGAGCTCTTGAGTAGGCCATCGATTCTCCGATCAGACTGCCTCTTCGGGGGAATCTTCTGTAGCAGCAGCAGGGGACGGTTCTCCACCCAAACCTGTCCAGCCTCCACCTCCTTGCGAGGAGATTGAGCGGCGACAGTTGACAGCTTACGACCTTCCTCCCGCAGTCTGTAACGTCATCTTGGCAGCCAGGCGTCCCTCCGCTAAAACAGCATGCGCCTGTAGATGGAACATATTTGTGGCATGGTGCGCAGCAAAGACTGTGGATCCCCTTTCTGCACCTCCTTTCTAAGGTTCTGCTCTTCATTCTTTCTTTGGCCCAGCAGGGCTCTGCTCTGGGCACCCTTAAAGGCTATCTTTCGGCCATTTCGGCCTTTCTTCGCCTTGCTGATCAGCCTTCTCTTTTCAAGTCCCTGATTGTTAACAGATTTCTGAAGTGAATTACTCATCTCTTTCCTCCTTCTCCTTTCGTAATGCCCCAGTGGGACTTGAATCTTGTCCTCACTTATCTTGTGTGCGCTCCCTTTGAGCCACTACATAATTGTCCCCTTCGTCTTCTTACTTTGAAAACTGCTTTCCTGCTTGGCATCACTTCTGCTCGCAGGGTGAGTGAGCTTCATGCTCTTTCTTCTAAACCTCCCTTTCTTGCTGTTCATCCGGACAAAGTAGTCCTTCGTACTAGGCCTTCTTTTCTGCCCAAAGTGGTTACCTCTTTCCACATAGGCCAGACCATCACATTGCCCACCTTCTTACCGCCTCCACACCCTTCCAAAGATGAGGAGAGACTCCACCGTCTGGACCCAAAACATGTGCTGTCCTTCTACCTTGACCGCACTAAAGAATTCCAGCTGGATGATCAACTCTTCGTGGGTTATGTGGGTGCCCAGAAAGGTCGGGCAGTACACAAACGTACCATCTCTCGATGGGTTGTCTTATGCATTAAGATCTGCTATTCTTTGGCTAAAAAGGAACCTCCAGTAGGACTAAGCGCCCACTCTACCAGGGCGACGGCAGCCACTACTGCCTTTGGACGTGGTGTTCCGTTGGTTGACATCTGCCATGCGGCCACGTGGGCATCCTTGCACACATTCACAAAGCATTACTACCTGGACAGCCAAGTCCGGAGAGACTGCTTTTTCGGCCGTTCTGTTCTCCAGGACTTCCTGGTATGAACTTTGTTCGCAGACCCACCACCGGGGTTGGCATTGCTGGGGTATCTATTCTAAGGTAAGGAATCTATAACTTCGGTCTCTTTCAGATGAACAAGTTACTTACCTTCGGTAACGATCTATCTGTAAGAGACATATGTAGTTATAGATTCCTTACTGCCCCACCAATCCTCCCCGTTCGGCGAACTGACTTCTAGGGATAGGGACTCCCTTTCAGGGTCCTAGTTGTGTGCACCAGTGGTCAGTCTCTTGCATGGCTTTACGCTTCCGGCGTTGAAAGTTGTGTCAGAACTGACGTCAGCGCGCATGGGCGGCGTCTAAGTAGACACCGCCACGTCATCCCGGCGACCACGACGCCGAACGCATCGACCGATGCCACCTACCGACGTGCAGGGGTACTGCTACGAAAAACATTCTCCGGATCCAGTCTGTCGCCTGGGGGTAATTTTAAGGTAAGGAATCTATAATTACATATGTCCCTTACAGATACATGGTTACCGAAGGTAAGTAACTTGTTCTTTAGGCAGCAGGATTTCCAAGGATTAATGTGGGACTGCTGGGAGCTCAGAAGCTCACGTCCTGTCGGCCTTATTGCTTGGCCACGCTCCTCAATTATCTCATTAACCGAGACCCAAAGTACGTACCTGAGGGCATGCACAATTGGTGTTCGAAAGTCCATTATTAGTAGTGGTAAATATGCATCTACTTCTGGCAATAAGGCCACGAACACAGTCTAGGACTCAGAATAGGTCTCAGAAAATTATTCCCATGCTCAACCCTTGGTACCTTGGCTGCGAGCAGGCAGGGTTAACTTCAGAAAAAGGTATGTAAAGCATTCAAAAAAAGCAACTCAGTAGATAATTAAGAGACAACTGACAATAAAAATCCCACATCAATTTATAAAAATAGTAAATATTGTTATCTTTAAAATGACACCAAAACAAAAAAATCCAATGTAGGGAACCGGAGATATGATTTTTTAAAGATTTAGCACTATATAGCACATAGAAACCTATAGCGCCTATTGGGACCTCTGGTCGCGCTAGACCGGGACAAAGTCAAAGTTTCAGGCCGACCACAATGGAGCCCTGCACAGCTACCCCTTGCGGTAGGCCTCGGTCAAAGTTTTACATTCGGACTTAGAAACTTTTCTGAAGCTTTTTCTGCCGGGGTCCCTCGATGCTCTTCACCAGTCTGGGTTTGGAAGGGTTCGCCGGCTTGCTTTCCAGGGAGCTCCGGGTCAAACTCTGGAAGTCGGACCTCCAGAGCTTTTCAGCGGGACGAACCAGTAGAGCAGGCCGGCTCGCAATTGAAGGTCGCCAGCGTGGCTCTCGCAGTCGAGTCGGTCCCCCTCTGGAGCTTTTTTCCAAAGTTGCTCCAAAGTTCTCCAAACTTCTGGAATTTCTTCCTGAAGTTCCTCTGGGGGTCTCAAAGTGTCCAAAACACAATCCAAGGTTCTGGAATCTCCAAGATGGTCCTCGAATGTTTGGGACTTCATTCCCACATTTCACTTGGACAAAACCCTTACAAATCCACTGGATGCACACCACGCTGGGGATTCTTGGTGGTGATGGTCCAGGTGAGCTCTGTTAACCTGTAGCTTGCAGGGAGTCCACTCTTTATTCCTCTTGAAATAAGTTGGGTCCACAGGGCTGCAGTTCCAGATTGTGCAGCAGGCGCAGTCAGTCACAGTGCAAGACCTGCTTGGTGCAAATCAAACTTTCAGGATGGAACCTCTTCTTCTCTTAGTTTCAAGCAGCAGATCTGAGAGGCTCTGCCCCTCTCAGGTACTTATTCAGTGTTCTCTGGGGTCAAGCAGGAGGGCACTCTTGTCCAATGATGTGCAGGGCAACATCCGAAAGTGCCCAAAGTGTGGCATAATGGTCTCCAAAATTCAATATGACTGAAGTCTCAGCAGAGGAGCAAGGTCTAGTTAAACTGACCTCCAGTATGGCTCATTTCCATAGCTCTCCTCACCCTGACATCTGCAAATTCCTTCCTTAAGCCTACCATATGGCTGGGTCAGGGGAGCTGGTGGGTAGTTGGGCATGGCATTCCCCACCTGTCCGATCCTTCTTTGAACCTCCATGGTTTACGACAGGCGCGGCCCATGCAGGTAAGATGGGGGAGGGGGGGGGTGCTGCGGGGTGAGTCGATAGACGACGAGGGAAAGTTAAATTTAAAAAAAGAAAAACACTTATCTTGCTCTCGCCGCATCACCGACTTGGTGATGCGGCGAGGGCAAGGTAAGTGGTTTTCTTTTTTTTTTTTATTGAAGTTTCCCTCATTGGCGTCTGTTGACACTCCCACTCCCCCTCCCCACCCCACCCCACCACTCTTACCTGCATGGGCTACGTCTGGTTTACGACCCCTCCCCCCTGCTCTGGCATTTCTGTGTAGCAGAGCCCTCTCCTACCTGATAGCCTTTCTCCCCGGGTGCCACTTATCACTTCATGAAAGCAGCCTGGCTAATCCTCTTAACTCTGACCATTCGGGGTAGAACACAGGAAGGCTGAATTTTGCCTTACAGATAAAAAAAGTCTTAACTTTTTTTCTGTATATTTTAGGATAAATTCAACAATAGCATATTGTTGGATTTATGAATACCATTCTCCTAAGTCCTTGAATGATATTTTTCATGAATTCCTAGCGATAGTTATTTATTAATAAACTATTGCCATGTTAACCCATGTGGCTGGGGAACTACAAAGGGGAAAATGAAAAGTCCAATTTGTCCTCCACCAGGGCCCATAAAACCTCTTTTATAAGGACCATGCTTATAGCTGCATTGACCTCACTCCTGGGACACCTAGGGGAGACTTTAGAGGTCCTGAATATGCAAAGATAATGTGGATCCTCACTCCACAGTGCTCCTAGCACAAAAGTTGATTTTGAGAAGCACTTTACTACAGTGGGGGAAGTGAAATGTGCAATTTCTCTATCCCCAAGGCATATAAAACCTCTTTTACAAGGGTCCTCTGTATAGGTACCTGACCCCCCACCATCCCTGGGACATCTAGGGGAGGCCCTGGGGGTACCTAATATGCCAAAATATTGTGGTTTATCGATTTTAAGTGCCCCTACCACCAAAGTAGAGTTTGGGCACAATTTACATTTAAAAGCAGTGCTGCAACAAGGAGCTGCTTTTAAAATGACCTCAGGCTCTCAGCTGTGCACACATTCAAGTGCAGAAAGGGCTCCTGGCCTGTTAACTGCCATGCCCTATTATATACTAGGGACTTAAAGGTAGTTTTAATTCTCCTGCCCTATTATGTACTAGGGACTTATAGGGAAGTTAATGCCTATCGTAGGGGTACCCTAACACATACCGTACCCTAATGTGTGTGTTTTCACTGTGTTTTCTCCTTAGCACTGGCCCTGGGCCAGGTTAGGCAGAGCCCAAGGACAGTCAAAGCCAGTACCAGTCAGCCAAACATGGGGGTGCCCAGGGCACAGGATGACTTTGCAACAAATTGGTTATTACTTCTTCAGCTAAATATGAGTTGAGTGGCATGGTTCTGATCCCTTTGCAATTTGCCAAGTGTCTTCTCAGATATTAGGGATATGTGACTTAATTTTTCTTTTAAATTGTAAGTCTGTGTGTGATATTAGTTTAGCTATTATGTTGCAAGGCAAGCACCACCTCCCCAATCTACCCAGTCCACGTTGCTACATTTCCTTTCCATATAGATGTAAACTACACAGAGTCTACTACATTGAGCCCTTTTTGTTTTGTTGCTTTAATATATATCTTTAGTGACTGGCTCCCAATATAGCTTTGGCAGCCTTTTTTCCCCTGGTCTAAAACTGTTTCCCTTTTTAGTCATCTCTTCTGTATATCTTTAAGTTAGTTCAGCTCCCTGCAACTCTTAAAAGTGGAGTTTGAGAGGAATTGCAATGTTTAGGTGCTTGGTGTGCAGGTGTAGTTCAGCCATTGGTGATTCTGCCAACCAATATATTAGCCGCCCCACCTGTGAAGGACATTTGTGCTGTCTCCTCTTCTATTCTTTTGGAATATGTTCGTTCTGTTTGCTGCAGCTCTTGCAGGTCACTCACCCCATCTAGCAAGTATCTGTTATATTGATTCCCCCATGCTAGCTGAAAACTGAATGCCTTATTTTCAATTTCACTACTGTAAAGGGTAGGCTCAGGAGTCACTTGAAGTTGCGCTGCGTTTTTCTGTGACAATCTGAATTAGAATTTGAATCACGCCCTAATCTAACGATTAGTGAATAACATCATAATCATATCAGTTTTGGAGATACATAGGCCGAGCTTTTTCAGCCAGTTTGATTAATGTAATGTATTTCTACGTAATAAAGCTTTAAAATATATGTACTTATTTTATTAGGACAAGATGGCCGCCTAGGAGGACGCAGCTCCAATAATTGCTGGTGCTGGAACCCCCTTCAGCCACACCGGTGTTAGAAAATCTATCCGAAAATCACAGCTGGGACTCCCCACCAAAGGAGACGCACGACCTTCCCTGGACGAGCGCGCTGCACACAAGCGCTAAGGTGCGGCCACGGCTGCCGGAAGGCCATGCAAACTGACACGGCCTGTCTGGGGTAAGAGGCTGGAGTTCCACGAGGAATGCCGGAGAAGAGGGACCGGGCCACCGGTGGTGAATGCCAAGAGATGCGTCACCTCTGTGGGGGCCGAGGACGGATCCAGGTGAGAGGTGCGGTCCGCTGCCCCGACAGCTGAGAGGCACCGCACGGCAAAATCGGGCATCTATACTTATCAGGGGAAGGAAGGGATTGTCACCCTCCCCACCCCCACAATACACACACACAAAAGGCACTGAGAGCAGCGCAAGGCACCCCCCCCGCAAAGACAGTGATAGGAGGCACGTGACGCTGACAACGCTCCTGACCGGAGTGGGGGAGGGGCCACGTGGCACACAAACATCTGACTACCAGGCCTAATGGCCATGGGGTGCCCACCATTAGCAGCAAACAAAGGATCAATTGACCACAGAAGCCCCTGGGAAGGCGAGTGGGCCCCCATCCTCCCCCGCACATGGCAAAGAACTACTTTTTCTTTATAAGTGCATAAGTGTGAACATTGCACCAATGAACATGCAGTAAAACTGAGGGCATGAGATCACCCAAACCTGGCTGAGGGGGGAAAGGGAGTGTGCACCCAACTCATTCCCATCCTAGCAAGACTATATAGTGGAAAAACAAATGTGGAGCTTATGTTATGGAGGACTCCCTTAGGGAACCGAACAGGGGTACTCCTCACTAGATTAATTTACCTACCCAGATATGTATCACTCCACCAGCCATACACAACTGCACAGCCCACTGCAGATGCTCTGGCTCTAAAGGCTGCTGGAGCGAAAAGACCGGGGGTGCTCCCCCTCAAAGCAACACCTAACACACTATTCGAGGTTGTACCCCTGTGCCCGGCTGGAATAGCAGGGACCAGACTGACTCGCCCTCGGCCCCAAACTTAACAGTGACCCACTGCCGGACACAAATGCTGCCAAAGCCCAAAGGGGGCTCAGTCAAAATCTCTAAAACCTGCCAACCCATTGGGGGACTGGCCAGAATGGCACAGAGCGCCACCCCTACCGAACAACCCAACATGGGGTTCCCACACCTCCGTCAAACCTGGAGATCAAAAATCTAATCGTGGAGGGCAACAAGGCCATTACAGAGAAAATTGATGGGGGGCCATCACAGTGACGCTACTATGCCATGGCATGAACAAGATAAGGGACTGTGTGGAAGAGCTGGCAACTAAAGCCGGTGACACGGATGAGGTACTGGGGCGCACACTAGTCAACTGGCTGAGCAGGACAGGCGGCTACAGGCTTAGGAGGCCAAACTGGAGGACTTGGGAGACAGGTCGAGATACAACCATGTGCGCACACTTGGCTTGCCTGAAGGGACGGAGACCACCCTAGTGGAAAAATTCCTCGAATCTTGGCTTGTCAAGGTCTTGCTGGTGGACAGGGTCCACCGAACACCGGGCGGTAGACCCAAACCAGGAGTCCCACCACGTATGCTGATAGCATAGATGCTACAATACAAAGACAAGGTGGGCATTCTGGCAGCTGCACAACAGCAGGGTAACGTGGAGTATAATGGGAACAGAATTTCCATCTATCCAGAGTATGGTATGGCTACCCGGCAGAGGTAGTTCATGGAAGTGAAGCAGAAACTCTGAGACCAAGGTCTAGACTGTTACTACTGCTGTCACACCTCCGAGTAGACATCCAAGGAAAGAGTCACTACTTTGATACCGCAGAGGACTCTATGCGGTTCGTATAAAATCATTGATTGGAGACCTGAGGGGAACCACGTAATTATTGGCATGAGTCTATGATTGCTTGGGAGGGAACCATTGATGTTACTATGCCTAATTCTGAGGGGGTACTTCACAGCGGATTGAGAAAGTCATGCAAGTCAGATGTGACTAGAAGGGCATACATGTACACTGCTACTCCAACATGTGTGTGAGCCCTACAGGTGAGACCACCAGGGCAACCACACGTGGAGACCACAGGGGTATCGCACCAGGAGAGGGAAGATTGACTGCTGTTGGGGCGGGGGGGGCAGGGGGGGCAGTTGTGATGACACCATATGTGTCAATTGTGGAGGTTGTGTTGGGGTGGGCCACACGGGAGGGTGGTGGAGGGGTATTACAGTTTTAGTTCTTTAAGTGGGTATTGGATTCAGATAACCGGAGAGAGAGGCTTGGCTCACACACACTGCAATGCCAGGCTGACGCAACCACGCAGGGATATGTGTGAGGTTCATGTGCTGTACGCATGGGGGTGACAGTGCTATCTTGGAACATTAAAGTGATACTGAACCCAATAAAGCAGCCAAATATCTGGTCCTATGCGAGGAAACACCATGCAAAGATGGTGATGCTGCAGGAGACACACCTGCTACCACAAGAAGACATACAA
This sequence comes from Calotriton arnoldi, assembly GCA_963921515.1. Lineage (NCBI taxonomy): Eukaryota > Metazoa > Chordata > Amphibia > Caudata > Salamandridae > Calotriton > Calotriton arnoldi. The sequence goes on from CAWUFW010007904.1 coordinate 273,197, forward strand.
GCATTAGAAAGCAATAGGTCTTGCATTTGTTTGAGTTAGTGATTGGCATTGTAATTGGCAATGTCTTTTACCTATGTGGTGTGTAGTGGAATTATGTGAGTTGGATTGGATTAGTTAGTTGTGGAATTGTGCGGCGTGGAATTGTGTGGTGTGGAGTAGATTTGTGTAGTGGAATTATGTGGGTTGGTGGGCTGGGGAATTATGTAAATAGTATTTATGTGGTATTGAGTACTGGAATTATGTGGTGTGGGATTGTGTGTTATAGAGTGTAATGTGGAATGGTATTTTTTTTATTGTGGAGTGGTATGTAGTGGAATTTATGTGGTTGAATTTTGTGGCATGATGTGGAATAGTGTAGTGTGGATTGGATGTATGTGATGTGGTGTGTTTAATTGTGTTGAGTTCTATTATGTGGTTTGGTGTTGAATTATGTGGTGTGGATTGGGACTGTGTGGAGTTGAATTATGGTGTGGAACTGTGTGGATAGCTTTGCCTTTTTGGTAATGAAAAGAACAAATAGGTAGGAGCTAAGCTCCAGATCTGTGTGTTTAGGTGTTAAAAAAAAGAAAGAATTGGAGCTATTGGCATTGTAAATGTTTCTTACCTATGTGTTATTGAGTGGAGTGGATGCATGTGGTGTGCAGTGGAATTATGTGGGTTGGATTGGGATTGTCGTGGCATTGTGTGGCGTGGAATTGTGTGGTGTGGAGTGGATTTGGGTGGTGGAATTATGTGGCATGGTGTGCAGTGGTATTATGTGGTTATTAATTGTGTTTTGAGTGTATTGGAATTATGTGGAGTGGGATTGTGTGTTATGGAGTGTAATTATGTGGAATGATATTTTGTATTGTGGAGTGGTATGTAGTGGAGTTTAATTATGTTGTGTGCTGTTGAATTTTGTGGCATGATGTGGAATTGTGTGGTGTGGATTGGATGTATGTGGTATATTGTTTAATTGTGTTGAATTGTATTATGTGGTTTGGTGTTGAATTATGTGGTATGGATTGGAAATGTGTGGAGTTGAATTGTGTGGTGTGGAACTGTGTGGATAGTTTTGCCTTTTTGGTGATCAAAAAGAACAAATAGGTAGAAGCTAAGCACCAGATCTGTGTGGGTGTTAAAAAAAAGAAAGAGTTGGAGCTATTGGCGTTGTAAATGTTTCTTACCTATGTGTCGTGGATGTATGTGGTGTGTAGTGGAATTATGTATGTGGGTTGGAGTGGAATTGTTAGTTGTGGCATAGAATTGTGTGGAGTGTATTTGTATAGTGGAATTATGTGGCATGTTGTGCAGTGGTATTATGTGGTTAGTAATTCTGTGTACTAGATAGACAGCTAGCCGCAGATTCCTTAACGTTTGAATTCTCTTCAGGCGCCAGTCTGGAAATCTTTCAGTAGTACCCTTGCGCCCTGTGGAACGGTGTTGTACGACTCCGTGATGACGTTGAGTCCGGTTGATACGTCATTGGAGTCATATAAGTCCCCTCCAGCGCCCAGACATCAGTTTCTTATTTTCCGCGCTGCAACGCAGATCCGGAGAAGCGGTTCCACTGCCCTTTCCTTGCCTGCTACGACATTTGTTGTCGGTTAGAACAGTGTGCCTTTTTTCATCATGTCCTCAGGCTTTAAGCCTTGTGGGTCTTGTGCACAACAGATGTTGGCCACGGACCCTCATTCAGTTTGTATGTGGTGTTTGGAGAACACGACGACTCCGAAGATTGTGGCTCCTGTCAGAAGCTGAAGCCGAAGGTGCTCGAGGAACACCGGATGAAACTTCTGTAGGTGCAGTTGACGCGGTCCTTGGAGACTTCGCTGCAGTCTTGGTCTTCTTCTCCTCCTTCGGAGGGCCGTTTACGTGGCTGTTCCAGGAGCCAGAGCCGTTCCTGTGGACGTCACTCGAAACCATCAACGTCACAAGGTAAGCGCAGGGGGTTGAAGACGTGGCACCCCCTGACTTCATCGCATGGAGGCTCCGTCTCTCATGGCTCCTCCCATTGCCCGGTTGAGGGGACCGTACACGACACCGCCTCACGCCTCCCTGTCTTTCCGGGAGCCGGGGCGTTGATGGCCCAAATGAGAGATTATTATAACTCTCTACATCTTATCTTTGGGTCTTCACCTTCCACCGAAGCGCCGTCGGGCACCATGGAGGTTAGAGGAGACACGCCAGTGGGTTCACCCTTGGTGTCAGTTGGGCCCTCTGAGTCATTGAATCGGCGTCGGCCGACACCGCTTAGGCGCCGGTGCACAGCTCTTTGGGGTTTCCACCTTCAGCGTCTATCCTCGATCAGCCAGCTCTGGCAACGGCGCCGATCGAAGCCGTTTCTCTTCCTCTCAATGTCGAGGCATAACCTTCATGGTGTCTGTCGACATCGGGTGCACCTGTAATGGACCCATCTGTGGGGAAGTTTGTCCTGACGCTTCCCTCTCATGGTCTTACTTCTGAGAGTCACATTTTGGGAGATATGGAGGAGTCGGAATACTGCAGCTTAAATCTGAGGCTATTCCTCCTCCTATGGAGGAAAATTGGCTGTCTGCACTTAGTTATCTCTTCCTTCTGTGGTAAAGTCTACTGATCCCCTGATTGATATCCTCTGCCAAAGTCAGATAGGAGTGGAGCCTGTTCTCTCATATAGTGAGGCCCTGTATGACATTTTCCTGGATACTTGGGCTAAGCCTAATATGGGAGTCTCTGTGGATCGTGATATATCTTGCAGGTACCAGCCTGTGCCTGGAGATCCGGCTTGTCTCCTCAGATATCCTACTTCTCAAATTTGGTGGTACAGGCTGCTTCAGCCTCACACAATATGAATTCTCTACCTAATGTGCTGTCGGGTAGAGATTCTAGGAGACAAGATGCGTGTGGCAAGTATATTTTTTCCTCAACTAGTTCTGCTTTAAGGTCCGTTAACACGTCTTGTGTTCTTGGGCGTTTTTCTCACGCATTGTGGGATTCATTACAAACTATGTTGCCGTCACTTCCAGATAACCTCCGAACCAATCTTGATCAGTTGATTTGGGATGGCCAACAGGCAGCTAAGTTGATCATTAGATGTGGCATAAATACTAATGATGTAGTGGGTCAGGCCATGGCATCCTCTGTGGCACTACGTCGTCCTGCCTGGTTATGTACCTCAGGCTTTTCAGAGGCTGTCCAAGCTGCTTTGGTCGATATGCCCATTGACGGCACCCATCTTTTCAGTGCCCAGGATGACTCGGCTTTACAGCATTTCCGTGATAGACGAGGTGAAACAGAATCCTAATTTCTCTCTTTCTAATCTTACGCCTCTTCCATTTTTTCCCTATACCAGGCTTATATGGGGGATGTTGATCTTTTGTTTCTTACACGGCTGGCCTTGTTGTGGCAGTGCCATAGTTGTCTAAATTCCGCCTGTTGGTGTCACCCGATGTGGTGTTCCTGTGGTTAGCAGATATTATTCTTTCAATACTGTCTTTGACAGGTTTTGTTGTACAAGGATACCTATTGAATAGGTTTTTTCCCTCCCTTTTTTCCTCTGATGATGGGCTTCATGCTCAAGAGGTCATTTGCTTGTGATATTGTATTCCGGTTAGGAAGTTTACTTCTGTCATCTGCTACTTTGGAAGCATTTCGGTATGCTGGTGTGCATTACTTTTGACTTTCAGTATCTCTTATAGGGACATCTTTTTTAGACCCTTTGTGGGGCTTTTATACAAAGAGTATGCTTGTTCTTTTCGGCTACTCTGAGTTTTCACTTCAGTGGAGTTTTGGACTCTTTTCAGCCCTCTAGGACATTCTTTTTTGATCGGTCCTTCATTAGGTTGCAGGCCTTTTTGCCTATTTTTGGCATGGTGCACTTTTCATTGGATTGTGATGGTGCACGGGCTGGTTTTGCATTAGGTGATTTTCGCAAAGGTTCTGCTACCCTATGATGGGGGTTATACCAGCTATGCCACGCTGTGCATTCCTTGCCTGCACATGGGATATTGTTTCCTTGATATGTACACCTGTTTCTTGGAGTCGTGACATATGGCAGGTTCAAGTTCTTGATTTTGTATTCTTCTGAATACTTATATTACTAATAGTCACCTCCGTTTTTGGGGGTTGTATTGTTGCCTACTTAGGCTTTTAAACATGGTTGTTCCATGAACACTGCTTGCAAGGTTATCAGGGATGCAGTATCATAATACTTTTACCCTCAGAAGTTAGCTGTTACGCCCATGTTCTGTATTTTGGGGAGAATTTCTTTCTTCTCTTAAGATAATGTTCACTTCTATGGTGCTTTCTCCTCCTTAAGAACATTCTGAGTTTTCCTTCCCATATACTTTGATATGCTAGGATTGTGGGCGTAGTTACACTTATCCTGACTGGAGGTTGAAAGCCCTCTACCTCCTTGGGGACATATTCGTCTTCATATCAGCAATGTTCTTTTTTGTGGCTTTCGGCCCTTTTAGTGTTCAATCTTTGGAGCTTATAGTCTTTTGCTCTTTGTGTTCTAATGGAACTATATATGTATGTATGAGTCCTTGTCTGATTTACAGTCTGATTTTTGTTCTGTCTGGTATACCTTGCGGTTACATTTACATACCTCTTTTTGAGATTTCCAGGGGTTGGGTTGTTATTCATCTTGACCTACTGCGCCAAGTATGGTCTTAAGTGTCTGCTGTTGGCGAGGTTTAATTTTCTTGTTGGTTTCTTTGAGGATTATGGTAGTAACAGCCTCTCAGGATACTTTTGGTCAGCTAGGATTACCTTGATGCTAAAACAACCATGCTGTTTATTGAGGGTGCGATCTCTCTCTTTTTGTTTCTTCCTCCCTTTTCTGTTGAATAAGTGTCATGGGCATATTTTTACAGCTCCATTATATCTATACATGTATATGGTATATACATAGTTATATGTGGAAAAAACCAAAGGTTACAGGGACGTTATACTTAGGAAGTGATATAAAAAAAAAACTTACAAATTCACTGAAAAAACCAAAGGTTACAGAGACATTATAGTTAGGTTCAGGTTTCCCTCGTACAAAACCAGGGAAATTCAGCAGTTACAGTTAGCTAAGCTAACTATAACCCGCGGCCCCGCACTGCACTGTTTATGACCTCACATATTACATCACTAATGACATGGTGAGTGACATCACTCATGACGTTACTCATGACATCATCCAGTGACTGTGAGTGTTTTTAAAAAGTTTGAGTGTTAAATATACACCAAGGTTTATTGGTGAATCAGTGGGTGTATAAGTGCCTGTACGGATGATTCAGTGGGTGCGTGACTGACTGTATAAGTGAGTGATTAGGTGTCTCAGTGAATGTATGGGTGAGTGACTAGGTTGTGTGAATGTCTGTATCAGTCTGTCAGTTGGTGTTTAAGTGACTGTATGAGTTCATGAGTGGGTACGTGTAGGAGGCTGGCTTAGTATATGGTGCACCTTGCACTAATCCAGACAACCCTTATGGGGATTTTAGTGGTCTTAGACAACCATAGAAAGCTTTCTAAGTGGTAGCTGTGGAGAGCAGCCTTCAGGCTTATCCAGAAGGAGTGTAAAGGAGCTTGTTTGACCAGTATTAATCATATAGTGTAGCTTAAGTGAAAAAGAACCACACAGTGTAGTTATAAAAATAAGTATATTTACTATACACACTCACTGACACATTGGTATATCTCCTACCCGGAGATATCAACACAATACACCCAATACTTTAAAGGTAAACAGGTAAGTAAGTACAAATATACAGTGATCTCCAGGGAGAGACCTATCCATATACTAAAGAAGTGGAATGCGAACTGCAACCAAAGTCAAGTCTTGGACCAGAAGACTCAAAAGAGCTGGGGACTCAAGGAACCACCCGAGGTAAGTACCCAGGACCCCCATGGAGGCTGTGTGCAGAGTGGAAACTCAGCTGCGTACTCAATGCATGTCAATGAGAAAGTCGCGGTTGCAGTTTTCAAGAAGGACCCTTCCCAGTAGACCCTGAAGAAACCCTGTGGGAGACAGGAGGTTGGAGAGTCACCCCACCCATGGATACCCCAGGAACCAGGATACCTACACCAGGGAAGCCGGTGCATAGGTGCGAAGTGACATCGGAAACCGCCGTAGACTCAATGGAGGACTTCAGGAAAGATGCCGCTGGCGAAGAAGGTGAAAAAGTCCGGTGGAATTCAAGGATGGATTCTTGAAGAGAAGAACATGCATGCAGAGGGGACAGTCTATGCCATTCGGAGATGACCAGGATGCACGGAAGAGCAATGACCACCGATGACGGAAGATGCAGGAGTGATCACGGTGACCTTGTTGCTGCAGCTGTGAGGACCAGGCGATGCTGTGGAAGACCAGGAGCCGTTCACAAGCTGTCCCAGGTCAGAAGCTGAGAACCAGGGGGTCGGTGTCTAGCCGGAGCACCAACAAGCCTTGGCAGCAACAACAGACTTTAAAAACGAAAAAGGTGCAGCGTTGGGACCAACAAGGTCCAAGAGACTCACTAATTGCAGGAGAGTCAAAGCAGGCCCCGAGCAAGCAGGGAGCCCACTGAAGCCACAGAAGACCCTCAAGAGGACCCACGGGTCGAAGGCACAGGAGTCACAAGAGGACCTAGAGCAGCTCACCAAAAATGCAGGCCCACGGTGCAGAGGATGCGGTGAGGACGAAGTTCTTGGCAGGAGGAGAGGCTGGAGCTTCTGGTAGCCCGAAGATCTTTGGAGTACAGAGCCAACAAACCTTGGTAGCTGTAAGTTGATGAGGTGCACAGGGATTCTGTTCCAGCTGTTCTGACGAGGGATGCTGGCCTCAAACTTGCTGAGAGGACAGATCAGGCCTCAAGGGAGTTGCAGATCCACTACCTGTGTTGCTGTGCCTTTCAGAGTCCGTAGGGAACGTCCAGCGAAGTCCAGGTGCCCAGATGGTTGAAGTTGAAGTGGATTTGGGTCCTAATCTTGTCCCACAACAAATTTGAAGGGCCACCAACAAGTGCTTTTCTGCTGAAATATGTATTAATGATTATCTGAATGATTTTGAACATATTGAGTATTGTTTGTCTGCTTGTGCCTCTTCGCTTTTGTCACGACTGTTTATTGTCCATCTGTGTACCTGTTTTTGTATTGTGTTAAGTCTTCACATGTCTTGTTAATTGTCTTATGTTTAAGATGTTATTCCTTTACAGTGGTGCTCTTCAATATATTGTGTTAATTATTTTTCTATATATGTTTTTGTTTTACAGTATGTATACACAATGATAATTTCTATGTAAAAAAAGAAAAAAAGATCTATCCATTGCATTTTTTATACTTTTGAATAATACATTTCTAAAACCATTGGTCTGTTGGACAACCGTGTATGTATTATGGACATATTGCCGTATCTTAATTAATTGATTATTGGAGAAGTTTTTGTTGTTATTTACCACCAACAGGTAAGCCCTTAAGTACCCTTGGGAAAGGGTTGGGACGATTCAAGGGTCCCTCCCAGAGGAGGGGCTGGACAGAGGGGAGGATACTCCCATGTCCTTTGTCCAGTTTCGTGCAAGAGCAGGAGCCAAGGGCTCCCTGAACTGGGTCAAACTGAAGTATGCAAGGAGGGCACCAAATGTGCCCTTCAAAGCAGTCTGGTGCTGCTGGCCCCACCCCAGCCCAATAAACTAAGTCCTGTCTGGGAGGTGGTCACACCTCCCTGTGACAGGAAACCTATTGTTCTACCTTACCCTGCTCGAGCTCAGCTCAGCAGAAGGAGGACAGAATCGTGTCTGGGTCGGCAGCAGCACTAGGTGGCTGGCAGACCCTGAAAGGCTGTTACCTGGAGTACTGGGGGCTTCCCGGAGGAGCCCCCCCAGTGCATGGAATCATATTTCCAACACCGGTAACGGTGTTGGGGTATAATGCCAACATGTATGATGCCAAACATGCCCAGGTTCGGCACAGCCACGATATAGTTAGCCATTGTGTAATGACGGGTGGCCACTATATGTATTAAAATGGCTGACCACACTTACAAAGCCTGGAGAATCGACTCCGGGGTTTGTAGGGGTGTCCTGCTCATGCAGGGGTACCCTCACACTTATAACCCAGCACCCTGCCTTCAGGATTGAAAGGCCTGCCTTAGGGGTGACCTATAGGTTTAAAGTGTAGTGATCTCCGATATAAGAAAACATATCTGTCGTAAGTGGTGCTAGCACCAGCTTACACAGGCTGCAACGGCAGGCCTATAGTCACAGTTTGAGTGGTTTCTCATGGGTGGCATAATACATGCTGCTGCCCATGGGAGACCCCTGGTGTACCTATACCTTGGGTACCTTAGTACTATATGCTAGGGACTTCTAGGGGTACACCAGTAGCCAATTGTGGAGGTACAAAAGTACTTACCATGTCAAATGTAGGGAGGAAGCACAGGGACTGGGGCCCTGATTAGAAGGATCCCAGTCAGACTAGTCAAAAACACACTGACACCAGGCAAAAAGTGGGGGTAACCATGCTAGAAGGATCCTACCTTCCTACACCCGGTCACTGCACTTTAAACTTATCAGTCACCCCTAAGATAGGCCCTTCAGTCCAAGGGCAGGGTGCATGGTTCCAAGTGTGTTGGTACCCCTGCACGAGCAGAGGTACCCCTACACACCCCAGACTCCATGATCTGGGATTTGTATGTTCGGGACAGCCATTTTAAGGTATGTAATGGACACTGGCAAGTCGAGATGTCCAACTACATACCGGATACGACTGGGTCATTTTTGGCATCAAACATGTTGGAATCATGCAACTACACCTATTCCAGTGTTAGTTGCATGATACCATGTACTGGAGGGCTCCTTAGAGGATCCCCCATACCTACCTGTGTAGCCTTGCAGGGTCTGCCTGCCAGCTCACGCTGCTGCTGACCATAGATGGTGTTCTTCCCCCCTGCTGATGAGCTTACCTCAGGCAGGGGAAGCTGAACAAAAGATTTCCGGCAAAAGAGAGGTATGACCACCTCTCCTTTAGAAGTAGGTAGGGTGGGGCGCTTCCGAGTGCCACCAGACTGCATTGAAAGGCACATTTGGTGCCCTCTTTGCATAAACCAGTTTTGCCCAGTTCAGGAGCCATTGGCTCCCACTCTGGCATGAAACTACACAAAGGTCAGGGAAAGGTCCACCCTCCTGTCCAGCTCTTGATTCTGCCATGTTGAATCTTGGCCACTGGGAGCATCTGACTGGCTAGGCCAGCTGAGCAGCGTCCCTGACCTCCCTTGATAGGTGGGTAACCGCAGAAGAGGTCCTTCCCCCTCTTTAGGGTTACTTAAGGGCTCCCCTAAGGGTGGGTCCTTCAATTTGTCTGGAAATCATCTTCAAGAACTGACAATCTGTCTTCTGACGATTGTTTAAAGACTCTTCTGCTTTTGGACACTGAAACTCTTCTGCTGGATTGAGCCAGGACCAAAAACAAGACTGTTCTTGGTGGGAGGATTTCTGCTGCAACTTTGTCTCCATGCTCTTCCAAGTTTCTGCAACTGCGTGGCCATGTATCCTCCGAGTCAGCAAGGACTCTGCATGCATCCAAGCAAGAAGGAATCTCCCTTGGAGTGGAGTCGCTTCCCTGCGTCCGCAGGCACCTCTATTTGATGATCCTGTTGTCCCAAGGACATCTTCTGGGTCTGCAACACAGGTGGTGATTTGTTGGTTCCACAGAGCCCTGTCCAGACTTCCCTGCAACTTGGGAGACTGTAAACCCTCTTCAGCCGACTTGAGCCAACTCCCTGTGCACCGCATCTGTCTGCCATTGCCAAGGCTTGTTGACTCTCCTCACGGAAGGTCTTTGAGCTCCGAGAAGCCCCAGCCTCCAGCATCACATGGCACCAAGAACGACGTCCTGCCTGCATCCTCTGCATCATGGGCCTTCATCTTCTGTGTGCTGCTGAGGCTTCCCTGCGACTCCCTGTGTCTGCTGCCAGAGGGTCCTCGAGGGGGCTTTAACGATTCCTTCTGGCTATCCTGCGTGCTGAGGGCCGGCCCTGATTTACCCTTGCTGAGTTAGCCCCACAGACCTTGCTGGTCTACAACCAAATATCTTTTCCTTTGACCCGACTGTTGCGGTTGCCGAGGTTTGTTGGTGGCCCTTGTCTTGCTTTACACTCCCAAATAAAAGAAATTCAGCATACCCCAGCAGAGGCGCTCGGTAAAGCAAGAAAGCACATAAAAAAGGGGCTCCACACTCACCAAATGAGGCACACCAAGAAACCGCTTCAAAACAAAGCGTGGGGTTTTATTAATGCAACACTCTGTAACAGAAAGGCTTTCCCAGATGTCAAATGAATCAGATAAAACAACAGGCAAATGCAAATATACTTAAATAAATGTGCAAGCAAATAATAATGAAACACTCACAAAATAATCAAATGCATGGGCTAAAACACCAGCAGATAAATATGGTACAACACATGCAAATAATAAACACTTACAAGTCAGATAGTAATTAAACATTCACAAGTGAAATGCAAGGGAGCAAAACCTAATTAGATATTGGAACATTCACAAGTCAAATGCAAGAAAATAGAACACAAGCAGATAATAATGAAGCACATGCAAATAATAAATGAATGAGCTCACAGACCAAAAACACACATAAAGATAACTATATATCTGTACATATATCTCAATACCAATGATCAGAGAAAATACCTCACCGGCTGCAATATCTTCATCTTAACCCTCTCAAGACTGGGGTCCCAGATAATAGTCCTAGGGTCAAGAGACGTCTCAAGCCAGGAAATGCAGCACTGAGCAGATGGGTCCATCTCTCAGGAGAGATCCCGTCTAAGAGCCAAGAAACCCTAGTTTTTATAATATTCTCCATGCACAAGAAGTTTTGAGAAGACACCCTCTACATCAAGGAAACGTATTGGTGTTGGCCAGGCTCCTGCAAGTATTCCACGGCAAAGGATTCCTCATGCATTCACATCGCGCTCCCACAGTACATTTTCCAACCCCTAATCTTAGTGAAGCTAAAGAAAGTAGAAAACATCTCAAAGAGTACAAAACACTCTCAAAGAGGAAAATAATTCTGCACGCAAATGACCTGAATAACCATGAGTAAGCTGGGGCCTGCTTGTGTGTGCAGAACTCAAGCCAGACAGAGTCCGAATTCATGATGGAGTTAGAGCAGGCTAAAGCTAATAGTTAAAATGTAATTTCCTAATGTACAACATAGTGCACATTTGTGCACCACTGCCTAAAGCACTACACTCTGAGACAGAGAAGTACACTCCACACATTTCTCTCTCATGCTTTCAAACGCACATCCCACACGTTCTGTTCCAGGCAAGGCTGTTTAGCTCTGTGCTGAGGAAAAAGTAAACACTCCTATTTTAAAGCTATTGGGAGACACAAAATGAAATCATAAGTCAAAATGCAAGTGCACAAGAAATAATGTCGTACATTCAAGATGGAGTGAATTTAAACACATAGAGTCAATTAAAACACTGGTAGTCAAAGGTCATCACATAATCCCAATACATATGAGTACATATAGCAACACACTCCACCCCATGACCTTTGACAACCATAACATACATATTTAAAATCAACTGTTTGGGTGAATGCATGAATATAAAATTAAGCACACATTAAAACTGTGACCTTATAAAATCTTGACACATATTACTATTATTATACAATGTAAAATAATTCATGTATATCCAATAATAACTCAGCTACAGAAATAAATGTGTGAGAAATACACAAACAGAATCAAACATGCTAACTTATTAATGCTCCTAGTGTTATAAATGACGAATCCTGGAACTTCTACTATTGAAGCACCCAAACCTATATATTTTGCCTAAAACAATAAATGAATCTCAAAATCATCTTCACCAAGCTGAACAGTTTCTCTAGTACTCAGAGTATGCAATGCTGAATTCAATGAAAATATCATCCATCAGTCCTAACAGTGTGAATGTACACAGCCCTCCTGTTATATTTAAAACGATATCCTTTCACATTTTTGATTCAAAAGTATGCTTGGAATCACCATTTTCCATCAAGCTGGACACATATTTCATGTTCAGAATCAGTCTCATTAGAGCACATTTTAAGGTGACATGTAGAAAACAGTCTGTGCTATATCATCTCATTGGTTTCAGGGAAAGGGGCATCAGCCAAGGCGTCAGTCTGCGCTGTCAGGTGGTCACTTCAGGGTTGGGGGCTCCCGCACCCTCACGGCCCCACTTAGACACAGTCACTCACACGCCGGGGAAGAGTATCTATGGCACCAACGCTTCGCAGTATGATCTAGGAACGAAACAAGTATCACTCTTCTTGAAAGCAAAATGTTTCAGAAAGCACATGTTCTCCTTTTATTGTCTTTGATCTGATAAAAAAGTGTTGTCTGCAATGATCTCTGCTGGTTCTGGGGAATGATTGGAGGATTCTAGCTACACTTTGGCCTCTGGGTGTTCTTGTTAGTGTTGTCAAACCCTCCTTCCACTCGCACAGTAAGAAAGGCTGGGGCAGTCCCCTTCTTGACTATCTCTCCATACACTGCTGAATCAGTACACCCTCGATCATTTGACCATATCTGTGCTGGTAATTTTTCTGTCTCCAACTGACCCCTCACCACCTATGGGACTGGTCTGTGTTGTGCATGCTCACAAATAGGAATCGCAGCTTTAACCAGGTCCAGGGGAATATGCATCCCTTTATTCTCTGCCCACCTGTTAGTGGCTTTCTCTCCCAGGTGTCCACATTTTTGGTGTGCCCAATTAGCCATTCCCACCAAATCAGAATCCTGGGTCAACTTCTCCGTCTCCAAGATTTCGGCTTTTCTGTCTGCAAGGGAATTAAACCAGCATTCTAGTGAAGTGGTAGGACAGTGAGCATCTACATGATACACAGTGACTGCGCTTTGCGGTAACATTTCCCAAATTTCTTGCCACAGCTCCTTACCCAACCTCACAGGGGACTCCTGTATCTTAGATACATCCTGTAACACTTCTGTGTTTTCTACTGGGACCTGCACCACCTGCTCATGCAACACTGCAGTTTCTGTCTGTATGTACCACTTCCATTTGATCACATTTGCTTCTTGTGAATGCCCTGTTCTGTATGACTCGGGGGAACTCACCACTCATTGCATTAAAGAAATTTCAAGTCTCAAAATCACATTGTGCCTTATTGTCATCTGCCCAGTGTCTATCAGGGTGCAATAGCACAAAAGCAACCATATCTGCCCAGTGTCTATCAGAGCACAACAGCACACAAACAACTGTATCTACCCACAAAGAAAGGGGTCAGAGCTTTAAAGATCCAGCACCAGACGTCACTACTTGTAAAGCCTATTAAATCTACACTGTACCTCGGTGCATTGGGTCTTAGATGTGACCCGCATACATCCCAAAAGGGTGGTTGCAAACCACCACTATCCAAGACTAACAATTGACCCTGCACCCGAGAAAGACACGTGCTCTTATATATAGATATCCTAGTACATCATGTTTAAACAATAGAACAGTTGAACAATATATTGATAAATAGCTTCCCAGATGAAAATAACAGATGGTCGTGTTTCTTGATTGTAGTTAATATGAATCTTTTATTGAAAAACACTTTATTCTTTTAAACGCACCACACAATTGCTTGCCAAGGCGTTTCATCCCTCATGGGACTTCTTCAGGGCTTAATCAAAGTCTGTATCTGCTGATGATATTAATGAAAGTTCGAGCCAAATTTAAAAGCAGCGATGAAGACACTGTGTATTGATGATAAAATTTGCGTTGTTGCTGTTTTATTGGTATGTGCCACTAAGCGTCAGAGCTAATTCGTATGCCCCGGTAATTTGCAATGAACCAGTGTCTCAAAACAATTATTTGTGACAAAAATTCCGCGTTATCAGTATTCAGTCTATGTGCACTTTGACCTTTCACAAGAGATAATGTCACACGATAGGTCAGTATGTCCTAGTATAACCAGAAGATTAATGGGCAAAGTGTAAAGCCCTCTGTGCAAACGCGGACGTCTCGTTCCTTCAAAATTGTAATTTAAATTTGGCTCGAACTTTCATTAATATCATTCATATTAACTACAATCAAGAAACACGACCATCTGTTATTTTCATCTGTGAAGCTATATATCAATATATTGTTCAACTGTTCTATTGTTTAAACATGATCTTCTAGGATATCTATATATAAGAGCACGTGTCTTTCTCGGGTGCAGGGTCAATTGTTAGTATCTGCCCAGTGTCTATCAGAGTGCAGTGAAACACTAGCAACTGTTTTTCAAAGGGAGTAAACCACTCTCCAGCATCTGGCAATGTTTTAGTCCAAAAGCCCAGGAGCACCCTCTTCTTTCCTTGTTTTTCCCACATACTCCAACTAGCATACTGCCCCTGAACTGTCACTTGTAACTCAATGTCTCCTTTCTGTATTGGCCACACATCTAAAGCATGTTGTACAGCCTCTTTTGGCAACTTGAAAGCACATTGCGACTGCTCTCCCCACTCAGAATCATGTTTAAAAATAGCATTTTTCATCATCTCTGCCTTAAGTCTCTGCATAGCATCTCTCAATGTAAACCAAAGTTTATCATTCACTGGCCAGTCTGACTTGTGACTGCACCCAGCAACTGCTAACTGTAACAGGCTGATTTGTTTATCTTCTCTGTAATTTCTAAAATGTCCCTGCTCTATGCAGTCAACGCTAAGTGCACAAAACTGTGCTACATTTTCTCGGTTCAACATCACTTCAGAGGCTCCTAAATCAAACAAACGCACAATCCATGTTAACAAAGCCTCCCCTGGTTTCAGCTGGAATCTGTCCAAAATGCCATTAATCTTGTGTGGAGTAAAGTCCTCCAGAGAATTAATTAAAACCTCCTGTGGGCATTGTGAATTAACCTGCAGCTCTTGTTGAACAGCATTATTTTACTTTAACTCACTCTGGCCATCTAAGAAATTTGGTCATTTATACTGCGTCACACACACGGCATCTCGCTCTTGCACTGCCTGGTACAGTTCCAATTTATCTTTTAACACTGTATTTTCACACATTAATACATCAGAATTCTTTTTAACTTCAACCAACTGCTGTTGTATTTGATCACGTTCTTTTTCTAACTGGGCACATTTTTCATTTATGCTGCGAAAAGCATTGAAAAGAATCCAACTATCTGAAAGAGACTATTAGTTATAGACTCCTTACCTTAGAATTTCCCCCAGGTGTCAGACTGGATACAGAGAATTTTTTCTCAGCAGTACCCCTGTGCGTCGGTAGGTGGCATCAGTCGGCTCTGCGTTCGTCGTTGTGGTCGCCGTCGTGGTATTTACTTAGACGCCGCCCCTGCGCGCTGACGTCAGTTCTTTCTTTTTCTGCGCCAGCTAGCGCAGATCCAGAGAGAGCGGTTCCCTTAGTCACTTTTTGACTAACTCTTTTTCGACTTTTGTCGACATCTTTTTTCGAGTCTCCGACTCCTGGTGCACGTAGGGATGTCCTGTCCTTGACCCGGTTTCAAACCCTTTGACTCCTGTCACAAGTTGATGTCGGTCACGGACCTGCACCTCGTGTGCCTTTGGTGCCTGGAGCGTGACCATGACCCGAGGTCGTGCTCCGACTGTCGGGCCCTGAATCCGAAGTCTTTGCGGGAGCAGTCCCGAAAGCTTCTGGAGGCCCGGCAGTCGGCTCCGCGCCGCTCGAGGTCCCCGTCGAGAGGGAGGTTGCGGGACCGGTCGCGGAGTCACCACCACCATTCATCGTCGAAGTCTTCATCATCGGGTAAGTCGAAGAACAAGAAGAAGGCAAAGAAGCACAGTCGCTCTTCGCCTTCTCCCCGTCCGTTGGACGACACGATGCAGGACACGGAAGGTAGTCGTCCTTCGGATCCGCCCGCGGAGCCTGCTGGTACGGCTCAGAGCTTCCCTCCCTTCCCGGGAGCCGGAGCGTCCCCTGCCCAGCTTCATGCATTTTACAAAGCTCTCCACTCCATCTTTTGGTAGCCCGACTCCGCCGGCACGCCTTCGGACTCGGCTGGGGGCTCTAGGCCTTCAATGCTGGCGGCTCCGGCGCCACAGGGCCCCCAGGGTTCCAGGTCTGGATCCGCATTGGTATCGGTCGACTTTACGACACTGCCCCCGGCGCTGATTCCTTTGACGACACCTCCGCCGCTTCCGACACTGGTTGTGTCCCCGGCCAGCATCGACCCCGGTTTCCCCCTCGACATGGACACTGAGCCGGACCGGCGTCGACCGACGCTGGTACCGGCTCCGGGGGGGGGGGTACTTTTGTACTGCTGTTCATCCCTGCCGTTCCTTTTCGCTCTGAGTGGCAGTCAGGAGAGGATGAGGAGGACTGGGAGGGGTCTGTTGACCCTTTGGCAGACCAGCTAGAGGAGCCGGACTGGAGAGAGGAGTTGGGTGACGCCAGTGGTCTTGATACATCCCCAGACCCTGGTATGCTTTCTCACCCTACCGTGGCTACGGAGGAGGGAGCCTCCTATGCTGTGGTGTTGCGTAGGGCGGCTAAGGCCTTGGGCCTTGAGCTTCCTACGGTGGCAGTCAGGACTAACCTTGGCAGTCAGGACTAACCTCCTGACTGAGGTGCTTCAGCAAGCAGCAGCCTCTTTGGAGCCCCTGCTGCCTTTCAATGAAGCCCTCACGGACATCCTACTGGGCACTTGGTCCAAGCCCAGCACAGGGGTTCCTATGGACAGGATGATTGCCTGACGCCACCGCCCGGCTCCGGGCGACCCACTTTTAGTCTCCCAACACCCTACTCCTGAGAGCTTGGTGGTCCAAGCCTCAACCTCAAAAGGCACGTTCCCTACTGCTCCCCCAGATAGGGAATCCAAGAAGCTGGACCGTCTTGGGAAGAACATGTTTTCTTCTGCCAGCTTAGGACTGCGGTCGGTGACACCGCATGTCTCTTGGGCCGTTATTCCCACTCCATGTGGGACACGGTCGCGCAAGTGCTGCCACAGTGCCCTGTGGAGGCCCGGACTGTACTCTCCCGTTCGCGTGTCGAGGGTAGAGACTTAGCAAAGTTTACCATCCGCTGTGGGCTGGACACCGCCGATTCGCTGGGTAGGACGATTTCTGCATCGGTAGCCCTGAGATGCTACGCCTGGCTGAGGTCCACTGGCTTCTCCGGGGATGTTAAATCGACCCTTTTGGACATGCCCTTTGATGGCCGTTGCCTGTTTGATGACAAGGCAGACAACGCGCTCGAGCGCTTCAAGGACTCTAGGGCTAAGGCCAGATCCTTGGGCCTCGCTACCACCTCCCGCCCTTTGCAGTCTACCTTTGCCCCCTTTTGTGGGTACGGAAGGGGTGCCCCTCCACATTCCACCAAGGGCCACAGCCCGGCGCAAGCTGTTCATCCTCTGTGCGGCTGGGGATGTGGGATCCAGCGCTGTCGGTCTGGGGGCCAGCAGGTGGGCCAGTCCACCAGTGCCCCCTCTGCAGCAGTATCCAAACCTTCCTAGTCAGACCTTTCAGGGCCACCAGTTGTCAGTGTGCGGCAGGATACGCCATCACCTCCCCCACTGGCACAACATCACGTCAGACAGGTGGATTTTGCAGATAGTCCGAATGGGCTACTCCCTCCCCTTCGAGACTACCCCTGCATCCATGCCACCTACATTCCATCGCATGTCGGAGGATCACTTGGCCCTTCTCCATCAGAAAGTTACGGCTCTCTTGGCCAAGGGGGAGCTATTGAGCGCGTCCCTGTCCCAGAAGTAGGTCGTGGTTGCTATTCCCACTACTTTCTGATACCCAAGAAGGACAAAGGCCTGCGTCCTATTATAGACCTCAGGGACATCAACCGCTTCCTCTGGAGAAGTTCAAAATGTTGACATTGGCTCAGGTCCTGTCTGCCCTCAACCCTGGAGACTGGATGGTAGCTTTGGACTTGCAGGGCGCGTATTTTCACATCCCCGTCTTGCCTGCCCACCTGCATTACCTACGGTTCACGGTAGGCCACGAGCATTTTCAGTTTACCGTGCTCCCCTTTGGCCTTACCAGTGCCCCTCGGGTGTTCACGAAAGTGATGGCGGTGGTCACACCTCATCTGCGCAGATCAGGGGTTCCAGTCTTCCCGTATCTCGACGACTGGTTGTTGAAGGCGAGCTTGCCCCCGGCTGTGGTTGCCCACCTCCAGACTACGGCGGACCTCCTGCATTCGCTGGGGATCACAGTCAACGTGCCCAAGTCGCACCTGAACCCTTCTCAGAAGCTCCTTTTCATCGGAGCGGTTCTGGACACTGCGGAGTTTCGAGCCTATCCTCCCGACAGCGAGTCCGGGATATTCGGGCTATGATACCGATGTTC
Source organism: Calotriton arnoldi (assembly GCA_963921515.1). Lineage (NCBI taxonomy): Eukaryota > Metazoa > Chordata > Amphibia > Caudata > Salamandridae > Calotriton > Calotriton arnoldi. The sequence goes on from CAWUFW010007904.1 coordinate 291,461, forward strand.
CAGCCTCTATCACGGATTTCGGTGAGAATGACCCTGAGGCTGCACATCAATTGCAGTGGTGGCTCACGAACCAGGATTGGGTCAACGGCAGATCCCTCTCCCTTCCCCAACCAGAGTTCACGATGGTGATAGATGCGTCACTCCTGGGATGGGGCGGCCACATGGGAGAGGCGGAGATCAGTAGCGTCGGTTATGACGTCATGGTACCTATATAGTCGCCACCCAGGCACGCGGACGTCAGTTCTTTTCTTTCCGTGCCAATTAGGCGCCGATCCTTGAAGAGCTACCCCTCTGTTGCTTTTTGACAGGCTTTTTCTCAACTTTGTCAAATTCGAAAAGAAAATCTTTCCTGTGTGAGGATGTCTTCAAGGAAGACAGGGTTCAAGCCATGCGGTGCTTGTCACCGCATGATGTCGGTTACCGACCCCCACCTCATCTGCCTCTGGAGTCACAAGCGTGACCATGATTCAAAGTCATAATTGGACTGCGGGCAATGGCTCCGAAGCCCTTGTGGGAGCGGGCTATGATGCTCCTTGCGGCCCGGCAGTCAACAACGTCCAGAGACACTCCGGGGAGATCCCGGTCCCAATCAAAGAAAAGGAGGTTGCAGGACCGCTGTTGGAGCCCAAAGTACTCTTCGTCCCACTCGAGGTCTTTGGAACACTTGGGCAAGAGGCACAAAAAGTAGAAGAAGTCCAAGTGGGCTTCATCTTTACTTCGGCTGTCATCCGTCGACGAAAGAGGTAAGGAGCACCGATGCTCTAGGCACTATTCCGCAGCGCCAGAGCCAACGTCGACTTTGCGCCTCCCTCCCTTTCCGGGAGCCGGAGCGACCGCTGCTCAAATTAAAGAATTTTACGAGGCCATGCGCTGCATATTTGTACGGGCCGACCCCTCTGGTGAGCCCTTGGGCCCAGCGGGCTCGGAAGGGGGCTTCATGTGGCCACAGCGTCGGTTTCGGCACTGATTGAACCCAGGGGTTTAATGTTGTTGCCTGAGCACTTTGAAGATGTGCTAGGCTCAGGAGAGGAATGGGAGGGTCTATGGACCCTTTGGAACACCAGGATGACTCTGCAGAGCAGTTAGACTGGTATGCGAAACTTGGGGAAGCCAGTGGACTGGCCTCTTCTGCAGATACTGGCATGCTCTCTCCGCCAACTGTGGCTACGGAGGAGGGGGCATCTTATGTAATGGTGGTGAAAAGGGCAGCTGAGGTCCTCAGACTAAAGCTGCCCTCTGTGCAGGTCAGGACTAATCTCCTGACTGAGGTGCTTCAACCTGGGGCTCCCACCTCCTAACCCCTTTTGACCTTTAACAAAGCATTGACTGATGTTTTTCTAGGCACGTGATCCAGTGCCAGGAGAGTTTAATTACCAATCTCTCCGAGGTAATTTTGTCCCCAGTGGAGAAACAGGTTTTAGAAAAGGGTTTAGGGTTTGTTCCCTCAGCCCGCCTAGACAAGTTTAAACTACATTGTGAGCTGGTGGAATTTTTCAGAAAGCTCAAACTGAAAGCCTATTTTGAGGGTAAAGAAGTCAGTGAACCACAGGAGAATCCAGCTAATACAGGATTGAGGTTGAAATCATCTTTCACCCCCCCTCCTTATGGGGTACCGGCTGAAATTACTACTTTCGAACAGGCAGTTTTTCTTGAAATAGAGAACTTTGAAGAGGGCAACCCTTTTAAAAATCTCAGTAAAATGGAATATCAAGCGCTTCAAGGATTGCAATCAAATACTGCAATCACCATTAAACCAGCTGACAAAGGTGGAGGGGTGGTAATACAGAATAAAGGGGACTACGAGCAAGAATGTCAACGTCTCCTTGACGATAGGAAGAACTATACCCCCTTACTACTGACCCCTCCCTATAACTTAAGATCGAAATTAAGCAACTGGTGAAAGAGGCAGAACAGAATGGTTACATTACCAGTAAAGAGGCTGCTTTCCTGACTGAGGGGGAAGGTGTTATACCCTATTTTTACACTTTACCAAAAACGCACAAAAACAGGACACCTCCTCCAGGACGCCCCATTGTTTCGGGTATCGGCTCCTTACTCGAGCCTTTGTCTCGGTTTTGTGACTTCTTTTTAAAACCACTTGTACAGCAGTCATCTACGTACCTTAAAGACACCAAGAGTCTTCTATGTCTTTTACAAGAAGTGACCATTGAGGAGGCTTCAACCATACTAGTGACACTTGACATAGAGAGTCTATATACCAGCATTCCCCAGGACGACACCATCAGGGTCCTGGGTGAGGCACTGGATGAAACCGTCTGGGACTACCAGACCCCTAAAGAATTCATTTTGAGGTGTGCCACTCTAGCTCTCAAAAGGAATTTTTTGAGTATAAGAATCATCTGTTCTTGCAATCAACTGGTACTTCGATGGGCAGTACCTTTGCCCCAAGTGTGGCGGGTCTGTACGTCTACAATTTCGAACGCAGATTCATTCTCTCTGGCGATAATCCTTATGCCTCTTCCATAGTATTTTGGAAAAGGTATATTGATGATATCCTAATGATATGGAAAGGACCAGAGTGCGTTCTTAATGACTTCCTTTCCTGGATTAATACCCTTGACTTGAACCTCAAATTTACCCACACCTGTAATCAACATGAGGTGGTATTCTTGGATGTGGTTATCACAAAATCAGAGAGAGGCCTCTCTACTAAGACCCATTACAAACTTACTGCCAAAAATAACCTACTTGAGTTTTCCAGCTTCCATCCTAGGCCCCTACGGGAAAACCTACCGTATGGACAATACCTTCGGTTAAGAAGGAACTGTAGCAAATTGGATGATTTTCGCAACCAATCAGCAAACCTCACCTCTAAACTGAAGAATCGAGGTTACCCAGAAAGAATTCTTAGTAAGAGCTATAAAAGGGCCCGGAACCAACCAAGGGAGGCTCTTCTGGAAGACATCCCCGAATGAAGAAGGACATTCCCCTTACCTGTGTTACTACATACAGTACTGCTTCTACTACAGTTAAGAAAGCAATTAACAAACATTGGAGAATAATCACTAGTAGTAATAGGTCATGGGAGAAACCTCTTTTTCTTTTAAAAGGGGCCGTAGTCTCAGGGATTCATTGGTCCACACACGACCCAAAATTGAGACATCGATTGGCACTCCATCCATAACTGCGGCTTGGGGTCTACCTAGAATAGTGGGTCATTTTCCTTGCGCCAACTGTAGTATTTGTCATCTGACTGCACACACAAAGGCCCTCAATCTTGAACCAGGAAAAACCTGGATACAACGCACTCACACCAACTGTAATTCCACAAATGTGGTATACTTGATCACCTGTCCCTGTGGTCTGCGTTATGTGGGGATGACGACTCGTAAGGTGAAACAACGTATTGGTGAACATAGAAGTAACATCCGGTGCAGGAGAATCACAACTAAACTTAGTGAACATTACATACACCATAATCACACCACGAATGACTTACAGTGGACAGTCATTGAACAGGTGACCGCATGTAGAAACATGCCGCAGTCTCTGTTTGAGAAAGAACAGAGGTGGGTCTATCGTCTGGGCACAGATAAAGAGGGGCTGAATGATCATATTCCCTGGAGCACTGTACTCAGAAACTAACTGAATTAGTTTCAATTTTTTCTGTTCAGTCGCATGACCCCCACAGAGTGTGTACTGTTTAGACACTCCCTGTTGACACTATCTGGTACACCATTTGGTACATTCCACTATCTATAGAAGTGTTTTACATCTTCATGAACTGATATAGGCACATGACATGACAAGCAAGCAATGCACATAAGAGGACAGACCTAACCTCTATATACGAGAGAGGGCAAATCTCCTTTGTGTGTTTTTTTGCTAACTAATACCCTAGCTTCAGTCTTCCCTTTGAATGGTAGCGCATTTGGCATTTGACATAGCGTGCCTATCGCTCTTGAATAAAGTTTTGTTGCGTTTTTTTTATCGCAGCGGTATTTCTGAAGTCAGCGTCCGAGTCTTTCCTGGTGACGCTGCGGGCCACATGATTTAACTTCTCTTCATTCTGATTGGCCCCTCTGTTGCCGTACACGTAATGACGTAGCTACTAGGGCTCTCCCGGGACATCGACGCTCAAACCGAGGTTCCTGGTTGTTCTTCCATACCCACCCCCCCCCTCTATATAAACACGTGGAACACCGGCCCTTCTATCGACGGGGTCCGGTTTTCAGAGGGTTCAACCAGGTACCAAGCGGGTGTCTGGCTTTCTCGGCGTGAGTGTTTTTCGAGCAGCCCTATCACACAGATAAGTGACCAGCCTGCTGTTTTGGGACCGAATTTCATATTTATGTATTTATATTTTGTTTTGTCTCTACCCCTCTATAGGGTGTGCCAATCAGCCACCACCCCCCTCCCGAGACCCAGGGTGTGTTTAGTGATCACCCTATGTGTAAGACTTTTCTCTCCTTTTCTTTTTCTTTTTCCGTTGACAATACCGCTTGGACGAGCCCGTTATAGTTCACGTTAGCGTTTTCTGACTTTGACGCTCTGTGGCTTTCCACGTCACAATAGGCGTGTAGGTAAAAATAGCGCTATAAATGTGATACCACCTATATTTATAGTGGTTCCAGCTTTTGCCACTTTCAATAACTTTTTAAAATATGTGCACATTCATATCTCACTATTGCACGAGAGCTTCTAGAGATATAGTTTCGGTGCACTCCGAGAAGAGCACTTCTGTATGCTGAAACTGGAACATTGAACGTCCTATGACCACATGCTTACTGAATATACTTATGTCTGTGTGTTTGTTCGTTCTTGTTCTTTCATTTCAGAGATCTGCAGGGTCCCAATAAGTAAGAAGGATCCCGCAATGGTAGTAGGTTTTTAAAGACTTTTTTTCCTACTTCTTCACGCATTTGACCTCCAGGTTAGGGTGAGCCTTAGCGTGCTCATACCGCCGGGGTCTTCACCTTGGTCCTGACGAATGCCTAGCTAGTAGCATCATAGAGGCAGAAACATGTTGACCACACATAGTGAGATTTGGCTGACCAATTTCTTCAGCGATCATATCACCCACATTGTTTTTATTTTGTGCCTGACTGACCGGCGAATAAAATCATTTTCGGATACAGCCTAGTCATTTTTAAATAACTTCACAATCACGTGCACTTGCCACTTCAACCCGCTCCGCAGTAATTCTGGCGTTGAAGCACACCGGGAGGTACTCGACCTTCCTGGTGGGGCCCGATGATGAAGCATGTCACCAACTAGGTTGGTGAGTGAGGGCTTTATAAGAATCACATTTGATTCTCTACGCCAGCTCTTCTCCTGAGAAGGCAAACTCTTTTGTTGTTCTGACTATTATTTGGGGGATCAAGAGTGTTCCTTCTAAAAATTCCCTCTCTCTCTTATTGTTTATAGAGGGCTCCTGTGAATAGGACAATTGCAGGGCACCATCGCCCAGAGGTGGGCGACCCAAAGTTCCTCAGCCAACACCCCACCCCTGAAAGTTTGGTGGTGCATGCCTCTACATCCCAAGCTGCGTTCCCTTCCGCCCTTCCAGATAGGGAATCCAAGAGGCTGGATTCATTTAGAAAGATGAGGTTTTCTTCCTCCAGCCTGGCATTGCAGTTGGTGAATACCGCATGCTTATTGAGCTGTTTCTCCCACTCCCTTTGGGAAATGGTTGCTCAGGTGCTGCCACAGGTCTCGGAGGAGGCCCGGGCTGTGCTCTCCCAAGCAGCTAAGGACGGGAGAGATGCAGCAAAATTCACCATACGGTGTGGCCTTGATACGACCGATTCGCTGGGCAGATCGTTTTTCACAACATTGGCCTTGAGGCAGCATGCCTGGCTTAGGACAACTGGCTTCTCTGGCAATATCCAGGTCAATTTGATGGACATGCCCTTTAATGGAACCTATCTTTTTGGGGAAAAGGTTCAAGGACTCTCCAGCTACGGCCAGATCCTTGGGCCTCTCTTCTACTCCTCGTGGCCAGTCTACCTTTTGCCCCTTTCCTGGCAATGGACGGGGTTTCCAGCCGTGTCAGCCCTATCCCAGCCACCGTCCAAGCTGTGCGGGGATGTGGATGCGGTTCATTCCGACCTAGGAATGGAAGTCAGAAGTCGTCGGCCATCTTGCCCTCGGCAGCCGCAGCTTCCAAGGACTCCTAGTCTGAATCGGCAAGACCACACCACTCTAGTTGGCGGGAGAATCCATCATCATCTCCCCCACTGGAGATCCATAACATCGGACAAGTGGGGCTTGCAGATCATTCAGGAGGGCTATTCTCTTCCTTTCCTTTCTTCCCCCCCCCCCCATTCTGCCAAATCAGGAACGGCTTAAGGAGGATCATCTGAAATTTCTATGGAAGGAAAATACAGCTCTCTTGGCCAAGGGAGCTATAGAAAGGGTCCCGATTTCAGAAGTAGGCAGTGGCTGTTATTCCTGCTATTTTCTGATTCTGAAGAAGAACAAAGGGTTGCAGCCCATTTTAGATCTTTGGACCGTCAATCTCTTCCTCAAGAGGGAGAAGTTCAAGATGCCCACTCTAGCTCAGGTCTAGTCTGCCCTAGACCAAGAAGACTGGATTGTAGCGTTGGACTTGCAGGATGCGTATTTTCACATCCCGATCCTGCCGGGCCACAGACGTTACCTGCGGTTCAAGGTAGGACACAAGCATTTTCTGTTTACCATGCTCCCCTTCGGCCTTACCAGTGCCTCTCGGGTGTTCACCAAGGTGATGGCGGTGGTCGCAGCTCATCTGCGCAGGTTAGGGGTGTCAGTCTTCCCCTATCTCGACGACTGGCTGTTGAAGGCGTCCTTGCTCCAAGCTGTCGTCTCCCACCTTCAGAGTACGGCAGACCTCCTGCATTCCCTGGGTTTCTCTATAAACGTGCCGAAGTCACACCTGACTCCTTCTCAGATGTTCAATTTCATCGAAACCGTTCTGGACACAGTGCAGTTTCGGGCCTATCCTCCCGAGCAGCGAGTCCAGGATATTCAGGTTATGATTCCACTGTTTCAGCCTCTATCCTGGATTTCGGTTAGACTGACTCTGAGGCTGTTGGGCCTCATGGCCTCCTGCATCCTGCTGGTAAAGCATGCCATGTGGCGTATGCGGGCTCTGCAGTGGGATCTGAAGTTCCAGTGGGCACAGCCTCGAGGAAGTCTCACCGATGTGTTCCAGATCTCGGAAGGAACTGCAAGAGATCTGCAGTGGTGGTTGACGAACCGCGATTGGGTCAATGGCAGACCCCTCTCCCTCCCCAACCAGAGCTCACAGTCATGACAGATGCATCACTTCTGGAAAGAGGCAGCCATCTGGGTTAGGTGGAGATCAGGGGACATTGGTCTCCAGTGTGTGAGAAGTTGGCCTGGTATATGCTGTCCACTAATTAAAGTGGGCACATTGCACCAGTCCAAATGACCCTTATGATGTATGAGGTCAAAGATAACCTTTAGAAAGCTATCCTAGTGGTAGCTGTGGAGAGCAGCCTTCAGGCATAATCTTGAAGGAATGTAAAGCAGCTTGTTTTACCAGAATATCACCTCTTGAATTAATTAAATGAAAGGAGAACCACACAGTAGTTATATAAAAATATGTATTTATTAATATAACACTCTCTAGTATCCTCTACCCGAGGATAGAACACAAAGCACACAATACGATATCAATAGAACAGGTGAAGTAGCAAAATACACAGTGGGCTCCAGGGGGAGACCAAACCATATACTAAAATAGTGGTATAACAACCACGACTCGGGTCAAGACAAGGTCTGGAGCACGTAGAATCGTTGGGAGCCCAAGGAACCACCCAAGGTGAGTAGATCGGGACCCCACGGAGGACGGGTGCAGTGTGCTAACACGACCGCGGGCTCCGTACAATTCTATGGGGAAGTCGCGGTTGCAATTTTACAGTTTAAGGACCCTTCTAGGAGGACTTCGAGGAAACCCTTCAGAACTTAAGAGGTTGGAGAGCCACCCCACCCGTGGATACCAAAGTACGAGAGTTACCTATCCCAGAGGAGCCGGGTGCATAGAGTTGAAGTGGCGTCGAAAACCGCCATAGTTCTCAATGGAAGGCTTCTAAGAAGTGCTGCTGCCGTGAAGGTAAAAAGGGTCCGATGCAATCCAAGTATGGATTCTTGAAGAAAGGAACCTGAAAGCAGAGGGGACAGAGTCTGGGTCACTTCAGAGTGACCAGGGGCTCGGGAGATGAATGCCCACCAATGTCTGGTGCTTCAGGTGCAAAGAGGGGAGGCTTGAATCTGCAGCCACTGGGACCAGGAGACGTCGACGATGACCAGGAGCCAGATGCGAGCTGTCCCACAAAGGATGTCGAGTGCTGAGGGGTCGGTGTCCGGCTGGAGCACCAACAAGCCTTGGCAAAAGCAACCCAGGCAGGAAGGTCAAGCAGGTTACGGTGTGGACCAACAAGGTCCAGGAGACTCACCAAGCAATGGGGAGTCAGGGCACGTCTGGAGCAATCAGGAAAGCCCAACAGAATTCAAGATGACCCTCAGGAGGACCCACAGGCCGAATGACCAGGAGTCGCGAGAGGACCTTGAGCAAGATCACAAAGTACCAGCCCACGGAGCACTCGGTGCGAGGAGGCCGGAGTTCTTTGGTGGAAATACTGCTCAGGGTCAGAACTACACGGAGTCCAATGCACAAGCTCGGGAATCGCCAACAAGCATTTGCACTTGCAAATCGACGCGGTGCACAGGGGTTTGGGTTATGCAGTCCCCACAAGGGATACTGGCCTCAAACTTGCTGAGAGGGCAGATCAACCTCCGGGACCTTCGAAACCCACCTCCTGTGTTGCTGGACTCTTCAGAGTTCGCAGGAGCTTGGGAGCAGCAGACCAGTCAGTTGCGTTGAGGTGCCTGCGAACGCTGGGGAGGGACTCCTTCACCCCAAGGGAGATTCTTCGGTTGTCCTTAGTGCACCACAGGTCCTGCACGGAGTCTGTATGGAGCAAGGGCACAGACAAAGCTTTGGACAGAGAGGGAGACTAAGTTGTGCCCAGTCGAAGTCCAGAGTGTCCAGACGGTCGAAGGTCAGTGGTTTCTTCTTGTAGAATTTTGTCCACGTAAAATCTAAAGAGCTACAGTCAGGTAAGCCCTTATGTACCCACGAGAGAGGGTTGGACAGATTCGGGGGACCCTCATAGGGGAGGGTCAGGACAGAGGGGTTGGTTACACCCATGTCCTTTGTCCAGTTTCGCACCAGAGCAGGAGCCAACGGCTCCCAGAACTGGTTTGAGCTGGACTATGCACAGGGACACCAAATGTGCCCCAGGTGCAGACTTTCAGGCACTGTGGCAGTGCCCCCACCCAGCCCCAATACACTAAATCCTGTCTGGGAGGTGGTCAGACCTCCCTGTGACAGGATGCCTATTGTGCTTCCTTCCTCTGCTCGAGCTTGGCTCAGTAGCAGGAGGGCAGAAATGTGTCTGGCCCGCAGCATCCATTTTGTGCTGACCGGGTCGAGAAGGCTGGCACCGGAAAGACCAGTGATCCCACGAAGCTCGCTTCAGAAGGGTGGAATCACACCTCCCACATCAGTTACCGGTGTGGAGGTATGATTCCAAGGTGTTTGATACCAAACACGACATGTTTTATTTCAGCTGTTTTCGAGATAGCATTTACCGCGAGGTTATAATGCACCTCTACCTATATGTCTGGCTGAGTCACAGACAACCCGGGAGAATGGTCTCTGAAGGCTGCAGGGGGGGCTCTGCTCATGCAGGGGCACCCTCTCACGTAAACCCCAGCACCCTGCCTTCAGGATTGTTAAGGCCTGCTATAGGGGTGACTTACAAGTTTTAAGTGTAGTGACCTATAGATATAGTGAACCTATATCTAAAGTAAGTGGTGCAAGCACCAGCTTACACAGGCTGCAATGGCAGACATGTAGTTCCATTTTGCATGGCCTCTCATGGGTGGCATAGTACATGCTTCAGCCCATGGGAGGCCTCTGGGATACCCATGCCCTGGGTACATGGGTACCATATACTAGGGACTTATAAGGTGTGAGAAGTTGGCCTGGTATATGCTGTCCACTAATTAAAGTGGGCACCTTGCACCAGTCCAAACGACCCTTATTGATGATTAGGTTAAAGACAATCTTTATAGAAAGCTATCCTAGTGGTAGCTGTGGAGAGCAGCCTTCAGGCTGTCTTGAAGGAATGTAAAGCAGCTTGTTTTACCAGTATATAACCTCCTGAATGACCAAATGAAAGGAGAACCACACCAGGTGTATATAAAATATATGTATTATTACTAAACACTCTCTACTAACCTCTTTATGAGATTAGTGAACAATACACACAATAGTAAATCACTAGAATGACAGTAAATAGCACAATACGCAGCGGGCTCCAGGGGAAGGTAGTGACACAGGGGACCCACGGAGGACGGGTGCAGTGTGGGATCACAGACGCGTGCTCCGTACAACTCTATGGGAAAGTCGCTGTTGGAATTTTAAAGATTAAGGACACTTAGGAGAGGACTTCAAGCAAACCCAGCTAAACATAGAAGGTTCTAAGGCCAGCACCCTTGAGAGTACCGAGGTACCCGTGTTACCTATCCCAGAGGAGCCGGGTGCATAGGGGTCAAGTGGTATCGGAAACCCTCATCGTTTTCAATGGCGTGATGCGAGAAAGTACTGCTGCCGTGGAGAAGAAAAGTGTCCGGTGTGATCCAAGCCTGGATCAGAGATGTGAAGAACCTGAAAGCAGAGGGGACAAAGTCTGGGTCACTTCACGTGACCAGGAGCGGAGCAATCGAATGCCCACCGATGTCGGGTGCTTCAGGTGCAAAGAGGCGAAGCTTGACTCTGCAGCCACGGGGACCAGGAGACGTCTGCGACAACCACAGTCCGGATTCGAGCTGTCCCACGAAGGATGTCGAGTGCTGAGGGGGCAGTGTCCGGATTGAACACCAACAAGCCTTGGCAACTGCAACCCACGCGGTCAGAGGAAAGATGCTTCTGTGAGGACCAGCAAGGTCCTGGGGACTCCCCAAGCAATGGAGAGTCATGGCACGTCTAGAGCAACCAGGGAAGCCCACTGAAAGTTAAAGTTGCCTTCTCAGGGACCCACAGGCCAACGGACCAGGGATCGCGAAGGGATCTCGAGAGGAATCACAAAGTGCCAGCCCACGGAACACTCGTGGAGTGTAGGCCGGAAATCTTCGGTGGAATTACTGTTCGGGGTCAGGACTACAAGTAGCCCAAAGCACAGCTTCAGGGATCGCCAAAAAACATATGCTGCTGCAAATGTACACGGTGCCCAGGGGTATGGGTTTCACGGTCCCCACGAGGGATACGGGCCTCAGAATTGCTGAGAGCACAGATCGACCTCGGTGACCTCGGGAACCCACCTCCTGTGTTGCAGAAATCTTCGGAGTCCTTCGGGAGCTTCATAGATGCAAACTGGTCAGATGCGTTTAGGTGCCTGCTCAGCAGGGGAGTAACTCCTTTACTCCAAGGGAGATTCTTCAGTCGTCCAGCAAAGCGTAGATCGTCGAAGGTTACTTGGTTTCTGTAGCAGAGTTTAGTCCAGGTAATATCTAAAGTCCTGTAGCCAGGGGTTCCTACTTTATACCCAAGGAAGGGGTGGGACAAACTCTGGGGACCCACCTATGGGAGGGTCAGGACAGAGGGGTGGCTACACCCATGTCTTTTGTCCAGTTTCACGCCAGAGCAGGAGAAATGGCTCCTGCAACCGGTTTGAGCTGGACTATGCACGAGGACACCAAATGTGCCCCCAGTGCAGACATCAAAGCACTCTGAGAGTGCACCCACCCAGCCCCAATACACTAAAGCCTGTCTGGGAGGTGGTCACACCTCCCTGTGACAGGAAACCTATTGTCAAGCCTTCCCCTGCCGGAGTTTCGTCCAGCAGCAGGAGGGCAGACTCGTGTCTGTGGCTGGCAGCATCCATTTTGTGATGCCAGGGTTCTGTGAAGTTGGTACCGGGTGTACCGGTGTTGTCATATTTCTCCCTCTAAGAGGGTGGAATCATACCTCCCACACCAGTTACTGGTGTGGAGGTATGATTCCAGGGTGTTTGACACCAAACACGACATGATTCCAAGCAGCCATTTTAAAGTTAGCATTTACCGCAAGGTTATAATGCACTTAAGTATATATGGTTGGCTGCATCACAAACAACCCCGGAGAATAGGTTCCGAAGGCTGCAGAGGGGCTCTGCTCATGCATGGGCACCCTCTCACATAAAACCCAGCACCCTGCCTTCAGGATTGATAAGGCCTGCTATAGGGGTGACTGATAGGTTTATATGTGCAGTGATTAGGATAGATACAGTGAACCTATATCTAAGTAAGGGGTGCATGCACCACCTTACACAGGCTGCAGTAGCAGACCTGTGGTGTCATTTTAAAGGGTCTCTCAGGGGTGGCATAATACACCACTGGGAGGCCTCTGGGTTACCTATGCCCTGGGTACATAGTATACCATATACTAGGGACTTATAAGGGTACCCCAGAATCCAATCTGGAGTGTACCTAAAGTACATGCAATCAATTTAGTGGAGAAAGCAGCTAGACTGGGGTCCTGAATAGCAGGATCCCAGTCAGACTAAGTCGAAAACAGTGAAACATCAGCAAAAAGTGGGGGTAACTATAAGAAGCAGATCCTACTCTCCTACACAACCCCCCCCCCCCCAAACGTCAGGACATTAAACTAACCTTGACCAGTTGAGTCTTCATGTTCTAAGTGGAAATATCTGGAGAGTCCATCTGCATTGGCATGGTTACTCCCAGGTCTATGTTCCACTGTATAGTCCATCCCCTGTAGGGAAATGGACCACCTCAAAAGTTTGGGGTTTTCACCCTTCATCTGTTTTAGCCATAAGAGGAGCTTATGGTCTGTCTGAACAATGAAGTGAGTGCCAAACAAGTATGGCCTCAGCTTCTTCAGAGCCCAAACCACAGCAAAGGCTTCCCTCTCAATGGCTGACCAACGTTTCTCTCTGGGGGTCAGCCTTCTGCTAATTAAAGCTACTGGCTGATCCTGACCTTCATCATACAATTGTGATAACAGAGCCCCTACCCCCAACTCAGATGCATCTGTTTGGACAATGAATTGTGTGGAGTAGTCAGGACTTTGCAGAATGGGAGCAGTGCACATGGCCTGCTTCAGGTCATCAAATGCCTTTTGACAGCTGACTGTCCACTGAACTTTCTTTGGCATTCTCTTGGAAGTTAAGTCATTCAAAGGGGTCACTATGGATCCATATCCTTTGACAAACCTCCTATAGTACCCAGTCAGGCCCAAGAAAGCTCTGGCCTGAGTCTGGGTGGTTGGAGCAACCCAGTCCATGATGGTCTGGATTTTGCTCTGCAATGGTTGAACCTGGCCTCCACCCACAAGGTGGCCCAGGTATACAACTTGACTCTGCCCTATCTGGCACTTGGTGGCCTTGATAGTGAGGCCTGATTTCTGCAGGGCCTCCAAAACATTTAGCAGGTGGACCAGGTGATCCTCCCAGGTGGAGCTAAAGACAGCAATATCATCTAGATATGCTGCACTATAGGCTTCCAGGCCTGTAAGGACTTTGTTCACCAACCTTTGAAAAGTGGCAGGTGCATTCTTCAAACCAAAGGGCATCACCACAAATTGGTAGTGCCCACTAGGGGTTGAGAATGTTGTCTTGGCTTTTGCATCCTCAGCTAGTCTGATCTGCCAGTAGCCAGCTGTCAGGTCAAATGTGCTCAGAAACTTGGCTGAGGCCAAAGTATCTATAAGCTCATCTGCCCTAGGGATTGGATGGGCATCAGTCCTAGTGACTGCATTGAGACCTCTGTAGTCCACACACAACCTCATCTCTCTCTTACCACCCTGGGTGTGAGGTTTAGGTACCAAGACTACTGGACTAGCTCAAGGGCTATCTGAGGGTTCAATCACACCCAAATCCAACATCTTCTGGACTTCAGTCCTGATGCAGTCCCTGACATGGTCAGGTTGCCTGTAAATCTTATTTTTAACAGGCAGACTGTCCCCAGTGTCCACTTCATGAGTGCACCAGGTAGTCTGACTTGGAGTCCGGGAGAACATATGTCTAAACTGGTTGAGAACTTTTCTGCAATCAGTTTGCTGCTGGTCAGTGAGGCTGCCTGCCAAGGCTACACCATCTACTGAACCATCATCAGGGTTCTGTGAGAGCAGGTCAGGGAGTGGATCACTCTCTTCCTCCTGTCCCTCATCAGTAGCCATGAGCAAGCCCATGTCTGCCCTGTCAACATATGGTTTGAGCCTGTTGACATGGAGCACCCTATGGGGGCTCCTGGGAGTTCCAAGGTCCACCAGGTAGGTAACCTCTCCCTTTTGCTCAATTATGGTATGGGGGCCACTCCACTTGTCTTGGAGGGCTGCTGGGGCCACTGGCTCCAACACCCATACTTTCTGTCCTGGCTGATAAACAGTCAACACACCCTTTTGGTCATGCCAGGCCTTTTGCAATTCCTGGCTAGCCTCAAGGTTTTTAGTTGCCTTCTTCATGTATTCAGCCATCCGGGAGCGGAAACCAAGTACATAGTCCACAATATCCTGTTTAGGGGTTTGAGAGGTAACTCCCATCCCTCCTTCACTAGACACAATGGACCCCTAACTGGATGTCCAAACAGAAGCTCAAATGGGCTGTAACCAACCCCCTTCTGTGGAACCTCTCTGTAGGCAAAGAGAAGGCAGGGCAAAAGTATGTCCCATCTGCGCCTAAGCTTTTCTGGGAGACCTTTAATCATGACCTTTAAGGTTTTGTTGAACCTTTCAACTAAACCATTGCATTGTGGGTGATAAGGGATGGTAAATTTATAATTTACACCACACTCCTTCCACATAGCAGTTAAGTAACTAGACATGAAGTTTGCATCTCTGTCTGATACTACCTCCTTAGGAAAACCCACCCTGGAAAAGATTCCCAGGAGGGCCCTTGCCACCACAGGAGCTGTGGTGGTCCTAAGGGAATTGCCTCTGGATACCTAGTGGCATGGTCCACCACCACCAGTATAAATCTGTGCCCAGATCCAGTTTGAGGATCCAGGGGACCAACAATGTCAATCCCTACCCTCTCAAAAGGAACCCCCACCACAGGTAGTGGTATCAGGGGGGCCTTTGTAGTGCTACCTGCCTTACCACTGGCTTGACAGGTGACACAGGAGCGACAAAACTCCTTGGTGTCTTCAGACATATGAGGCCAATGAAAGTGAGGGACAATTCTGTCCCAAGTCTTGTTTTGGCCTAGGTGATCTGCTAATGGGATATCATGTGCTAGCGTCAATAGGAAGCTCCTAAACTTCAGAGGTATAACCAACCTCCTGTTGGCTCCAGGCTTGGGGTCTCTACACTCTGAGTAAAGGAGTCCATCATCCCAGTAGATCCTATGGGACCCACTAGCACTCCCAGGAGCCTCAGCAGCAGCTTGCTGTCTGAGGGGTTCAAGAGAGGGGCAGCTCAGTTGCTCCTGGCTCAGATCTGCCCTGGAAGGGCCCCCTGTCCCCAAGAACTCAACCTGATCAGGTTCAAGCTCATCTGGGACAGTTCCTTCTTCAGGACTAAGATCAGCTCCCTCAAGAGACTGATCTGGATTCTGAGGCAGGGGGGAAGACACTGCCTTAACCCTACTGCTCCTTCTCTTGGAAGGCGCCTGGTCCATTTTTCCAGGATCCAGGGCCTTTTCAGTGTTAGACATTTTTGCCTGTGACTTGGTCATAGCAAACACATCTGCAGGGATACCCACATTTCTGCATGAGTCCTGAGTTCCACTTCAGCCCAAGCTGAAGTTTCTAAATCATTGCCCAACAAGCATTCAACAGGGAGGTCTGCACTTACCACAACCTTCTTAGGGCCAGTTACCCCTCCCCAGGTGAAATTAACAACTGCCAGGGAATGGTCTGTCCTGACATTGCTAGCATTGGTCACTTGGTACATCTCACCAAGTATGATTTGCTCAGGAGCCACAAGATCTTTTGTCACCATTGTGACACTTGCTCCTGTGTCCCTGAATGCCAAGGCCTCTTTTCCATTTATTATAGGCTGTTGTCTGTATTTGCCCAGATTACTGGGGCTTACAAATGAAGCCATATCCATGCCTCCATCACAGATCAACATAGCCTGAGTTGGAACTCTGACTAGGCCAGAGCCCATCTCAGATCCCAGGGTTAACCCTAATACTACATTATTTGGAGCACCACCACTTGGAGCTGAACTAGGGGGAACAGTTGCCTTGGGGGCAGTGGTGGTTGGAGTTGAGTCCTTGGACTTGGTACAATCACTTGTCCAATGAGTCTTCTGTTTACAGATTTGACACCATGGCTTCTTCTTGCCTTTTCCCTTGTTTGATTGTGACCCCCCCACCTGAAGAAGATTTTTGGGGGCCTTGTGAAGACTTCTGGTCTTTACCCTTCTCCCCACCCTTATCAGAGTTTTTAGAATCTTGCTTCTTGGAGTCACCACCTTGGTTCTGAACCTTCTGCCTCACCCGGGTTCTGACCCATTTGTCTGCCTTCTGGCCCAATTCTTGGGGAGAGGTCAGATCAGAGTCCACCAGGTACTGATGCAACAGTTGATTTTGACAGTTATTAAGGATCTGCTCTCTCATGATTAAATTATACAATCCTTTGAAATCACACACCTTACTGCCAAGTAACCAGCCTTCCAGAGCCTTAGTAGCACAATATACAAAGTCAACCCAGTCCTGAGTCTGTGCCTTTTGGGTGTCTCTGAACTTTAACCTGTATTGTTCAGTGGTTAGGCCAAACCCATCAATCAGAGCACTCTTCAGGATTTTGTAATTATCAGCATTCTCTTCTCTTACAGTGAGGAGCTTGTCTCTACCTTTGAATGCAAAGGAGAGCCACAAGATTGCTGCCCACTGCTCCTGAGGGACCCTCTGTACCTTACAGGCCCTCTCCAGTGCAGTTATCCATTTGTGGATGTCATCCCCACTCTGGGAGGGACAATCTTGTTCAGGTTCCTATGGTCATGAGTATGTTCTCTACTCCTAGGGACACTGTAGCTGCCACCACGGGGCTCTAGCCCCAACTTCTGAGAAGCTCTCTGAAGCTCCAGGGATTCCCTATCTAAGGCCAATTGCTCTCTCTTGATTCTGAGCTTAGCTCTCTCAAACTCAAGCAGTTGGCACTTCTTCTCATAAGAGGACTCCCTTTTATGAGAAGCAGAGCTCCCTACAGATGTACCAGAATGATCAGATTCCTGAGAAGGAGATCTGGATCTTCTTGGTAAACTGTTAACCCTTCCAGGTGGGGTAAAAAGAGGTCCACTGAGGCCTCCTTCCTCACCTTCAGGAAGAATTGGATTGTCCAGGTTAGAATCATTTTGATCCTCAGGCCAGCATCAGAGTCCAGGTCATTGAAGTTCTCACTTCTTGTCCTTTCCTCTTCTGCTGTCCCACCCCCTTTTCCTACCTCATCAGACCCTGGAGTCTTTCTGAGGTCATCTAAAAGCAAAGTCTCTATGAGACGTTGGGTGTTTGGATTTTTCCCTGACTTCAGTTTCCTGGATGTACACATGGCCTTCAATTCCTGGAATGAGAGATGGTCATACTTAGTTGGCAAGGAGCCACTGGCTTCAGGCTTAGAAGACATGCTAGTGTGGTGTATGCACTTACCTACTCTAGTGGGAACTGAACACTCTTAAGTTGGAGAAAGGGTGTGCTAGGCCCTTGACTTACCCGACTCTAAGTTCAGTAGAACTTACTTTATTCTAGACTTGATTTATATGTACCCAAGTACCTTTAGTGGTTTTCAGTTAGTCACTCAATGAGATTATCTGGTAAAACAATAGCAAGCTTGAATCCCAACCGCTGCACACCAATGTGAGAAGTTGGCCTGGTATATGCTGTCCACTAATTAAAGTGGGCACCTTGCACCATTCCAAACTACCCTTATTGATGATTAGGTTAATGACAACCTTTATAGAAAGCTATCCTAGTGGTAGCTGTGGAGAGCAGCCTCCAGGCTAAGTCTTGAAGGAATGTAAAGCAGCTTGTTTTACCAGTATATAACCTCCTGAATGACCAAATGAAAGGAGAACCACACCAGGTGTATATAAAATATATGTATTTATTACTAAACACTCTCTACTAACCTCTTTATGAGATTAGAGAACAATACACACAATAGTAAATCACTAGAACGACAGTAAATAGCACAATACACAGGAGGCTCCAGGGGGAGACCGAACCATATACTAAGAAAGTGGTATAAGAACCACGACTTGACTAGACACAGTGCCTAGAGCACGTAGAATCGCTGGGACCCCAAGGAACCACCCAAGGTAGTGACACAGGGGACCCACGGAGGACGGGTGCAGTGTGGGAACACAGACGCGAGCTCCGTACAACTCTATGGGAAAGTCGCTGTTGGAATTTTAAAGATTAAGGACACTTAGGAGAGGACTTCAAGCAAACCCAGCTAAACATAGAAGGTTCTAAGGCCAGCACCCTTGAGAGTACCGAGGTACCCGTGTTACCTATCCCAGAGGAGCCAGGTGCATAGGGGTCAAGTGGTATCGGAAACCCTCATCGTTTTCAATGGCGTGATGCGAGAAAGTACTGCTGCCGTGGAGAAGAAAAGTGTCCGGTGTGATCCAAGCCTGGATCAGAGATGTGAAGAACCTGAAAGCAGAGGGGACAAAGTCTGGGTCACTTCACGTGACCAGGAGCGGGGCAATCGAATGCCCACCGATGTCGGGTGCTTCAAATGCGAAGAGGCGAAGCTTGACTCTGCAGCCACGGGGACCAGGAGACGTCTGCGACAACCACAGTCCGGATTCGAGCTGTCCCACAAAGGATGTCGAGTGCTGGGGGGGTCAGTGTCCGGATTGAATACAAACAAGCCTTGGCAACTGCAACCCACGCGGTCAGAGGAAAGATGCTTCTGTGAGGACCAGGAAGGTCCTGGGGCTCCCCAAGCAATGGAGAGTCAGGGCACGTCTGGAGCAACCAGGGAAGCCCACTGAAAGTTAAAGTTGCCTTCTCAGGGACCCACAGGCCAACGGACCTCGAGAGGAATCACAAAGTGCCAGCCCATGGAACACTCGTGGAGTGTAGGCCGGAAATCTTTGGTGGAATTACTGCTCGGGTCAGGACTACAAGTAGCCCAAAGCACAGCTTCAGGGATCGCCGAAAAGCATATGCTGCTGCAAATGTACACAGTGCCCAGGGGTACGGGTTTCACGGTCCCCACGAGGGATACGGGCCTCAGAATTGCTGAGAGCACAGATCGACCTCGGAGACCTCGAGAACCCACCTCCTGTGTTGCAGAAATCTTCGGAGTCATTCGGGAGCTTCATAGATGCAAACTGGTCAGATGCGTTTAGGTGCCTGCTCAGCAGGGGAGTAACTCCTTTACTCCAAGGGAGATTCTTCAGTCCAGCAAAGCGTAGATCGTCGAAGGTTACTTGGTTTCTGTAGCAGAGTTTAGTCCAGGTAATATCTAAAGTCCTGTAGCCAGGGGTTCCTACTTTATACCCAAGGAAGGGGTGGGACAAACTCTGGGGACCCACCTATGGGAGGGTCAGGACAGAGGGGTGGCTACACCCATGTCCTTTGTCCAGTTTCACGCCAGAGCAGGAGAAATGGCTCCTGCAACCGGTTTGAGCTGGACTATGCACGAGGACACCAAATGTGCCCCCAGTGCAGACATCAAAGCACTCTGAGAGTGCACCCACCCAGCCCCAATACACTAAAGCCTGTCTGGGAGGTGGTCACACCTCCCTGTGACAGGAAACCTATTGTCAAGCCTTCCCCTGCCGGAGTTTCGTCCAGCAGCAGGAGGGCAGACTCGTGTCTGTGGCTGGCAGCATCCATTTTGTGATGCCAGGGTTCTGTGAAGCTGGTACCGGGTGTACCGGTGTTGTCATATTTCTCCCTCTAAGAGGATGGAATCATACCTCCCACACCAGTTACTGGTGTGGAGGTATGATTCCAAGGTGTATGACACCAAACACAACATGTTTCCATGCAGCCATTTTAAAGTTAGCATTTACCGCGAGGTTATAATGCACTTAAGTATATATGGTTGGCTGCATCACAAACAACCCCGGAGAATAGGTTCCGAAGGCTGCAGAGGGGCTCTGCTCATGCATGGGCACCCTCTCACATAAAACCCAGCACCCTGCCTTCAGGATTGATAAGGCCTGCTATAGGGGTGACTGATAGGTTTATATGTGCAGAGATTAGGATAGATACAGTGAACCTATATCTAAGTAAGGGGTGCATGCACCACCTTACACAGGCTGCAGTAGCAGACCTGTGGTGTCATTTTAAAGGGTCTCTCAGGGGTGGCATAATACATGCTGCAGCCCCTGGGAGGCCTCTGGGGTACCTATGCCCTGGGTACATAGTATATGGTATACTAGGGACTTATTAGGGTACCCCAGAATCCAATCTGGAGTGTACCTAAAGTACATGCAATCAATTTAGAGGAGAAACCAGATAGACTGGGGTCCTGATTAGCAGGATCCCAGTCAGACTAAGTGGAAAACAGTGAAACATCTGCAAAAAGTGGGGGTAACTATAAGAAGCAGATACTACTCTCCTACATAAGGGTACCCCAGCATCCAATCTGGAGTGTACCAAAGTACATGGCATAACATTTTAAGGGGAAAGCAGATAGACTGGGGTCCTGATTAGCAGGATCCCAGTCAGACTAGTCAAAAACCAGCAACACACCAGGCAAAAAATGGGGGTAACTATGCAGTCAGATCCTACCTTCCTACACACTGGAGTCGGGGCTCCATATCAATTTGTTGGAGCTTTGAGCAATTCAGTTGGCATTGAAGGCATTTCTTCCCTCTGTCAAGGGGAAGTTAGTGCAGGTGTTCATGGACAACACCACCGCCATGTGGTACTGCAACCGGTAGGGTGGGGTCGCGGACCCTTTGTTGAGAAGGCCCTGCTTCTCTGGACATGGCTGGAAGAACAGGGCATAACCCTGGTGGTTCGACACCTGGCAGGTTCTCTGAACGCCAGGGTGGACAAACTCAGCCATCGATGCCTAGTGGATCACGAATGGAGTTTCCAGTCTGAGATGGCGCAAGGTCTCTTTCATCAGTGGGGAGACCCTTGGATAGATTTGTTCACCTCCTAAGAGAATGCGCAGTGTCAGCAGTACTGCACGCTGGAGTTTCCAAGGTGTCTATCGCTCTGCGTCGCCTTTCATTTGCGAGTGGAGCTCAGGCCTGCTGTACGCCTTTCCGCCCATACCACTCCTGCCCTGGGTTCTGAAGAAGATCAGGAGCGACTGGGCCCAAGTCATCCTTGTGGCTCCGGACTGGGCAAGGAGAGTCTGGTATCCAGAGCTCTGAAGATGAGCATCGGTCCTCCGATCAGGCTGCCCCTTCGGGAGAATCTTCTGTCGCAGCAGGGGAAGGTTCTCCACCCAAACCTGTCAACTCTGTGCCTCCATGCTTGGAGATTGAGCTGCGGCAGTTTTTGGCTTTTGACCTTCCTCCCGAAGTATGTAATGTTATTTTGGTGGCCAGGCGTCCCTCCACTAAGACATTATACGCCTGCCGTTGGCAGAAATGTGTATTATATTGTACAGAAAGGTCTATTGACCCTCTTTCTGCTTCTCTTTACACTGTTCTTTTATTCATTCTAACCCTTGCCCAACAGGATTGTGCTTTGGGAACTCTCGAGGGTTATCTTTCTGCTCTGTTTGCTTTTTTGCGGCTGCCAGACCAACCCTCTCTCTTCAAGTCTCCAATTGTAAATAGGTTTTGAAAGGGGCTGGCGCACTTGTTTCCGCCCACGCCCTTTGTTGTGCCGCAGTAACACCTTAATTTGGTTCTTACTTTTCTTATGTGTGCTCCCTTCGAGCCTTTACACAACTGTCACCTCCAGCTGCTTACCATCAAGACAGCCTTTTTAGTGGCGATTACATCTGGCCGGAGTGATTGGCAGGCGTTGTCTTTGTACACCTCCCTACATGATGTCTTTTTTGGACAAAGTGGTGCTTCGCACCCGTGTAGGAGGCTGGCTTAGTATATGGTGCTTACTTATGGAAGTGTAGCACCCTGAACTAACCCAGACAACCCTTATGGTGATTTTAGTGGTCTTAGACAACCTTAGAAAGCTCTCTAAGTGGTAGCTGTGGAGAGCAGCCTTCAGGCTTAGTCCAGAAGGAGTATAAAGCAACTTGTTTTACCAGCACTTGATCTTATGGAATGGGTTAAGTGAAAAAGAACCACACAGTGTAGTTTAAAAAAAATATGTATTTATTATTAACACTCACTAACACAATACAATCTCTCCTACCGGGAGATATATGCACAATACACACAATACTTTGTCAATAGAATAAGCGAGAAGCACAAATACACAGTGGTCCCCAGGGGGAGACCAAACCATAAACTAAAATAGTGGAATGCGAACCACGACTCAAGTCAAGAGTGGACCCAGAAGACGTAGAAGAGTCGGGAACCCAAGGAACCACCCAAGGTGAGTATCTAGGAACCCCACGGCAGTCGTGTGTAGAGTGGGAACACGACCGGTCGTGGTTGCAATTTTAAAAAAGGAGGACCCTTCCCAGTGGACCCCGAAGAAACCCAGTGGAAGATGGATGGTTGGAGAGCCTTCCCAGTGGACCCCGAAGAAACCCAGTGGAAGATGGATGGTTGGAGAGTCACCCCACCCATGGATACCCCAGGAACCAGGATACCTACACCAGGGAAGCCGTGGTGCGTAGATGTGAAGTGACGTTGGAAACCGCCGTAGACTACAATGGAGGACTTCGGAAAAGATGGCGCAGGAGAGGAAGGTGAAAGTGTCTGGTGGAACCCAACGATGGATTCAGGAGGAGAGGTACCTGCAAGCAGAGGGTACAGAGTCTATGCCACTCAGGAGTGACCAGGAGGCACGGGAGACGAATGCCTCCCCATGTGGGGGAGCGACCCTTGACATTGCCAGGTAGGTCGCTCCCCCACCACACAGCTCCGCCTGTGGTGTCCGCCCGCTGCTGCTGCTGGTAAGCTCGCACCTCTGCTTGTGGCCTCGGTGCCCGTTTTCCTTCTGTTTCCCCTCGCTGCCCCCATTTTCACTGTGTCCTCGTTTTTCCTTCTGTACCCCTCGCTGCCCCCATTTTCACTGTGTCCTCGCTGCCCCCATTTTCACTGTGTCCTTGTTTTTCCTTCTGTACCCCTCGCTGCCCCCATTGTGTCCTCGCTGCCCCCATTTTCACTGTGTCCTTGTTTTTCCTTCTGTACCCCCCGCTGCCCCCATTTTCACTGTGTCCTTGTTTTTCCTTCTGTACCCCTCGCTGCCCCCATTTGAACTGTGTCCTCGCTGCCCCCATTTTCACTGTGTCCTTGTTTTTCCTTCTGTACCCCTCGCTGCCCCCATTTGAACTGTGTCCTCGCTGCCCCCATTTTCACTGTGTCCTTGTTTTTCCTTCTGTACCCCTCGCTGCCTCTCTCCACTCCCCGCCGCTGCGTCCCCTGCGGCCCCGCCCCCCTGACTGCCCATTCGCTGCCCCTGCCTCCCAGCTGCTCCTCCCTCCCACCTCCCCATATATGGCGGCCGCTGCGCAGTGAGGAGAGCGACCCTTGACCTTGCCAGGTAGGTCGCTCCCCCACCACACAGCTCCGCCTGTGGTGTCCGCCCGCTGCTGCTGGTAAGCTCGCCCCTCTGCTTGTGGCCTCGGTGCCCGTTTTCCTTCTGTTTCCCCTCGCTGCCCCCATTTTCACTGTGTCCTTGTTTTTCCTTCTGTACCCCTCGCTGCCCCCATTTTCACTGTGTCCTCGTTTTTCCTTCTGTACCCCTCGCTGCCCCCATTTTCACTGTGTCCTCGCTGCCCCCATTTTCACTGTGTCCTTG
Source organism: Calotriton arnoldi (assembly GCA_963921515.1). Lineage (NCBI taxonomy): Eukaryota > Metazoa > Chordata > Amphibia > Caudata > Salamandridae > Calotriton > Calotriton arnoldi. The sequence goes on from CAWUFW010007904.1 coordinate 315,295, forward strand.
TTTTTCCTTCTGTACCCCTCGCTGCCCCCATTTGAACTGTGTCCTCGCTGCCCCCATTTTCACTGTGTCCTTGTTTTTCCTTCTGTACCCCTCGCTGCCCCCATTTGAACTGTGTCCTCGCTGCCCCCATTTTCACTGTGTCCGTTTTTCCTTCTGTACCCCTCGCTGCCCCCATTTTCACTGTGTCCTTGTTTTTCCTTCTGTACCCCTCGCTGCCCCCATTTGAACTGTGTCCTCGCTGCCCCCATTTTCACTGTGTCCGTTTTTCCTTCTGTACCCCTCGCTGCCCCCATTTTCACTGTGTCCTCGCTGCCCCCATTTCTGTGTCCTTGTTTTTCCTTCTGTACCCCTCGCTGCCCCCATTTGAACTGTCCTCGCTGCCCCCATTTTCACTGTGTCCTTGTTTTTCCTCCTGTACCCGTCGCTGCCCCCATTTGAACTGTGTCCTCGCTGCCCCCATTTTCACTGTCCTTGTTTTTCCTTCTGTACCCCTCGCTGCCTCTCTCCACTCCCGCCGCTGCGTCCCCTGCGGCCCCGCCCCCCCTGACTGCCCATTCGCTGCCCCTGCCTCCCAGCTGCTCCTCCCTCCCACCTCCCCATATATGGCGGCCGCTGCGCGGTGAGGAGAGCGACCCTTGACCTTGCCAGGTAGGTCGCTCCCCCACCACACAGCTCCGCCTGTGGTGTCCGCCCGCTGCTGCTGGTAAGCTCGCCCCTCTGCTTGTGGCCTCGGTGCCCGTTTTCCTTCTGTTTCCCCTCGCTGCCCCCATTTTCACTGTGTCCTCGCTGCCCCCATTTTCACTGTGTCCTTGTTTTTCTTCTGTACCCCTCGCTGCCCCCATTTGAACTGTCCTCGCTGCCCCCATTTTCACTGTGTCCTTGTTTTTCCTTCTGTACCCCCCGCTGCCCCCATTTTCACTGTGTCCTTGTTTTTCCTTCTGTACCCCTCGCTGCCCCCATTTGAACTGTGTCCTCGCTGCCCCCATTTTCACTGTGTCCTCGCTGCCCCCATTTTCACTGTGTCCTTGTTTTTCCTTCTGTACCCCTCGCTGCCTCTCTCCACTCCCGCCGCTGCGTCCCCTGCGGCCCCGCCCCCTGACTGCCCATTCGCTGCCCCTGCCTCCCAGCTGCTCCTCCCTCCCACCTCCCCATATATGGCGGCCGCTGCGCGGTGAGGAGGGCGACCCTTGACCTTGCCAGGTAGGTCGCTCCCCCACCACACAGCTCCGCCTGTGGTGTCCGCCCGCTGCTGCTGCTGGTAAGCTCGCCCCTCTGCTTGTGGCCTCGGTGCCCGTTTTCCTTCTGTTTCCCCTCGCTGCCCCCATTTTCACTGTGTCCTCATTTTTCCTTCTGTACCCCTCGCTGCCCCCATTTTCACTGTGTCCTCGCTGCCCCCATTTTCACTGTGTCCTTGTTTTTCCTTCTGTAACCCTCGCTGCCCCCATTTGAAACCTCTGCTCCCTCTATGCACAGTCCGAAGCCGGGGTCTCTTAACTCGCGGAGGTCTCTCTCATACGTCGCCATCCTTCCACGAACAAAAACTACACGTAACCCCCCTTTCAAAATGTAGAGGTACACCTTGATTTCAAGCTGGAATCCTCCATTCCAGTATGGCGCCCGTAATGGAACGTTTTTTCCGATATACGCTTAGAGTGGTGACGCACTTCCGCCCAAACGTTTCACTGCCGCAAGGTTTTAAATATTGAACCTCGAGTGCCGTCCAGTTACTTTTTGCTAGGCGCACTTGCCGTCCACATTTCCAGGACCCTTCAGACATTTGGGGCTGGATTTGATGAACTGGAACTCTTACTGTGGAGCCTCCAGATGGGATTCCCTGAGGTGTGTGTGTATATATATATATTACTTGAGACGAAACCTGCAATTATTCGCTTACACTATTGAGATAGATCGCTGTGACTGCTATTTGTATACTGGAACGCCCAATTGGGGTTTCAAGTAGGGATCTGATCAATATACCTCCGTGTTCTGACCTCGACATGATCACTACCAATGACTGATTTTGCCCTGAAGAAGTTCTTTTGTAAAGAACGAAACGCGTTGGCTGATGTCTGACTGCATTTCTTACTATAAAGAATAAAAGAAATTTAAAGGACTTCCGTATTAGAGTTTGGACTCTTTTCCTGGTGCACCTTCCATTATCTTAGAATTTCTTGTCTGGATCCCAGTGGAGCCCTACTGCGGCGGACTCCGGAAGTGTTATGCACAGGACTCTCACATTTATCGAACAGGGATTGAGGTGCTGAACGAAGGGTCAGCCGCAGTTTTGGAGTTTGTAAAGAAACAAAACGTGTGTGTGTCACGGAGGAGAAAAAAACCCCAAAAAAAACCCCACAAAACTTGTAGAAGCCTTTTCCACTTGTAAGAATGCGGTCAGAATATAAATTTAATTACTGGCATTGACGTGTGCGAATCACAGAAGTGACACGCAGAAGTTAAAGTTTTGAAAGTAAATTGTGTGCGTATCACAGATTAATAAAGCTTTAAAGATGAATTGTGTGCGTATCACAGAAGCGACACGCAGCATGCAGGTAAAGAAACGATAAAGCTTTGAAGTGGCAATGTGTGCATATCACAGATACGCAGTACTCAACTCACCGCAAGGATATTGAAGGATCTCTCTTTTTTTTAATATAGGTTTATTGAGTTTCAGCAATCGAATGACAACCGCAGATAGGTCACATACAGTATATTATGTAAAAAACAACGTGGCAACCCCCCACCCCCCCCCACCCCCCCCAGGCAGACAGCATCAACATCTTCAAGGCAACCATACATGACCTGAACATCAAAAGAGAGGCATATACAGACATATCAATATAAACAGTAGATGAAACATACGGGGCATTCATAGTGCACATCGAAAAACAGGAGCATAAGGCGTAAGCCCACAGTGACCAGCATAAACCTGGGTGGATGGTGGACCGTCCCCCAGGAGTCACGGACAAGCAGAGATCATCACTCCATATCTGTGCGGGTTAGGAGGTACGCAGTTAGTGGGGCCCAGAAGTCCCTTGGGCGTGAGGCCTCCGGTAATTCCTCCTCATAAAGTAGCAACTGGTCCCTGCAGTACACCAGGTCCCGAAGCCATTTCTGCACCGTAGGGGTTGTCTTAGCCCCCCAACACTGTGCAACTGCCCTTTTCGCAAATAGTGTAGCCACAGCTACAACCCGCCTATTACAGGGTTTAAGACGTACCATCCCAAGAAGGCACAGCTCCGGCGTGCACGGCACAGGTTCCGATACAAGATCTGTTAGCATCTTCACCACAGCAGTCCAGAAGGTCTGCACACGTCCATGCGACATGCAGAAAATCCGCCTCATTCATCCCACACCGCACGCAAGCAGCCGTCTCTCGCAACCCATATCTACATAGTTGGGACGGGGTGTAGTAAAGTTGATGAAGGAATTTGAAATGAATTATTCGAAGATTACAATTCGCCGTGAGGCGACCCGTGAGCTAACAACACGCAGCCCAATCATCCGGCACAAGAGTATCTCCCAGCACTACCCTCCAACGCAAAAAGGAGGGATGATCCTCGCAGTCCCGCTCACGCAGGGAAGCGTTGTACAGTTTAGTAATGAGGCACTTGCGCCCCTCTCCCGACAGCATCGCCTGCAATGCAGAGCAGTGGGTTCCGCCGGGTAGTCCGGATAGGCCGCTCGGATCGCCTGTCGAACCCGTACATAGGTAAAGCCAAACATAAACCCGTGCTCCTCGCCATTCTGCACCTCCAACAAGGTCTTAAAGCGGCCATTCATATACAAATCTCCCAGCCGGGAAATGCCTACCTTAGCCAATTTGCGCAGGGCCGGTTTCTCACGCGCCGCAGAGATATCAGGGTGCGAAGTCAAGGGCAGCGACGGAGCGTAGAGATACGGCACCTGAGCCCGTTTAGCCAGCATTCGCCAAGCCCACGCCGTGCAATGTACTGGGTTGATCTCAGTCCGCGGGCCACCTGAACCCCCCATCAAGACCGCCGCCTGTAATGGCATTGGGGAGACAGCATCGGATTCAAAAGCCACATGAGGTTGAAAGCGCTGGGGGAAGTGCCAATAGTGGGCGAATTGTGCCTGAGCGCACAGATAATAAAGTCTGATATCGGGGGCTTCAAAGCCTCCCCTTTCAAAAGGCTGAGTCAAAACATCCCACCGACAGCGGGGCTTCTTGCCCCCCCACACAAACGACAGAAGGGACGATTGGAGCGACGTAAACAATGCCATGTTCAGTTTAATGGGAATATTAATAAAAAAGTATAGCAGCTTAGGTAGAAAGGCCATCTTAACAATCGCAATCCTATCAGCCAATGAGAGGGGCAGATGCGCCTAACGTTCCGCCAGGTCAGTAATACGCGCTATCGTTCGGCCGTAATTTTCAGAAACTACCTTTTCTGGGTCTCTGTGTAACCACACTCCCAAATACTTCACTGGGTCCGACGTCCAGACTAGGGGGTAGTCCAATGACACTTCCTTTGTGTGCTCTGTCAGAGGGAACACCGCTGACTTCGACCAATTTATCCCCAGACCAGAGAAACCTTCGAACCTCACATTCCCGAAGCAGTGCAGAAAGGTATACCGCCGGTTCACGGACATAAAGTAACATATCGTCCACGTATAAGGAGACGATCAGCGGCCGCTGTTGAAATCGCAAGGCCGCCTCCACGTGCTTCTGGCGGAGCCGACAAGCAAGTGGCTCCAGTGCAAGCGAGAAGAGCATTGGCGATAGGGGGCAGCCCTGCCGTGTGCCCCGCTCGATAGGGAACGTCGCGGACACCCACCCATTTACTCTCACCCGGGCAACCGGGTTATCATAAAGAACCCTCAGCCATTGTAAGAAGAACGGTGGAAAACCCATCCTGGTCAGGACCGCGAACATGTAGGGCCATTGCAAAGAGTCAAAGGCCTTTGCTGCGTCAAGCAGCACAGCAACGGCCTGAAAGTCGGACTCAAAGTAGTGCAGGGTGGAAAAAACCGTACGTAAATTGTGAGCCGTGGAGCGCACTGCAACAAACCCAGATTGGTCAGGCAAAACCAGGAGCGGAACCAGAGGCTGTATCCTGGTGGCGATCATTTTTGCTAAAATTTTTGCGTCAATATTAATGATCGAGAGGGGCCTGTACGATTCACAGTGGGCCGGAGGCTTGTCAGGCTTCAACAGCGTCACAAGCAAGGCCTCCCGAAGGGTGGGCGGTAATGTGCCCGTCTCATATGCTTCCGCATATACCGCCAGTAGGCGAGGCGCCAGATCCGTCGCGTAGGCTTTATAAAATTCACTGGGCAGCCCATCCAGACCCGCAGCCTTACACGTGGGCAAGGCCATTATAGCCAGTTTAACGTCTTCAACCTTGAACGGTTGCACAAGGTGTTCCCGATGTGTGGGAGAGAGCCACCCCAGCGCTACATCATCCAAATATGCAGCAATCTCCTCCGGCGACGGAGAATCCCGGGCTGCATAGAGCCAGGTATAGAACTGCAATACAATATCACAAAGCTCAGCCGTCGAGCAGCGGGTAACCCCATCCATATCCTGCAACGCCGTGATACGCTCCTGGCTTCGTGGCTCCGCCAACTTCTGTGCTAAGGATCAACCAGGCCTGCCCCCTTCACCGTAATATCGAGCAGTTTTCCGCCGAGAGCAATGCAGTAATTCCTGATCAACCGTGGCATTATGTTCCGATACGAGATCGCGAATGCTTGCCAGGGTGGCTGGAGAGGAATCAGACTCATAGGCGCGTTCCAATGACGATATATCAGACGCCAGTTTCTCTATCCGGCGCCGGAGAACCCGTACAACCCCAGACTGCGCCCCTATACAGACCCCACGGATGGTAACTTTGAACGCCTCCCAAAGGACCCCCGCACTATCCACCGACCCCTCATTCTCCCTAAAAAAGTTTGTGATTGCGTCCGCAACGGTCTGTCGAAAGACTACATCCGTTAGTTCAGACGGCTGTAGCCGCCACTTGAAGGGTGGTCTCTCGCAAGTGGGAACCTGCAATTCCAAGGTGACCGGAGAATGGTCCGACAACGTACGAGCCTCATGAGTTACTCCCACCACCCAGGGACACACCTCCCCCGATAGAAGCCAGTAATCTATACGGGACCAGGAACCGTAAACTGAAGACACGTGCTTTCCCGGACAGCGGGATTTCGCATCCTCCAGATGTCATGTAGCTGTTCTGTATCCAATAATCCCTTAATCAATTCCGCAGCTTGTCTAGCCCTCACCTCCCCGCTCTATCCATAGTGGCATCCAGACAGACATTAAAATCCCCGCCCCAGATAATCGCAGCCGGAGGGAAAGCCAAAATACGACGCCATACATCTGAATAGAAGGACGGATCGTCCACATTGGGGCCATACACGTTCACCAAGAGCACCCCCTTATCACCCAGCTGACCCTGGACAATCGCCACTCGTCCATGCTCATCCGTGTCTGTTCGAATCACCGTGAACGGAATACCCTTCTTCACCAAAATCAGCACACCCCTGGAGTAAGTAGAATATGAGGATGCCACTTTTACATCCGCCCAGCGTGTACCCACTGTTTTTTCTGAGTCCTTGGTCAAATGCGTCTCCTGTAGGAGAGCCACCAGCACCCGCATGCGGTCCAAGTATACAAAAACTGAACGTATTTTCTTGGGGTTGTTAAGCCCACGGACATTCCAGGTGATAACCTTAATTGTCTTATTCATAGTGTACAGCCATTCAGAGCAAACCACTCATACCATAAAGCAAATAAAGCTTGCCTACCCTTCCAGAGTGCTCCAAAACCAGTAGCTCCCAACTCAAGCACAATGTCTGTCTGCCAACCCCGAAACACCCCCCCGCACTCCCCACCCACTTCAGCAACCCCAACCTGCCAAAGCCATCCCCTTCGAGCATCCCCCAACAATCCCCTGAGAACAAAAAGAGCATTTTGGGGTACACCCAATCGGGGGCACTGAGTGCTACTGTCCTCCCAACAGTAGGAGGTAGCCGGGCAGATCTAGGTATATGCCAGAATAAAGACTTCCCGATGTGCGGCGCTCAGCACACCATACGTCCCCCATTGTGAACAATGACCATCATATTGGCCCAACCCACCAAGGCACGTACCAAGCCCGAGAGCATGAGGAGTGGAAACATACAAACAACAGTGTATATAGAAAGGAGGTCTACCAACAGGGAGAGATAAATGCATCGCACAGTAACCAACAGTAGGATCTGTATCCCCCACATTGCAATGATTGACCAATATGCACCACCAGGACAAGTATTATCACAGCTGTCCGAAATCCACCCACCGAGAAGCCCATCCTTAAAGAGCAGGTCAAGAGAGAAATTAAAGATCCAGGATTGAGCGGCAGTAGGTCAGCACGCCCCCCCCCCCCCCCATCACACCCTCCCCACCGGATCTCCCAGTCAGACTGCAGCGGAGGCACCCCCATTGAGAAAGCACTTGGGAGCTGCAAGCAGCCGCATGAAGAGGCCAACCTATACTATAGGACAGAGTAGAGAGTACAAAGGAAAGAGAATCACAGAAAATCCCTGATAATCAACAACAGTTGTGCAGCTGACAAAATGTCCAAGGCAGCTCCGCACTTCAGTCATTTTCATCGAGACGTGTGCTAGCCTCACGCAGCTTGCGTTTGAGTTGTTTAGCGTGATCCATGGCCGCCTTAGGATTCGCAAAAATTCTAGAGTCTCCCTCAGGCCCTATACGCAAGCGTGCAGGGTACAGCATGGCATAGGGCACTCCCTCAGATTGCAGGAACTTCTTCACCGCACTGAACTCCCTCCTGGCAGACTGCACTGCCACGGTGAAGTCGGGAAAAAACGCCAATGTATTGCCCTGATGTTCGATCGTCCCTTTATCCCTGGCCAAGCGCAAAATAGTGTCGCGGTCCCTATAATTCAAAAGTCTCGCTATAATGGGACGAGGGGCCGCACTCAGGGGCGGCCGCGCCGCAGCGATCGATGGGCGCGTTCAACAATAAACATGTGGGACAGGTGCTCCGTGCCAAAGAGATCCTTAATGAGGGTTTCTATATACGTCTCCATTTTCCCCACGTTGGTGGACTCCGGCAGCCCCGTCAGTCTGATGTTATTGCGCCGGGACCGCGCCTCCAAATCCTCATTCTTAGCCTGAATGAGGGAGAGCACCTTTTCCATGTTCAGTGTTTTCCCGGACACTGCACTGAGACCATCTTCCGCAGCCGACACACGCTGTTCAACCTCCCCCATACGGGCGTTCTGCTTCTCCAGTTGCCCAGACATGTGATCAAGGCGATGGTTGACCGCTGCCATCGTGCCCTCCATAGACTGAAGACTGCGCTGCATGGCCAACAACGTGGTCTCCAGCGAGGGGGGGGGCATCATTGTGTACATCCGCCTCAGTCTGAAGCAGCGCGCTGCGTGGATTTAGGAGTCTTGCGAGCATCAAACGTGAGGCGAGTCTGCGTTTTGTCTGTGCGCCCCATGCTATTAGCAGACAGTTCGTTCCGTAGCCGGCACACAGATCTTAGGCGGGTGGCCAGCGCACACAATCCCGCACCCCTGAATGTAGAACAACACCAACAATGAGCCCAGCACCAGGGATATCAGACTCTTCAATTGCCACCAGCCACCGCAGCAACGCAGGCAGGGTTCTTCCAATGCCCAACTCAGTGCACTCAGCACTAGGGCACCACCTATGGGGGCAGGCCGCAGGAAATCCACGGGGGGGGGGGGAAGAGTTCCCCAAGCGACCCGGGCCCTCAAGACCTGGCAAGGCAGCAGCACCCCTTGCAGCACACCGCCGCGTGGCCTGCTAGCTCCGCAGCAATCGCAGCCACCAGATATCCGAGGCAGTAGGATATGGGCTCAGCCCTCTCGCCTCAGCAGAAAGCTCATGCACAGCAGAGGCACTCAGTAGATGGCAGCCCTCACGCTCCGCCGCTCCACCGCTCAGCCGATCCACAGACCCCCCCCAGCCCAACAGCAGTTCGCGCCGAGCCCGGGCCTCCACCCGCCTACGCAGCCACAAGCCCAGCCGGCACCGCACACTACTCACCACCGCCGACTGCAGGGAGCCCGCGATCCCCAGTCCGCCGTTTTCAGGAGCCCGGGAGACCAGCGGGAGCTCCCGCTCTCGATTCCGCCACCACCAGCGATCCGAGTCACGCCACGGGAGCCAGCAGGCATGGGCTCTCCAAGTCGTCCAGGCAGGCACCCTCACAAGCTGTATGAGGGACGGGAACCGGATACACCACCAGCCAGCTGTCCGCCGAGTCGCCGCAACTCAGAAGTACGCGGCAGGCGCCATTTTGCGCGCGCTCACCAGGCAGCCGAGATGTCTGCGTCTACAGCGGATACAGTGAGCCGACGCGGCGTCTGTCTGCTTTAGCCGCCTCAGGACCCCATCGCACCAGCACCCGGTCCGATTAGGTAGGTAGATGCGCCGATATTATGCAGATAATAAACGGATAGCGGCCCGGCAGAGCAGCACTAGGGTGCGGCCATCTTGCCGTGTGCCCTCTAGCGCCCCCATATTGAAGTATCTTAAATGAAGAAAAGTACACCTAAGATGGCCGCCACGCAATAGAAAGAGACGTGACTGCGTCGGCATCTAGGTGAAATTGACGGAAGGAGTATTGTGATGAAGAATCCAAGAGCGATGGATGACATCCATGGAAACGAGCAGGGAATCGGTAAGGTACGCTCGTGATCGCGAGTCAGTTTCAAAGGAACACAACTCGCTGTAAAATGGATGCGCTGAGAGAATCCAAGATCCCTCGCATTAGGGAATACAACACAATCCCCAAGCAGCGCCACCAATGCTCCAACTCGACGGACAGCGATGTCAATTAAGAATCAGTCACCCTTGGGAGCGTTGCGGTGTAACGATTACACATAAACACAAAGGAAGAGGCCAATTAAAATGCGATGGCTCTCTCCTTATCGTGAACAGAATCACACTCTTCTTAGCGTGAAAATGATAAATGTAAATAGTCGTTTGACTAGAAAAGTCATAAATTTAAAACAGTACCTTGAGTTGAAAATCCAAACGTAGAAATATAACTTGAACTGATGCTTAAGCTTATGGATGAGCTTAAGTTTGACGATGTTGAGATCCTTTTAAGTGATGTCAGCCACCCTCTGTCGCCAAGTGTGATGAAGTGGCACACTCCAATAAGTCTTCAAATTAAGTTTATTCCACTAAAAGGATCCTATTCATAACAGCACAGCAGCCAGGGAGCAGGCTCAGCTTCAACTGCCTCAAGAGCTCCTTACATCATACCATTCCGAAGCTCTTGGCAACAGGAGCATGAGCCTAGAATGCCACAAGATGTTCATCATTTAGGCCTCTATCTCTCCTCAACGTTGACACCAAACTATTTGCTAAAATTTTAGCTAACCGACTGGCGCCGCTGGTTCCGCTCTAGGTTGGTCCGGAGCAATCAAGGTTTGTCCCCGGACGTAACCTGGCATATAACTTGCGGATGGTGTTTGGAGCAATACAGCATACCAAACCGGAAATCAAGGCTGCTGCCGTCTTCCTCGATGCAGAGCAGGCCTTTGATTCGGTTGAGTGGCCCTTCATGCAGGGGCGTAGCTAGAGCTTGTGGCGCCCGGGGCTATCCCTCAGATTGCCGCCCTGGGGGGGGGAGGGGTGCTGGGGAAAAAGGACAGCGAGCACTTGAAAGAGGTCCGAGAGACACGTAGTATCGCCGCTAATAGTTACCTCGATCATTCAAGTTACATGCACATACATGACACGGTCCAAGGCTACACAGTTGAATACACCGGTGACTGGCAGTACAAAAGAGAACACACAGGCTGCATGATCTATCTGGGGACTCAGAAAAACCGCATGTGACATCCATCAGAGAGCTGCGTGAACAATTACCTGGTAATCCCCTCAGCACAATGCAAACATGCACATACATGACACTGTTCAGGGATCCATCATCTACAGCTGACATTAAATGACCATACATCATGGTCCCCCTATTAAAGCAGTGGGGACCTGCACAAACGTGATGTGCTCTGGGGACCCAAAACCAATTTAACAGTGTCGAAGCCTGTGATTCTTTATCTTTCAAAAACAGCAAATTAATTATTCACAGGGAATGACTCACTGTGTGCCCTTAGAACTAAACGCAGCACAAAGGGGTCAGTCAGCTCCACCTTGCCAACACAGACCGAATACAAAGCCCGCTCTGGTGGCCCAAAGGCAACAACCAGGGGTCGCGCCCTGTCATTACTTCTAAGCAGCAGCAACCAACTCCCTGGGAATGAAAAGACGTGTGCTCTTGGGACACAAAACCAGCTTGTAATAGTGCATCTCTCCTTCAGAGCAGCCTCAGCACACACATGGTGCACAGCCTGCCCGGGGGCCCAAAGCTAAAAAAACAGGGAGGGGCGACACATTATCATCACAATCCTTAAACACAGCTGTAGGGGCCATGGGAACATGTTCAACTCTATCCAAGGCCCGGGACAAACTGTTCCGGCGCTGCGGCACTCCTTGAATATTCAGAAGAAACAAGAAACATTACATTTTTCTGCGATTTTGTTTTCACATTACTTTCATGGTAACCAACAGTGTTAAAAGTCTACAAGAACAGTAAAATCATAATAATGTGTCAAGTACGGAACGGCAAGGCTTGCACACTGCCGGGTGGGGGTCACCTTCAGCCCCTGGTGTGTGAAGGGAGGGGAGTGGCGGGGCCATCGACCGTTTAACTGCGGAGGATTAGGACAGTCAATCAGATCTTTATCAATAACGTGTCGTTCAGTGCCAAAGACCGCTCTGGCCTCTTCCCAGATGAGAAGCCTGGGGTCCTGCATGCCCACCTCAGAATCTGTACCCCAAACATGGTGGGAGGGCCCCCTGCACAAGAAGGGTGAGGGGGGAGGGAGACAGACATGAATTCATTATAGTAAATTCACTGAAAACACTAAGGTTAATATGACTTTATTGTTAGGTCTTGTAATAATATAAAAAATATTGTTTTAGTTTGCAGCCCCTCTTAATACACACCAAAAATACAACAAAAATTCAAAATGATGTATAGGAAAGTAAAATGAAAACACTGTTTATTTTTCAAGTAAAACTTAAATCCAACATTCTAAAATGTTATTTTTCTTGCTTTTCTATTAGCAAAATCATCGATGACATCGTCTAAGTCTACTTCATCACTCAGTTGCTGTTCTATAGACAGTATGGCAAGATTTCTTAAACGTAAGGCACTCATTGTAGATCTTGGGTAATTCTTAATCAATTTCAATTTAGAAAAACTCCTCTCACAACCAGCAACACTTACAGCAATTGTGAGGAAAATTCGCAGTAGTATTACAATATTTGGAACGGAGTTCTCAAGACTGTATTTTAGAATAAACTGCAAAAGTTCAAGGGGACTGTCCTTCCATGTCTCTGTTTCGTGTTGCGTAGCAGCAACAGAAATAAAACTCTGAAGTCTTTTTCTCTCAACGACAAACTCTTCCTCATTAATGTCACCATGATAATGATTTAGTTGACATTCGTATTTATCATTCAAAAGATTCGATGGAGTAAGGAAAGCATATTTTTCAGCAAGAACATGAAGTTGTTGAAATCTTGTGGTGATTTCTTGGATCACTCGGTCCAGTGAAGAAAACATTTCTCTCCTCAACTCAGTTTCGTATGACAATTCAGCATCTCGTGATTCTTCACCTGCCATTAGTTTCTTCTTTCTACACCGACGATCCATGACTATCCCAAGATCATCACAAATTTCTTTGGCGTAAGCTACTGAATTGTTAACTAATTCACACCTATTTTCAGTTAGAAATGCTTTTAAAGCATTAAGTTTTATGTCACATTGTTGTATATTCAATCCTTTGGTTTGGAGGTAGACCTGAGTGTCGTTAATTTCTACAAGGACGGATTCCCACAGGCCAAGAAAGCACAGGAAGGAAAAAGATTGTAAAGCAACAAGCAGCACACCAGCATCTGACCTGGTAACTCTATTTTCTTCTTCACCAGTTAAACGTTCTACAGCACTTAAGATTTTTGAGTAATTCTTTTTTACAACACTCACAGCATCTCCCCGTGCACTCCACCGAGTTTCTATTACACGCTTGACACTATGACCAGTGACTGAAGTCAGAATATCCCAGCGATGGGTCGAGGAAGAAAAAACGAGAACAAACGCTCCACAGTTCCAAAAAAGGTAACAGAATTCACAGCAACAGAAGCTGCATGTAAACCAGCCAAATTCAGCGAGTGATTTGTACATGCGACAAATTCTGCTTTTCCATTAATTTCCCTGATGCGTCTTTGAACACCAGTATGTTGACCAGCCATCACAGCAGCATTATCATATGCTTGTCCTCTACAATTTTGAATATCAATTCCGTTGCTTTCTAAATTCTGCAAAATCATAGTTGAAATATTCTCAGCGGTTTTACCTTTTGTTTCAATGAAATCGACAAATGATTCCACAACCATCACTTTATTTCCATTGATCATAACGTAGCGTAAAACTTGGCTCGTCTGATCCTTATGAGAAATATCAGGGGTGCTGTCGAATATCATAGAAAAATACTTTGCTTCTTTCACTTGCTCAATAACTTTGCTTCTTACTTTTTCTCCCAAAATTTCTATGAACTCATTCTGAATAGTAGGCGACATATAGGATTTAGCATACTTTTTTCCCAGCTTAATTCTTACAGTATGCTCACGTAACACTGGATCGTATTTCGCCAACAAATGAACTAATTCTAGAAAATTTCCTCTATTTCCTGTTGATTCAGGTTCATCATCAGTCTTGCAATGAATTCCTTCTCGGTGACCCCGTAAAGCCAAATTTTGTTTAGCTAGGAATCTAATGATATCCAACAATCTTGAAAGTATCTCCCTCCACTTCTTTACTTCGTTTTCAACTTGTTCTTGTGCCTTTTTATCAATTGTTGCTCCACATCGGATTCTAATTTCCAACTCCTTCCATTGTGTGAAACATCGAACATGGGCCACACTAGATTCATGATCGAAAATTTTAGGATTGAGTTTCCACCACGTGTTGAATCCATCTGCAGAATCAAAATTTGAATGACTTCTGTCTGCAAATAGTCTGCAACAAAAGCAGTAAAGAGCTTTCTTGGAAGGAGAGTACACCAACCACGACCTCAACATTTTTTCATTATTTGGCAGAGTTTGAAAAAACCACTCGCGTGTAAGTTTTCTGGTTCGTCCTTTGATTAAAGCACCCTCACGAATCACTTCACCAAAATCAGAATCTAGATGTTGAACCACAGACGCCCCTTGTCCTACCAGTAAGATACGTGTGTCATCTTTAATCTTACTTGGCCAAAGACCAACATCTTTTAAGTCAACAGCTGGAATTTTTTGTCCATTACACCCCTTATCACTTGATGAAGTTGAAGGATCACTTGACTTTGATGATGGTTTGAATTCAGAATCGGAAATTGCTTCAGTAACAGTAGTAGTACTAGTAGTTTCTGTTTCGCGACTGAGGTATTTCAGTAGTGCACCTTCATACTTTTTTAATTCTTCCTCTCTAGCCTTTTTCTTTTTCTAAAGGCTGCACCACTTTCTTTTATTCGCTTCATCTTAACTAAGCTTGAAAGAATAAGAAAAAGAAAGATATTCATAATAAAAAGAATAACGGATAAATACATCCATTTTAAAATGTTAGCTTGTAGTCTGCTCCATTTAAATTGCAATAAAATACAGTGAGCTAAGAAGGGCATGCGACTCCTACACCTTGTAACCCTCACTGTCTTGTTATCTGACACATCCTGTACATTGATTACCATACGGAGGGGGCGTCACATCACGTCCCAGCTGTCAGAGGGCGGCAACTCGCCGGTGAGGTACATTTTGTGAGAAGTGCAGTGCTTGCGGGCATAGATATAATTTAGCTCCTGCTGGGCCCCACAGCAGAGGGCTACGGCAATCATTCATGGTGTTTGGAAACGTAGCCCACTTTGTGAATGTATTTTAAAGTCAATAACTCATATTAAACCGTAAATAAACATGTGTATCTATTGGTTGAATTAAATAACGTAATAAGCTTTAACTGGCCAGTGAAATGCCAAACAAATACTAAAAAATGTGACGTTTTGCTCTTTCTGGCCACACCTCTTACTCCGCCCACTTACCCAATCCTCAGGTAATTCCCACCCTCTCATTCTCTGCCCACGTTTCCCTTACAATTTCCCCCCCACTTCGGCCACTCGTTAGAAATGACTTGTCTCAATGAAAATCTCTACATGAAAGAGTCACAATATATGAAGTAAAAAAAAAAATCTGAGACCTTGTCATTCTTTCATACACCTTGACTTCTATGACCAAAAGAAATTGTCAGAGCCACCGGTCGACTAACCCCTCGCCTTGGATAAAAATACACTCCAAAGTCCAAAAGGTTGTGCGAATTAATTTTGCATTAACTACTGCTCAGGATGATGTACAGATAGCCATTCGGTTCCTACTCAGGGTTTTAGCCTGTCTGTTACATTAGTAGATGTGCCAGTAAAAGTCTAGGTAAGTTTCTATTTGTGAATCGCCAGGATTCGGACTGAAACAACCATGCAGCCACTGAAAGACACCAACCAGGGCACAATTGCGGGGTGCACAGCGCCCACCCATTATTTTCACAGGGTGAACGCCGTCCACCCTGCCAAGAAGTTGGCCCCACAGAAATATGCTGAACTTGTCCAGGTGTCATTTTCAGACTCCTAGACACGTTCAGCAACACCTGCACATTGACTGCTTTTCATTCCCAGCAGCAACGTTCAGGCAGTGAGTTTTTTTTTTCTCCATATTTATCTCCAGCTGGACCAAAGATAAAGGGCAAGTTAAGGGGCCATTAGGCCTCCTTTTGATCGAGTGGCCTGGAACCTCACACTTAAATGTAAATACAACGGAGGGAAACAAAAGCACACAGCTGGTTATCTCTTCACAGGTACTTAAGAGAGGCATGCTTTTGACTTTGTTAGGCCCCTTTATGCAAGTGCATGAACTGTAAGTATCTCAAATGCGTTGGTCTGTCCCAGTATTTACACACAATTTAAATAGCACTATTTTACTTTCTTTTATAACGCTACACATCCCAATGCAGGGTGTCAGAGCGATTTACATAACATACAGATTGAAAATAAATCATGCAAGCGTGTAAATCAGTGTAGAAGATGTGTTGCATGAGTCAGTGAGGGTTAAAAGTTGTAGCAGTCACATATCCTACATAGCTCACTGTGCTATATTAAAAGGCTTACTATTTATGAACTGCAAGTAACAAAAGGATCTGTGTTCAAAGCAGTAACCTTACCTAGCTACATTAAAAAAAATCTGCCATCTGCATATTACATGATGTGCTTTGCAGGCACATTAACCTTCTATACTACTTTGAGTCAGATCTGGGACTACACAAAACAGATATTTCTCCAAGAAATACTTTAACCTCCAGGGTTATCTCCCCAATTATTATTCCCCGATAGTTACTGGGCACCTCTGCAGCAGATGCCTTAACCCTATAAAAATATTAGAAAATGCAGACTTTGTAACAAATTAAGCATAAAAGATCTACTAACATGCTTCTCCTTGTTGCCAATTTCTTTATGGCAGGGTTTTAAAATTTGTTTTTAATTAGTTGAGGCCCAGATTTTGCATTGGGATTGCGCCCTTTTTTAGCATAACCCCAAAGCAAAATCTAATTTGTTAAATCTCATAATGGGCTTAAATACACTCATGATATACCTAATAAAAACAAATGTGTGTGATCATAATAGCTGACTGGCAGGCGGGCATTAAATTACCAAACAAGCACACAAAAGGCCACGAGAGCCTGCTACAGAAAGGCAACAAATCAAGAAGATGTCAGGAGATTAATAAATAGGTCTTTCACAGTGATACTCGCACTACCTAAATCTGCGGGTCCAGAACAGCTCTGCCTGGTATTATGCGTATTCTTACTCGCACAAGAAACACATCGTCCTATAATATGATACGAGAGACAACTGGAGATGAGAAGAGAACAAAGAGAAAGCAATTAGAGGAGTGAAGGGGTACTAGGGACGAGAGGGTGTCTAGAAAACAACGAATGTGAGAAAATAAAAGGTGAAAGCGAGAGGAAAACAGGAATGTGATAGAATGCAAGTTCTAGTTGCACTCAAGAGGTAAAACCAAAGGAGATGGAAGTGAAAGAAAGTGAGAGAAAGAGGATAAAAGTTGCATAACGTGAGGAAATTGGAAGGAATAGAAATGAGAAAATTAGACTCGTAAAGATGCATTTGAAATATAGGCAAGAAGAGATTAAGAGTTGGACTGAATGTGAATGGGTAGAGCACTGTGAAGCATGAAGGTGACGGTAGAAGATAGGTAGGCGAGCATCTGAGCTGTAACTGAGTGAAATTCTCTGAGAGAATGAAAGAGTGAGGTATAGGACACACCGGAATGGGAAACTGGTGCAAAGGGGAAGATTTGAAGGTGAAAGGAAACTCAAAAAGATAGATGTGAGGGAAAGAGTGGTGAATGTAAGATAAAAACAGTCAAAAGAGGCTTGGGATTATGTGAAAATGAAAATGGAACAGTAGGTAAGAGGTGCAGGTCAAAGAAAGACAATGAATTGTTGAGAGGAGAAACTGTATAGAAGTGAAAGAGGGTTGGGTAAGGGTACGATAGATGGAAGTTCAGCAGGAGACTGTAAAGAAATGAAAATAAGGACCTTCAAATGGCTAAAAGGCTCCCTAGCCTTAGCTCAACGGGAAATGTTTTGCGCTGCCAGAAAACTCAGTTGGTTGATTTGATCACTTCAGATGTCTAAGTCTGTAGCCGGAGGGTCACTCTTTTGAATCCTTGTTGGCGCACAGAATAGTGACTTGTATTTATGGTGCTATGAGGGCACAGCCTGTGACAGAAAGCAGAGTATGTATGCAATTAATTTAAATATTGTAATACACACAGTATAAAATAGACTGCACGCAGCATAAGATAAGATAGTTTGTCGCCTGGAGGAGGCCAGTGACATGATAGTTTGCAACACTCATGTGAGACGCATTAACACACTTGCACAAAACACTGTTGCTGAATAATGTGTGTGTAATGTAAAGTCATCTGGTGGAAATACAGAGATTCGGCGCAACGTTAAGGGTTAACCGTCACAAATGTAATTAGAAAATTAATTACAATAAAAGAAAGCAAACAATGCAATGGAATGTTGAAAGATGCTACCTGAGAATCAAGCCCTGGGGATTAATGGTTGATAGGTGGTGAAGCATGTTCTACCACAGTGATGTGGGTCAATGTTTCGAAATAAAGAAATGTGCAGGGCAAATAAATAGATACAAGACAAAGACGACATGAAGCACGTTAAGTGTGATTGTCAGCTGCTAAAATACAAGTGAAATACATCTAGATTAAAGGAAGTAGATGTACATAGGTGAGTCTTGAGCAAATCAGGTAGGCTGCATTATGCTAAACTTATGAGATGCTGTTAGGTGTGTCTATTTAAATATATTGCCAAAATAATACCACACATTATGACTAAATTAAAGAAGACAATAACAATCAAACTGAAAATGAAGGGATGTAAAGCCAGGGAATCGAACCCTGGATGTACATGAGATAATCATGGAGATGATGGGCTGTATTGTGCTACACTACTGTGACCCCATGTTAGATGTGCCCATTAAAATATATTACCAACATCAGTTAAAATAATTTGAGTAAGCTACATCTGAATTATACATTAGAGAAGAAAATTGTGCAATCTACATGACTTATATGGGGGTACTGCCAAAGAGATTCAACCCTTGATGTGCATGGACAAGTCACAGATGATACACAGTAAGAAGCGTTCTACTGTACATTGTTGTTTTGAGTAGTTCCAACGTCAGTTGGTAAAGAGCAGCCTCAAAGTGCATAGCTGCCAAGCTTTCAGATTGCTAGGTGTGATATTTTCATAATTTTATTGTAATTAGGAGTCCGCCGCCGCAGACATTTGCACCAGTTTTAGTCTTCTTAGTGTTTCTCATTGCTCAAATGGGTGTATATATATGGATATATATATATATATATATATGTTTCCCTCGTCTTCATTGCTTGCGTTTTGCTCGCAAAAAAGTGTCACTCATAGTCGTTGAAATGTCACTCATAATTACAATTTAATTATGAAAATGTCACACATAGCAATTTGAAACCTTGGCAGCTATGCTCATAGTCGTTGAAATGTCAATCATAATTACACTGAAGTTATGAGAAAATGTCACACATCTGAAACCTTGGCAGCTATGCTGCCACTCTGCCACTCTCTAAATATCCCCTCTGAAAACGTTTAGCTCTTACCTCACTCTGCCTCCAGCAGCACTCCACAGTGGTGGCAGCCAGAGCCAGGGTCTCTACGGCAGGGGTTGGTTCACGTCTGGGGACGGAGGACACGAAAGAACCTGGGAGGGCAATGCACAGCAAGACACACTCCTGACAGGGAGGGGACCTCATGGAAGAGGACGCGATGCAGGAAGAAAAGAGAACGTGCAATAACATGGACAGGCTTGTGTCAGAGAGCAGCGGGAGGTAATGAAGGAGTAGAGGCAGGTAAATTGGTAGAGGGACTGTGGATGCACATACTTAGGGGGGGGCGACCAACAGGCGAGAGAGGAAGAGAATGAGGAGGGCCAGTGTGAGGGAGAGAGGCCAGGGATCACAATGCAACTAGTCAGAGAAAAAGTGGTCTCTGTCAAGATGCTCCAGATATTTGAGGTTTTATTTTTATAATTTATTTGATTCTGTGATAAGCCACTTTGATAAATGTAAACTGCTGATTCCAGAAAGTCAATAAAAGAGAACGATAGTAGACATCACCACCGCAGCAAAATGCCACACAACAAACATGCACAAATATTCCTGCCACACATTAAAGTCTTTGCATCAAGAATTGCTTTAAGTTCCCCCAAGGACATACGGCCAGTCAAAAATGTTCTGTGATGCAACTCCTGGGGGCCTCGTCACTTGAAGGGAGCTCTAGGGCTGGATCAGTAAACATTATTATCTGGCATTATTACGTGTGCCTGGTGATAAGTTAATGCAGTGCTTTAGTGCTTAATATGAACAACCGTTTTCATAGTAATATGAAAGTGGATTTGTGGCGGAGGTGATGAACCACTCACCCCTCTGAAAACGTTTAGCTAGCTGAGCTCCTGCTGCTCTCCTCTTACCTCACTCGCTCGAGTCCAGGGTCTCTATGGAGGCAGGGGTGGTTGGTTCGAACTTCGTTCATTAATTCACTTCTGCTGCACTCCAGCAAATCGCCCAAAGCAGCACTGCCACTGACTGCCCCAGGCCAAAATTGACACCTCACGAGAGCGTAGCGGTGAAGCGCGTGACGCGTCACTGCTACGTTCTCATCGCAAGGGCTGGCCAAAATGTCACCCAGGGCCGTCATTGGTAGCGCTCGCGCGCTACAAGATTGACGGCCCTGGAGGCTGGGACGGACCAACCAACAGTCAAGCAAACAGAAACGCGGGACTTTTGGCAATTTTGGAAGCACTGCAGGTGGCGGCGCAGTTACTACAAAGTCAAACAAGCAGGTCAGGCAGTAGTTCTGCGGTCAGGTGCGCGCACGCGCAGCGCAAGTTGCACTTTCAAACTGGGCCGCGCGCGCGGCAGATGGTGGCTCGCGCTGCGGCGGTCTTTATAATTTATTTGGGGACACTGTGTCCCCAAATAAATTATAAAGGCCGCCGCGGCCGCAACGGGCCGCCAGTGCCGCGCGGCCACCCCCAAAATAGTGCCGCCTGGGGCGGACCGCCCCCCCCCCCCCCCCAGCTACGCCACTGCCTTCATGTGAGCTGTGTTGAGGCGGCTGGGTGTGGGGGAGGTTTTTCTGCAGTTAGTGGCGGTCCTATTTAATTCCCCCACGGCCAGGGTAAGGGTTGGGGACATAGTGACAGCCCCCATCAAGATATCAAGGGGCACTTGCCAGGGGTGCCCCTTATCGCCTTTGTTGTACGCCCTGGTGGCGGAGACCTTGGCATGTGCATTAAGGGAGTACCATGAACATAGGGGGATTCGCTTTCCGAAATATAATCTTATTGTGTCATCTTATGCGGATGATACTCTCCTGTATATTAGGGACCTGGTGTCCAATCTGTCCCCAGTGTTGAATGAGGTAGTAAGATATGGTGAGCTCTCAGGCCTTAAAATTAACTGGACTAAGTCAACTATCTTCCCATTGTCTTTAGCCATGGAGCCTGTCGAATTAGATTACCCCATAACATGGACCACTGAACCTGTGCGCTACTTAGGAGTGAAGGTTCATACAGACTCTGAGTTGGTTCTCAGTGAGAACTATGGTAAAGCAATCACTAAATTAGAAGAAGATGGGGAGCGCTGGATTTGATTGCCCTTGTCACTATTGGGATGCATATCCCTAATGAAGATGGTGGTGCTCCCAAGATTTTTATTTCTGTCTGTGAATGTCCCGATGGTGCTCCCTGCACACATGTTTAAAGTCATCCATTCATTATTGGTGAAGTTGGCTCGGGCTGGGAAGCACTCATGTGTCAAGTGGGACACCCTCATGCTACCCTACTCCATGGGTGGCCTCGTGGCCCCGGATTTAGAATTATATTACCGTGCGGCGCAAAGCTCACATGCCTATCACTGGGTACACGAGCAAGCTGGCCTCCCGCACTTACAGATTGAAAGTGTTGCGGCTGCACCTTCTTCCCTCCCATTATTGTTGTTCCATGCCCCTACTAGACGGGCGGGCATTTTAGACTCTGTCAACTCTACCACTCATGCATGGCAGAATCTGTTAAAAAGGCAGGAAGGTGCAGTCCTGTACTCCCCCTTGACACCGGTGGAGTGGTGTCACTGGCTGCCAATAAGTCATGAAAGAGAGGTGGTACATGCACTGGCAACAATTAACATTACAAAAATTGGGGATCTATTCTCTGAGGGCAAGGCTCGAGGGTGGTCTGAAGTTGAGGCCAAGGGCCATGATCACACACCGCTGGTGCGATTTCACTTTCACAGAGTGAGGCATGCCCTCCGTGAGATGCTCGGGGAGGATATGATGGAACCGCCTGAGGTAGCTGCCTTATCTTTCCTTTAGCGCACTGATTCTCCCAGGAAGATAGTTTCTAGTATTTATAACATATCACAAGACTACTGCAGGAACCACTTCACTAAAGCTAGGTTGGAATGGCAAAATGACCTTGGGGTGGCTCTTGACGACATCACCTGGCGATATTGCTGTGAAGTCACGCAGTGTGTCTCCTTGAATGGGAGGCACCGTCTCATACATTTTAAGTTTCTCAACAGGGTTTATTATACGCCCGAGAGGTTTCACCGATATGGCCTCCGTGACACCTCAGAATGCGAGCGGTGTCGTTAGTTCTGCTGGATTTTTACATGCTGCCTGGTCGTGCCCGGGGGTAGCCAGATATTGGAAGTTAAATTTTTGCACACTGAGTGATATCACAGGGCTGCCGTTGGAGTGTGACCCATTAGTGGCCTTATTGGGTTATACGAAGAAAGTGCGGAAAGCTGCACGACGCTTAATAGACATAGGTTTATTGCTTGCAAAACGCAGGGTGGCAATGCGTTGGGCTCGAGGGTCAGCACCTATGGTTGGGGACTGGTCGAAAGATATGGTATATTGCAATACGCAATCGGAATTATACAGTGAACTGCTACCCCCTCAGAACCGTCCTAAAAGATTTTCGGGTCTGTACCAGTTATTTAGCTGGAAAAGAGATGGAAGTGTCTGAAGGGAATGGCTCAACTTGATAGCGCTGCCTGGGTTAGAGTCTTTGCATCATGGATTATTCTATGGAGCACCCTTCACCAATAGCATGTGTCGATATCCTGTACTTTCTTGGTTTCGCTGACTGCTGCCTAAACATAATGCGCTGTTTATTTATGCACCCTGTGTTCCTCTGATTGTGCCAATGTATCTTCATACAATGACCTGAGACAATGCTGTGTATTTTATTTGCGATTGCAATGTATGCTCAATACTTTGTCACCACTGTCACTGCCTTTTGTTATGCTACTGTCACAAAAATTCAATAAATAAATAAAAAAAAAATAAAAAAAAGTTACCACCCAGAACTCACTCTAGTCCCCTCAGGGAACCGTGGAAAGATTGTCAATTTTCATTTTCTCACTCATGCATTTCCATAATAAACAAAACAAAGACACGAGAAAAGTTAACAATATTTATTAAATCTATTTTTCTCTATTATAAAACATCTGCACTGCAACTAGAAAACATATGCATCCCAACAGAGTGAGGAACTTTACAAGTAAACTATAAACAATAAGAAGCCCTACCATGGTGAATTATATATCTGCCTCAGCCTTCCCTCACTATGGAAACACAGGGGCATATTTACAAGGGGATATCGCCACCAGAACGTCACTTTTAGTGACGTTCTGGGGCAATATCTCCTTCTCCTTATTCACGCCACCTTGAAAATGAGGCCCCTTTTCACGCTTCACTTAGCGTGAAAGGGGCGTGCAATGGGTGTTGCCTTGTGCGTTCCGCCCCAACACCCATTGCTTTTTGACTCTGCCCCATATTTACAAGGATGGGGCTGCACCAAAATCTAAGACCAGGCAAAACCTGATCTTAGGATGGCTATGAGAGGAGAAATAACTAATTTCTCCTCAAATTTTGCTCTTTTTATGTGTGCTGCATTTTGCAGCACACATAGAAACAGCAAATTGCCTTTACAGATTGTTTATGTGCAGGAAGGTGCCCCTTCCTGCACATAAACAATCGCCCCTGCAGCTCAGGCACCCTTGCAACATGGCGCTAGGCAGCTTTTTTAGCGCCAGCGGAAATGCAGGGGTGTACCGTATTTTAATAAATACGGCGCATCCCTGCATTTAAAAAATGTCGGAATGTGCGTTACCAATTGTGGAGTAACACCGCACTCAGACATTTTTTTGTAAATATCCCAGACAATGTTATATTATAGATGTTTGGGATTAGTGGCGAACCCCATACCTGTCATGCATAAATAGCTGTTCTACATCTCAGCTGGTCCAGCTCTCTCATCTCGAGACATTTTCTCTGCTAGAATGTCCTCTCTGTTTTTAAAATTGTACGTCTCAGTGTATATGTTACGAGGCGCCTTCTTGAAAACAGCAGATGTGAATGTATGTTTTGCCTAAATGCCAAGCTGCGTTTGCTAACTGATCACAGAAAGACTGGGCACAATGTTATTTGACCTTGTACAAGATGTTCAGACAGCGTCTGAACCGATAACAAAAATATGTGCTGTTTTTCTAAAATAACGTTGTGGCACAAAAAATAAACGTAATGTGTGGAAGGCAAAGCAGCCTAAATATGCAAGCAAACTAAAATATGAGCAAACTAAGCGGGCCCTTAAGGAAACACACAACAGCATGGCAGGCTATGTTTTCAGCTGTGACTAACACTATCGATTAGAGCTTGCACTGCCATTCAAGGGGACACTAGGAGTGATGGACAATGGCAGGGCTAGTTTTTTTTCGAGAATCAGGGGCAAGAAAAATGTATCTTCATTGCAGTTCATATAGGAACTGGTTCAGGGGACGGGACCCAACTGTGACAGTTGGGAGTATTATTTCTCGTGTCCTGGAGCCACAGTATTGTCGGACCCAAACTGAGCACTAAGTACACACTTTCGGGTGGGTTAGAAACTTGGAATGCCACAAAGCTCACAATTAGTATATTAATTTTGAGCCAGTGTTTTTACTTTTAAAAAAATCGTGCCCTAGCTTTTGCTAGCTGAAATTGAAATTAAGTGGCAATAACGAACAGGACTCCAAAATGGCTGCTACGGAATACCTTACTTAGAATTGTTTTACTCTTGATGCTGATCCCTAGCACGACTCTTTAGGGTGACCAACTGGCATGGGTGTGAATTCAGGACGGGGAGTGTAAAAATTCAGGACAAAGGGTCAAAATTCAGGACAAAGGGCAAGTTTAACCGACACTACAAATTAGGTTGTGCAATAGTATGTAAGTAAATAGACAACAAACATAAGTACAAGTCAAAATAAGTGACATAGTGGCCTCCCCACTTCCAAGTCCTAGAAAATCCCATATTGCTCTGGGTGTTTTTTCTGGCCCAAGGGAAAGGAAATAGGATTTTAGTGATGCCCAGCACTTCAACAGTCGCGCAATGGCTGGGAACAATGTGAGCCACCGTGTTGGGACATGCCGAAACAAAGGCTGCAACTCTAGGTCCACAAAAGTGAAAAACTATTTCAGAGAAATGGCTGTAGACTTTTAGAACAAAGGATTCTACATCCATTGAAAGTCCATTAATAGCTTGTTTAGCACCACAGTTATGCAGGATATGGGCAGAACAGTTTGCAGGCAGAATGTCTCCATTTGCTCCCTTCAAGAGCTGGAACACAGAATGATGTCGTCCATAGTGGACACTTGCGTTGTCCCCACAGTATGCCGCAACGTGCTCCATTTTCAAACCATGGTTATTTAATTTTGTTGTGATCTGCTGTGCAATAGCTGTAGCAGTCTCTGCTGCATCCTCGTAGAAATCCAGCAGAGTGTAGGCCACACTGGAGGTGAAATTAAAGTGCCGCAACAAAAGTGGGTAGAGTTTAATGTTACCTTTGTTTGAGGCATCACTAAATATCCATCTTTTAAGTCTTCTTGTGCTTGCTGCAACGATAGAGGTGCAAGCACATTCACAGTGATGCTCGATGCCTTTGTGCGGCCACAGAATGCTTTCATCGCAATGGATGAGTCGGGATACATTACTTTGC
The DNA here is from genome assembly GCA_963921515.1 of Calotriton arnoldi. Classification (NCBI taxonomy): domain Eukaryota; kingdom Metazoa; phylum Chordata; class Amphibia; order Caudata; family Salamandridae; genus Calotriton; species Calotriton arnoldi. The sequence continues at coordinate 341,063 of CAWUFW010007904.1, forward strand.
TTAGCTTGATGCCACAATCCAGGGAGCGGTAGGAGATGTGATGCTTCACAGCATGGTACACTCGAGTCACCTCTGCAGCTGTGACCTAAAATGTAAAAAAGGAATACACAAAGGTATAAGCACGCAAAGAAAATCTCCATTGGTGAAGAAAACAGTGGCCACAATGGGGCTTAGAACTGCAAATTTAAACTAAAGTGTCAGCTGGTAACCCAAAAGCAATTATGATGTGCTCTTAATATAAACAGAGTGAGAAAAGCGCGGTAAAGGCAACCTGACTTGGTAAACACTGCTGCACATTTAAAGAAAGTAACAGAAAATTGTTAGATGGCTCGCCTAGTCAGTTTGGGAGTCTTGGATGTGACAAAGCAAGAAGAGTGTACAAGAATTACATAAAACCTATGTCACATTATGATGAAGCAAGCAATGACTTTGGATACTTCTGGCTGGAAGCTTGGTTGCAGGTAAGATGAAATTGTGGCCATCTTCGCCCTGCCTGAGGCATTTTTCTTATGCTGTGCTCCTGCCTCATGGGTTTTGATATCACGCTCTCCTCCATGGGCAATGGAAAAGTCTTTATTGCAGAGGTTGCACCTGGCCTTGTACACATCTTCTGACACCTTGCGGATGTTGCGGTGTGAAAGTTCCCGATTCTGGTCTGTACTTCACAAAGCGCTTTTTTGCTCGTTTCTTGGGTGGCTCTAGCATGGAGTTTGCCTGCGATGTAGATGTTGCATCCGAATATAGCTCGCTATCCGATGTGAAGAATTCCTCTGCAGCACCTTCGCCTGACTCATAATCAGACATTGCGTTTTTTCCATTATAGAACTCTGTAAAATACCCAACACACTTACTTGTATATTCATACTGTATTCAATGAAGAAAATAAAACATATCAGGCGCTTACTTTCCTCTCGCTCACTGGACTGCCCCCTCACCCATCCTGGCCATAGTGGAATAGAAGGACTTCTATAAAGTCCAATAAGTCTTAAAGGCTCCGTCTAACCAGACCCAGTGTGAAGTTGAAAGATCAAGTGAAAACACACATGCATTAGGGTAAACTATATAAAAGGGTGCACTTACATTTGGCATGACCTACCCTATAAATCCCTAGTAGATGATAGGGTAGGGGTATTAAACCTACCTATAAGTCCCTAGTATATAATAGGGCCTGCATTAGGGTACACTATATAAAAGGGTGCACTTACATTTGGCATGACCTACCCTATAAATCCCTAGTAGATGATAGGGTAGGGGTATTAAACCTACCTATAAGTCCCTAGTATATAATAGGGCCTGGTTGTTTAGAGGCCAGCAGCCCTTTCTGCACTTGCTTGTGTGCACTGTTGAGTGCCTGAGGCCAAAGTACTACTGCACTTTTCATAACACTCACCCCCCCCCCCCCAAAAAAACACCACACAAACGTCCACCTTGCAGGCTCCGTTAACCTCCCATCTCCTGCTCACTGCATCACCTTTTGTGGACCAGATTTAGTAAATGGCATGAAATAAATTGAGCGAATGGAAAAACAGACTGCAGCCCCATATTTACATTGTCCACAATAAAAAATATTGTGTGATGCTAAGCACTGAAGTTTGAAAGGAATCACAGCGGTTAAGGTGAGGTCGACAAGCAGCAGGAAGAAAAAAACATCCTTAGATATACGTAAGAAAAGTTCAGGGCAAGACGCAGTACTACGCAAAGGTAGAGCATGCTCTCCCACAATACGTCTTTGAGATCCAAAAATGCAACTTTCTGAAAGCTTAGCAATCCAAAAATAACACCCACTCGTAGTGCACCTCACCACAGGTGTATGTATGTTGGGTTTAAGGCAAATAAATTAAGGCATTCAGGACACAGTGCAACACTGGGTTGCAAGTGGCATGTTCATATGTAACATTAGTGACCCGCTGCTGAATTATAATATTGAAAACACACATCACTATCCTGGCCTGAACAGTAGATGTAAACACATTTACAATTTGTACCAGCCTGCCTGTTTCAGTGACCTTGCCAAATAGGGCATGAAAGAGCTGAAATTGATAATGAATTCAAAGATGTTGTGAAGAGTGGCCCCCAAAATCCTTAAGAAGTGACTTGGAATTGCACATGGGAGAATATAGTATGACAGCATATGAAAATAAAAATAATCTCAACCGAACGTATTGTAACTCAACCCAAGTAAATAAAAAATAGAATTAAACATCACCAATAACGTTCAACGTGTCACCTCAACCAAAAATAACTCCACATACTGAGTGCCTAAAGTAATGCAACTTAGCACTCTAGTGAGCACAATGTAATGAGTTTGATACAGCCATGCTATGCTATATTAAACTCATTACATTGCGCTGACTAGAGTGCTGAGTTGCATTACTGAGTTATTTTTGGTTGAGGTGACAACTTGTGCATGCTACTATCACGCAACATAATTAGGCCTAAACATAATACTGTGATCGGAGAGTCAGCCGTTTTTAGGCTGATCTGGTCACCGGAGACTGAGGCATAGGAGAATTACAGCATTTGTAAAACTGAAATGTATAAACAAACTTAAACAAACGTGGGATAAGGAGTCAGAGGCGGACTTGCCTACAGGGACATTTTAAGTTTTCACCTTAATTGTGCCAGTATCTTAAAATATTCTTAAATGAACACTGCCTCCTGTATTTATAAAACCTGCCCGAGTTCTGCATACATTGTCTGATCCTGGGCATGTGCAATTTCTTTTTGTGACTTGGTACAGGCAGTGCTTTTTTCCATACTCCGTGCTAACACAGATTGGATAAAACCTCTGTGTCATCAGCCTCTTTTAGCATTTAAATAATAAGACATATGAATAGGAGGAATTTACTAAAAATGTTGAGGGAGGGCTGGTTCTCGTTCTTTAGGGAGTAGACCTTTTAAGGACAGCCTATAAAATGGTGTTGTCCTAATCACACATATTACTGCTTTGCAAGTTACATAATTGAGAGCAACCCATTAACGAAAGTCTTGTAAAGATAGTGGACGAACGACCGTCAATGTCTAATCTCTCCCATGGGAATCTCTCCAGCAGGGAATACATGCACGTATCTCTAATAAGTTTACATGAGCCAGGAAGTAAGTCCGACAGTGTTTATGACTGAAAGTAGTTAATATTAACATTGTGGCAAGGCATGAGTCCATTTCAGCTGCAGGATGGACCTGTGTCTTTTATTCATTTTGTTCCAAATGTACATCTTGTCTTAAATATTTATACCACATGGGGCACTTTAATCTCTGTAGAAGGGTTGTGTATTTATGAAGTGATCTGCACCTGGGACTTCTCATTTACAACATGCGGCTAAGCGGTGGAGTAGTGAAAATGAGTGGTAATCGGGTTTCCTCTCTTTGTAACTGCTGTGCCGTTCACTGAAGGTAAATTCTGTTAAGCTGCAATGTAATTACTGGTAACACTCATATCAAAAAAATAGCTCCACATAAGACACGGAAACACAAAATTTGCCTCGCAAACATGGCTTTCTATTCACATCTTAAAACTAAACCCAGCCAAAACGGAGTTCCCGCTTTTAATAAGAACTGCACCCAGCGGGTCCTACGATCAAATTCTCTTGTTAACAAGCTGTATATTGTCAAAAATTAAAGTTTTCAGGTTTTATTCTCGACGAGAAATTCTCTAGTCGGACATCCCCAAAACAAGTTTTTCACCACTGGACACAACCTTGAATGCAGAGATTCATCTCGAACACATAAGTTTCCTTGTGTAGATTTCACAAACACCGTGATTGATTCCCCTTTAGACAGACTATGCCTCAGTCTCTGGTAACCGGAGAGAGTGAGGCATAGTTAACATACACTGAAAATAAACGCACAGCATGCTTCATGAGGCAAAGAAAGCTGAAGCAACTGAACTTACCGATCACCGAATTGGAATGAGATGTTTGCTGGGTAACGGCGGGTCCGCGGCAGACTGGTGATTCTGGTCCGGGTCTTCCTCCTCTGGCACACAACTAGGCCAACGCCAGGCCTACACGCACCTGTAGTCCACAGGTCAGGGGTCGGGTCCCGAAAAATGCTAAAGCGAAAGGCTCAACAGTACCGTGGCTGGGTACCCTAAAGCTGTTCTCATTAGGGCCAATGAGAACACTCCTGCAGTGTGCGAGCTCTAGGATTGGCTGATGGCTTTTAAGCAACGGTTGGTGATAGAAAGGCACATGATTGGCGGTCACCCAACAGCAGGTAAAATTACGGACAAATGGCGTCCGTTAAAGAAACCTTCACGGACAACGGACAGACGGCCGAAATTACGGACTGTCCGTGAAATTTACGGGCGGTTGGTCACCCTACGACTCTTGGTGTGTGTCTTCTGCGATTGCTGTTATAAAACCACATACATTTGGGCAACGCTCCGAATGCACAGGGAAGAAAATGTGTAACGTATTATTTGTGCACACCTTCGCCTCTCGACGTTGCCAGGACGGTTGCCATGCGACTCGGATACAACAGAGCCCGGAGCTCCGCCCATCCGAACCCAGGCTCTCCGTCTACTCAGTCGTTTTTCGGTCGGGGACTTTCTGACTGTTATTGTCCTGCGTAATCCAGGCTTGCCCGAGGTGAGAGGCTGAGGTGGTCCCAGTTTATACACAAACCATGCCTCCTCCGGAAACCATGTTCTGTGCGCAGCAAATCAACATTCCGCCTGAACTCCCAGATCTCCTGAAGCAGTTTACCAAAGCTGCTATTAGGACCCAACCGCATGATGTCCTGCAGTGGTCTGCTGCGTAAGTATAACCTTACGGGTTTTTCACTAAGTCTGCGTCACACTGTGCACACTGGCAACAAAGGACATGCTTTAAGCAAAGTTCCTGCTAGTTGGCCATGATTACGAAAATTTGAGTACCACAGTCTAACAGTGCCTGTGACATTAGCTAGGCAGACGGTATTTTTAGGTGAAAGCTTACATCTTGGGATTCACATTTGCGTGCTTTCTGTTTGCTGGATTTATTTGTTTTAGGCTGTCCAGCTTGAGTTTGTCCGTTCCCTTACTCAAACTCTATTTACTGTATTCTCCCACCAGAACTGAATTTATGTAAACATTCCTTTACATCTTGTTCTTATCTTGTCACATTTGCTGTGCATTCAAAGACCGAGGTCAAATCTCGGGCTCTGTCTTCCAAAGGAGCTTGGTGTTTACTTTTCTTCTTCTGACTTCGAAGTGAGAGGATTTATGCGACAACCATGCTGGCTACTCGGGGTGTGCTGTACCATGTTATTTTTTTCTATCACAAAAGAAAATTTAAATGTCTTTAAATTAACTGCAGATATTTCATAATATGGAAAGCCAAATGAAGCCCATTTTTGGGTAATTCTGAAGTGGGTGGAAACAAATATTTTAATATGATCAAATCAACTCAATACTCTAGATCAGTGGTCTTCAATCTTTTTAATGCTGCGCCCCCCCAGTGGGGAAGTTAAAAAATCGGGCCACCCCTCAGAATTTTTCACAATTATTTTATTAAATTGTCAATGTTTAAATATGTCTATACATATTAAAACATTGCTGTTACGTTCTGTTACTGTTTTAAAAATGCAATAAAGTACATCATTGCCAAACATACTATTCTGGCCAGGCAGGCGCCTTACTAACATGTACTAGTCTCCACAGTGTGACTATTAAAAGTGGGGGTGGAGGGTTTGAAGAATATTTGCTTTCCTTTCCCTTTTGACACCTTCTCCCAGCTAGGATAGAAATGACAAAATGTTAGTGATGGCCCATTACAGAGCGGCTTGGTGTCGCTCATTTTTTTCCATCTTAAAACAAAGCACAGTTATCAGCACAATGCTTCTTTTGTATGCCACTCAACTAGACTGTATGCCACTCCACAAATCTGTACTCCACTCTATGCGACTCCATGACACTAGTCCACTCTATGCAACTCCCTCTATGCTACTCCATGCCGCTTTACTCCATTCTATTCTATGACGCACTACTCCACTCTATTCAACTGCTCCACTCTACACCACTCCACACCACTCCACTCTACAACACTCTACTCTAATCCATTCCACTCTCCTACACTACTCCACTCTATGCTACTCCACTCTACGTCACTCTACTCCACACCACTCTACGCAGTGCCCTCTATGCCACTCCACTCTGTCTACACCACTCCAAGACACTCTATGCCACTGTTGGAAAACAAGGCATTATTTGTGAGGCCTGCACAAACAATATGTCTACATTTGTCCTTCACTGGGAACCAAAGACCTCATTGTAGCGCTTGACTCTCAGAGGGTAGCGTTGCAGAGTAGTCTAAGGCTTACTCAAGGGATGTGGTGTGGGCTAGTAATCGCCATTTACAGGTACTCAGAACTAACACTCAATAATTGATTGTCCAGTCTGTACTTTTCTTTATAAAAAGGAAGAGTACATTTATTACACACACACACACACTACTCAATACTATGCATCAATTTACAAATATACATAAGCTGTTGGAAATACTTGGCGACATTGCATAACATTCCCACCCCTCCCGCAAGGGGGGGGGGGTCTAGAACCACCACTCCCATGTATGCCCATCCTCCTGCCCCCAAAATGCAGTGAGTTGACCATTACCTGGAGTGAGGGCCCTTCCCACCGGCACCATCCCAGTGCCCCCCCCCATTATCTCACAAGCATTTATAATGGGAACACCTGCCATAGTGACACATAACCCTGACTGAGCATCTCATACTGACCATACAGTATACCCACTTAAATCACAGTGGCTGACAGTTGGGTTTTTCATCTAATGCAGTAGCAAGAATACATGTCTAGGTATCACTTAGAATGACAGTACTTATCATATCTGGTAACAGGTATAATGCAAGTCAATTAAAGCCCCTAAAAGGCCTCACAGTTATAATCACAGGATTAAGCATTTACAACCAGGCACCTTAGCAGGAATACCTAGCAACATAACCCCAATTCACTTATCATTTCACATATCACGTGTGACTTCCAGTCCCCAAAAGAAACAACATTATGTAAATGCACCACTTGTGCAATTACACCTTTCCACCCCTAGGGGTGTCACCCAATGACAATCCATGTTTAGCCTCGCACACTTCAGTGCAGTCCTAATCATCAGCGGCAGAACAAAAGTTCCAGCATTCGGTAACATTCGGTAACCTTTAATAAACATGAATAGCCCTTGGGGGGTTCTTTCCTTTCAGTCCCCCAGAGACTGAGGGTGGGGACGTTTCACTTCTTTGCTGGGGGAGTCTGCGTTGCTCCTGCAGCACCCCCTGCACCTTTGCCAGCAAATGGTGGTGACCCCGTCCTCCTGAAGCCACCACATGCAAAAACAAGCAGGTTTTCCTGAAGGCTCATCATGCCCCGCAAGGCATTATGGGGGGCTTTGCGCTCAGCGCGTGAATAACTGAGCAGCGTCTCCCCCGCTGCTCCGGGGAGAGCCGCGCTGCCTTTGTGGGCGGCCTCACGCCTCATCAGCACTTACCAGGGGGGCCCGGTCCCACCCAGGTACCCCGCATCCAGGTGAGTGTGGAGAGCAGCTCGGGGAGCCCACCCCCGGCTGCTTTCGCCGGCCCCCCGACTGGCCAGCACCCTCGCGTGCTGCCACGGGAGCCGGCCTTCCATTCTGGTCTGCCCGCTCCTGCGGGCAGACAAGGAGGCTGCAGCCGGTCGGGCGGGGCCTTGGGGGAGTGCGGCGGCACTCCCCCCTCCTTTCTCTCGCCGCTAGGGAGTGCAACGACACTCCCCCTCCTCTCTGCGGCATCCGGGGCCCAGGAAAGGGTCCTGGGCCCCATGCACCTTCACGGGGAGCGCAACGGCGCTCCCTGGCTTCCACCTTCACGGGGAATGCAATGGCGCTCCCCGACTTTAGTTCTCGTCGGGGGCCAGGGTAGGCTCCTGGCACCCCCTAACTTTACTTCTCGGGGGCCCAGGATGGAGAGCCTGGGGCCCTTAGGCACCTTTCCGGGGGTGCGACGGCGCTCCTCGGCATCTCCTTCTTCTGGGGGCAGCCCCCGGGTCCTGACCCACCCCAGGGGCATATCCAAGGCCGGCGGCGGAGCCCCATGTGCTTCGTCGTCGGTCTGCTTAAGGGTCAAAGGTCGCCTACCTTCTGGGGGGCATATCTCGGCCTCCATGCGGACGATTTTCACCATCTTGGCCTCTTCTTGCTCCTGGTGGTCAGCCCTAGCCACCTGGTGCACTTTTCCACCACCCTCCTTGCCTCCAAGTGGGTGACTCTGAAAGGAGCTGTCTTCACTGGCTCCCTGCGGCAGCCTTTCACCTGGCTCGCCTTCTGGGCCTCTCTTCTCCTTGCGCAGAGGCCCAGGCTTCTCCTCACCGGCCCTGGACTTCCTCAAAGGCGCAGTCCAGGGTCCTGGGACAATCAGGGGGTTCCTCCTTCCAACTGCCCATGGCGCCAGGCTCCAGCACCAGTCTTCCTCAGCAAGACCACGCCCCAGAGAGAGCTCCTCTTCCTGTGCAAGACCTTTTAAAAGAAATTGGAGGGGGCTGGCAGGAAGGCACTTCTGCCCTATCCTGCAGCGACACATCACCTCACTGCCCTTGCTCCCTCCTTCCTGCACAGGCCTCTGGGATACTTCAAGATGGTGTCGTCCAGAGGTCTCATGCCACATGGTCTCTGAAAAGCCCCCTTCCCCTTTGCTGACTTCAAGGCCCGGGCCTGGAGCAGGCCTGGTGTCTGGCACCGGGTGACAGCTGCTGATGGATAATCTGCAGCTTCACCCCCATCTCTCGCTCCTGGAGAGAAGTCCTTCACCCTTGGAATGCTTGCAGGGAAGGGCTAGGCCTCTGATGCTACAGCTTGGGGAGGAAGGTAATTAATCCAGCCTGGCAGGGTCACACCCGGCCACGCTCTGGTTATGAGCTGAGTCAGAGGAATATGACATTTCTGGATGACCCATAAGCAGTACAGATATGGCTTTAGACTCAGCTGAATACTTCTTTTTACACAGCTTACAGTGTACTTTTGTGCATGTCTGGAGTTTGTAGGCCCTAGGGAATTGAAACTACCCCATGTGGTCTCTGTCTTCATAGGAGAGTACTGGAGTGTTCCTACAGTGAAACAGTAAAGCACACTCACTTTCCCTTACATGTGTCTCCCCACATTATCAAGCCTATTCCATGTCACCACCCAACTCTGCATAATTCCTGCCACACCATTCTATCTGTACCTGCTCCTGGGCTGCGCACGACAGGAATCTCCCCTGCGCAGCCCTTACACGGGTGCACACGCGTGTGCACATGTGTCTACATGTAACCAGTCCGGTGCCCCTTACTCAGGCTGCAGCCCAGCGGCCTTCTCTCACAAGGCAGACACCGGTGAAATCCACATGCAGTCTATTTCATCATGAGTTCACTGTGGGTGAGTCCCAGCTTATGAGGCTCCCCCACAGTAAAAGCTCAAAAGTTAGGTGTTCAAAAAGCGAAATGGTCAGAACCACCTTCTAACAGCCACTCTACTCTACAACACTCTATTCTACGACATTCTACTCCACTCATTTTTACTCCACTCTACACCCTTTCACTCTACGACATTCTACTCCCTCCACAACACTCCTCCACTCTATACCACTCCACTCCACTCTGTGCCACTCCAGGACGCTCTACACCAGTCCATAGCACTCCATTCTATTCCACTTTACGACACTCCAATCCACTCTCCTACCCCACTAAATATTAGCCAAGCAGAACGGAAGCCACCCTGGTGTACAACATGTCTAAAACTTATTGGCAAAGTCAAAAGCTCTTGCATAGGCGAGACCTATTGACTTTGCCAATGCTTGTTACTTAAGGTCCACTTTGCAGAAAGATGCCTACAGCCTTCAAGTCAATTGATTACAACGTTCAACACATAACGTTAAAGAATGCAATGGTTTCTACAATTTATAGATTAGTTATTCTATTCAGGTTAAACGCATCATTTCTGATAATATTTTTGTTATGAGGGACCAGTGTTGTTGTTCCATTACATTTTAATGTGGTCTACATCCTGAGATGTTTGAATAGCATAATCGGTAACTAGTCATCAGTCATGTGAGATCTTGCATTTTTCATGTTAGTAGAGTGTTACAATAAACTTGTAAACCAGACCGAAATATCATGCATACTAAAAGAGCATACTAAAACATCTATTATCAAAATGTAACAAGTAGTGGCAAAACCAGCAGGCCTGACTTTAACTGTGTAACTAAGAGTGCTTCTTCATTGATTAATGAGTTTGTGTCTGTGTATGGGTGAGTGGATAACAGCAGAGTGGGTCAGCGACAGAGGCTCTTGCTTTGATGTGGATGATGACTGATAGGGTGCCTTGCTCCATGAAAATTTTGGTGCAAATTCAAGTTCAGACACTGTCACCAATGATTTTTTTGTTTCAACTGAAGCTGACATCAAATCTCAGTACATTTCAATAGCGTGAAGCACATTTGGCTTCTCAAGGAAGACAGAGTGATTACGTTTCATAACCATAGAGGTTTATTCAAAGATCTGCAAACTTACAAACTCAAATCATCAGAATTAGTTGTAATTTAATAGCCAATACGTAAATGCATTAGTATATTCAAACCAATCGAAAATCATATTAACAAAGACAAACTGTTTTAAAGTTGTCTAAAGTAGAATAGAGCAAAATCATTTCCCCCATAAAGAGTACATACTACAGTGTTAAGCTATGGGAAAGTCAGGGACATTTGGGCAGAAATCGAGATAAAGTGATTCTGCCAGAAAGCCTCTGAAAGGCAATAGTAAGCGTCTGTTCACAAGCAATGATAAAGGGAGTTCTCTGTAAGAGCCAGATGTACGAAATTTTTGCATTTCGTAAATAGGGATTCCGTAGGAATCCCTATTTAGGAAATGTAAAATTTGCGATTTCCTAATAGCGATTCCTACAGAGTAGGAGCTATTAGGAAATCGCAAATAGGAAATGCTACTGCATTCCCACCCATGGGCCAAATAGGAAATGACTTGCATTTCCTAAATTGCGATTTCCTTATAGGAAATCAAAACCCAAGGGTGCATCTGGGCTTAAGGCCCCCCCTGGAGGCACCCCTAATTTCGTAGTGCACATGTAAGTGCATGTCACATTAACAAATGCATTTTTAAATATATTTTTTAATTTGAAGATGGTTACCATCGACTCTGAGTCAATGGTAATAGCATTTCCTAAATGCCCAATGTGCATTTAGCAAATGCTTTATACATGTGCTTTAGGAATCGCAAATAGGTAATGCCTATTTGCATTTTCTAATTCACGTTCGCAATTTCTTCTGGGTAGAAATCAAAAATTGCGACCGTTTTTTGACCTTTATACATATGAAAAGGCTGTTTTGCATTTCTTAACGGGCCGAAATTGTGATTCGGCCCGTTAAGAAATGCAAAAAGCTTTTGCACATCTAGCCCTAAGAGTCGGGTAAAAAGCTTCTGCTAACAAGTAAAAAAGGCATCTGAATCTGCGTCTACATTTCATTAGCTTAAATGAAACATTTTCTAACTTTTCCCAACACCTGCACATGATTCCCATGAGGGCAACCAATCAGGTTAGAATACAAAAAGATAAAGCAAATTCATTACTTTCTCAATCAAGGCACAATGAAGCCTTTTTAAACATCCTCCTAATTTTCAGTTATCTGAAATATAAATAGATGCATTCGGTCCAAGTTGTTCTCCACAGGTGCTCATTACTGCATGCTACAAATACTGCGTAAAAGTAAACATTGACATCACTGATGGTCCTCAGCGTTCGGAGCACCAAGGCTGAGATTGCACAGAGCCTAATGCACACACATTCAAAATCGTTTAGAAGAGGTTGGCAGCTGTGTGTCTTTCTAGAGCATAGTTACTTAGGCTGTGGTGAGGTTGCTCCAAATAAAATAACCTACTAGGTTACTGCAATTTCTCAATATATGGAAAACTAAAGAATCAACACAGGCTGCTGACGTAGAATATCACCTAACTGAGAATGGTGTCAGAACTTGCATTTTCACTCACTCATCCTCCTATCAGTGAGTTAAGCACGCTCCAGAGGTCATCTGTAACCTACATGTCACGCCTTTAGGTGTACATGCTCTGTGGGCAAAGAAAGCTTGTACAACTCTGCCCTGCTGGGTTTGTTCTGTGGGAAATGGAAGATTTCACTTACGTCTTCTGTGAGAGAGGGAGGCTTGTCTTACTACTGCCATGCTGAGCCCCATTCTTTGAATCAGCGAAGCTTGCACTGCTGATTTCCGAATTGCACTTGTCCTGTGATGAGAAAAGCTTATGCTGATGCTACCTTACTTTATTAAACCCGGGGCAAAACTAGTTGTGGTGCACTGACCTACAGACCCTGGTTCCATTTACAGCTACCAAACTGTGTGACCCTGGGCAATTATTTTTCCTCTCTCTTTTGAAGTGATGATCGCATTTCAGAGCACCTTCAAATAATTCAGTTCAAGATGTGCACTGTGCAAAAGCCTCCCTTGCATATAGTTTAATAGTCCATAATGTTTCTCCATCTGTAATTACAATAAAGGCCTTTCATAGGAGATGCAAGACAACCAACTTTCCTCTTTGGTAAATAATAAAATTGGCATTGGGGCAGAACCGGGAAAGAATGCCCAGTTACTTATCAGTAATATTCTTTACTCCGAGTCCATGTCTTCCTCGTTACAGTCCTCCTGTCAGAGTTTACTCCATTCATTCAGAACCTAACCACCAAACTTGACTTCCCTTCCCATTCCAAGATGGCCCCCGTACCACAGAGTACAAGTACCTCACTTCCTGGGAAGGACTTCCTGAAATAACCAAGCATAGACCGAAATCAGTGGACCACAGGGAGAGGCGGTGGGAACTCGGGACTGTGACGAGGAAGACATGGACTCGGAGGAATGAATATTGCCGGTAAGTAACCGGGCATTACCTCCTCGTCCATCTTCCTCTCACAGTCCTCACGTCGGAGTATGTACCCAAGCCCACCACTGATTTTGTAACAAACCACACCACGAAAATGCAAAACAGGTGAAGTTTAATGAAACAAAGCTTACAGAAATCATGCCGCAGGAAAACAGCAGAACTCAAAATAGCAGTACCAAAGTTGGAAGAGACATCTCGACCCACGAATAAACGTTAGTGGGGCATGAACGTGTGGGGCTGGGCCCAAGTGGCAGCAAAACAAATGTCCCGAATGGAAGCCCCCTTAAAGGATGCCCAGGAGGCCAAAACCCCACTAGTAGACCTCCCAGGGAAAGACTCAAGGACAGACAGGCTGGTCGCCCAAGGAATAGGAATGTGAAATGGCCAACTTAATCCACAGGGACAAGGTAGAAAGGGGCGAATTGCAACCCAGCCAAACCATGGGAGACAAACAAGGCATCTGACTTGCGGAACTCTGCAGTGCACCACAAATAAACAGAAAGGAGAAGCTTCAAAGGCATGCCGCCTTTGTGAGCATCTCCAGACCATTTGCTGCTTTCAGCAACTGGTCCCCACTGGTTCTACCCCCCACTTTGGGCAGGAGAACCGGCGGGAAAACAAGTGAGGAAGGGAGGTGTGCCCACCTCTGCCATCTCCACCCCTCAGGTGGGGGAGGCGAGGTGAAGCACAACCTCGAGTCCCCGCCATCTTGAGGATGGGGGGACCCAGCCAACCAGGGACAGGCTACTGCCCCCCTCCCACTGGAGAGTGACAGAATAGGGGGTGTACCCACCCCAGGGAAGGGACCTATTGGTCCCTGCCCTTTACCTACCTGTAACGCCCCTAAATTTAGTATTTAGGGGGCACCCTGAACCTTACTTCCTCAGATCCAGAAACGACAAGAAAAGAAGAAAAGAAGAAGGACGAAGAGCCGTGCAGAGGTAACAAGAGGGCGACGCCCACTGACTTGGCCCCAGCCCTACTGCCTGTCTTCCCTCGAACCTGCTCCTGCGAAATCCCGGTGTGTCCAGCAGCCAGCAACCTCACACACCCCAGAGGACCTGCCTGCCTTCACTTCCAAAGACTGGTTCCCCCGTGAACACCGGATTTGTTCAACAGCAACCTCTGGCTCCGCCCGGAGACCGCAAACTCACCCCACTCTGCACCCGCCGAACCCGGCCCGAGCTCAAGTGGAAAAACACCACGAGGAGGTCACCCCGGCGATCCTGACCCGAGATCCGGCGACTCCTGACCTACCTCAAGCCTCCAGACGACGCCCGCAGCCTCAATCCAGAGGGTCCCCTCTACCACGACCAGAGCGGGTAAGACAATCCGACCCTAAAAGGCACCCTTGCACCCGACGCCCCCCGGCCTTGTGTGCCCAAACCAACGGTGCCTAACCAACCCAAGACATCCCAACTTACCCCTCGAAGTGGTGGTCGCACCCAGAAGATCCTCGTCCCCGAGCCTGCAGTGTTTCCTCAAACCGGAGGTTCTCCATAGAAAACAACAGGGCACCCGACGCCGAAACAGCACTCTGCACCCGGCCGCCCCAGTGCCGCTGCGGGTGCACTTTTTGTGCCTACTTGTTTCCCCATTTGCCCTGACCTAAACCCTAGGAGCTTTGCTCCCACAACCCAGTGGCCTGCTTGCCAGCAGCCACCAACCGGAGACCCCCTATCCTCCATAGGATAACATTGGGTCTCAACACTCTGCACCCGGCCACCCTAGTGCCGCTGAGGGTGCAACAACAGTGCATCACTGACCCTGGTGGAACCCTTGTTCTAACCCCAGAACCTTAACTCCCACAGTCGTTTACTTACCTGCAAACCGATAACCTGTTTTTCCTCCATAGGATAACATTGACAATTTTTCTTCGAAAAACGACTACGTGTGGAGTTTTGAAAACTAAAGATATTCTTTAAAAATCGTACAATTAACCAAAACGTGTTTTCTTACCTGTTTGCAGGACATGTCCCAGTGCTGAATCTAGGCATCCAGCACTGAGTTAGAAAAAGTAACGTAAAAGTAACTTACCTGCAATTTGTTGAAACAGCCCATTCATTTCAATGTACTGCTCCAAAAAGTTTCTAAGTGTGGAGTTTTGAAATGTGAAAATATTCTTTCAAAATCGCACAATTAACACAAACGCATTTACTCACCTGTTTCCAGGAAATGTCCCAGTGCTGAATCCAGGCATCCAGCACTGAGTTAGAAAAAGTAACGTAAAGTAACTTACCTGCAATTTACTGAAAAAGCCTATTCATTCCAATGTACTGCATTTGCTAAGTGTTGCATACTACTGCTCCCCTGTAAATCAAACAAAGTACAATTTCCATTGCATTTTCAAACTGTTCGACATTCAGTAACTTATTACTACAAAGTATTTTATGCTTATCTGTGCCAGGCTTGCTTGGTTCTAAAATAAACAACAGTATATTTTTTATACAAAAAACAATTGGCTAGAGATCTGAAAGAGACACGTTAGTGATAGATTCCTTACCTTAGAATATCCCCAGGCGTCAGACTGGATCCGGAAAGTTTTTTAGTCAGCAGTACCCCTGCGCGTCGGTAGGTGGCGTTGTGCGGCTCCGCGTTCGTCGCTGGCGTCGTAAGCGCCGAGATGACGTCACGGAGACTACTTAGGTGCCACCCATGCGCGCTGACGTCAGTTCTTTCTTTTCCGCGCCAGTAAGCGCAGATCCGGTTAGAGCACGTACCTTAGTCACTTTTTGACTCTCTTTTTGAGACTTTTGTCTCCTGTGGTTCCTCTGGTGCACGTAGGGATGCCTGGTTTTAAGTCTTGTGGGGCCTGCCGTCGCAATATGTCGGTGGCGGATCCCCACGGCGTCTGTCTCTACTGCCTGGAGAGCGACCACGACTCCCGGTCCTGCAGGGACTGTCTGGCCATGGCCCCGAAGGGCTTGAGGGAGCGTCGCCGGAAGCTGCTTGAGGTCCGGCACTCGTCCCAGCGCCGTTCTCGGTCTAGGGGCCGCTCCAGAGAACGCTCGCGGGGCCACCATCATCACTCCTCGGGCTCCAAGTCTTCACCCTCGGATTCGGGTAGAGACGACACAAAAGAAGCCGAAGAAGCGTTGTCGCTCTCCGGCGTCCCCCGTCGGTCCCCGGATGCGGACGAGGGGACAGGGGTTCTGCCCCTGAGACTCCTTCGGAGCCCGGGAGTCCCGCGGCCTACCCACCTTACCCGGGTCCGTCGGCGACTCCCGCACAGGTGCAAGAATTTCTTGCTACCATGGACCGCCTGTTTAGGCCTCGGGCTCCCGCCGGCGCGCCCTTGGGCCCCGCGGTCCCGTGTCTGGATCCTTTCGGGCCGTTGGCGCCGCTGGCGGCTCCGGCGCCGCAGGATCCTGAGCCGCTGGCTCCGGCCACGTCGCCAAAAGGTCCCACGCTGCCGGCTCCGGCCCCAGCGCCACCCTCGGCTCCGCCTCCGGCGCCGCTTTGGATCCCATTTGTCCTGCCCCTGCCCCGGTTCCAGGACAATTTTGTCCCTACCTGGGACCCGCATTGCGACACGGCGCCGGTTCGGCCCCGTCCGGCGCCGTTCCCGGCGCCGTTTGTTCCTTCACCGGTCCCTGCCGCCGCAGTCTGTTCCGCATGCGGCGGAGGTGGAGGACGACTGGGAGGGGTCCGAGGACCCTCTTGCTCGTCAGTGTGACTCCGAGCACGACTGGGCGGACGAGTTAGAGGAGGCTGGCGGCCTTGATGTCTCCTCTGACCGGGGGTTTGCCTCTCCTCCGCCTACCATGGAGGAGGGCGCTTCTTACACGATGGTGCTCCGTCGGGCTGCTGAGGTCCTCAACCTTGATCTCCCTACGGTGGCCCTGAAGACTAATCTCACTGAGGTGCTCCGAGACGGCGTCCACTCGGTCGGAGCCCCTGCTGCCATTTAATGACGCCCTCACTGACGTCTTACTGGGCACTTGGTCGCGGTCAGCCACAGGGGCCCCTGTGGATAAGAACGTCGCCAGGCGTCATCGCCCGGCGCCGGGTGATCCTGCCTTTCTGACCACTCATCCTACGCCCGAGAGCCTGGTCATCCAAGCTTCGACGTCCCAGAGTGCCTTTCCCACGGCTCCGCCGGAGAAGGACTCTAAGAAGCTGGAGCAGTTCGGCAAGCGGTTGTTCTCTTCGGCCAGCTTGGGGCTGCGGTCGGTGAACACCGCATGCCTATTGGGCCGCTATTCCCATGCGGTGTGGGATACAGTTGCACAGGTGTTGCCTCAGTGTCCTGAGCGGACTCAAGCTGTGCTGTCCCAAGCTGTTGCCGAGGGTAAAGATGCGGCTAAGTTCGCCATTCGGTGTGGTTTGGACACCGCGGACTCACTAGGTAGAGCAATTTCTACGACTGTGGCGCTTCGTCGCCACGCCTGGTTTAGGTCTACCGGGTTCTCGCCAGATGTCCAGAGCACCCCACGCCAGTGGGTGGCAGGGTCCGCCATCATCTCCCCCACTGGCACGCTATCACATCGGACGAGTGGGTGTTGCAGATCATCCGCAAGGGTTACTCCCTTCCCTTTCAGTCCACCCCTCCAGCCATGCCACCTCGGTACCACCGCATGTCGGGGGAACACTTGGCGCTTCTCCAGCAGGAAGTCACGGCCCTCTTGGCCAAGGGGGCCATTGAGTGTGTTCCTGGGCCAGAAGTAGGGAGTGGTTGTTATTCCCACTACTTTCTGGTCCCCAAGAAGGACGAGATGGGCTTGCGCCCCATCTTGGACCTCCGGAACGTCAATCGCTTCCTCCGGAAGGAGAAGTTCAAGATGTTGACTCTGGCTCAGGTCTTGGCTGCCCTCGACCCCGGAGACTGGATGGTAGCGCTGGACTTGCAGGACGCATATTTTCACATCCCCGTCCTGCCGGCCCACCGGCGTTACCTGCGGTTCACGATAGGCCAGGAGCATTTTCAGTTTGCGGTGCTCCCCTTCGGCCTTACCAGTGCCCCTTGGGTGTTCACAAAAGTGATGGCGGTGGTCGCAGCTCATCTGCGCAGGTCAGGGGTGTCAGTCTTCCTTTACCTCGACGACTGGTTGTTGAAGGCGGGCTCGCCCCAGGCAGTCGTCACCCACCTTCAGACTACGGCCGACCTCCTGCAGTTGCTGGGGTCCATCAACGTGCCGAAGTCGCACCTGAGTCCTTCTCAGACGCTCCCCTTCATCGGAGCGGTTCTGGATTCGACGCAGTTTCGGGTTTATCCTCCCGAGCAGCGAGTCCGGGATATTCAGGCTATGATTCCCATCTTTCAGCCTCTATCCCGGGTTTCAGTCAGGATGACCCTCCGGCTCCTGGGCCTGATGGCCTCCTGCATTCTGCTAGTGCAACATGCCAGGTGGCATATGCGGGCTCTGCAGTGGGACCTGAAGTTCCAGTGGGCACAGCATCAGGGCAACCTGTCCGATCTTGTCCAGATCTCGGAGGGCACTGCACGACAATTGCAGTGGTGGCTCACGACTCGCGATTGGGTCAATGGCAGATCCCTCTCCCTTCCCCAACCGGAGCACACAGTGGTGACGGATGCGTCCCTCCTGGGATGGGGCGGCCATTTGGGAGAGGCGGAGATCAGAGGCCTCTGGTCTCCGGTGGAGTCCTGGCTCCATATCAATCTTTTGGAGCTTCGGGCGTTCCGACTTGCACTGAAGGCATTCCTTCCCTCTGTCCGGGGAAGTGTAGTGCAGGTGTTCACGGACAACACCACCGCCATGTGGTATTGCAACAAAAAGGGCGGGGTGGGGTCGTGGACCCTATGTCAGGAGGCTCTGCGCCTCTGAACATGGCTGGAACATCAAGGCATTACCTTGGTGGTTCAACACCTGGCAGGTTCTCTGAACGCCAGGGCCGACGAACTCCGCCGCCGGTGCTTGATGGATCATGAATGGCGTCTGAACTTGGACGTGGCGCAAGGTCTCTTTCTGCAGTGGGGAAAGCCTTGGTTAGATCTATTCGCCACCGAAGAGAACGCGCAATGTCATCAGTTCTGCGCGTTGGAATTTCCAAGGCGGCACTCGCTCGGCGACGCTTTTCGTCGCGAGTGGAGCTGCGGTCTGTTGTACGCCTTTCCGCCTATACCACTTCTGCCCAGAGTGCTGAAGAAGATTCGGCGCGAGCGGGCCCAAGTCATTCTTGTGGCTCCGGATTGGGCACGAAGATACTGGTATCCCGAGCTACTCAACATGGCGATCGATCCCCCGATCCGACTGCCTCTTCGGGAGGATCTTCTGTCGCAGCAACAGGGGACGGTCCTCCACCCGAACCTGTCCAGCCTCCACCTCCATGCGTGGAGATTGAGCGGCGACAGCTGATTCCATTTGACTTGCCTCCTGCAGTCTGTGATGTCATTCTGGCAGCCAGGCGTCCCTCCACTAAATCGGTATACGCCTGCCGGTGGAACAGATTTGTGGCATGGTGCACAGCGAAGTCTGTGGATCCCCTTTCTGCCCCTCTTTCTGAGGTCCTTCTGTTCCTACTATCCATGGCCCAGCAGGGCTCTGCTCTGGGCACTGTCAAAGGTTATCTTTCGGCCATCTCCGCCTTTCTCAGGCTTCCCGATCAGCCTTCTCTCTTTAAGTCCCAGTTGTTAACCGTTTCCTGAAAGGCATTACACACACACGTTTCCTCCCGTGCCTTTCATAATGCCTCAATGGGACTTAAATCTTGTCTTGACCTATCTGATGTGCGCTCCCTGCGAGCCCCTTCATAACTGTCCTTTACGTCTTCTTACTCTAAAGACGGCTTTCCTGGTAGCTATCACCTCTGCCAGAAGAGTGAGTGAGCTTCAGGCTCTTTCTTCTAAACCTCCTTTCCTTTCTGTTCATCCGGACAAGGTGGTTTTAAGGACCCGCCCTTCTTTCTTGCCAAAGGTTGTCACTCCCTTCCACATCGGGCAGACCATCACTTTGCCCACTTTCTTTCCGCCCCCGCATCCTTCAAAAGAGGACGAGAGGCTCCATCGTCTGGACCCAAAACGTGCGCTCTCGTTCTATCTAAAGCGCACACAACAGTTCCGGGTGGATGACCAGCTCTTTGTTGGCTACGTGGGCGCCAGAAAAGGTCGGGCCGTGCACAAACGCACCATCTCTCGGTGGGTTGTTTTGTGCATCAAAGCGTGTTACTCCTTGGCTAAAAAGGAGCCTCCTGTGGGACTGCGTGCCCATTCTACCAGGGCAACAGCAGCCACTACTGCCTTGGGACGCGGCGTTCCCTTGCAGGATATTTGTCAGGCAGCCACGTGGGCCTCGCTGCACACATTTACCAAGCATTACTGCCTTGACAGTCAAGTCCGGAGAGGCGGCTTCTGTGGCCGTTCTGTTCTCCGTGACTTTCTGGTGTAATCTATTCGCAGACCCACCACCGGGGTTGGTATTGCTGGGGTATCTATTCTAAGGTAAGGAATCTATCACTAACGTGTCTCTTTCAGATGCACAAGTTACTACTTGTGTTACGATATATCTGTAAGAGACATTAGTTAGTGATAGATTCTTTTCCGCCCCACCCATCCTCCCCGTTCTGCGAACTGATTCTAGGGTTAAGGTCATCCCTTTCAGGGCCCTAGTTTCATGGCACCAGTGGTCAGTTTCTTGCATGGCTCTGCGTTCCTGGTGCGGAAAGTCGTGTACAGAACTGACGTCAGCGCGCATGGGTAGTGCCTAAGTAGTCTCCGTGACGTCATCTCGGCGCTTACGACGCCAGCGACGAACGCGGAGCCGCACGACGCCACCTACCGACGCGCAGGGGTACTGCTGACGAAAAAACGTTCCGGATCCAGTCTGACGCCTGGGGATATTCTAAGGTAAGGAATCTATCACTTACTAATGTCTCTTACAGATATATCGTTACACAAGTAGTAACTTGTGCTTCAGTTCTTGAGTGTGTGAATTCATTTGCTGACTGAGTGTGTACATCAAGTGCTTAACACTGTCCTCTGATACTGCCTTACTGCTCGACCAAGCTACCACTATTAGAGAGTAAGGTTCTATGTAACTTTAACCTCTGCCTACCTTTGGGGACTCTTGGACTCTATACACACTGTACCTCACTTTGGTGCAGTATATATAGAGCCAGTTTCTTACATTGGTAGATCAGCGGTGGGATATACAACTTGCATTTGTTGGACTACTTGGTTACCACCTGATCACACGACAGAACTCTTAAATTGCCTTTAGAAGTCTGATTTTTTTCAAATTGGCATTTTTTTCCAAACTACTAAAAGTCTTGTTAGGGCCTTGCTTAAGTCCCTTTAGAATTTTAGAAAATAAAAAGTCACTATAGTCAAGGGTAGAGGGGTTAGAACTTTTTGTTAAGAATGTCTCAAGAAAAGAACCCAGCTATTCGTGAAGATAATAATGACATGCAGGACATGGTTGAGGAGCTCGAACTCACCCCTTACCTTCACTTGTCTTTCAAGGAAGTAAGGTCCTTGTGTAAACTCAAAAACATAGCAATGGGCCCTCTTCCAACCAAACAAAAGCTCCAGGAGTTATTGGCTGAGTATTCAAAGGCCCACCCCTCTGAAAATGGTGAGGACCAGTCAGAGGAGGAAAGGAGTGAGGAGGATGGAGATAGGTGCCCACCTCCACCACTTCCTAGGGAAGAAAGGGTCCCTGCACCCTTATTTCCAAGAGTTAACCTCTGGGGACCTAGAGGCCACACAGGTGGCTCAGGCTCTGGTGGGGACATTGAGGACAGCCTCAATGAGGAGGACAGCCTTTTAGCAAGGCTGGCCAAGAGACTGGATCTAGAGTCCAGACTCCTGGCTCTAGAGAAAGAAAGAAAGAAAGAAAGGAGATGGGTTTAGCACCCATCAATGGTGGCAGCAATCTTAATAAGGATAAGGAGCAATCCTATGATCCTAAAATCCCCAAAGGAAAATGTTCTCATGTGAGTCCGTCTTAAAAATAGCAAAAATAAAGACACCGTTTTTACCCATGTGGGTTGGTGCAAGGTCCCGCTGAAAACCCTGCCACGCTTTCCAGCTGCCACCCCTGGAAACTGCCTCCCGCAATCACGCCGACACCATCATGGCGCCAACACGGACCCGCACACAAGCGGTGGGACTCCTTCCATCCAACAAAAGGCAGCTGGAAAGCGTGGCAGGGTTTTCAGCGGGACCTTGCACCAACCCACATGGGTAAAAACTGTGTCTTTATTTTTGCTGTTTTTAAGACGGACTCACATGAGAACATTTTTTTCCGGACTACAGGAACCAGAAGGCCATGAGAATGGTTACGCCCACTGGGGCAGGCTCTTGGAATTTAAAGTGCATGGAAAACGCTGTCTTTCACTCAGCAGTACATGCCACTGAAGAAAGGAAGTGATTCCTGAAACGCGTCTGGCTTTTGAGATGAAGATGTTTGTATCCTTGCTGTTGCCTGTTTGCAAGTTGCCACCATTAAAAGATGAACTACTCACCTGCCTGAGGCCTCTTTCCATTGGGGCTAACCTTTTTGTTGGATATATATATATATATATATATATATATATATATATATATATATATATATATATATATATTACCTACTGACGTGATCGCAAGTAGGTAGTTATAGTTAGGATCTTGTTTCTATTCAAAAGTGTTTTTTCTTTTGCCAATATCTTTGGCGCCATTTGACGAATCTTCGCGACATTTTCAAAACTAATGACCAGTTCAGGTCAGCTCCTGTCTTGAAAATGTCAGGGTGATTCGTCAAGCGGGGGGCCGAGAAAAAAGGGGGGGTCCCAAAACGTGTTTTCCCCATGTTAATTTCCATAGGAATTTTGGAACAGGCTACAGCCCGAACTGCTGAACGGAATTACACCGAATTTGGCAAAAAGGTAGCTCTTGGTTCAGAAAGCACTCTTTTTTTTTTTTAAATGGTGTAAATCCGTTCAGTAGTTCCTGAGAAATTTAAAAAATAAAAATATCTATCTGAGCACCGAGGAGGATTCGCGAATCCTCCAGAGCACGAGCTTAATTCTGATAGGCTGCCAACACTCCAAACCAGAATGTGTTGGCAGCCATCTTGTGACTCGGTAACTGAGTCACAAGAAAACTGTAGAAAAACATTAAAAAACAAGAAAAGGGGGCAGGGTAGAAACACCCTGACCCCCTAGGCCTGCTCAGGGGGTCCCACAAGGACTGCCAGGGCCCAAACAAGCATTTATTTTTTATAATTTCGGCCGAATTCGCGCTGGGTGTGCGAATCCGGCCGAAATTATAAAAAAAAAACAAAGCGCGGTCTCCCGCGCTTCGTTTGTTTCAAGCCCCCGGGTGGGCCAGGTCCCGGGGGCAATTCTTAATTATGGTGTGGGGGCCCATGGGGGCCCCCACAGCCCCGGGGACCGCCACCTCCCTGGGGCTTTGTTTATCATATGCGGGGGCACGCGGCCCCCGCAGCCCCGAGGCTTCTTGTTAAAAAATGTGTGGGGGGGCTCCTGCCCCCCCACGCTGCCTTGGGGACCACCACCTCCCCGGGGCATTCCTAATTATGTCCTCGCGGGCCCCCCCAAGCCCCGGGGACCACCACCTCCCCGGGGCTTAAATGAATCTAGGTAAGTGTGGAGGGGGGCTCCTGCTCCTCCCCACACTGCCCCAGGGACCACCACCTCCCCGGGGCAATTTTAAATAAAGGGCGGGGGTGCGTTGCGGACCCCGGCCCCGGGGACCACCACCTCCCGGGGCTTTAAAAATGCTGGGAGACCCCCCTCCTGGAGCCCTTGATGGCCCTGGGGACCGCCACCCCCCAGGGCCGGCTCCTGCAATGTCCCTGGGTGCCCACCCCCGGGACATTGCCGTTTGCTATGGCAGGGCTTCAACGAAGCAAAGCAGAATTGCTTCTGGACAAGGGGAGCTGCATGTTAGCAGCTCCCCTTGCCCAAAAGCAATGCCAGCTCCCGCGGGAGGCGGGAGCCGGCTTGGACCGCGGGGGCATTGGGCTCCCCCGTGGTCCCCTACGTGAGGGATGGGGTCCCCGGGGCCAGAAGTGGCCTGGGAGGGGGGCCACGCGGCCCCCTCTCTTTAATGAAGAAAAAAAAAGAATGGCCGGGCCCCGGACGCGTGGCCCCCCTCCTTATATTAAAATAATTAAGAAATGGCCAAGCCCCGGGGGATGGGGTCCCCGGGGCCAATAGTGGCCCAGCATATAATTTATTTATTTTAAAACTAGGCCAGGCACTGGGGGAAGGGGTCCCCGGGGCCAAAAGTGGCCCAGGGAAGGGGGGCCACGTGGCCCCCCTTCCCTATAAGTAATAATAAAATAAAGGAGGCCATGCTCCGGGGGATGGGGTCCCCGGTGTCGAAATCGGCCAAGGGAGGGGGGCCGCACAGCCCCCTTCCCGTTTTTTTGAATTTATTTAAAAAATGGGGCAGGCCCTGGGGATGGGGTCCCCAGGGCCCCAAAAATATTAAAAGAAGGGGGGCACACAGCCCCCCTTCTAGCAAAAAAACCCCCCAAAAAGCCGGCATCTTGCCGGAGGCCCCTCCCCCTCCCTGCACCACTCTGCAAACACGCCTCCTGGCGTGTTCTAAGTTGGGGGATTAAGTCCCCTTGAATCCTGAGGGTCCCTGGGGGCCAACTAGGCCACCAGGGACCTCCAGTAATCCCCACACAGTGGGATTGCTGAGAGGTGGTCCGAGGCCACACCCCTTTTTACACCACTCTGCAATCGCGCCTCTTGACGCATTGCTGGTGGGGTGATGAGGTCCTCTTGTGTCCTGAGGACCTCAGGACTAAAGTGGACTTCATCCCCCGAGCAGCAGTGTGCCAGGAGGCGCGTTTGCAGAGTGGTGTAAAAAGGGGGCGTGGCCTCCGACCACTCTCAGCAATCCAGCTGTGTGGGGCTTACTGAAGGTTCCTGGTGGGCTAGTTGGCCCCCAGGGACCCTCAGGATTCAAGGGGACTTAATCCCCCAACCCAAAACGTACCAGGAAGCGCGTTTGCAGAGTGGTGGAGAAAGGGGGCGTGGCCTGCTACCACATCTCAGCAATCCCACTGTGTGGGGCTTACTGGAGGTAACAGGTAGGCTAGTTGGCCCCTAAGGACCCCCAGCAGCGAAGGGGACTTAATCCCCATCCAAGAGCGCGCCAGGGAGCGCATCTGCAGAGTGGTGGGGAAAGGGGGCGTGGCCTGCTATGAGAACTTAGCAATGCTGCTGTGTGGGACTTACTGGAGGTAATAGGAGGGGTAGTTGGCACCCAAGGTTGTCCTTGGGGGCCAACTACCCCTCCTGTTACCTCCACTAAGTCCAACACAGTGGGATTGCTAAGAGGTCTTCGGAGGCCACACACCCCCTTTCTCCACCACTCTGTAAACGCGCCTCCTGGCACAGTACTGGTTGGGGGATGAAGTCCACTTTACTCCTGAGGGACTTTGGGGGCCAAGAAGCCCTCCTGGTACCTCCTGTAAGTCCTACGCAGCGGGATTCCTGAGCGCTGGTTGGAGGCCCAGCCCCCTTTCTCCACCACTCTGCAAACATGACTACCAGTTAAAGAAGTATTTGTAATTTAATAGGTCTCGCATTTGCAAGAGTTAGAGCTATTGGCGTTGCAAATGTAAAAGTTTTTTACTAATGTTTTTTGGAGTGGAATGGATGTACGTTGTGTGTAGTGGAATTATGTGGTATGTTATGCAGTGAAATTATGTGGATAGAAAGTATGTGGTATTTAGTGTATAGGAATTATGTAGAGTGGGATTATGTGTTATGGAGAGCAATTATGTGGTATGGTAGTCTGTGTTGTGGAGTGGTAACCTCAGGTTTAGTCTTCCTCATTTCCATCGAAGCTAAACTATGAACTCAATAAGAAAAAAAAAGAAGGAATCACTGAGGAGCACTTTTGGACCTAGTCAGAGGTATGAGCAGGGCCACTGGAATTATGCAACTGTTTGGCTGCACCAACTTTCGCACAATTATACATTTTCCGCATTAGCCACATAATCCATTATGTGCTGCCTAATCTGCAGATTTGAACAGAAAAAGCCTTGTTACTAGCTCAAACGGCTCAAACGTTACCAAAAATGCAGCGACAAGTGTTACAGCGTGGTGGAAGGTCCTTTGTAAACCTAGAATGGTCACCTGTTACTTATTGCTAAATGTGGGTGTTAAATTGGTACTAATGGTGTGCAAGCCGCTCTTGCATCTTTCTGCGCCTCTCTTGCCTCTTTCTGCATTTCTGTTGCTTTCTGCACCTCTTATTGCCTCTTTCTGCACCTCTGTTGCCTCTTTCTGCACCTCACTTGCTTCTTTCTGCACCCCTCTTGCCTCTTTCTGCACCTCTCTTGCCTCTGTCTGCACCCTTCTTGCCTCTTTCTGGACCTCTGTTCCGTCTTTCTGCACTTCTCTAGCTTCTTTCGGCACCACTCTTGCTTCTTTCTGCACCTCTGTTGCTTCTTTCTGCACTTCTCTTGCCTCTTTCTGTACCTCTGACTTAGAGGTAGTTTTAATCCCCCTGCCCTATTATGTACTAGGTCCTTACAGGGGAGGTCATGCCAATCACATGGGTACCCCAACCCATAGTATACCCTAGTGTATGTAGGTGTTTTCACTGTATTCTAAGTGTCTTTCAGCATAGCATTGGCTGCGGGCCTGGTTAGTCAGAGTCAGTTACCAGCAGTACCAGTCAGCAAAAAGTTGGGGGCACAGGATGAATTTGCAACAAGGGCTCTTTCTGCACCTCTGTTGTAACTTTCTGCATATCTCTTGCTTCTTTCTGCACCTTTCTTCCTCTTTCTGGACTTCTGTTTCCTCTTTCTGCATTTCTCTTGCTTCTTTCTGCACCTTTCTTCCTCTTTCTGCACATGTCCTACCTCTGCAGGCATAGTTAGAAATTAGCATTTAAAAAACCTTAGAAATTCACTGAAAAAACCATAGGTTTCAGGGACGTTATAGTTAGAAATTACCATTTTGAAAACCTTTGAAATTCACTGAAAAAACCATAGGTTTCAGGGACGTTATAGTTAGAAATTAGCATTTAAAAAACTTAGAAATTCACAGAAAAAACCACAGGTTTCAGGGACATTATAGTTAGTTGGACATTTCACTCGTACAAAACCAGAGAAATTCGGCCGTTATAGTTAGTTGAGCTAACTATAACTCGCGCCCCCGCAATGCACTGCTGATAACGTCACATATTACATCATTCATGACATGGTCAGTGACATCACTGATGACATGTCTACTCGTTGGTACTGATTATTGGTTGATAATTGTCAAGTAGGTTTAAACAAGGTTGAGGTGAATGACAAAATGAATACTTAGGGAGTATATTTCAACAAACGGCTGTCAGTGGATTGTCAAGTCTATCAGTTAATACAGTCCTTGCTTAACCATCTCAAGCATCTACTGTAGGCCTGTCAGCCTTAGGGTGGTCTTTCCCCAAACGTTTTGCCTGTTTGCCTCACTTTTTGCTGGTCTGTTTTTGTTGGCCTTAGGACTCATGGCACTTTACCACTGCTAACCAGTGCTAAAGTGTATGTGCTCACTCCCCTAAAACATGGTAACATTGGTGTATCCACAATTGGCATATTTAATTTACTCATGCGTCCCTCATAAAGTGCATTATATGTGCCCAGGGCCTTCAAATTAAATGCTACTAGTGGGCCTGCAACACTTATTGTGCCACCCACTTAAGTAACCCTCTAAACATGTCTCAGGCCTGCCACTGCATAGCCTGTATGTGCAGTTTCACTGCCATATTGACTTGGCATTTAAAACCTCTTGCAAAGCCTTAAACTCCACTTTCATTGCACATACGACACCCCTAACGTAGGCCCTAGGTAGCCCATAGGGCAGGGTGCTGTGTATGTAAAAGGCAGGACATATACTTTTTAGTTTTACATGTCCTGTTAGAGAAAAAGTCTAAATTTGTTTTTCACTACTGTGAGGCCTACTCCTCTCATAGGTTAACATTGGGCATTCCTTATTACATTTAATAAGCGTAATTTCTGATTGAGAAGAAGTAGAAGTGAAATGTTTGGTACTTATGGACTTGTAATAATAAATCCTCCTTAATGGTAAAGTTGGATTTATGATTACAACTATCAAAATGCCACTTTTAGAAAGTTAGAACATAAAGATGACTAGACCCCAATAACTTTCTACATTACAGCAGCTTTCACCAGAATTTGATGAAGATGCGTCTACCTTACTCACAACTTTTAGAGCCAAAAGGATTGTGCCTGACCCCAGCAAGTTCAACACGGGAAAGAATCGCATGATTAATACATTTGCACAGTGAGGTTACCCTGATACCATCATCAATAAAGCCATTGAACGTGTTAACACCAAAGGCAGATCACAACTTCTAGCTCCTGAAAGTTCTCAGCAAGACATGAGGAGAATGGTATACATTTTGAAATACTCTACCAGGAGCATCAAACTCAAGAAAAAACTCATTGGCCCATGCTTCAAACAGAAAACGATTTCTGAGGGATCTCCAGTCAACTTTCACTTTTTGCATATGAATGAGCAAAGAACCTCAAAGAACTACTAGATAACAAGGAAGGATTGAAAGGAAGGATTGAGTTCAAAGGGACCGTTCCTTGATTGAACTGTGGTAACTGCACCAACATCATAAAAGAAGCCACCATCACTCACCCGTCGAAAGGAACCAAAATTAAACTGTACACCACAGCTACCTGTGATTCAAAAAAAGTTATTTACTTATTGAAATGCCCTTGCGGTCTTGCTTATGTAGACAAGACGGAATGAAAAATCAAGACTTGACTGATTGAGCATAAGCGCAACATCTGTAACAACAACGAGAAGTCTACAGTGGCTGTGCATTTTCATACACACGGACACAATATCAGTCAATTGAGGTTCACCGTATTGGGATCCGTCCTGATACGGGAGGGGGTTGACAACAGAAGAAACCAGCTACAGAGAGAGAGATATACTGGATTAAGAGACTGGACACTTTAATTCCCAAAGGACACAATGAGCGCATGGAGCTTAGCTGTTTTTTTTTTTTTTATAAGTTAACCAATATACATCTTGAGGTTACCTGATTCATAGCTCTTAGATATTTATGGTTTACATCATCTAACCGATGATCAATTTCCACATATTTTATTTGAACTAAGGAGTGTTTAATTTTAAAGGAACTTTGGTAAATTGGATTACTTACCGAACCAGGGATTTCAGTAGTGCAGCAAATGGATGCTTCTCCCGGACTGGAGGTGTGCAACCCATTTAATTTTAGAAAGTTGGCCTCTTTCTGGTCTTAAGCCCTGTGTGCCTGCTGCCTGTCTCCATTACACGTCTGGGGTGGGTGACAGATGGGCCTTGATCATTCCCTCTAGACAGGCACACACCAAGGGCGTTTAGGTGTGCCTAATGGGCCATTCACATCCTGGTGAGTTCTCCTGGGGCAGGATGGGAGAGAGGAGCTGACACACCCGAAGGGGCTGTGTCCTTCTCTCACATACAGGACTACTTAATCTCCTGGAGGTTGTCTGGAGCTAGGGCAGAAAGGGAAGGACATCTATGCACTTCAATGCCCCTCTTTGAAGTCACCCCCACTTCAGAGGCACCACTGGGTTTAAGAACTGGACGTCTGACCCTACCAACTCAGTACACTTCTGGGCCTGTGGATACTCTGCCAGGAAGAAGGACTACTGTGCTGCTGAAGGACTGCCACTCTGATGGACTGCTGCTCTGGAAGAACTGCTTTTCTGCCATGTTGACCTGCCTGCTGCCCTCTCTACCTGGGTGAGAAGGATTGGACCTACACCACTTGAACCCAGACTGACTCCAAGGACATTTCTGCTTGCCTCCTGTTCTGAAGTCTCAGGGACTTCAAAGACGTCACTCCATTTCACCAACCAGCACCTGGACTCGTGGTGCCAATCCAGTCCTGGGCCCTTGGAAGTGGGTTTTCTGTGCTCCAACATCAAATTCCATGCATTGCTGTCTTTGCGCTGGTCGAAGCTGGCTCATCTCCTTCAACGCCCATGCATTGCCACTTTGAGGACATCACATCGCTGGCTGCACAACCCGAGGACAACGCATCACCTTTATCACAAGGGGTTGGTGACGACACATCCCCAAGCTGCGCGAATCGGAACCGATGCATCACCTACAATCTTAAGGATTGACACTGATGCATTGCCTCCAGCTGCTCCTCGCATCTTGCTCCTCGTTGTTGACGCATCCTTCGTGAAGGTACTGTTTGCAGCGGGCCCTCCGTGCCTCCTGTATCTGATCCGCGCTCCATCGCGGTTGGCCTGACTTTTCAGATTTGACCTGGTCCAGCGCGACCAGATAGCCCTGGTTGGCGCTTTAAGCTTTTAAGCCCTATATTGCATTTAATCTTTACAAATTCATATCTCCAGTTCTACTTATTGGATTTTGTCGTTTTGGTCTTCTTTTGTTCAATAAATTAAGCTCTATTTTTCTATCCAGCTGTGGTATATTTTTGTGTCGTGTGTTTTCACTGTTTTACTGTTTTAAGTGTTTCACAAATACTTTATACATTGCCTCTTAAGTTATGCCTGACTTCTCTGTGCCAAGTTACTAGAAGGTGAGCACAGGATACTTTAAGGTGTGCATCTGATATAGGATTGTGCTCCCTACTTGGACAGGGTGCATACCTCTGCCAACTAGATACCTAATTTCTAACATCTATGCAAAAGCAAAATATTTTCCCCAGGAACTTCCTATTAGCTTTACACGCGTGGAGATTGGTTCTAAAATCGATTATGGACATTTTCAGTTAGTAAGTTCATCTATAACTAATGTGAGTCAACCACTGACCTTACAAAATTCAGCAGTTAGAGGGTCTCTTTATTTTCCAAGACTGCTCATATCCTGGTGGCCTGCCACAATCTTATTTGCTTTCCAGTAGCATCCTAAATCAAGTTTCAGGCACTAATATGATCGCACAAAATTTTTGCTGGCATTGTCCCTAACTATTTGAATCAAGATTTCTCCTTGCAATATCCTAGCAAGACATTAAGGTATGCTGGGAAACTTTTATTAGTGCCTCCCAAAGCCATTAGGAAAAAAAGGAGGTGTAAATTCTGGCCACGTATTCCCTGTGGAACTTCCTCCCGGAGGGCATTAGATACATTCTACCTTTCTCTCCATTCTGGAAAGCTTAAAAAAATATATTTGTTCTGCTAAGGTATCTGGTTCAATCTGTAGTTAACATGTTATACACAATTTAGGTGTTTTTAGTGCTATCTAAATAACAACTCAGTTCAATTAAAAAAAAACTCCTGCTTCGTTCCTGCATTTATATTGGTTGCATGAATACAAATTCACAATTTCCTTAACATTTTATCTTGTGAATCCAGCTGTTGTGACTTGAAGGCTATCTATCTTTTTTTACTCAACCAGCACTGGTGGACATGTACTCATTTGCCTATGTCTTTTTCTTAGGAATAGGTTCAGGGGGCATACTTTCAGATTGCATACCTTTTTTCTCTTTTAACCTCCCAAGGATGTATTTTACATTTATCATGTATGCTTCAGTCTTTGGCCAGTCCCATAACATAGTGTGCAGTGTTGCTCTGGGCTATAAAAAGGTGTCGCTGCACTTGTAATAAAGGGCCCCTTTGTATTTTAAAGGATGCAGAGTGTTATTTCTTAGGGGGCAGGGTACACAAGAGAGGAAGCTCTCTTCTGAAGTGGAGTTGGTTCCTCAATCTTTTAGACACTGGGTTTGATTGAGGGAGGCCAGCTGTCCGTCACCTCTTTCTCTCTCTCTCGCTCTCTCTTTTCTCTCTCTTCTCTCTCTCTTGCTCTCTTCTCTCTCTCTCCCTCGTTCTCCCTTTCTCCCTGATGACTGATAGAGCCTTATTGGTCACCTACAGGAGAAACAACAATAGAACTGCTAGTCCATATTATTGGCATCACCCTCAGGTTATCCTTCCCTCTTCTAGTCCCCAATCCTTTTTCCATGTGTCTTCTAGCAAGCGATCCCTCCTACTCAGTCTCTGACCCCTCCCTTTGTTTTGTGTTGTGGGCTTGGGTGTGCCAGGTGTGGGTGCACTAGGTGGAGCCAAAAAGAGGTCTCCAGAGAGATCAGCATTTTTGGTGTCTTCATTTTCAGGAAGACACTGTTGCTTGAGTGCTTCCATCAGCTTTCTTTTCCTACCCTTCTTTACTTTTGCTTGAGCTGCTATGGCCTACCAAACCCGCCTCCACTTCACTGCATTTCTGCTTCCCTGCATCCGGTAAAATTAAAAACAAAAAGGATAGCACACAATGGACAAAGATTTTGACAATCTGTGATGTGAACAATCTTGAAGCTCTAGTAACTTTCAAGCTGGATGCTGATGAGACAGTGACCATAAATAAATTAACTGATATAATTCTTGACAGTGCAAGTGGTAGTGAGTTCAAATCACCTTCAACATTTGTACCTCTAGTGCCTCAGGATGATCAGGATACCTTCCAACAGGTGGAAGAAGATGTGTTTCCGAACAAATAGGGAACACTATAAAATGAGTAGCAGTGTCAATAAATATGGGAACATGATCAAGACATTGTGTGATGATAATAATTTGCTTATAGCTTATAAAGCAGTCGGACTAGGGAAGTAACGTGTTATTGTGGCCTGAGAGTATGAGAAAGAAGCTTATAGACAACTTCAGAATTGTAAGTGTAAGGAAATGACTACTATGCAGCATTACAAGGAAGTGAACCCCAGGTTTCTGATGGATACATCTGCCTGTGGATTCCTCACCTTTTGAATTACCCCAATGTGCAGCGTTTCACAGAAACGTTTCTCCTGAACTCTCCCAACTCAACGAGGACGTCACAATGGAACAGCTCCGCACGCGACTCCGCGTGATGTCATCAGAGCCTTAGGAAGACCTCGTTGACATGCTGATGTCAGTTTCCCTTTTTCTGCGTCGTCGACTCGTAACGTTTTTTCCCCAGGCTCTCAATTTCTGGGAGTTTTCATTGTTACTGTTTCTGCGACTTTGTAGCCGTTGAAGATGACTACTCCAAGAAAGTCAGTATTCAAGCCGTGCAGGGAATGTGGGGGCTAGATGACAATCACTGACCTGCATGAAGATTGTTTGTGGTGTCTGTCCTTGGATCATGATGTCGGGACATGCACTTCATGTAAGAAGATGAATCCGAAGGCCCTGAAGGAAAGGGAGGCCAAGTTGTCATGGCCAAAGCCAAAAAGCAGAAGAGGAGTCGCAGGAGATCTCGGACCCAATCATAGTCACCAACGCTTCATACTTCGAGGTCCTCCAAGAAGCACAAGAAGAAGCAGCGCCATGGTTCTCGGCATTGTTCTTCGAAGGACGCGACTCTGAAGTTAGTGTCTCTGATTCCTAGGCATCATCGCAAGGATGAGATCTCTCCAACTCCTTCACCAGGGTAGTCTCCGGCTCCGTCTCTGGCACCGAGGACTGTTACTCCTCCGACTCAGAGGAATGTTACGCCTCCTCCGGCTCTGAGTTCTGCTACTCCATCTCCGGCACCCAGAACACAGACTCCACAGCCGGAGCCAAATTTGGTACCTCCATGTACGGCTCTAGAGCCCTTTGTTCTGGATCCAGCATATCCAACATTCCCGACTCTGGGATCGGATCTGTCACACTTTTTAAATGCAATGTTTAATGTTTAAGCTAGGGCTTCAAATCCTACTGGTGCGCCTTGTAGGAAGGTAGGATCTTTCTGCATGGTTACCCCCACTTTTTGCCTGGTGCTATGCTGGTTTTTGACTAGTCCGACTGGGATTCTGCTAATCAGGACCCCAGTCTATCTGCTTTCTCCCTAAATTGGTTTGTTCAGTACTTAGGTACATCCCAGATTGGATACTGGGGTACCCTTGTCAGTCCCTAGTATATGTTACCCATGTACCCAGGGCATAGGTACCCCAGAGGTCTCCCATGGGCTGCAGCATGTATTGTGCCACCCATGAGAGACCATTCAAAATGGAGCTACAGGTCTGCCATTGCAGCCTGTGTAAGTTAGTGCTTACACCACTTACTAAAGATATAGGTTTACTATATCTTGGGTCACTGCACTTAAAACCTATGTCACCCCTATAGCAGGCCTTTGAAATCCTGAAGGCAGGGTGCTTGGGTCTGAGTGAGAGGGGGCATCGTGTAATTACGCGATGACCATCTCGAAAACGGCTGCAACGACTCCCATCATGTTTGATATCAAACATGTTGGAATCATACCCCCACACCCTAAACGGTGTGTCAGGTATGATTCCACCCCTCAAAACTGAGCTTCATGAGGTCCCTGGTGTTCCCGGTACCAGCCTTCTAGTCCCAGACAGCACAAAATGGTTGCTGCCGACCAGAGACACATTTCTGCCCTCCTGCTGCTGAGCCAAGCTCGAGCAGAGGAAGGTGGAACAATAGGCATCCTGTCACAGGGAGGTGTGACCACCTCCCAGACAGGATTTAGTGTATTGGGACCGGGTGGGTGCACTTGCCAGTGCTTGAAAGTCTGCATGAGGGGCACATTTGGTGTCCCTGTGCATAGTCAGTTCAAACCAGTTCTGGGAGCCGTTGGTTCCCGCTCTTGCACGAAACTGGACAAAGGACATGGGAGTAACCTCCCCTCTGTCCAGACCCTCCCCTGGGAGGGTCCCCTGAATCTTCCCAACCCTTTCCCTAGGGTACTTAAGGGCTTACCTGGGTGTAGGTCCTTAAATTCGTCATGGGATAAGATTCAGAACTGACACCACTGCACTTCTACCGTCTGGGCACTCTGGACTTCGCTTGGGCCTGACTTTGTCTCCCTTTCAGTCTGCTGCATCGTCTGTGCCTGTGCACCATACAGTATCCGTGCAGGACCTGTGGAGCATCCAAGACACTTGAAGGAATCTCCCTTGAAGTGAAGGAGTCACTTCCCTGCATTCGCAGGCACCTCAACACTGCTGACCGGTCTGCGGTCCCGAGCTCCTGCGGACTCTGAAGGGTTCAACAACACAGGTGGTGGTTTCCTAAGTCCCTTGAGGCCTGAGCTGTCGTCTCACAGAGTTTGAGGCCAGTATCCCTCGTGAGGGCTGCATTAACCGAATCCCTGGGCACCGCGTTCTTTTGCAAGTGCAAATGCTTGTTGGCAACTTTGCCACAAGTGCATTGGGCTCCAAGTAGCCCCAACCTCCGTCAACTTCTTCTACCAAGATCTTCAGCCACACCGCCTCGTGGGCCTGCTCCTTGGGTGAGGTGCTCGAGGTCCTCCTGCGACCCCAGTGCCTCCAGCCAGTGGGTCCATTTGAGGGTCACTTTTGTTTTCTTTGGGCTCTCCTGATTGATTGGGGCCTGCCCTGACTCCCCTGCTTGTGGTGAGTCCCCTGGACCTTACTGGTCCCTACTTTGCACCTTCCTGACTTCCTGCGTGGGTTGCATTTGCCAAGGCTTGTTGTTGCTCCCTCCAGACACCGACCCCTCAGCACTCGACATCCTTCGTGGGACAGCTCGTGTCTGGGTCCTGGTCATCCTCAGCATCGCCTGGTCCTCGCAGCTGCAGAGTCAAGGTCATCGTCATCTTTCCTGAAGCACCCGACATCGGAGGGCATTCGTCTTCCAGGTCTCCTGGTCACTCCCGAGTGACATAGACTCTGTCCCCATGACATAGACTCTGTCCCCTCTGCTTTCAGGTACTCCTCTTCAAGAATCCATGTTTGGACACTTTCTCCTCCTCCAGCAGCGGCACTTTCTTGAAGTCCTCCATTGGGTTTGACGGTGGTTTCCGATACCACTTCACCCCTATGCACCTGGCGTCCCTGGTGTAGGTAACGTGGGTACTAGGGTATCCACGGGTAGGGTGCCTCTCCAACCTTCTAACTCCCAAGGGGTTTCTTCAGGGTCCGTTGGGAAGGGTCCCTAATCTTTCAAATTCCAACTGCGACTTGCACATAGGATTGTACGGAGACACGCGGTCGTGTACTCACAGTGCACACGCTCTCCGTAGGGTCCCTATCTACTTACCTTGGGTGGTTCTGTGGGTCCCCAGTGATTCTATGTCCTCTCAACATCATCCTGACTCGAGTTGTGGTTCTTATACCACTTTCTTAATATATGGTTGTTTCCCCCCCTGGGGTCCACTGTGTATATCATGCTACTTACTGCATTTCTAACTGAATTATTGTGTGCATTGTGTTTATCTCCGTGTGGGAGATACTTGAACATTCTAGAGAGTATTATATAATAAATACATATTTTTATAAATACTTGGTGTGGTTCTTTTTCACTTAATATCTTCTATAAGATTGCTTTCTGGTAAAACAAGCTGCTTTACACTCCTTCTGGACTAAGCCTGAAGGCTGCTCTCCACAGCTACCACTTAGAGAACGTTCTAAGGTTGTCTAAGACCTCTTAAATCACCACGAGGGTTGTCTGGACTGGTGCAAGGTGTCCACTTGCATAAGTGTATATCATATACCAGGCCAGCTTCTCACACGCCTGCTGACAACATGGGTCCATAAGCTTACTCTGGGAGGGTTTCCCCCTCATTTGTCCCAGGCACCATTCATGCCCTTTTATGCCTGTGGCACCAGGAAGTTGGCCTCCACCGGCACGGAGGTTGTTGACGCCGTTACAGTTTCTGGAGGGTCGTGTTACATTGGATGGTTCTTCTCTGGCGCCATCTGGATCTGAACCGGTGCCGGTTCGACCTCAGCCGACTTCTACTCCTGTTCCTTTGGATCCTCCTACGACGCCGGTTCCGAAGTCACCGGCGCCACGTCTGGCACCGCCGACACAGATACCGAAGATGAGGTCTCGGAGAGAGGCTTAATGGTTGTTGGAGGAATATCAAGAGGAGCATGAAGGGGCTGAAGAAGGAGAGAAAGTGGACCCTGACTTTGAAGGATTACAAGATACTAGTGGTCTGGATACCTCCCCTTAGTGGGAATTGGTGTCATATCATGCTGTAATTCAAAAAGCTGCGGACCTTTTAGAGTTGCCGCTTCCCACAGCTGAATTGAAATCTAATATTCTCACGGAGGTTCTCCATTCGTCAACTTCTGCATCAGAACCATTGCTGCCCTTCAATAAGGCGTTAACGGAGCCTATTTTGGATGTTTGGCAGAAGTCCGCGTCCTCCCCTGCAGTTTCCAGGACAGTGGCTAGAAAGTACGAGGTAGCTCCTGGGGATCCGACGTTTCTGTCCTCCCGTCCTTCACTGGAAAACCTAGTGGACCAAGCTTCTTGTTCATCTAAGTTATCAGCAGGGTCTTTTCCATCCATGCCTGCTGATGGGGAATCAAAACGAATGGAGCAGTCGACAAAAAAGGTTTTTTCGCCGGGGAGTATGGCTTTGAATTCTACGAATGCCACATGTCTCTTGGGATGTTACATTCACGCCCTCATGGATACAGCTAAGGAGGTCATTCCAAAATTGCCTATGGAGGTCCAAGGGCATTTTTTCGAACTGCTGACGGATGCTCAGGCTGCTGCCCGTCAAGTAATCCAATCTGGGCTAGACACGGCGGACACTGTAGCCAGAGCGATGGGGTCGTCTGTGGCGACGAGAAGGCATGCCTGGTTACGAGGTTCAGACTTTTCGCCTGATGTTCAAGCTACGTTGCTGGACTTGCCTTTTGATGGGTCCCGCTTGTTTGGAGCTAAGGCGGATTCTGCGCTGCAGCACTTTAAGGATAGCAAGGCAACAGCAAGTTCCTTAGGACTTCAGACGCAGTCCAGGGACTATAGACAGTTCCGCAGGTTTCGTGGCTTTGCGAAGAACTTGTCCTTTCATGGCAGACAACAACCACAGCAGCAGGCAAATCCTTTGTACAGGTCCTACAGGGGAAAGGGCAGAGGTCGTCTGGGGGTTTTGCCCGACAACAAGTCTCCTCCTCCTCCACCTCCTCCTTTTCTGCCTCTCCAACCATTGTGGCAGGGAAGCAGCTCTAGCTCCGCCATCTTAGAGCATGCTTGTCCCGTGGGAGGACAAGTGGCCTATTTTCTACCTCTTTGGAGGCCTTTCACTACAGACCTCTGGGTTTTAAACGTCGTAGAAAATGGGTTTGCCCTACCCTATTTGGAGTTTCCCCCCTCCTTTCCCTCCCTGTGAGGGCCTTTGCTCGAAAGAGCATCTTCTGCTTCTCCAGCAGGAAGTGCTGTAATTGCTGCAAAAGGGTGCATTCGAAATAGTTCCAGAGCAGGAAAGAGGTCAGGGGTGCTACTCTTGGTACTTCCCGATTCCCAAAAAGGATGGTCATTTACAACCGATTATTGAACCCATGATTTTGAATTTTTACCTCAAACAGGAGAAGTTCAAAATATTGGCCCAGGCTCAGGTTCTTCTCGCGCTGGAGAAGGAAGGTTGGATGGTGTCAATCGATTTGCAGAATGCGTATTTTCACATTCCCATTCTGAAGTCACATTGGAAGTATCTCCGTTTTACTTTAGGGTCTCAACATTACCAGTTTGAGGTCCTTCCGTTCGGCTTACTTCCGCACCTCGGGTCTTCACAAAGGTGATGGTGGTGGTGGCAGCACATCTCAGAAGGCCCGGGATTTCTGTGTTTCCCTCTGTGGATGATTGGCTGCTCAAAGCAAAGTCATCAGATATAGTCCTGCATCATTTGCAGGTAACAACACAGCTGTTGTTCAGAATGGGTTTTTCGATAAATGTACCCAAATCTCACCTGCTGCCCTCTCAGTGCAACCTGTTCATAGGGCCAGTACTGGACACTACTGTGAGTTGTGCCTTCCCGCCTCCACAGAGGATTCAAGACATCCAGGCTATGATTCCACTTTTTCAGAAAGGAGCATCTGTTCCAGTCCTGAAGGTCTTGCGTCTGCTCAGTCTGTTTCCTGCATTCTGTG
Source organism: Calotriton arnoldi (assembly GCA_963921515.1). NCBI lineage: Eukaryota > Metazoa > Chordata > Amphibia > Caudata > Salamandridae > Calotriton > Calotriton arnoldi. The sequence goes on from CAWUFW010007904.1 coordinate 379,714, forward strand.
GTCAGCCATGCATGCTGGCATATGAGGGCCCTCCAGTGGTGCCTCCGCGTTCAGTGGTTTCAACACAACGTAGATCTTGAGGAGGTGGTCAGGATCTCCAGAGACACTGCAGCGGATCTGTGATGGTGGAGTGTTCCGGGCAACCTGTCTCAAGGGAAGCCATCTCACCCTCCTTCTCCGATGGCCACAGTGATAGGGTGGGGAGCTCATCTGGGGGATCTGGAGGTCAAAGGTCTTTGGTCTCCAGAGGAAAGGTTGTTTCACATCAATCTTTTGAAATTGGAGCAATACGTTTGGCTTTCAAGGCCTTCCTTCCTTTCTTTCGTGGTCAGTCGGTTCAGGTCTTAACAGACAACACTACCACGATGTGGTACATCAACAAAAGAGGAGGAGTAGGGTCGCATCTTCTCTGCAGAGAGGCTCTGGTCCTGGGCTCAGGACCATCAGATTTGCGTGATAGCAAATCACTTGGCCGGAGTGCTGAATGTTCGTGCGGACAGTCTCAGGCAGCAATATTCGGCCGATCAAGAGTAGAGTCTCCATCCAGAGGTAGTTCTTCACATTTTCAGGATTTGGGGTTTCCTCAGTTGGACCCATTTGCCACTCACAAGAAGTCTCACTGCTTGTCATGCTGTAGTCTCCAGTATCCGACGCAGGGAGCATTGGGGAATGCGTTTCTGTTGGATTGGAGCTCACAGCTTCTTCACGCGATTCCGCTCATACCCTTGAGTTCTGAGGAAGATTTGCCAAGACCAGGCCCAAGTCATATTGATTGCTCCAGATTGGCCACAGACCTCCTTTACCTCTCATTGTACCCTCCGCTCCGTCTCCCTCTCAGGGCAGACCTCCTCTCGCAGTCGCAGGGGCAGGTTCTACACGCCCACCTCCAGAGCCTGCACCTTCATGCCTGGAGATTGAACGGGGCAACCTGAGTTCTTTCTCTCTCCCACCGGATGTGGTGGACGTTATTTTATCGGCCAGAAGACACTCCACCAAATCTGTCTATGCTGGTAGGTGGGCTAAATTTGTGAAATGGTGTGGAGAGAAATGAATTGTTCCCTTAAAGGCCCATTTATCTGATGTTTTGAGTTTTTCTCTTGCCCTGGTGCAACAGGATTGCGCAGTGGCAACTGTTAAAGGTTACTTATCTACCTTGTCTACATTTCTTTGTTTGCCAGATAAACCCTCATTGTTTAAATCTTCTATAGATTCATTAAGGGTCTCACTAATAGGTTTCCTCCTACTCCTTTTAATATGCCTCAGTGGGATCTGAATTTGTTTCTCACATTTTTGATGGGTTCGCCCTTTGAACCTTTGCATAGTTGTCCCTTAAGGTTTCTAGCATTTAAAACTATATTTTTAGTGGCAATCACATCGCTAGGAGGGTGAGTGAATTGTAGACTCTTAGTTCCAAGCATCCTTTTACATCTTTTCATGCGAATAAGATGGTTCTTAGGACCAGAGCTGCTTTCCTGCCTAATGTGGTCACTCCTTTCCACTTAGGGCAGTCCATCACCTTACCTACATTCTACCCTCCCCCTCCTAAGGAGGAGGAGAGACTTCATTGCCTGGATCCCAAGAGGGCGGTGAGCTTCTACTTGGACAGAACCATGGACTTCAGGCTGGATGATCAACTCTTCGTAGGATATGTGGGCAAGATGAAGGGCAAGGCTGTCCACAAAAGAACGCTGTCCAGGTGCATAATCCTGTGCATCAAGATCTGTTATGCCTTGGCCAAGAAGGAGCCTCCGGAAGGTATTCGTTCTCATTCTACCAGAGCTAAGTCTTCTTCTTTAGTTTTGGCTAGATGTGTCCCTGTGGTTGACATCTGTGAAGCAGCAACTTGGCCATCCCTCCACACTTTTGCAAAGCACTATTGCTTGGATTCGGAAGTGAGGCGGGACGGCCATTTTGCTTGTTCTGTGCTGCTGGATTTTTTGGTATAAGCAGGCAGGCACCCTTCTCCGAGAGCGGGACTGCTAGGGGATTCAATTCAAAAGGTGAGGAATCCACAGGCAGATGTATCCATCAGAAGAACCAGTTACTTACCTTTGGTAATGCTTTTTCTGGTGGATATAGTATCTGCCTATGGATTCCTCACTGGCCCACCCGCCTCCCCATTGCCTGTCTGCTTATACCGAAAATTAATAAGTTTATGTTTTATGTGATTTATTGCTTGAATCATGAGATTAATTGGCATTGGGAAATATCTATGATGAAGAATTTCCATGTTTGGTTGTGATTTGTATACTGTGTATACTTGTGAGAAGATTGTTAGTTCGCCCGTTTCGCCTCGAAGGCATGGAAAAAATGGGTGGAACTGACGTCAGCACGCTGACGAGGTCTTCTTATGGCTCCGATGACGTCACGCGGAGTAGCGTGCAGATCTGTTCCATTGGGGAAACAGCGTTAACATCGCATGCGCTACAACGCATGCGATTACAACGCGGTCGTTACAACGACTGCGTTGTTATAACGCAAGCCATTACATCGCAAGTCGTTTCTACAACTTGCAGTAGGGGGCGCGCAAAACTAAGGAATAGTGTAATTTACTATTCCAACACCTTCCCTACTGTTGCACATGCTGGAGTTGGAATAGTAAATTATACTATTCCTAAGTCCAGCGCGCCCCCTACTGCAAGTCGTAGAAACGACTTGCGATGTAATGGCTTGCATTGTAACAACGCGGTCGTTGTAATCGCACGCATTGTAATCGCATGCGTTGTAGCGCATGCGATGTAACATCGCATATTGGTTTCATTGTGACGTCCTTGTCGACGTGGGAGAGCTGAGGAGAAAAGTTTCTGTGGAATGCTGCACATTGGGTTAATTCAGAAGGTAAGGAATCCATTACGTGATTGGTTATATGGGGGCCTCATTGATTGTTTTTTTTAAACATGTTTTTATTAACATTTTTGTACTTTTCATACATTTATTCCGCTCATATTTTTGCATCACATTTGTTACATACATAATATACATGTCTGCATCAGCTCTTTATGTATGCAATAGTTCGTTTAGAGCATCTTGTGCCTAATACAAGGATCTTGTCTACATGCGCTCCTGCTCATGTTATCACGTGTTTTGTTTTGTTGTGACTTACAGCGCTTATCCTTCCTGTATGGATCGGTCTAAGAACTACCGAAATGTTTACATAGCTGTTAACTTTACTTTCAACTTGGATTAACTGTAGGGGGTTATGGGTAATGCTCAGGCGGGGTTATTTGACTCGTTGGTTATTATAATGTTAGTTTATATATTTCTTGGTTTCTGGGGAGGTTGTAGTAGCTTCTGCTGGTTTTTCCTATATACTCGGTGTCTGTGTAAGTCATACTGTGTTGTTCCTTTTTTGGGGCAGACTGGTCTCTGTGTGCGCCTTCGGATGTATTCTGGGTTGTTTGGACTACCTGGGTCTGGGATGTCGTAGGTATTTCGTCATGTGTTGTCTGGTGTTTGAACTGGTGTAGGAGTTGAGTCCATTCCATAGATATAGGATGTTTACGCGTCCCTCTCACTTCCTCTTTTCTAATCGCTTCCTCCTCCGCAGCGCCCCATTTCTTCACTGTCCCCACCCAAGCTGCTACTGGGGGTCCCGCCGTGGCCCTCCAGTGAATGGCTATTCCTCTTTTTGCCAGCAGTAATGATAGAGATATGAAGCGTGTTTGTACCTTGTGTGTCTTCCGCCGTCGGAAAACTCCTAATGCGCAAGCCTCCCACGTGTCCATGTTTGGTAGGCCTATGACTTCCCGTAATGTTTCGTGCACAGAGTTCCAGTATGATTGCAATGTGGGGCAACTCCAAAATATATGTTGGAAATGTGCCTCGGGAGCATGACAGCGGGACAGAAAAATTGTGTGTCTGGGTAATATCGTTGGAGACGTTCTGGTGTTAGATATGCTCTATGAAGGATGTAAAACTGTATGTTTTTGAAACGGGCATTTCTAGATACCTTTTTGAGGTATTCTAATGCTTGTTCCCATTCTTTATCGTGTAGTGGCCGACCTATCTCCTCTTCTCATGTATGTCTCAATGGGTCCAGTGGTTTAACTGTAAGTTCACGGACGGCTTTGTAGAGCCAGGTGACTAAATGTCTACCCGCCCCCATATGCAAAATAGTGTGTATTACTGGATATGTCTCGGGTTCCCCTTCAGTCAAATTCCAAAAAGGACGATATCTAGCAATTAATTGTCTATGTAGTAGGAATTGCCCTGGGGGGAGGTCATAATCTTCCATTAGTTGGTTGTATGTACGTAATTATCCGTCCTGGAATAAGGATTCCATCTCAGTTAACGCATGATCTGTCTATACCTGTAGTGTCCGAGCTGTGTAGCATTTCTCGTTCCTAGGTAGTCCTGTCAATGGGAGTAGTGGAGAGGAGAGGGGTTTCCCTACAGACATACGATGTATCCTCTGCATACATGTTCGGGCTATTGCTACCTGTAGAGGGTAAGTTTGTGTGGGTTTAGTGCCAGGCAACAGGAGACGGCGGATTGCTGGTAGCGGTATTTGCCCTATCTCTGATGTAGTTTCTCCTAGGTAGCGCTCTGCCGTCCAGTGTGAAAGCCACTGCAGCTGTGCCACTAAGAAATATGCCTCGAAGGATGGAGCCCCTAATCCTCCGCGATCGGTGGGTAGTTGTAATTTAGACAATGCCACCCTGTGGCGGCCCGTGCCCCAGATCAAAGAGGTAAGTAATGAGTCTAATTCCTGAAAGAATGCGTGAGGGGGAATGACCAGGAGGTTTACAAAATGATATAGTAATCTGGGTACCATAATCATTTTAGCCAGGGCCACTCGTCCGATAGGGGCCAAGGGGAGCGTTTTCCAAAAACTCACCGCCGCTCTTAGTCCTGCCAGCGTCTTACGGGAGTTTCCCTCGTAAATTTCACTAGGGGAGTGATATAGTCGGAGTCCCAAGTATCGGGGGCCATTCTCACTCCAGGCAATGCTCTGGTTCCCTATTGTAATGGTCTGAGGGGCTAGGCCCGGGCTTAATGGATAAATCGTGGATTTATCCCAGTTTACTTTGAGCCCCGACGCTTCTGCAAACTCCGTTAGTGTTGACCAGATTGGGGTCAGATCTGCGGTGATGTCGCAGACGTATAGTAAAAGATCGTCCGCGTATAATGAAACGCTGTGGACTGTGCCCGCCTTTGGGATACCCCAGTTTTCCCTTTCCTAACGTAGACGGATCGCTAGGGGCTCCACTGCAAGAGCGAATAGTATTGGGGATAGGGGACACCCTTGTCGTGTGCCCCTATCCACTCGAAATGTAGCTGAGATGTAGCGCCCTAATCGTACTCTCGCGGTGAGGTGTGTATATAATAGTTGCGTGTATGCTAATAGAGTGGGGTCCAGACCTGTTTTGTGAAGAGTTGCGAACATATACGGCCATGTGAGGGTATCAAAGGCCTTTTCCAGGTCCAGTATCAGGCACGCGGCCCTTGGATATTTGGTGCCTGCTCCGTCCTGGACATGGAACAGCCTACGTATGTTCTGTGATGTTTCGTCTTGGAACTAATCCACATTGGTCTGGGTGGATCAATTGTGGGAGTATTTGAGTATATCGGTCTGCTAGTATCTTCCCTAGGTTTTTTCCATCCACTGTCAGTAGGGTAATGGGTCTGTATGAGGCCATGAGTTTGGGGTCCCGATTCGGTTTCAGGAATGTCACCAGGATGGATTCTCTCAGTGATCCCGGGAGTTCACCTCGTTCTAATGCATCATCGTACATTTCCACCAAGCGTGGCACCAGTAAGGTTGAGAAGGTACTGTAATATTCGAGTGGAAAGCCGTCCATTCCTGGGGCCTTGTTACATGCCAATGCCTGTATTGCATGGGTTACATCTATAGACACAATCTTTGCGTCCGGGGATTCCCTGTCTGCTGCCGAGATATTTGGTATGACTAGGGGGTCTAGGAAGTGCTCTATTGCCCTCTGATTACTCTGTGCCATATTTTTGTATATCCCCGAGTAGTAACTGTGGAACGATTGCAGTATTTCTGCCTGTGTATGGATTAGGTTTCCAGTCAGGACTATTAGTTCTGTAATTGGCTTAATTTCTGTGTCTTGCCTGGTCAACCAGGCTAGCAAGGTACAAGCTCTGTCGCCCTCTCTATGTGCCCTTGTCGCGTACGCTTTAAAATTATATCTGTGTAAATCCAGCAATGTCGCTGCATATGCCGTTTTGGCTGCCGCCACCTGAGTCGGATCTGCCCTGTTCGCGTCCGCCTCTTTAGTTACGGATGCTAATGTGGTTTCTGTCCTTATTAGTGCTTGTTCTAATGTTTTCCTGACTCCCACTATTTGTTGTATGCACTCCCCTCTAGCAACCACCTTAAATGCGTCCCATTCTGTTAGTCTAGACGCTGTTGTTCCCGCGTTGGTTGAAAAGTATTTTTGTATACTATTCCCTTGTTCATGTCGGAACACTTGGTCAGTCAAGCATTCGCGTGGCAGTTTCCAGGTAGGTACCGGAGGATGAGGGGGCCTCCATATGAGTGTGAGGATATGTGCGTCGTGGTCCGAAAGTACCCTACCCAAGTAGTCTGAGTGTTGGACTTTGGGGACTGTTGTGGTAGAACTGAGGAATCTGTCTAATCTTACTCGTAAGTTGTGAGGGATGGAGTAAAATGAATATAATTTGGTGTTTGGATGTCGGGCCCGCCACGCATCCGTAAGTGCCCAGTGCGTAACCCATGCTCTGTAGCGTTCTGTCTGTTTGTGAATGGGAGAGTGCATTGGCGGGGGATGTGACCTGTCAAGTAGTAGATCTAATACGCAATTGTAGTCACCCCCCAGCAGCCATGGAATGGACGTGTATTGGGCTAGGACTCCTGTAAGGTGATCCCAGAATTTGCCTTGTTCTGTATTGGGGGCATAGATACGGCCTATCAGTATTGGTTGTCCTTCTAGGAGACCCTCCAGAAGTGTGTATCTACCCTCTTTATCTACTGTTCCCATGATTTCCTGAAAGGGAGTGTCTGGTCTGAGCCAGATTAGCGTCCCTCTCGCAAAGGCTGAATATGTCGTGGCGCACAGAGTTCCTCGCCATTTCCTACGCAGGCGCTCCAGCTCTTTTGCTGTTAAATGCGTTTCTTGAAGCTTTTGTTCGCTGTATGCATGTCACTGACGTTTATTGTAATGAGACTGAGGTCTGTGTTTGCAGTCTTATTGGTCATGTTTTACTGACTTTTGGTAGTAATGTGCTACCACCCTGCCGTGTCTCATTGCCTGGGTCCTCCCCATTTTTGGGTTATTTGTTGTTTTGTGATGGTGTTCCCCGACTGTAGGGTGTGTTTGGTAGTGAACCGGGGGTTCGGTTGGGGGAAGGGGTGAAACTTTGCACGGGAAGACGATCCCAACTAAACAGACCTATCGCACGAGGCAATACGTCCAAACTAAACATTTTGTTTCTACTCTAGTGCGTTATTGGAGGAGGGTCGTGCCTACCTTTCTTTGTTGTGTAAGGCCTGTGCGGCCCGTTACATCTTATATGTGTGGATGTGACGCCGGTGGAGCTTTCATGTGTTCTACTATTGTGTCTGCTAGATTGTTCTGTGTTCGCCTTACGCAGCGCGTTTATTGATATCAGTATCCATTATCCTGTCATTATTTCTCTGCGAGGCCTAGGGGAACGCGCCAACTATTTTAAATACAGTCACACATTTGCTGGCAAGAGTCAAATAAATGTGTCCGCCGTCTGCGGAGCTACCACTGGTGGGGTTATTGAGCCATCTTGGTAGGTGTTGGTATCACTTATGTCCTCTTCAGATGTGAAGATATGGGACCCCTCTCTCCGTCCGAACTTCCTGCCATCGGGCCCAGTTCCGCCGCCGCCTGCAGGGCTTTTCTACGCTCTGCTATGATTTGGTCTAAGTCCGGGCGTTCCTTGATGTTGTCACTGATCTCGTTCCTGGCTGCTTTGGGGTTGTTTTCTTCTGTTGTCGCCGTTTTCCTCTGGATTCACGGTTTCTTAGTCCGGTTTCTCGAGTCCCCTTGCCTTGCAGCTGCTGTTCTGCCCATTCATACGCTTCTTTCGGGTCGGTGAAGAAATTTGTACGACCTTCATGCATGATTTTTAAGCGAGCTGAGAACAGGAGGGCATATTGGATATCCCTTTGTCATAGCATGCACTTGATTTCTAGGAATGACGATCGTTGCCTTTGTACCGCCTTGGAATAGTCAGGGAACAGCATTACTTGTTTTTCTTCCACTTGGTCCGGTCCCCGTTGCCTGGCTGCCGGGAGCACTGCGTCCCTATTGCGGTAATGTAAAAGTTTTAGTAACAACGGCCTAGGCGGGGACCCCGGGGGCGGTTTGCGTGCCGGGACCCGATGCGCTCGTTCTACTGAGAAGTAAGGAGTTAGTTCCGATTCCTGTGTAAATGATTTGAACCAGGTCTCTACGTACCCTATGGGGTCCAGACCTTCTACTCCCTCCGGTAAGTTCAGTACTCTAATGTTACTTCTCCTTGAGCGCCCTTCTAGGTCGTCTGTTTTTTCCTCCAGCGTCTTAACTCTCGTTTGAAGGTCTCTCAGTGTTTCCTGTCGTGATTTAATCTGGGGCTCTATTGTTTGCATAGTTTTCTCTCCTTGCTTGACTTTGTCGGATAATTTGCGGTGGTCATCTCGGAGTAGATTGAGGTCAGTAGCCAGTGCCCAAAATCTGTCTTCCATGGTGACTCTGGAATGTTCTATAGCCGCTAGTACTTTGTCTATTTTTTCCGACATTGTTGCTGTGTTTGAGGGTTCCCCCTCCATCTGGGCATTTTTTGCTTCTGGGGAGGACTGTCTTGTGTGGGACGGTGTCTGCGAAGCCCCGAAATTCCGCTGGCGTCCCATGCTTGGACTGGTTGGTGGGGGGGCTTGTGCTCTGTTGTTCGGTTTCTTTGCTCCTGATCTGAGGCTCACAGGTCTCCTTAGTTGCTTTTACTTTTATCCCCTCCTGTTTCCTTATTTTGTTTTATTGTCCACCTGCCCTGCTTTCCGTGGCTCCTGGGGCTTGTAGTGCTCGTTTGCCGTTTCCTGCCCTTCCCACGGCTGGATGTTGGTGCCTTCTCCGCTCCCTTCTCTCCACTGACCCTAGTCAGTCATACAAAGAATCAATCACACTCCCATTTCCTCAGCTATACAGTTATACACACACCACCTCACTTTTTCAAACATATGCTAACACATACTTACTCTCTTATACAATCACTGAGACAAGTACACACTCATCCATACAGCCACTCTCACAATCACTGACTCTCACATATAGTCATTTATATACTCCAACTCTCACATACACTGCCTTTTACATATGTAGTTACTTGGACATGTACCACTGAGACATCCAATCTCTCACCAACACACCCATACACACACTCACCCGCCCATGCAGCTGTTTCCACATGCAATCTTGAACCCATACATCCAGTGAATCAACCACTCACACATCTATGCACAGAGTCACACACCTCCCACCCACCCACACACACACTCAGGCAGCCATACAAATACTCAGGCAACCAATCAATAACCCATATAGACACTCATGTAGCTACTGACCAACACATGCAGCAGCTTACACAACAACAAACATACTGATGCACACATTCAGACAGTTTAGTTACTAACGCATGTATTCAGTAAGACACATTTAATCACTCACTTATACAGTCAGTCACTAAATCCTTCATCCAGACACATATACACCCACTCATTCTTCAATACACCTTGGCATATATATAAAACATATTTAAACTTTACAGAAACACACAGTCACTGGATGATGTCATCAGTGATGTCATCAGTGATGTCACTGACCATGTCATGAATGATGTAATATGTGACGTCATCAGCAGTGCATTGCGGGGGCGCGAGTTATACTTAGCTGAACTAACTATAACGGGGAATTTCTATGGTTTTATACGAATGAAATGTCCAACTAACTATAACATCCCTGAAACCTATGGTTTTTCAGTGAATTTCTAAGGTTTTCTAAATGCTAATTTCTAACTATAACGTGCCTGAAACCTATGGTTTTTTCAGTGAATTTCAAAGGTTTTTTAAATGCTAATTTCTATCTATAACATAGCAGTCGCGTTTGCAGAGTGGTGGAGAAAGGTGAGCGTAGCCTTCAAACACCTTTTAGCAATCCCACTGTGTGGGATTTAGCAAACGTAACAGGAGGGATAGTTAGCCCCCAACGTCAACCTTGGTGGCCAACTACCCCTTTTATTACCTCCAGTAAATCCCACACAGCAGAATTGCTAACTTGTTATATCAGGCCCCACCCCCTCCCTGCAGCACTCTGCAAACGCGCCCGCTGGTGCATTCTACGTTGGGGGATTAAGTCCCTCCAATCCTGAGGGTCCCTGGGGGCCAACTAGCCCACCATGTACCTTCAATTTGCGCCACAGAGCTGCGTTGCAGAGAGGTGGTCTGAGGCTACGCCCCTTTTTACTCCTCTCTGCAACGCAGCTCTGTGGCGCAAACTGAAGGTACCTGGTGGGCTAGTTCGCCCCCAGGGACCCTCCGGATTCAAGGGGACTTAATCCCCCAAGTTACAACGCACCAGGGGTCCCATTTGCACACTTGCCATATCAGGCCCCGCCCCCTCCCTTCACCACTGTGCAAACGCGCCCCGTGGCGTGTTTTAAGATGGGGGATTAAGTCCCCTTGAATCCTGAGGGTCCCTGGGGTCCAACTAGCCCACCAGGTACCACCAGTAAGCGCCACAGAACTGCGTTGCAGAGAGGTGTTCAAAGGGGCGTGGCCTCGGACCACCTCTCTGCAAGGCAGCCCTGTGGCGCATACTGGAGGTACCTGGTGGGCTAGTTGGCCCCCAGGGACCCCCAATATTGAAGGGGAATTAATTCCCCAACTTGAAACACGCCCCAGGGCGCGTTTGAAGAGTGTTGCTGGGAGGGGGCGGGGCCTCGGCACGATGCCGGTCTTTTTTTTCATTTCTTTTTTTTAGAAGGGGGGCTGTGTGGCCCCCCCTTCTTTTTCCTTTTTTTGGGCCCTGGGGACCCCATCCCCCAGGGCCTGACCCTTTTTTTTTTTTTTTAAATAAAAAAATTTGAATGGGAAGAGGCCCGCGTGGGCCCCCCTCCCGTGGCCAATTCCGGCCCCGGGGACCCCATCCCCCGGGGCATTGCCACATTTATTTTTTTTTTTAAGGAGGGGGGCTGCGTGGCCCCCCTCCTGAGGCCTCTATTTATTTATTTATTTATTTAAGAGTTTTATAAAGCGCCTGAATCACTCCCGAAGGGGTATCTCTGCGCTAAGCGAACCTGCGGGCGGGTAAAAACAGATTAAAATAGGGAGGCTTTAAGCAGTTTCCTGAAATGTAGATAATCTGGGCATTGTCTGAGCTGTAGGGGAGCTCATTCCAGTATAGTGGGGCGAGGAGGAAAAAGATTTCCCACCGAGTCTAGCTTTTCTAACCCTTGGAACCTGTAAAAGAAGTTTACAGCTGGATCTCAGTGTCCTGTGCGGAGAGTAGGCCTTCAGTTTGCCCGAGATGTAAGAAGGACCCTTGTTATGAATGGCTCTATAGACTATGCAGCCAGTTTTAAACTTTATCCGCTTTCGGACTGGTAACCAATGAAGTCTACGGAGCAACGGCAAAGAAGGGGTTCCCGGAGTGGAATTCGTGAGGAGCCGGGCCGCAGTATTCTGGACCACCTGGAGTCTATTAAGGGAAGACTCGTTTGCGGAAAGCAAAAGAGCATTGCAATAATCAAGGCAGCCCAGAATCATGGTCTGAATAAGAGTTTTCCGTGTGTAATCCGGCAGAAATGGAAAGACTCGGCGTAGCATGCCCAGCACATGGAAGCAGTTGCTGACGGTTCGGGAGATATGCTCCTTCAGAGTAAGAGCCTGATCAAGATGAATGCCCAGGTTCTTAACTGAAGTTTTGGGAGTAGGGGTGGACCAAGAGCGGGCGGCCACCAGTCCGGAGACCAGAGTAAAGGGGCTTCTCCAAATAGCATTATCTCGGTTTTCCCTGCATTCAATTGGAGGAAATTTCTCCTCATCCAAACTGATATGGCAGTCATACCTTCGACGAATGATGACAGGGCATGTGTTGTGGTTTTATCAAAGGTGAAGAGAAGCTGAGTGTCATCCGCGTAGGAGATGGGCAGAAAACCATGACTCCTGAGTAAGTGGGCCAAGGGGGCGATATAGATGTTTAAAAGCGTGGGGCTTAAGCACGAGCCCTGCGGAACACCCTTGGTCAGTTCCGTGGTCTTAGAACGGAATGGGCCCAGGTTGATGGTCTGAGTTCGAGATGACGGAAAGCTAGTCATCCACTGTAGAGCCGAACCCTGGAGTCCGATCGCCCTCAGTCTCATGAGCATAATCTGGTGAGATATAGTGTCGAATGCCGCAGAAAGATCCAATAGCACAAGTATGGTGGACTGGCCGCTATCAAGAGTCATTCTGATGTTATCCGTGACTTCCAGTAGGGCCAGTTCTGTGCTATGATTAGGCCTAAAACCAGATTGCGAAGGGTCAAGGCAATTGTTGGTTTCGACAAAGGTGGAGAGATGTAAGTTAATATATTTTTCCAAGACCTTGCTCATATGAGGTAAGAGGGAGATGGGCCGAAGATTGGACAGGTCAGTCATAGAGGCCTTAGGATTTTTCCGGATTGGAATGACCTGGATTGTGGGAGATAACCCTCTATCAAGGAGAGATTGAGGATGGTACTAACAGAAGGGGAAAGTACATTAGCAAGGATGGAGGCTACTTTTGCAGGGATGACATCTAATGGGGAGCCCGATTTGACTGATCGAAGTAAATCAGCCACCGTTTCATTAGTCATAAGAGGGAAGTTGCTTAGCATTTGCGAATCTGGTGCTGGGAGAACCTCAGGAGAAAGAGAAAGAGGAATAATAGGTTGATTCTCGGAGGAAGCAATTTTATCGTATATTAGATCAATTTTATTAGTGAAATGCAGAGCAATACTGTCACATAAGGATTGTGAAGAAATCTCCTGGCTTTTCACACGCCCTCGGATTGGTGAAAGATTTTAGTATCTGAAATAAGGCTTTAGGTCTATTTTCGGCAAAGTTGAGTTGCTGGGCTATGAACTTTTTCGTGCTCCTTTTATGCTACTGTGGTAAGAGGAGATAGCAGCCTTAAAAATTTCTTTATCTATTAAATTGTGTGACCTGCGCCAACGTTTCTCCAAGTTTCTACATTTGCGTTTTTCTATACGCAGCTCCGGGGTAAACCAGGGTTGAGAGCGATTAGTGGCGTTGGGCACGGGTCTGGGCGGCGCAATTAGATCAAGGATCCCAGTAGTAATTGAATTAAACATTTCTAATCCCTCCTCAGTATTGGTGGGAGCGTCGTAGGTTTCCCAGATAGGGGAAAAAGCTGCCTGGAACCTATCAGGAGAGATCTTATACCATTGCCTGCGAGCAGCCGGCGGGTGCTCAGTATTTTTTGCCATAGCCTGCCTCCCCTGGATGGTGAATTCTATGGACGAATGGTCTGTCCAAGTCTGAGGTTGTGGAGGTTCACATCTGATACCAGAGTTGTTAGAGAAAATGGTATCTAGAGTGTGACCAGCAATATGCGTCGGGCCCTATTGGCCCCAGGGACCTCATCCCCCGGGGCCGGCCTTTATTTATATAATTTTGTTTTTGTTTTTGGGGAGGGGGGCCGCGTGGCCCCCTCCCGGGCCACTTCTAGCCCCAGGGACCCCATCCCCCGGGCAGGCCCTATCCGTTGGGGACCGTGGGGAGCCCCAATGCCCCCACGGTCCCGCCGGCTCCCGCGTCCTGCAGGAGCCGGCATTGCTTTCCACATGGGGAGCTGCTGACATGCAGCTCCCCGTGTGGAAAGCAATCTGCTTTGGATTTTGAGGCGAGAGCAGGTTTCCCTGCTCTCGCTTCCAAAATCCAAAGCAAGTTTGCTATGACAGGGCGGGAGCCACACGGCTCCCACCCTGCCATGAGCAAACAGCAGTGTCCCGGGGTGGGCACCCCGGGACACTGCAGGAGCCAGTCCTGGGGCGTGGCGGTCCCCAGGGCCATCACGGGCTCCAGGAGGGGGGCCCCGCGGCCCCCCTCCCTATGTGATTGAAGCCCTGGGGAGGTGGTGGTCCCCGGGGCTCGGGGGTCCATAACGGACCCTCGCATTTGCATTTTAGTTCCCCGGGGAGTTGGCGGTCCCCGGGGCATGTGGGGGGTCTCTAGCTCCCCCACACAGGTTTATTTAATTTTTTTTAAAAGCCCCGGGGGGTGGCGGTCCCCGGGGCTGCGGGAGGGCTGTGTGCCCTCCCGCACATAATGTTAATCAAGCCCCGGGGGGTGGCGGTCCCCGGGGCTGTGCGGGCCCCCGCATATATTTTTTGGAAATGCCCCCGGGACCTGACCCACCCGGGGGCCTCAATTAAATGAAGCGCGGGATCCGCGCTTCATTTTAAAAAAAAAAATCGGCGGGATTCGCGACCCCTGCGCGAATTTTGCTGAAATTTTACCAAAAGAAATGCTTTTTTGGGCCCTGGGGGTCCTTGTGGGACCCCCTGAGCAGGCCTGGGGGGTCAGGGTGTTTCTACCCTGCCCCCTTTTCTTGTTTTTCGCGTTTGTTTTACTGTTTTCTTGTGACTCGGTTCTACCGAGTCACAAGATGGCTGCCAACACTTCCTGGTTTGCAGTGTTGACAGCCAATTAGAATAAAGCTCGTGGTCGGGAGGGTGCGCGGATCCTCCGTGCCTCTAGATATCGATATTTTTTTTTTTTGATTTTCTCAGCAACTACTGAACGAATTTACATCATGTTTAAAAAGGTTGCTTTCTGAGCCAAGCAGTACCTTTTTGCCAAATTTGGTGTAATTCCGTTCAGCAGTTCGGGCTGTAGCCTTGGCTAAAGTTTCCTATGGGAAATTGATTTTTGACTCTTATTTTTGAATTTTTCAGCAACTACTGAACTGATTTACACCATTTAAAAAAAGGTCGCTTTCTGAACCAAGCGCTACCTTTTGCAAAATTTGGTGTAATTCCTTTCAGCAGTTCGGGCTGTAGCCCTGGCTAAAATTTCCTATGGAAATTAACATGGAGAAAACACTTTTGGGACCCCCTTTTTTCTCAGCCCCCACTTGACAAATCACCCCAAACTTTCAGGATAGGAGCTGACCTGGATGAAACATTTTTACAGAATTTTGCGAAGATTCGTCAAACAACGCCAAAGTTATTAGCAAATCAAAAAATGCTTTTCCTTTGGAAACCAGGTTCTAACTATAACTACCTACTGGCAACCACCAGTAGGATATATATATATATATATATATATATATATCTCTCAAAAGGTTGCCCTAACCGGTGAGGTGCACTCGCTGGCGGCAAACAGCTGACAGTCACAAGAGGCTATGGGCACATCAACACCCCTCCGTGTAAAATTGCCGACGCGTTTCGGGCTTGGAACGCCCTTCATCATAGGCAGACATCACAGAGAATGGCAAACAGTTAGCTCCAAGAACATCCCCTTTATTATACCTGCGATAGACATCAGGTGAGTATTCATCGCTAGGAATTATGGGTTTTGAAGTCCAAATATACTCCCCAAGTGGGTCGCCGCCATTCCCTATGAATAAAAACAAGTTCTTAAAGTGAGGCAAAATGACGCACTCCAAATGCTCTCGTCTTAAAGCAGCTTCCGCTAGCTCCGCATTGCAGTCACTGTGATCAACTGCGGACCTCCTCAGATCTCGGGGTGGTGCTCCTCGTGACCTGGGCCGGCCACAAATATTTGAAACAAAAGGTTGCCCTAACCGGTGAGGTGCACTCGCTGGCGGCAAACAGCTGACAGTCACAAGAGGCTATCGGCACATCAACACCCCTCCGTGTAAAATTGCCGACGCATTTCGGGCTTGGAACGCCCTTCATCATAGGCAGACATCACAGAGAATGGCAAACAGTTAGCTCCAAGAACATCCCCTTTATTATACATGCGATAGACATCAGGTGAGTATTCATCGCTAGGAATTATGGGTCTTGAAGTCCAAATATGCTCCCCAAGTGGGTCGCCGCCATGCCCTATGAATAAAAACAAGTTCTTAAAGTGAGGCAAAATGACGCACTCCAAAGGCTCTCGTCTTAAAGCAGCTTCCGCTAGCTCCGCATTGCAGTCACTGTGATCAACTGCGGACCCCCTCAGATCTCGGGGTGGTGCTCCTCGTGACCTGGGCCGGCCACAAATATTTGAAACAAAAGGTTGCCCTAACCGGTGAGGTGCACTCGCTGGCGGCAAACAGCTGACCGTCACAAGAGGCTATCGGCACATCAACACCCCTCCGTGTAAAATTGCCGACGCGTTTCGGATTTGGAACGCCCTTCATCATAGGCAGACATCACAGAGAATGGCAAACAGTTAGCTCCAAGAACATCCCCTTTATTATACCTGCGATAGACATCAGGTGAGTATTCATCGCTAGGAATTATGGGTCTTGAAGTCCATTCTCCCCCACATGAGTATGAGGACAACATGGGGTACGGGGATGACCCTCACAATTTATTTCTGGACCCAGATAATCCACCACAGGATGACTGGGGTTATAATGACCCCACAGACCCTACATACCTCCCCAGCCCTCCACCATATCCCACAAAACCATCTCCACCAGATGATCACATAGGTTTTGGGCAACTCATACATAGGGCGGCCGTTTTTCATGGGGTGCATATTCACACCGACCAACCAGAAGAAGACTTTCTTCTAGACACCTTTGAACGGTCTCAAAAAACTGTTCAAACTTTGCCCATGATCAAAGGTGTCATTAAACACGCACATGAAATTTTTAACGACCCAGTCAGAGCCAGGATCCTTAATCCTAGAGTGGATAAAAGTATAGACATGCCCCCGATGACCCCACCTACATCAAAGGTCAGCTCCCCTTGACTCACTGGTCGTTTCTAATGCCAGAAAACGCGCCAATTCCCAAACTTCAGGGGATGCTCCGCCTCCTGATAAAGAATCCAAATTGTTGGATTCCTCTGGCAAACGCGTAGCTGCGCAAGCCACCAACATCTGGCGCATCGCTAACACCCAAGCTCTACTAGCTAGGTACGACAGGGCACACTACGATCAGCTAGAAACCCTCCTCCAACATCTACCTGATCAATACAAAACACAAGCCACTGACCTCATTCAGGAAGGCAAACTTATTTCAAATGCCTCCATTAAGTGCGCCTTAGACGCAGCCGACACCGCCGCTAGGTCAGTTAACACTAGCGTGCTTATCAGACGACACGCCTGGCTTCGCATTTCAGGTTTTAAGCCAGAAGTCCAGACTACCATACTGAACCAGCCATTTAACCAAAACCAACTATTTGGTCCCGCTGTCGACACAGCACTAGAAAAGATGAAGAAGGATACTGACACTGCCAAATCAATGGGAGCATTGCAGTCCCCGCAGCAACGTGGCTCCTTTCGTCGCTCCTTTTACAAAGGGGGCTCCAGGAACACCACCGCAGACAGTTCCTCTTCCTATCGAACAAACACCCAAACCTCTCCCAATAGAGGATACTTTAGGGGTGGTTACAGAGGCAACAACTCTAAGGGCAGAGGTCGAGGTAATAATAACAACACCCGTACCTCCACCACTCCCAAACAGTGACTTTCCTCCACTTCCCCCGACCACAACACCCCTGTCGGGGAAGGCTATCACAGTTCCTGCCTGTCTGGAACTCCATTACAACAGACAGGTGGGTGAGACAGATTATCCAACATGGCTACTGCCTGGAACTAACAGCTACCCCCCCACCATACCACCCAGGCAGCGTCCAATGTCCACAGACCATCTTACACTTTTACAACAAGAGGTACTTTCCCTGCTTCAAAAGCACGCCATAGAGCCAGATCCTCTGCTACAGCAGGGCACAGGGGTTTACTCCCTGTACTTCCTCATTCCCAAAAAGGACGGCACTCTCAGGCCTATTTTGACCTCAGACCTCTCAATCAATACATACACTCAGATCATTTTCACATGATCACTCTCCAACAAGTGCTTCCCTTACTACAACAACAAGACTTCCTTGCCACATTAGACCTCAATGACGCCTACTTCCACATTCCCATACATCCTGCTCACAGGAAGTATCTAAGGTTCGTTCTCAATGGGCAGCACTACCAGTTCAAAGTACTCCCATTCGGAGTCACCACTGCTCCAAGAGTGTTTACCAAATGCCTTGCAGTAGTAGCAGCGCATCTACGAAGACAACAAATACATGTCTTCCCATACCTGGACGACTGGCTTATCAAAGCCAGATCATTCAACCAGTGTGTCCAACACACCCACCAAACGATACAAACATTACACAACTTGGGGTTCACAATAAACTATACCAAGTCCCACCTTCAGCCCTCCCATGTCCTTCAATATCTGGGAGCCACAATAAACACTTCCACTGCTCTAGCTTACCCCAGCCCAGCTAGGATAGCCAGTATACAAACCCTTGTCCCCAGGTTTCAAATGCAACACTCTCTTCCAGCCAGAGTGTTTATGCAGCTAATCGGCATGATGGCATCCTGCATTTTTATCGTCCCTCATGCAAAACTTCAAATGCGTCCTCTACAAGAGTGCCTAGCGCGCCAATGGAACCAGGCTCATGGACATCTTACAGATCTGGTGTTGGTGGACAGCCGCACACATCGCTCTCTGCAGTGGTGGAACACCAACAATTTGTCCAAGGGGCGGCCGTTCCTAGAGCCGGTTCCACAAGTAGTACTAACCACGGACGCATCCCTTACAGGATGGGGAGCACACCTGTTACATCATACAACACAAGGCAAGTGGACCACTCAGCAGAAGCTGCTCCACATCAACCACCTAGAGTTACTAGCTATATTCCTAGCTCTCAAGTCCTTTCAACTCCACGTACAAAACAAAGCTGTCCTGATCCGAACAGACAACATCACAGCTATGTACTATATACAAAAACAGGGGGGACACTCTCCACAACTGTCCCAACTAGCACAGGACATTTGGAGGTGGGCCATTCCACAAAACATATACCTTCTAGCAGAACACCTACCAGGGGTTCACAATCAGATTGCAGATCTGTTAAGTCGACAGACACAACAGATTCACGAGTGGGAACTACATCCACAAGTTCTTCTACCTTTTTTCCGGATGTGGGGCCAGCCAGACTTAGATCTGTTCGCCACACACCAAAACGCCAAATGCCCAACCTTCGCCGCCAGGTTTCCACACCCGCAGTCCAAGGGCAATGCGATATGGATGAACTGGTCCGGCAGATTTGTGTACGCTTTTCCACCGCTCCCACTCATCCCACTTGTAGTACGCAAGCTTCGACAACAGTCTCTAAAAATGATACTAGTAGCCCCCACATGGGCACGCCAACCGTGGTTCACCACACTACTGGAGCTATCAGTAGTCCCATACCAAAGACTACACCTCTCCCCAACAATGCTAACGCAGAGCCATGGAGAGATAATGCACCCAGATCCATCTCAGCTGAACCTTGCAATTTGGCTCCTGAAGTCCTAGAATTCGGTTACCTTAACCTACCCCCAGACTGCATGGACGTTATAAAAGAAGCTAGACGCCCAACTACCAGAGCCTGCTATGCAGCTAAATGGAAAAGATTCGCTATTTACTGCACTAATAATAACATCCAACCATTACAAGCCTCTACGCAAAACATCATTTGCTACTTGCTACATTTGCAAAGATGTAATCTTGCATACTCATCCATACATCTGCACCTCGCAGCCCTTGCTGCTTACTTACAAAACAGACAACACTTATCACTCTTCAAAGTCCCCGCCATTAAAGCCTTTATGGAAGGCCTTAAGCGGATCATACCTCCCAGATTACCACCTTCCCCAGTGTGGCATCTTAATATAGTACTTACCAGGCTCATGGGTCCACCTTTTGAACCCCTACATAAATGTGAACTTCAATTCCTTACATGGAAAGTTGCGTTTCTAATTGCAATCACTTCTCTCAGGAGAGTCAGTGAGCTACAAGCTCTAACTATACAAGAGCCTTTCTTACAAATACATCATAATAAGGTAGTTCTCAGAACAAACCCAAAATTCCTTCCCAAAGTCATTTCGCCTTTCCACCTTAACCAATCAGTAGAACTACCTGTGTTCTTCCAAAACCCAGATTCCGTGGCAGAAAGAGCTCTCCACACCCTAGATGTCAAAAGAGCCCTTATGTATTACATTGACAGAACCAAATCCTTTCGCAAAACCAAACAATTGTTTGTAGCTTTCTCTCCACCACACAAAGGTAAGCCCATCTCAAAAGCCGGGGTTGCAAGGTGGATTGTTAAATGTATCCAAATCTGCTACCAAAAAGCCAAACGCACATTATCAGTTCCCCCTAGAGCGCACTCAACACGCAAACTAGGGGCCTCCATGCCATTCTTAGGGAACATTCCCCTAGAAGACATATGTAAGGCAGCCACATGGTCTACAACACACACCTTCACTAAACACTATTGTGTTGATGTGCAAGCCAAGCAACAAGCTTCCGTGGGCCAAGCTGTCCTTAAAACCCTTTTTCAAACTACTGCAACACATACAGGTGACCACCGCTAGGGAGATAATGCTGTACAGTCTATGCACAGTGTGAGCTCTGCAGCTCACATGCCTCGAACGGAAAATGCTACTTACCAGTATGCATCTGTTCTTGGCATGTAGAGCTGCAGATCCTCACACGCCCACCCACCTCCCCGGGACCTGTATGTGCTCCAGTCCTATCTTAATTAGATACACACACATGGACATCTCTTTCCTTTTCTACTAACTCCATCACTCCCCAATATGGCGAAAAACAATCTGAGGATGGAGTCGATGCCCATGCGCACTATTGTCCAAAGGAGGAGTCACCTATCACATGACTACAAAGACTTCTTCGAAGACAACAACAAAGTGCAAGCATCCGAGCCCAACACCAGATGGCGATCTAATGCACAGTGTGAGGATCTGCAGCTCTACATGCCAAGAACAGATGCATACTGGTAAGTAGCATTTTCCTTTTACCCATATCTCGAGTGCAGGCTCCTTTTGAATTGAAGGGGAGTGTGTTTGGATATATATATATATATATATATATATATATATATATATATATATATATATTCACTGAAAAAACCATAGGTTTCAGACACGTTATAGTTAGAAATTAGCATTTAAAAACCTTAGAAATTCACTGAAAAAACCATAGGTTTTAGGGACAGTCATAGTTAGTTGGACCTTTCACTCGTACAAAACCACTGAAATTCCCCCGTTATAGTTAGTTCAGCTAACTATAACTCGCGCCCCCGCAATGCACTGCTGCTGACGTCACATATTACATCACTCATGACATGGTCAGTGACATCACTGATGACATCACTGATGACATCTCAAATGATATCACTGATGACATCATCCAGTGACTGTGTGTTTCTGTAAAGTTTAAATATGTTTAACCGCTTAACCGCGGCGGCAATTCCGCCGCGGTGCGGTGGTTTAGCGCAGTGGGCGGGGCCGCGGCAGCCAACGGATGTGCGCAGCACTACGGAGGTAGTGCTCGCGACGGCCGTTGGCCGACGGGCGCAGCGAAGGGGTTAATATATATAGGGAAAGGCGTATTGAAGAATGAGTGGGTGTATAAGTGTCTGAATGGATGATTTAGTAGGTGCATGACTGACTCTATAAGTGAGTGATTAAACGTATCTTACTGAATGCATGGGTTAGTGACTAAACTGTGTGAATGTCTGTATCTGTCTGACTGTTGGTGTGTAAGCGGCTGCATGGGTTTGTGAATAGCTACATGAGTGTCTACATGGGTTATTGATTGGTTGTCTGAGTACCTGTATGGGTGCCTGAGTGTTTGTGTGGGTGGGGTGTGTGTGACTCTGTGCATAGATGTGTGAGTGGGTGATTCACTGGGTGCATGGTTTCAAGAGTGCATCTGTGATGGACTGTATGGGTGGGTGAGTGTGTGTATGGGTGTGTTAGTGAGTGAATGTATATCTCAGTGGTACATGTGTGAGTAACTACATATGTGAAAGGCAGTATATATGTGTGTTGCAGTATATAAATGGCTATAAGTGAGAGTGTGTGATTGTGAGAGTGGCTGTATGGATGAGTGTGTACTTGTATCAGTGATTGTATAAGAGCGTAAGAATGTGCTAGTATTTGTATGAGTAAGTGAGCTGGTGTGTGTATAACTGTATAGGTGAGTAATTATTTGCATGACTGACTAGGTGTGTGAGTACCTCTATGGATGAGTGGCGGTGTGTGAGTGTCTATGTAGGTGTATGAGTGCATATGATAGTCCTGTACTGAGTGACCGTAAGTATGAGTGACTGTACGGGTGAGTGAGTGGATGTGTGTGTAGACCTAAGAATCAGTGAGTGGGTATGTAGTTATTGGTGTTGGAGTGTCTATGGTTTTGAGAATGGCAGTCTGTAATTTAGAGTGGGTGTATCAAAGGTTATATTAGGGTGTGAGAAGATGCATCAAATTATCACATGGATGATGTCATCAGTGATGTCATCAGTGATGTCATTTGAGATGTCATCAGTGATGTCACTGACCATGTCATGAGTGATGTAATATGTGACGTCATCAGCAGTGCATTGCGGGGGCGCGAGTTATAGTTAGCTGAACTAACTATAACGGGGGAATTTCACTGGTTTTGTACGAGTGAAATGTCCAACTAACTATAACTGTCCCTAAAACCTATGGTTTTTTCAGTGAATTTCTAAGGTTTTTTAAATGCTAATTTCTAACTATAACGTGTCTGAAACCTATGGTTTTTTCAGTGAATTTCAAAGGTTTTTAAATGCTAATTTCTAACTATAACGTGTCTGAAACCTATGGTTTTTTCAGTGAATTTCAAAGGTTTTTTAAATGCTAGTTTCTAACTATGCCTACAGAGGTAGGACATGTGAAGAAAGAAGAAAAAACGCACAGAAAGAAGCAAAAGAAATGCAGAAAGAAGCAACAGAAGTCCACAAAGACAAGAGCAGGCAGAAGCAAGACATGTGCAGAAAGAACCAACAGAGGAGCAGAAAGAGGCCTTGTTGCAAAATCATCCTGTGCCCACAACTTTTTCAGACGGGTACTGGTGGTAACTGACTCGGACTAACCAGGCCTAGAGCCAGTGCTATGCTAAAAGACACTTAGAATACAGTGAAAACACCTCCATACACTAGGAAACACTATGCGTTGGGGTACCCCTGTCATTAGCATGACCTCCTCTGTAAGGCCCTAGTACATAATAGGGCAGGGGGATTAAAACTTCCTCTTAAAACGCGCCCCGGGGCGCGTTTGCACAGTGGTGAAGGGAGGGGAGGGGGGCCTGAGGTGACGTGTGCATACAAGCCCTGTGGCCTTTTTAAGTTGGGAGATTAAGTCCCCTTGAATCCTGAGGGTCCCTGGGGTCCAACTAGCCCACTAGGTACCTCCAGTAAGCGCCACACAGCTGCGTTGCACAGAGGTGTAAAAAGGGGCGTGGCCTGGACCACCTCTCTGCAACGCAGCCCTGTGGCGCGCACTGGAGGTACCTGGTGGGCTAGTTGGACCCCAGGGACCCTCAGGATTCAAGGGGACTTAATTCCCCAACTTAAAACGCGCCACAGGGCGTGTTTGCACACATATCACCGCAGGCCCACCCCCTCCCTTCACCACTGTGCAAACGCGCCCCGTGGCATGTTTTAAGTTGGGGGATAAAGTCCCCTTGAATCCTGAGGGTCCCTGGGGTCCAACTAGCCCACTAGGTACCTCCAGTAAGCGCCACACAGCTGCGCTGCACAGAGGTGTAAAAAGGGGCGTGGCCTGGACCACCTCTCTGCAACGCAGCCCTGTGGCGTGCACTGGAGGTACCTGGTGGGCTAGTTGGCCCCCAGGGTCCCTCAGGATTGAAGAGGAATTAATTCCCCAACTTAAAATGTGCCACAGGGCGTGTTTGCACACATGTCCCCATAGGCCCCGCCCCCTCCCTTCACCACTGTGCAAACGCGCCCCGTGGCGCGTTTTAAGTTGGGGGATAAAGTCCCCTTGAATCCTGAGGGTCCCTGGGGTCCAACTAGCCCACCAGGTACCTCCAGTAAGCGTCACAGAGCTGCATTGCAGAGAGGTGTAAAAAGGGGCGTGGCCTCTGAACACCTCTCTGCAACGCAGCTCCCTGGCGCATACTGGTGGTTCCTGGTGGGCTAGTTGGCCCCCAGGGACCCCCAGTATTCAAGGGGAATTAGTTCCCCATCTTACAACGCGCCAGGGGGCGCGTTTGCAGAGTGCTGCAGGGAGGGGGCGGGGCCTCCGGCGCGATGCCGGTGTTTTAAAAAAAAAAAAAAAAAAAATTTAAGAAGGGGAGCTGTGTGGCCCCCCTTCCTTTCCTATTTTATTGGCCCTGGGGACCCCATCCCCCAAGGCCTCACCCCTATTTTATTTTTTTTTAAATGGAAGGGGGCCGCGTAGCCCCCCTCCCAAGGCCATATTCGGCCCCGGGGACCCCATCCCCCGGGGCATGGCCAGTGTTTTTTTTTTTTTAATTAAATTATTGGAGGGGGGCTGCGTGGCCCCCCTCCTCAGGCCATTTATGGCCCCGGGGACCACATCCCCCGGGGCCAGCCTTTCCGTGTTTTTTTTTTTTATATTGTTTTTTTATAATGGGGGAGGGGGGCCGCGTGGCCCCTCTCCCGGGCCACTCATGGCCCCGGGGACCCCATCCCCCGGGGCCTGGCCTCTCGTTGAGGACCGTGGGGGGTCCCCAATTCCCCCACGGTCCCGCCGGCTCCCCGCCTCCTGCGGGAGCCGGCATTGCTTTCCACACGGGGAGCTGCTGACATGCAGCTCCCCGTGTGGAAAGCAATCTGCTTTGCTTCATTGAAGCGAGAGCAGGTTTCCCTGCTCTCGCTTCAATGAAGCAAAGCAGTTTGCAATGACAGGGCGGGAGCCGCGCGGCTCCTGCCCTGTCTTTGCAAACAGCAGTGACCCGGGGGTGGGCACCCCGGGACACTGCAGGAGCCGGCCCTGGGGGTGGTGGTCCCCAGGGCCATCACAGGCTCCAGGAGGGGGCCGCGCGGCCCCCTCCCAACATTTTCAAAGCCCCGGGAGGTGGTGGCCCCGGGGCTCTGGGGTCCGTAACGGACCCCCATATTTAAATATTTAGGGCCCCGGGGAGGTGGTGGTCCCCGGGGCGTGTGAGGGGGCTCGAGCCCCCCCACACAGGTAAATTATTTTTTAAAAACAAGCCCAGGGGGGTGGCGGTCCCCGGGGCTGCGGGGGGCTATGTGCCCCCCGCAAATATTTCAGAAAAGCCCCGGGGGGTGGCGGTCCCCAGGGCTGCGGGGGCCCCCCTGGGCCCCCGCAATTATGTTGAACATGCCCCCAGGACCTGGCCCACCCGGGGGCTAAATATTAAGAAGCGCGGGAGACCGCGCTTCGTTTTTGTTTTCCACGGCGGGATTCGCGGATCCTACGCGAATTTCGCCGTTTAAAAAAAATGCTTTTTTCGGCCCTGGGGTCCTTGTGGGACCCCCTGAGCAGGCCTAGGGGGTCAGGTTGTTTCTACCCTGCCCCCTTTCCTTGTTTTTAGCGTTTGTTTTTCTCCGAGTCACAAGATGGCTGCCAACACTTCCTGGTTTGGAGTGTTGACAGCCAATTAGAATAAAGCTCGTGGTCGGGAGGGTGCGCGGATCCTCCATGCCTCTATATATCGAAACATTTATTTTTTGATTTTCTCAGCAACTACTGAACGGATTTACACCATTTAAAAAAAGGGCGCTTTCTGAACCAAGCACTACCTTTTTGCCAAATTTGGTGTAATTCCGTTCAGCAGTTTTGGCTGTAACCGTGTCTAAAGTTTCCTATGGGAAATTGATTTTTGACCTCTATTTTTTATTTTCTCCGCAACTACTGAACGGATTTACACCATTTAAAAAAAGGGCGCTTTCTGAACCAAGCACTACCTTTTTGCCAAATTTGGTGTAATTCCGTCCAGCAGTTCGGAGCTGTAGCCGTGGCTAAAGTTTCCTATGGGAATTAACATGGAGAAAACACGTTTTGGGACCCCCTTTTTCTCGGCCCCCGCTTGCCGAATCACCCCGAAACTTTCAAGACAGGAGCTGACCGGAGCGCCCCACTAGTTTTGAAAATTTCGCGATGATTCGTCATCCGGCACCAAAGTTATTGGGAAAACAAAAACGCTTTTCCTATGGAAACTAGGTCCTAACTATAACTATCTACTGGCGACTGCCAGTAGATAAATATATATATATATATATATATATATATATATATATATATATATATATATATATATATATATTCACTGAAAAAACCATAGGTTATACAGACGTTATAGTTAGAAATTAGCATTTAAAAAACCTTTGAAATTCACTGAAAAAACCATAGGTTTTACAGACGTTATAGTTAGAAATTAGCATTTAAAAAACCTTTGAAATTCACTGAAAAAACCATAGGTTTCAGGGAGGTTATAGTTAGCTGGACATTTCACTCGTACAAAACCATAGAAATTCCACCATTATAGTTAGTTCAGCTAACTATAACTCGCGCACCCACAATGCACTGCTCATGACGTCACATATTACATCATTCATGACATGGTCAGTGACATCACTGATGACATCACTGATGACATCACTGATGACATCACTGATAACATCACTGATGACATCATCCACGTGAAAAACTGATGCATCTCCTCACACTCTAATATAACCTTTAATACACCCACTGTAAAATACAGACAACCATTTTCAAAATCGTTAACACACCAATACCAGTTACTACATACGCACTCACTGATTGCTAGGTCTACACACACATCTACTCATTCATCCATACAATCACTCATACATGCAGTCACTCATAAATACAACACTATCATATGCACTCATACATCTATACAGACAATCACACACCGCCACTCATCCATGCAGTTACTCACACACCTACTTAGTCATGCAAAGAATCTATCACAGTCCCATTTACTCACCTATACAATTATACACACACCACCTCACTTATTCATACAGATACTAACGCATACTTACTCTATTATATAATCAGTGATACAAGTACAGACTCATCTATACAGCCTGTCTCAAAATCACCGACTATCATGTAGAGTCCTTTATATACTTCAACTCTCACATACACTGCCTTTTACATCTGTAGTTACTTGGACATGTACCACTGAGACATCCATTCACTCACCAACACACCGATACACACACTCACGCACCCATACACGTGTTTCCACATGCACTGTTGAACCCATACATCCAGTGAATCAACCACTCACACATCTATGCACAGAGTCACACACCTCAGACCCACCCACACACACACTCAATCTCCCCCAAAAAATACTCAAACAACCAATCAATAACTTATATAGACACTCATATAGCTACTGACCAACCCATGCAGCAGCTTGCACAACAACAGACAGACTGATACAGACATTCACACAGTTTAGTCACTAACCCATGCATTCAGTAAGACACATTCAATCACTCACTTATACAGTCAGTCACCCTCCTACTAAATCCTCCATCCAGACACTTATACACCCACTCATTCTTCAATACACCTAGGAATATATATAAAACATATTTAAAAATTACAGAAACACACAGTCACGGGATGATGTCATCAGTGATGTCATCAGTGATGTCATTTGAGATGTGATCAGTGATGTCACTGACCATGTCATGAATGATGTAATATGTGACGTCATGAGCAGTGCATTGCGGGTGCGCGAGTTATAGTTAGCTGAACTAACTATAACGGTGGAATTTCTATGGTTTTGTACGAGTGAAATGTCCAGCCTACTATAACGTCCCTGAAACCTATGGTTTTTTCAGTGAATTTCAAAGGTTTTTTAAATGCTAATTTCTTTTTTTAACAACAAATTTTATTGAGTTTACAACATCCAGTGGGCGAACCCCTGCAGTCAGTATATAGACACATATCAATATGCATATACAACAGATACCTACGAGGGTTTCACCACAGGATCTGCGAAACATGCAGTCCAACATCCCACCCCTCCCCCTCCCCCACCCCTGCACCACTCTTCCCACCTGAAATGAGAAAGACGTACATGATCATAACACTGTGTCCAATGCCCCAGCCAATGAGCACATTAGATTGGGGAATCATTGATGATGAGCCTTGAAATAGGGTCAGGATTCGCTGACTGTGTATGGATAGATAGGTCAATGCCCCGGTATTCAGCCCACTTGGACCAGATCTTCCCATGTTTCTGCGGGCAACCCCGTGCCTGAAACACCGCCACTTCCGCCGACATACAGGTATCTAGGGCTGTCTTCCAGGCCGCCACCCCGGGGGGAGAGGGAGACTTCCAATGCTGCGCTATGTCGCGCTTGGCTAAGGTGAGACCGAGGAATAGAAGGTGCCTCTTATATCTGTTTCCCCGATGTCCTCCGTGCCATGAAGAAGTATCAATCGAGGATCCTCCGGGAGGTCCCAGCATAACACCCGCCCCAGACAGGACAGCACCCCGACCAAAAGTGTTGTAGTGCCGTGCAACTCCAGACCGTGTGGAGGAAGGACCCGTCGTCAGAATTACAGCGGAGGCAGGTTGGGGACTGAATAGCCCCCATCTTCCAAAGGCGAAGGCGGGTATAATATACCCTGTGAAGGTACTTAAACTGTATCAACCTGTACCTAGAGGAGACGGCGGCATACCTGGGGCTGGCAAGGGCCTCAGTCCAATCATCGTCCGTGAGGGCCGGTAAATCCGCCTCCCATGCTGCCCTAGTCCGGTGTATGCGTGTCTTGGAGTGCGTTGTCAGGGTCTGATATATTTGACGGATTTTGTGCCCTCCCAGATCCCCCATCAACAGTCTGCCCTCTAGTGGGTGGAATTCGGGTAAGGACGTTAGGTGCTTTATCAGGTGGGACAGGGCATGGCGAAGCTGAAGATACCTGTGGAACTGGGACTTGTGTAGATCAAACTCCTCCTGCAGCCTCTGAAAGGATTTAAGCGTGGTCCCTCGCATCACATCACCCAATGTAGAGATTCCAATAGTATCCCATCCCCGGAACCCGGTTAGAGTGGAGAAGGGCCGAAGGCGCGTGCCTCGCCAAAGGGGAGTCGCGCCCGTCAGCGTATCCCACCAACCCATGGACCGGGATACTCGTCTCCAGATCTGGACTACGGTACTGCAGGCGGGGGGAAGAGCCTCCAAGGACGAATTGCTGTATAAGAGATCTAATAGTGGATGTTCCGCCAGGAATAGCCGGTCCACCGCATAGGCCGGATCAGTCTGAGGATTGTACCACCATTCATTGATGACTAAGAGCTGGGATGCCCAATAATACGCCCGTACGTCTGCCGCTGCAATGCCACCGCAATAGGTGGATTTGGATACAGGTCGCAAGAGCCACCCGGACCGCCCCTCCCCCCCAGAGGAATCTATTTAGGAGCGCATTGATTTGAAGAAACCACGACGGAGGGATCGGGAACGGGAAATTCTGCAACCTATAAAGCAAGCGTGGCAGTGATACCATTTTGAATATTGCAGACCGGCCGTATAAGGATAAGGGAAGGTGGGACCATACCGTCGTCTCCTCCCGTACCGCCGGAAGCAGGGGGGCTATGTTGCGCGACCACGCCATGACGGGGCATCTAGTGATATGGACGCCGAGGTATCTAAACCCCTCGTCCGCAATGACCAGCTGTGAGGCCCAGGTTTGACTTCCCTGTGCGCCGCATATGGGAAAAGGATCGACTTGGACGGGTTGGCATGTAGTCCTGTCGTCTCACCGAACACCCGCAAGATCTGAAGCACCCTCGGTCCGGTGACCCAAGGGTCAGAAAAGAAAAATAGCGCGTCATCAGCATATAGTGCTATCCTGTCCGAACACTCGGGTGACCAGACCAGTCCCCGGTAAACCGCATCCCTGCGTACCCACTCAGCCAGTGGCTCTATCGCTAAAGCGAACAGAAGCGGAGAGAGGGGGCAACCCTGTCTGGTCCCTCTGCGGATGGGGAAGGAGGGAGAACGGTGGCCAGCCACACGGATCGAGGCCGTAAGATCTGTGTACAGCAAATTAACATACGCGCGGAACCGGGGCCCCAGGTTGACAGCTTCCAAAAGTTTAAAAAGGTAAGTCCAGCTCAAGGAGTCGAACGCCTTGTCGATGTCAGCTAGCAGGACCGCCGCAGGGCGTCCCAGACGGTGGGCCTCGGCAACAGCGTTGTGCGCTCGCCGTATGTTATGCCTAGTGGAGCGTTGGGGCATAAAGCCTGACTGGTCCGGGTGGACGAGGTCCAGAATGCAGGTGCGGAGGCGTTCAGCCAACACCTTCCCTCAGTAGTTTCGGCTCGAAGTTTAATAGGGATATGGGACGGTATGAGCCCGGGGCCTCCGGAGGGCGGCCCGGTTTGAGAAAAACCACAATTTCGGCATGGCGCCAGTCCAGGGGCAAGATCTTCTGCTCCAACGCCTGGTGCAGCGCACCAAGAAGGTGGGGACCAACAGTCCCCATATGGGGGCGCAAAAAGTCACAGGGGAACCCGTTGGGGCCCGGTGCACGGCCTGGGTGGGTATTGGTGAGGGCCTCACTAAACAAAGAGAGAGTAAGGGTAATTCGTTGAGAAGAAACTCCCAGTCCCCTAAGGTCAATATATCGAAAAAACAAAGAGGGAGTATCCCCAGGACTAAACGTCCTAGTTATTTTGGAGAATAGAGAGCAATGGTAAAAGAAGAATTCTTTCTTTATTTAAGAAACCCCTCACTCACCCTCCTGGTTGGTGACATGCTTCATCATCGGGGTCCACCCAAGTAACCGAATGCCACTTGGGTGTGCTTCAACGCCTGAAGTACAGCGGAGCTGGTTTTTTGAATAATGTGAAGAAAATGTGT
This sequence comes from Calotriton arnoldi, assembly GCA_963921515.1. Classification (NCBI taxonomy): domain Eukaryota; kingdom Metazoa; phylum Chordata; class Amphibia; order Caudata; family Salamandridae; genus Calotriton; species Calotriton arnoldi. The sequence continues at coordinate 410,607 of CAWUFW010007904.1, forward strand.
AAGTGGATTAAAATTGTCTTTGTAATATTCCCTAAAATTTTTATTTGGAGCAACAAGACAAAATTTAAAACCAAGTGAGATACTTAAAATGGCTCTATTGACCAAAAGTACCAGTGTTTGAGTGAAAAAAATTGTCCGGTCAACATGTTTCAACCTCTTAATGTTAGTACAGGGTTTTCGTCAGGACCAAAAGTGTAAACCGGGAGGTCTACGCACGCTAAGGCGCACCCGTCCCTGGTTACACAATTCGCCAGACCGTGTACTTACGGTTAGGCAACGTTACAGCCTTCAATGAAGGTAGCAAGAAAATATTCTGAAAAAGATAGAGCAAAACACACATATATAGTTTATATACATTTTTACTGTGAGTATGTTACTCCATCCTCTTTAAATATATACTCTCCATTCTTCAAGAGTAATTGATCTTGAAACACACAAATGTGTATGTCATATTCATTATGACATGATTCTCACGCACTATCTTAGTGATGCGTCTTTGAGTAGGAGTCTAAGGTTTATCGTCCATTCCATACCCACATTCATTCAAGAATTATAAGTGGGTGTCATACAGCTCCCTATGTCTTAGGAGCGTTAAGTAAAGTAACTGACTGTATTTCTAGTCATGCATCACCTATATAGCTATGTTTTAAGCTCATTAGTGCTGGTGAATAAAAAAACGACAGACAGACAGTAAGAGGAACCAAGGCTTATGAATAAACTCACAGGAAACTAATTGTAGTTTCGACCCATGGACGCCGTGGGGAGCTGGTCATAGATGCATTCTGTGGGTTTAAAATTGCAAAAATCAAAGATACATTTCTTGTGAAATCAGATAGAAACATGAGGAGGTAGGCGGGATAAACCCGCCATTACTATTAGCAGATTTCTTCAAATAATCTTATCTTACTATAATCAAAACGGCAGATTACCAAGTAATGACCCCCTGATATAGCAGCTAGTACTCACAAACTGTGACCGTCGAGCCCGCCGGAGAACCTACAGTGTGGCCTCCACGGAATCCCGAGGATGTGAATGATTGCCTGCCGGCGTCTTAAATGCCAAATTCAATCCCTGATTATTTCCGCACACGTGATGGGCGGTCCGGTCATGTGACCGCGCGTGCGTCAGTGAAGGGGCGGGGCTACGTGTGTTTTCTCTACTGGGATCGGGTCTAATCACTCGGTGGTTACAAGAATATAAAAACAATGTTAATAGCTCAAATCATCGTGAAAAGTGAGGACAAACAGTCGCACCTCATGAACAGTGCGAGTTTAAAGGTGAAAATTACAACTCTGTTTACACAAGATAGGGAAAGTGTATCAGAGTGTGTAAACTTAATGACTAATACTAATTATGTTTTGATAGTTGCAGTTGTATTAGCTAGGATAATAAAATTCATCACCCCATGTCTATTTATATGATAAAATAGAAACAGATATTGACAATGCCACCCTAAACATATAGGTATTAGTATGGGACCGAGGAAAAACAAATCAGTTCAAATGAACGGAGGCTACAATATCCGTATAGTAATGCTGGTGTAGTGGCACCCAGGGGGGTTTGTAACAGAAAGCTGGACCAGTGAGTTTGAAGCTGTCTTGATCACTTTTTTCTGACAGTGTTCCATGGAAAATTATCGTTAAGACCACCTTTTTCTGACTAGTTCGAAGGCAAGCTATATCTCCAAACTGGCGGGACTTCCATGGGGAGCACCTTTGCTCCTAGTGTAGCGGGATTGTATGTCTTCAATTTCGAAAAGAAATTCATTCTGGGTGATGGCAATCCATTTGCGTCACATATTGTATTCTGGATGAGATACATTGACGACGTCCTTGCCATTTGGCATGGACCGGAAGACACTCTAATGGAGTTTATAACCTGGATTAACACCTGTGACAACAACTTAAGGTTTACCCATTCAACGAACAATGAGACTATGATATTTCTAGACATAGTCATCACTAAAGAGGAGGGAGGCTGGAAACCAGAACTTACCACAAACCTACTGCTAAGAATAATCTGCTAAGGTTTGAAAGCTTCCACCCGAGAGCCCTCAAAGAAAATCTACCATACGGACAGTACCTTAGATTGAGGAGGAACTGCAGTATGCTACATGACTACCGGAACCAGGCTGCTGACCTCACCACTAAACTTTCAAACAGAGGATACCCCGACCATATACTGCGGAAGTGTCAAAAACGTGCAAGGAATCAACCACGTGAGGCACTCCTGGAGGATCATGTCAAATCTAAGAACGAATTACCCCTCACATGTGTAACAACATATAACACTCTATCAAACCAAGTGACAAGGTCTATCAATAAGCATTGGTGTATCCTAAAGACTGGACATCTGAAATGGGATAAACCCCTCTTTTCCTACAAAAGAGCTAGGAGTATTAGGGATACACTAGTCAACACCCGCCCAAGACCTGAGGAACAAGAAACAATTACAACAGTACTTAGCGCTTGGGGCCTCCCTAAAGTTACCGGTCATTACCCATGTGGCAATTGTAGCGTTTGCCATTTAACAACTGCTACCAGAACACTTAAACTGGAAGCAGGCAAAGTATGGAAACAAAGGGTACATTCCAACTGCAACAGTAGTAGTGTTGTGTATTTGATAACTTGCACATGCGGATTGCGCTATGTGGGCATGACAGGGAGGAAAGTAAAACAAAGGATTTGCGAACATCGAAGCACAATTAGGTGCAAGAAAGTTACAACAAAACTGACCGAACACTTCCTCAAAAACAACCATACCACCAATGACATGAGATGGACGGTGATAGAAGTAGTGAAACCTGGCCAGGGATCCACACAACGTCTGTTCGAAAAGGAACAACGATGGGTCTATAGGCTATCCACTAACATCATTGGTCTTAACGATAATATTCCATGGAACACTGTCAGAAAAAGGTGGTCTTAACGATAATTTTCCATGGAACACTGTCAGAAAAAAGTGATCAAGACAGCTTCAAACTCACTGGTCCAGCTTTCTGTTACAAACCCCCTGGGTGCCACTACACCAGCATTACTATACGGATATTGTAGCCTCCGTTCATTTGAACTGATTTGTTTTTCCTCGGTCCCATACTAATACCTATATGTTTAGGGTGGCATTGTCAATATCTGTTTCTATTTTATCATATAAATAGACATGGGGTGATGAATTTTATTATCCTAGCTAATACAACTGCAACTATCAAAACATAATTAGTATTAGTCATTAAGTTTACACACTCTGATACACTTTCCCTATCTTGTGTAAACAGAGTTGTAATTTTCACCTTTTAAACTCGCACTGTTCATGAGGTGCGACTGTTTGTCCTCACTTTTTCACGATGATTTGAGCTATTAACATTGTTTTTATATTCTTGTAACCACCGAGTGATTAGACCCGATCCCAGTAGAGAAAACACACGTAGCCCCGCCCCTTCACTGACGCACGCGCGGTCACATGACCGGACCGCCCATCACGTGTGCGGAAATAATCAGGGATTGAATTTGGCATTTAAGACGCCGGCAGGCAATCATTCACATCCTCGGGATTCCGTGAGGCCACACTGTAGGTTCTCCGGCGGGCTCGACGGTCACAGTTTGTGAGTACTAGCTGCTATATCAGGGGGTCATTACTTGGTAATCTGCCGTTTTGATTATAGTAAGATAAGATTATTTGAAGAAATCTGCTAATAGTAATGGCGGGTTTATCCCGCCTACCTCCTCATGTTTCTATCTGATTTCACAAGAAATGTATCTTTGATTTTTGCAATTTTAAACCCACAGAATGCATCTATGACCAGCCCCCCCACGGCATCCATGGGTCGAAACTACAATTAGTTTCCTGTGAGTTTATTCATAAGCCTTGGTTCCTCTTACTGTCTGTCTGTCATTTTTTTTTTATTCACCGGCACTAATGAGCTTAAAACATAGCTATATAGGTGATGCATGACTAGAAATACAGTCAGTTACTTTACTTAACGCTCCTAAGACATAGGGAGCTGTATGACACCCACTTATAATTCTTGAATGAATGTGGGTATGGAATGGACGATAAACCTTAGACTCCTACTCAAAGACGCATCACTAAGATAGTGCGTGAGAATCATGTCATAATGAATATGACATACACATTTGTGTGTTTCAAGATCAATTACTCTTGAAGAATGGAGAGTATATTTAAAGTGGATGGAGTAACATACTCACAGTAAAAATGTATATAAACTATATATGTGTGTTTTGCTCTATCTTTTTCAGAATATTTTCTTGCTACCTTCAGTGAAGGCTGTAACGTTGCCTAACCGTAAGTACACGGTCTGGCGAAGTGTGTAACCAGGGACGGGTGCGCCTTAGCGTGCGTAGACCTCCCGGTTTACACTTTTGGTCCTGACGAAACCCTGTACTAACATTAAGAGGTTGAAACATGTTGACCTGACAAATTTTTTCACTCAAACACTGGTACTTTTTGGTCAATAGAGCCATTTTAAGTATCTCACTTGGTTTTAAATTTTGTCTTGTTGCTCCAAATAAAAATTTTAGGGAATATTACAAAGACAATTTTAATCCACTTACACATTTTCTTCACATTATTAAAAAAACCAGCTCCGCTGTACTTCAGGCGTTGAAGCACACCCAAGTGGCATTCGGTTACTTGGGTGGACCCCGATGATGAAGCATGTCACCAACCAGGAGGGTGAGTGAGGGGTTTCTTAAATAAAGAAAGAATTCTTCTTTTTTTACCATTGCTCTCTATTCTCCAAAATAACTAGGACGTTTAGTCCTGGGGATACTCCCTCTTTGTTTTTTCGATATATTGGTGAGGGCCGCCTGCAGCTCCTCCACCGAGATAGGCTTGTCGAGAACAGCTCGCTGCGCATCAGAGAGGCGTTTTGGAGGGATATCTACAAGAAAGGCATCAATAAGCGGTGCAGCAAGTTCCTCACGATCACAGTACAGGGCCGTATAAAAATCGGCAAAGGCCTGCACCACCGCCCCCGGGGAGACGCACATGTCACCGGCAGGGGACCTCAATAGAGGGACTTGCGTCGGGGAGGCCCTTGCCTGACATAGTCGGTGGAGCATCTGGCTAGACTTATCGCCCCAGTGATATATCCGGTGCTGGGTCGCCAGCCAGGCATCCCTGGCATTGTCCGTGAGCAGCTCATGCAGCTGCTGTTGGACATGGAGCAGTTAAATGCTAATTTCTAACTATAACGTCTGTAAAACCTATGGTTTTTTCAGTGAATTTCAAAGGTTTTTTAAATGCTAATTTCTAACTATAACGTCTGTAAAACCTATGGTTTTTTCAGTGAATTTCAAAGGTTTTTTAAATGCTAATTTCTAACTATAACGTCTGTAAAACCTATGGTTTTTTCAGTGAATTTCAAAGTTTTTTAAAAATATTAAACTACTATTCTGCTATTTGTCATTAGTACTGTTTTTTCTAACTTTTCCACTACAGAAAAGAAAATAAACTGTAAAACTGTTGTGTAATGTGATATATTTCACAAATTACAGTGTTACTTATCAAATAATACAACATAATTTAACATTTTGAAAACATCTTTTTCTCCCTTTTTCTGCTGTTATCAGATTCTACTTAACTTCACTATTCACAGTGATGTCAGTGTAGTATCATCATAAACAGCTGGGGGAAAAAAACAATCGACTAGATTGTTAAAAAAAAACAAATGACTAATTCTTGCAACCACAATACGAAATCAACACAAATAACACATCCAATACTATTTCCAATTTTTAAATCTTACCTTTACTCTGTAGTTTCTGTTCACATTTTTCCTCAAAGCCAAATAATGTGTGGAAAATTTGTTTTGAAATCATCCAGTATGAATTCCTTAAAGCATCTTCCCATTTTCCCTCTAGGCCGAATAATGTATCTAAAAGTTTTGTTTCAGAAATATCAAGTATGAGTTGGGTAATTCATAAGGCAATCTCGGTTTTATTTCCAAGTGTGTATCGTTGCAGTGACTCCAACCATTATTGCATTTTAAATATACAGTATAATGTCCACATGTGGTAGTAGCTCCAGCATGGAAAACAATAGCCAGTGTTGCGAAAGTTCTTCCAGAAATAGATACTTGACTAGCAACAAAAGTTTTAATTTTCGTTTCCACTTTTCTTCCATTTGGTCTACAGCGTTGTAGCATTAAAATTAGATATTTTCCATATCTTTGTAGGCATAATGTAGATAACATTTCTGATTGACAACGAGAACATTTCATATCATGATTTGCTTCTTTTACTAATTTCGGAAAAGGTACAGATTTGCAGTCAGGTATTGTTAAATATAGAAATCGTTCTCTGTCAACTATAGTGCTTGAAGTTAATGAACACTGTTCACATTTGTGATCCCATTTGTAACTGAGTCCAAATAAACTCTCAATCTGGATTCCTTCATCTTCTAATTCTCCAAGCATAACCATCAGAAACTCTTGTGCATCTTCTTGTATATTAGGGCTGAACGTTAAAGATCCAGTACATGTATCCAAGAGTTGTCGAATACCAGAAGCAGTATGGATCTTACTTCTGTCAGTTCTCAATTGTTCAAATAAAGTATAAAGTGCAGAACATAATCTTTTTTCCTGACTTTCCATAATTTCACCATAAAGATCTTCTAGATAAAATATAACGTTTAGAATAACATTACCATAGCAGTTGACACCAGAAGCATTTTCTAATTGGTATCCCACAACATCATCACTTGTTTGTATTTTCTGTTTCTTTGCATCTTTTCTTTTCTCTTGAATATTTTTCTGCTTTTCAACCACACTTGATTCATCAACATGTTTGCGTTTTGAACACACAACACGTTTTTCATAAATAGGATATTTACCTAAAGTTGGTGCATAAAGTCTTCTTAAACGATTATATTCTCTTACACAATTTACATCAGCACTAACCTTGTTTTCATCGAAATCAATTAAATACAAACCAGACAATGTTCTAACTCGAGATAATGCAACATATGCCATTCCTTCTTTAAACACAGTTCTTCCAACATTTACTAAAGCATTATCTACACTTAAACCTTGAGATTTATGAATGGTTATTGCATATGCTAAACAGAAAGGAAACTGTTTTCTAAGAACATACAAGTCTTTTACCAGCAAAAAACGTACAGCACAACACCCAATCTGTTTTACCTCTGTAATCTGATCAAATTTAATTTTCAAGAATTCAATTGCATTTCTGTTTTGATATTTTACAAATTCAACAACTTTCCCTATTGCTCCATTTACTAAACCTTCTTCTATATTCAAATTACGCCTCAAAATTACCCGACAGTTTATACATACATCAAAAAAATTCTAAGCCAGCAGTTTTTGATACAGACTTTTCCAAAGAATCCAATTTAGTCTGTAGTTTATTTGAAAGAAGAATTGTTATTCCTTGATGCTCGATTTTATCAATAGCTTCAATGTGAACTATTTCTTGATTTTCCAATTTCAGAAGCTCTTGATTAAATGTATAACACTCTTCCACTGTAGGCATTAAGCAAAGTATAGACTTTTTTCTGCAATGTTCTTGTACAGTACTGCTGCTGGTGTGTTTTCAGTTGTAAACAAGTTCTTTAGTAGACGACTTTGTAAAGCTTGTTTACCATGTTTGCTTAGAACACCAATTCTTACATCTTTCAGAATATTTCCATAATCTTCATCACTTGCTTGTCGCATATTCTGAGTGAGTTCTTTATATTCAAAATTTAACCAGAGATTCACATTTCCAATACTTCCCAAAGATTTCCTAGTGTCTTCAGGTAGAAGAGTTTTAAAGACTGGTTCTCCTTTTACAGGAGTTAGTTGTAGCAGATCTCCAAATACAATTAAATGTTTTCCTCCAAAGAGAACGTTGTAATCTGTTTTTAATACCTGTTGCATTCTTAAATGCACGAAAGCAAGCATTAAGTTTGAGACCATGCTCACCTCATCAATAATTAAAAGTTTCATCTTCTTCAGCATTCTTGACACTTCATAAGAAGCTTCTCCAGACAACTTCTGATATTCTAATTTATTATCATGCTCAACTGGTAACATCAGTAATCTATGCAAAGTAATTCCTTTAACATTGCGCGCAGCTAATCCAGTTGGAGCTGTTACCACACAAGATAAATGTGAACCAGTAGTTTTTTAAGATAACTGGTCAAAACTTTAATTAAAAAACTTTTACCCGTTCCAGCTTGACCACTGATGTACATCAGAATAGGTTTAAATGATGAACATACACATTCTTTTTTTCATGCAACAAACCATGTTCTATCTGTTCTCTCACTTGTACATATATTTCTTTCTGTTCAATATTTACTTGTTCTTCTAACTTTTCCAATGTAATATTCTCCTCTTGTGCTTGTTGCATTGCAATTTCGACTTCATGCATAGCAATCGCTGCTTCATTTTCCACTATTGGTTGTCCAAGTGGATCTTGACTACATGGACCAGAACTTTGACTATCTTGAGAACTTTCATTTGCAACTTCATCAGTCAACATTTTTAAATATGTAGGGAAATTGAACATGCAATGCTATCTTTACATGCATTAAAAGAATCTTCGTAGCAGTCGAAATCTCCAAGTAATTCACTTTCGCTACGCCATGGTTTGAACAGTTGGAGAAGTGCTAAATAGTAAAATTCTCGCTTGTCTGAGTTTCACAACTGACTTTCTTGTGGTTGATAAGGTTACCTTTTGTGTGTTTTACTAAACATCCATGACATCCAACTACTGCATATTTTCCTTCTTTTAAATTCTGTTTAACATTTCTTTTGAAGCTGTAATGTTGAAGTACTTCATACAGACATAGCTGTTCCAGATGTCGACTCCTTTTCGGATAGTATGTATCCAACATATTAGTGTTAAGAATTTCTGTACTGTCTGGTTCATTTGCTGCTAAGTATTCAATTTCTTCTAATGATTTCAACACTCTATTTCGTGAGCAGGCAAGACCTAAACTTACCCAAATGATCCCTCGTGATTTTGAATATAAACTTGAAGAGGACAAGCGGTCTGAACATTCATAGGATCCAATTTCTCTGTGGGAAAGCATTTTCAAAGTAAAGCTGTACAATTTTTGCTAAGGCTCTTCTCTTGTGCAATTTCTTCCCACATTTGTTTCATCTCGGTTTTTTCTGATTTCGTTATATATGACGTAACGTAGCGTGCAACAGCAATTGAGTTGTCTGCAACATACTGGATGTCCATATTTGCATTCCACATTTTTAAAATAACCGGATTGTAGTCATTAATATATTTTGACAGTTCTGTTCTTTTCAAGTTGTAGGTATTCTTTGGAGATTTGCGAGTTATTGTGTGCCTTACAGAAGAAAAAAAAGAATTCACTCTTCCTTTAGAAATTACTGGACGTAAAAATCCAAACCGACACTTGGTATAAAATTTTCCTTTAGACTTGTATTTTTGTCGGCAGTACTTACCACAACGGTGACTTTTGGAAACGTAAAACTTGCTGTCTCAAGCTTCTATCTCCTCCTTCTCTTGGAATCTCACATGTCACATACTGTTCAATGAAAGACAATACTATTTCATCTGAATCAGTTCCAAATTTAGGTGCATCCTTGATCCACAATAGCATATGTATATGAGGAGCACCTCTCGCTTGGTACTCCTTTCTCCAAAAGAAATCGGTAACTTCTCCAAGAGGTGGATTCTTTTTATTGCAGATGAAAGACATCATAGCTTGAAACCTATGATTAAAATATCTACACACATTTACAGGATCCAAAGAACACAGTTCTCCAGGTGTCTTCATTTCAACATTCTTCATATTGGAATTTGCTTCTCGTAGAAATTCAAGCAAATCTTCCCATGCATACTCTGCACAGCTAAGTGTCACAAACCATGTTGGTGTACCTAAGTTCCGTAACATACACTTCAGTTCTCCATGACGACGATACCAATACTCATTTGTTCCTCGTTGACATGCCATCAAATTAATTAACTGTGCTTCTAAATTTTCATCTGTTTGTTGAACTTTCTCCACAAATTCTTTCGCTGAAAGAGGTGATTGATGAACTCCAGTTTTCAGTATGTGGTTCACTGCATAGGACAGAGAAGACAGATCACTTTCAAACAAAAGGTGAAATATATATGGTATACACTGCCGGAATCTAGGATCTTCAGAGTATAATCTTGTTGAGCGATATTCTGAAGCTGGAATCCGTACAGGTCGGTCATCATATCGTCCACCTTCTCCAGTAGGAAACAGCTGTGGAAAACAACGAGCTTCTAAGCTTTTCTCCCATACACTCATTAGAGTTCCCTTTGCTTTTTCATTTGAAATAACTCAATGCTGTTTCCTATTACTTCTTTTGAATGTAGAGGACATATTGTGTAATGTTCATAAATCTCTTCACTCCTTGACTTGTCCACTTTCTCTATTTGACCACTTGAAATTTCAGATTCATCTTCCAAACTTATTACCTGTTCTTCCACATTTACACTTTTATAATAAATATTATTCTCCACAAGATATAACGTAGCCTTTTGAAGTTTTTTAACATCCACAAATTCTTGCCATATTTTCCGACTCTTTGTTGGTACTCCATTTACTAGAATGACTACTGCTTCATTTTCATCTTTGTCTCCACCAACAATTTCAATATTTTTCTTAAAATCCAAAGGTAAGTACACTACTCTTCCTTTCAGCCCTCTTTGTAAGTCTGTTGGTGGCAGTTTACCTGTTTTAGGCTCCATGCGAATTATAGTTTGAAATGGATGAACAGATTGAATTAGAACTGACTCATATGTATTCAAATCTGCCAGTTCCTCCGGAATAGCTACTAATTCTAACTTATTATGTACTGCTCTAGCGGGCATTTTGTTCTCTTCTAATTTGTTATAACAATATTTACAAATACGTTGATCACTGCCTAACTCAAATTGACCTTCCACTAACAAGTAAGTTGCAAATTCTTTCCATTTATCATTATTCTTCTTTTCAGATTTCAAATACAAATCAACATTCCTAGGTTGAGCTTTATAATTAGTACGTCGACAACAAACACAAACATAGTTTGGAATTTCAGAGCACACTATGTTAAACTTTCCAATTTCTTCTTCAAACTGATCAATCATAATCACTTTCCCATCTTCTTCAACATCTGTAATTGTCAAACTTTCACTTTCTATACACTGCTCTTCTGAACCAAAATATCGGAACTGAATATCATCACACTTTTTTGTACATCTGATAAAGAACCGTGTAAAAGAGCTGTATTCAGTTCACCTAAACATAATGCAGGACTTTTTACATAGTACAGTTTCCTTACAAACTTCCGCATTTCCGAATGGTGTACTGCTAACATCCTTAAGTGATGAAAAACACTTTTACACACTTTTCTTGAAAGACAAGCCAGAGAATGCCCATGTTTCTCAGTATATTTTCTTACATTACATGGATCTAGTCTTTGTAACAACCTAATCTTCTGTTTTACACTTTTCTGTGTATATTCTCGTAAGAAATTTCGCATTGTATCAATAGATTCCTGTTGAATACTACAAATACTGCTACAACCCCACTTATACACAGGAGCTTGTGTGCGTTTCCCTTGCACTTCTTCAGCTATTAACTGTTCTGCACTAATAGTAACCATTTCCTCTTTTGGAACAGGACAACCATTCTGAACTTCGTAGCAGCGACCTCCAGTATCAACTGCAAATGGTAAACTATTTTCTTGGAAGTAACTCTCTTCATTAAAAAAAGGTTCACTATTAGATGTATGTTTCCATTTTCCACTGAAGATTTTACAAAAGTTGCTTCTGTTCACACGTCTTTTTTTTTACTTTTGTCTTTCAGAATCTTCCTTGTTTTATCCAACACTTTCATCCTCTTCAAAATCAAAATGAATATTTTTTGTTTTAACTTAAAAGCAGTATCCACTATGCTTTCAACACGCTGTTTCTGTTTCAATTGCAGCACTTTCTTTTTATATTTACGGCATCCTTTTATTAAATTCTGAATTACTCTATTTCGAAAAAGTCTTTGACGAATTTTTGAAATTGTTTTTGTCTACGGGTAACAAATACTCTTTCCTTATCATGTTTTTTTTTCTTGCAATTTGAAGTCGAAGTCTGCTTCTCCTTACTTGAAAAATTCTTCTTTTTCCTTTGTGTGATGTTATTTTCATTAAATGTTCGTAATACTTTTTTTAAAAATTGTCTAGTGTTTTTACCAGAAGAAACTCTTTTTGTAGTACTCTCATTTACTTGTAATCCACATTTTTGACCTTTCTTTAAGTAGATTGCCTTTTTGTCTTTCCTTTTTTCTCAGTTCTTCTAGGCATTTTCAATTTTTAATCCAAACAAAATAATTTTCTGAGAAAGAAAAAAAGTTTCAATTATTTGTTATATCTGTTCAATATGTCAAAATAATCACATACAATTATATAAGTTCCACTGGCGGCTTGCAGAGGAAATGCTGCATGGTACTGGAGCGGAATAAGGGAACAGTAGGGTGGCAGGTAGTGTCATCGGACATACAGCACGTATTTATTGAATTATTTAGATTCACCTTCCCATTTTATATGTGACTCCACTACCTCCTACTTTTCCCCTCGCACCCCGCCCCACCCCACCGTCCCATGCACCCCACGTCCCACAGCACTTCCTCTGCAACCCACTACAGATAACTTTGTAGATACTATTTTGTAAAATTGTTATCTGTATACTTAGAGTGATATTCTCTTTTTTTTTTTTTTAAATATCTTTATTAGGATTTTACAACAACTATATTTCAACCCAGGCCCCCCACCCCCCCCTCCCTCCCGGACAGACAGGTGTGCCATAAAAAAATGAGTGCCAATTAACACAAAAGAAAGAATATACATACTGTGCAAACTGTACATATCTACCATGAAGGGATACATGGAAAAATAACATGAGTAATTCGTAACAATATCACAACAAAACAAAAAGAAAGGACACACTACTAATCTAGCTAGTAATGCCCTTTGTGCTTATACTACTATTACAATCGTCGACCTCACTCCAAGCAGCCTAAAGATTGACGCCAAGCAATCAGAGGGGACCAAATTTTTAACCCCTTTTCCCGTCGTTTCCTGCCCTTACGTTTATAAATGGCAATTTCTATATTAGCCAAAGCGAGAAATCTAGCTAGCCATTGTTGAAACGTGGGGGCATCAGTATCACGCCATACGGAAGCAATGCAGAGCCTGAAGACTGCCATTGCAATAAAGGTGAGTTCATGGCCTATATTAGAGCTTCCGGGGTCTGCGGCCCCCAATAAAATAACCCCATTAGATAATACAATTGTAGTATTCAAAATTGTGGATAGAAATTTCTCTATCTCTCGTTTAACAGCTTTTAGTCCTTCGCAAGTAGAGAAAATATGTATACAATCTGCACGATATAGCTTGCACCTGGGGCAGCATGTACTCAATCCAGTCCCCCATTTTGCAATTCTATCAGGAGTGTAGTACAGAAAAAAGCATGTTTTAAAAAATTGTGCCTGGAGCTTGGTCGACATTAAAATTGTTTGTGACAATTCATAAGCATAGTTAAACTCATTATTTGGAATTTCTGCTTTCTCTAACCATTTCTGCGATATTTTTTCCATATCATCAGGGAACATAGCGTTAATGACTACGTAAATGCCCCCAATCCTATTCCTTATACCAGATAATAATGTATCTATTAAATTTACTTTACCAATCCCTCCCTTCCCACCTGTCTTACGTGTCAAACAATCTCTGATTTGGAGATATTTAAAAAAGTCGCGCCAGTCCAACCCGAATTTATTTTTTAGTTCTTCAAAGGAATAGATCCCTACAGAGGAGAAGAGACAGCCTACCTGTGTAATTCCTACCTCATGCCATTTAAGCATATAGTTATCATTAAAAATGGCGGGGAGATCAGGATTATTTTTTAAGGGAGTATAAAACGAGAATCTTCCTATCCCAAGCATTTTCCTGATGTGTTTCCATACTTTAAGCCCATTGAGTAGTGTTTTAAATTTAACTTTTTTGAAATGGCTGTCATGTAAATGTCTCCACCAATATCCACTGCTCTCCCTTCCTAGCACCAATTGGAAGGTGGAAGGCGTAGGGGCTACCCCTTCTCCCTCTGCCCCGTTATTCTCCAACAGTTCTTTGCTGTATAACAGAACAGTTGCCCAATAGTATGCCTGTAGATTCGGGAGACCTAGCCCACCACGTTCCTTTTGAAGAGTAAGAAACTTCTGGGCTCGCCGTGGTTGTGAATATGCCCAAATAAAGCTGGAGAATAGCCGATCAATAGACTTAAACCAGGTTGCCGAAAATTCTAAGCAGATTGTTCTAAATAAGTATAGAATTTTGGGGAAGAAGACCATTTTAATCGCGTTTACTCTGCCTATTATAGAAAGATGTAGATTATCTAGACGTTTAAGGTCTTTCCGGATTGTAGCAGTCATCGGTTTCAGATTGATATTGACCAGATTATCAAGATCAGATGTTATACAGACCCCAAGATAGGTTGCTTGGTCCACCACCCGTACATCTCTCATCACGCATTTTTTATTCAAAACAATCTGAGTTTTCCCCTGATTGAGAGCGTATCCAGAAACTTCTCCAAATTGCTTTGCCTCATTCTCTATTGCGGACATGGCCAAATTTGGATCAATTGTCACAATAGCGATGTCGTCCGCATAGGCTAATGTTTTAGTAGAGAAACTATTAAAAATAACCGGCTTAATTGCACTATCCTCCTCCAATCGCCTTAAAAAAGAATCAATATAAATTGCAAAAAGCAATGGGGAGCACGGGCAGCCTTGTCGTGTCCCCCGTGATATTACTATTTCTTCTGTTAGACTGCCATTTACCATTACTACGGCCTTGGGACTTACATACAATTTTTTAACAGCCTGAATATAGCCTTCTTGGATCCCAATTCTGGACATTGCTGCCCACAGGAAGTGCCAGGAGACCCTATCGAACGCTTTTTCTGCATCCAGCAAAACCAGCGCCATAGGGTCCCCTGCCACCCCCCTAGCATCAAACAGAGTAATTACTCGGTGAATATGATTGATGGTGGATCTACCAGGAATAAAGCCGTGCTGGCTTGGAGAGATTACTTTATGAATTAATGGGGCAATACGATTGGCCAGGACTTTCGCATAAATTTTAGAATCTGAATTGATAAGGGTAATGGGGCGGTATGATCCAAGCTGTTCAGGGGGTTTATTTTTTTGGGAAAGATAATTATCTTGGCCCGAGACCAAGAGCTCGGCGGGCGCCCACCCTTAAAAATATGCGTGATAAGATCGACCAAGACATTTTTGATCTGACTTAAAAATACAGCATAAAATTCTGATGGGATGCAATCTAGCCCCGTAGCTTTCCCTCCAGGTAAATTTTTAACTACGCTTAATATTTCCTCCTCCGAGGGTAATTCCTCTAAACAATTTGCATCTTCTGTATCGAACTTAACAAGCCTGGAGTTATCCAGGTAGTCCTCAATTCTTGCTTGATCAACCCCCCCGGTTTCCGAATATAATTCTTGATAGAACCGCCAAAAAGCATCTCTTATAAGTTTGGAATCCTCAATTCGGGGCCCCTGAGATCCCTGAATTTCACGAATTAAGTTTGATGTAACCTGTTGCCTCATACGCACGGCTAGCTGGTGTCCTATTTGTTCATTGACTTCATAAACCCTCTCTTTTTGGGCTAGTGCTTTTTTATTGCTTTTTCAGTAAAAATATTAAAAATTTGAGCTTTCGCAATTGCCACTTGCTTCTGCAGTTTTTCGGTTTCTTCCTTTCTATTTAGATTATTGTTGCTTGCACCACTTATAAGTTCTTCCTCAAACTTTCTAAGATTTTCTTGTAGCCCCTGCATAACTGCCCTGGCTTGTTTATTATTTTTAAGAGAGTATTGCAAAGTCTCCCCCGTATTCCTGCTTTCAGCGTGTCCCAGATAACTTCAATTGAGGCACTTCCCTCATTATCAGACAGAAAACTTGGGATCCACTCCCTCATATAATTACAATAATTCTCATCTAACAGCAAAGCTTTCTCAAAAGTCCATGTGTTAAATGTATTATTTCTAGTGTCTACTTCAAGAGAGCAAATAAGAGGATTATGATCCGAAAGGATCCGGGGTAATTTCATTACCTGGCATTTTGATTTAATTGAATTAGAAAAAAAAAAGTAATCGAGTCTCGCATGGGTAAGGTGTGGGTTAGAAAAATATGTAAACCCCGGATCATCAGGGTTTGACATCTGCCATCCATCAACTAGACCATGGCACAAGCACAATTGTTTCAGAGCCTTAAAAACCTTGGGTTTACGCCCTAAGTAGTGCCACTCTTCTTTTAGAGACCAATTACTGGGCAGATTAATATTAATATCCCCGCAAACCATCAAAGGCAAGGGCCAGTGCATTAGTTCATTTGAGATCTCTTCAATAACTGATGCATCATCATGGTTGCTTCCATATATGGCACACAAGGTCAGCTTTTGCCCACTCCCATACTGGCATTCTGTTATTACCCAACGACCAAATTTATCAACTTTGGAGTGATTAAAGGTGACCCCATTGCCCCTAGCTAAAATTGCAACCCCCCTTACCCTAGCACCTTGTGATGTGGCACATATCAGCCGATATCCCAACGACTTAAGGATATGTCTTTGTGGCCCTTCGATGTGAGTTTCTTGCAAACACACGATATTTGTTCCCCATGTTTGAAGTGCTACAGTCACCATTTGTCTTTTCTTGACATCGTTTAATCCGCAGATATTCATGGATAATATTCTTACAAGACCCATCTTATTATATTAGTGCATTCCGTGCTTATAATCACTATCCACCATGCCTTCTATCATTCTCCTCCACCACCTACCCTTCCCTTTTTTAGTTACACCCTTCCTGCCTGCCTGCCCCATTCCCCCCGTGCTCCCCCTACCCCCCCCACCCTCCACCACTTTTGGAGGTTACCTGGCCGCGCCAGGGGTGTGACATCCGACAAACAGAGTCCCGCGAGCCCGCTGGGTCTCCCCCAACAACTATCTTTTTCAAGAGACTCCTGAGACATTATGTTATAAGATAAGCACCTTCCTTCAGAAAGCAATTACCTCCTCAAAGAGAACAGAGAGAAAAAAAACCCTCTCTACCTCATCATAAAAAGAAAGAATAAAAAGCCCCCAACACAAAATACATCAAACATTCCCTCCACCACCCTTAGAACAGCCATGCAAGAAGTCCTCGGTACGCTAGCAATAACAATACTACCAGTCCACGGCCTCAGAACCTATTTTACTAAAACCTAAGACATATCACGTTTTTTGTGCCGAGAGTTCCTCAAGATACTTTTGTGCCTGTATCTCAGAGACAAAGCTGCGGATGGCCCCCTTAAATACTATTTTCAGCCTGGCTGGATTCTGCAGGTATACTTCGGCCCCTAGTTTCTGGAATGGATCAAAAAGCTGCCGAAGCCTCCACCGACGCTCTACTGTGGCATGAGCGAAATCAGGTCTTGTAAAAAAAGTTACTCCCTCGAATGTTCGTTTCTTTGTTGGCCTAGCCAGGTCAAACAAGGTTTGGCGGAGGATAAAGTTCCCAAAAATAAAAGCATTGCCCGCGGGTGTTGTGATGCGGAAGCATGCTTGCCAGGAAACAGGGGAAATCTATGGGCTCTTTGAACCTCCCTATCCAGGTCCTATGATTGCAACTCTGGGAACGCTCCTTTTAGCAGGTTGATCATAAATTTCCTAGGATCATCTTTCTCTGCGCCTTCCGGTATCCCTAAGAAACGGAGGTTGTTGCGTCTCTGCCGGTTTTCTTGTTCCTCCATCTTCCACATCAGATCTTTTACCAATCCCTCATGATCAACATGCTGTGTCTGGAGTGTAGATACCTCCTTTTCCAACTGCTCGGTCCTCCCCTCCACCATAGTCATTCGATCAGCTATGTCGGCACAGGTCTTCCCCACCTTTCTGACAGCCCCTTGCAGTTTTTTAGCCGCCATGCGGGATCGTCGGTTATCAGCCTTGACTTCATCCTGAAAGCTTTTTATGGATTTTAGGACAACTGACAAGGTGGCTTCACCCTGCTCCACCGCCTTACTGCTGTCACTACCGATGCCACAGCCGTCATTCGCTATTTTGTAACTACTTGGAGTGCTTATTGGGGTACCCCCCGAGGCCAGTATAAGAGGGGTATTATTATAATCCCACTTCAGCTCACTGGGACTCTCATCCCCCGATAGGTCTTTCCCTGCTTGCACCCGATCGCTATTTCGTTTTTTGTGTAGCCTTTTGATACCTGCTCTGGATCTTTGAGTGCCGGTATTAGGGCTACTGTACCAATTCTTGCCTTCTTCCCCACTCGATAGGGAGATACTACTGTCTGTTACTTCAGACTCTTCAGTTAGCGAGAAAAATTTGTCTTGATTATCTACCGTCATCTGACTCGAGTCTAGAAGTGAGTGAACCACGTCCGGTACTGGAGGGAGGAGGGTGGTATGCCCGGTAGTCTTTTTAATCGGGGTTGTAACACTCGTTTGCGCAAATGGGCTACTGAGGTTGCTTGACACATTACCAACGAAGCCAGCAGCTCCCTCTACCACTGCTGCCGTGGTTACTTCCACTGGACCAGTTAATGCGGGAGTATCCGAGCCATCCTTTAGTGCACTACAGGCCGCCTGTTTAGCATTCCCGAGGTTTCCCACAGCCACAAAACTAGTGGAGATTAAAGGTTGAGAGCTGTCGGTTGTTTTGAATGTACGAGTGTTATTTCTTTTCTCTCCCCCCGTAGAGTTACTGGTTAAATCTTTTTCTTGCAGGGGTTTGCGCCCACTTTCCCCTCTCTCACCCCCTCCACTACCTCTTGCACTCGTATTTGTGCTGTCCTGTTTTTTAGCCAAGCGTGTAAGTGCTAATGAGGTATTAGGTTGTGCTGCGCCTTGCTGTGAGGGTACCGGAGCGATCTTACCCTTGCCTCCTCTCGCCCCTTTGCCAGTCATTCTCGCTTGTGTGTCCTGCCGGAGCATGCGCTGGTTGCAGCCGTATATCTCTGCCCAAGTCCTGCTTTCCACACCGCTACCTCCTCTGCTTCTGAAACGGATCCCGTGTAAGCTTCGTAGTTGCCTCCTCTGTTCAGCACGAAGAACAAACAGCTCGTTCAGAAGCCTTCCGAGGTGAAGATGCGCTTGGAAGGAGCCGCGTAGGTCATCCCCCATCCAGGAGCTCCAAGCAGGCAGTGCGTCCTCGAGGCAGGGATAGATTGCAGTGATAACAAACAAAGGTGAGTTTTTCCCAATTACAGTTTTCAGCCGCATTTCTCTCAGCAATTTTTCATCTTCAATGCGTCTCAAGTTTCACGATTGCTTTAGGAGATTATTAATCTTATCTCCAGTCTCAGTTGCGTTTCCATCGGGGGGGACTCATCGGAGCTCCCTCGCGACGCCGTCAGCCGATCGCCATCTTGCCTCCGCCACTTAGAGTGATATTCTCAACTAAATGGCACATGTAAACGTTACCCTTATTAGTTTAACACTTCTATCGGCAACTTAGCAAGCATAACACTGCACCATATTAGCAAAGATATGGTACAGGCTTACATTTCATTGTGGATGTACATAAACAAGTACAGATCAACTGTTAGAGAGCAACAAAAACCACCGACATGGAGATGGAGAGGGGGGAAAGATTAAGTAAGGTGTTATTCCCATTTTGGTAATCTGCCAGCCCAGTCGTGTACGGAGCTTTAACACCAGCAGAAAACCTCGTAATTACGTTAATTTACATTTACGTGTGCTTTAGCACTGTAACCAACACTTTGTACCCCGAGACTACTGTTTATAAAAATAAGCAAACAGAGCTTTATCTAGTATAAAAATAGCACACAGTGGGTGTGAGTCGTCCCCCCCCCACCCCCCCACACGGGCTGGCTCGTAGAGGGAGAGCTGCGGGCCGCCAGCTGCTAGAGGGACAGATGCGTTCTGGCTCACAGACGGAGAGCTGAGGGCCGGCTCGCAGAGGAACAGCTACGGACCGAGTCGCATAGGGAGAGCTGCGAGCCGTCGGCTTGCAAAAGGATATCTGCGACCGCTGATGTGGGGCGAGGGAGGGTGAAGGGAGTATCTGGCAGAGGGAAAGCTGCGGTATATTTCCAGTGTTGGCTTGCAGAGGTAGAACTGCGGGCCCGACGGCTTCTAGAGGGAGAACTGCGAGCCGTTGGCTTGCAGAGGAACAGTTGCGTGCCAATTCGCAGAGGGAGAGCTGCGGGCCGGCTCGCACAGCAACAGCTGCGGGCTGCTGCAGGCCGGTGATGTGGGGGGAACAAGGGTGAAGGGAGTATCTGGCAGAGGTACAGCTGCGGTATATTTTCAGTGTTGGCTTGGAGAGTTACAGCTGCAGGCCCAACAGCTCGCAGAGGGAAAGCTGCAAGCCGACGCGCTGCCTCGCAGAGGCAGAGCTGTGAGCCGAGGGCCTGGCTCGCAGAGGGAGAGCTGTGGGCCGTCGGTCGACGGGCTGGCTCGCAAAGGGAGAGCTGTGAGCCGACCGGCTGGCTCGTAGAGGGAGAACTGCTGTATATTTCCAGTGTTGGCTTGCAGAGGCAGCCCTCCCTCTACGAGCCAGCCAGTCGGCTCACAGCTCTTCCTCTACGAGCCAGCCCGCCGGCTTGCAACTCTCCCTCTGCGAACCACCGGTCGGCTCGCAGCTCTTCGTTTGCGAGCCATCGGGCCCGCAGGTTTATCTGTACAAGCCGTCGGTCCGTAACTCTACCTCTACTAGCCAACACTGCGAATATAACGCAGCTCTCCCTCTACGAGATACCCCCTTCACCCTCCCTCGGCCCGCAGCTATCCCTATGCAAGACAACGTCTCGCAGCTCTCCCTCTGCAAACCGTGGGGCCCGCAGCTCTACCTCTGCAACACAACACATCACCAGCCCGCAGCTATCCCTCTGCAAACTAATACTGAGAATATACCACAGGTGTCTCTCTCCGAAATACCTCCTTCACTCTCTCTTGGTCCGCATCACCGGGCATTCCATATTATATCTAACAGTATGATCAAATTATTCAAACCATGCGTACATACACAAACCAAGGTGCATATTTACTTTCTGTATTTGCTCTCCATGTAATGTCTGCAACTTGTAAACGTGCTAGCAGTACAACACCTCCCTTAGCTTATATTTAAATATACCTCTCTGTGTAAAAAACCAGCCCACAAGCTGTACACATAATATATCTGGTTTTTGTTTTATCTGCCTTAAATTAATAACAGATAAATATCCCCCCTCCCTCCACCACTATTTCCAGACCAAACATAATTTCCAAACGTGCGACATTTTCTTTATCTCGGCCAAATTTATTTCTCAACACAAATCAACGCCGTATCTGATTTACAAAACTACATACTCGTTTAAACATAACAAACTATACTGCTTATTTGTTACCTCTAGACCTTACTCCTAAAACCATGTAATCTTTCAAACATATGTCACGTCACTTTTGTACCATTGAAACTGATTACGACCTTCTCTTTACACTATAGATCCCACGAACATGCCAATAAAGGTATAAGTGCTATTTTCATACTAGATAAAGCTCTATTACTTAATTTTTATAAACACTACTGTTTGGTGCACAAAATGGGGGTGACACATGAGGAGAGTAAACGGAGGTGTAATTCCTAAACTTTTATTGTACCGTTCCTTTAATATACGTTTTTTGAGGGTTTTAAGTGGGATGAAAAAAAATGCGGGTGTCTAAAAGGGGTAGCAGTGTTCAGCACCGGTAAGACCCAGCCCACTTAAAGTCCTGCGTATATTCAGCACAGAGGCACACCCTAACAATTTTCATCACTTATAATCACAGTTAGTTTACTTGTGTGAAAAAATCATACAGAAAATTTACTAAGAACATTTTTATTTCTTTTTATCTCTCACACATTTATAAAATATCTCTTGTAAAGAAACGCCCTCTCCACCTTTATTTCGTACGAACGAGCAATAAATAATCCCTTTACCAGCATCTAGTCACTAACTACTAACACTGTGCACTGTACCCAATTGTAAAGCAGAAATAGTGTTTAGATTATATCTTAAAGTATCATCAAATGATTCAAACCATGCATACATAAACAAAGCAACGTGCACGTTTACTTTGTCCATTTACTCTCTATGTAATCTGTGCACATTCTGAACGGGTTCGCAGTATATCACCTGTCTTCACTTATACTCAAATGTACCTCACAGTGAAAAAAATGACATCACAACCTATGCATATGTAATATTTCCAACATAATACAGTGCAGTTTTATACCATTGAAACTGATTGCAACATTCTCTGTATAGTACAAATTCTACCAATATGCCAATAAACCTATAAGTGCTATTTTTATAATACAAAAAGCTGTATTAGATTATTTTTATAAACAGTACTGCTGGGGGCACAAAATGGTGGTGCAAGGTAGACAGAGTAAATGAAGGTGTAATTCCAAACTTTTTATGTATCGTCCCTTTACTATACGTATATTAACAGCTTTAAGTGGTATGAAAAAATTGGCGGCTCTCTTAAAGGGGTGGCGGAGCTCAGTACCGATAAGACCCGGACCACTTAAACGCCTGCGTATATTCAGCAGAGGAACACACCCTGACAATTACTATCACTAATAATCACATTTACTTTAGCGCTGTGAACAAAATCGTGCAGAAAATATACAAAAAACATTTTCATTTATTTGTTATCTCTCACATATTTAAAAAAAAATGACTTCTGAAGAAACGCTCCCCAACAACTTAGATTTCCTAAGAACACCCAAATGCAAAGCCTCGCAGTACCACACCAGCCTTGACTGACATTGAAATCTACCTCTCAGTGTAAAAAATGAGACCACAAACTGTGCACATAACATTTCTGCTTTTTGTTCCATCTTTGTTAAGTTAGTAACACATGAATTTTCTACTCTCACCCCTTCCCCACTATTTCCAGACTGAGCATAATTTGCAAACGTGCGACATTCCTTTTATGTCGCCGGAATAGATCTACAAATCCAAATTAACGCTACATTGAATTTTGAAAACCATACAGTCTTTTACAGATGACAACTTACACCTTTTCTTTGTGAAAAACTCCTAAACATATATAAAGTACATGTTTAACAACTAGTTACACATTATGCATATTTTAGAACCAATAAAACATCAGACTTTACTAACACTATGTTATTTAGAAATAAAAATACTTTCAAAGTTAAAAATATCGTCTCAAATACTTAACCACTACTACAGAACACATAACACACCTTCTTAATTTCTAACTTACCTTCGTAGTTGGTATGCAGATTTCAAATGTCACAAATGCATGCAATTCTTTTCTTGTCACACAGTACATGTAATGCACCGCTTTCATCAAGAATGGAACCAGTAATGGCACAATTTCCCTGTTGCTCCACACATAAATACATGTAAAGAACAAATCAGAATAGTTCCTTAATTTTTTTAGATTGCAAAACTTCTCTTTATTGGTTATTTTTGAACTTTCCATATAAACAGTTTTTCAAATATCGATATCTGGAAAATTTGATATTTCTCAAAAACTACTGAACGGATTTACCCCATTTAAACAAAAGCGTGCTTTCTGGACCAAGACCTTTCTCCCTGCCAAATTTGGCGTAATTCCGTTCAGCAGTTTGACCTGTAGCCTTGTCTAAAGTTTCCTATGGAAATTGCATGGAGGAAACACATTTTGGGACCCCCCTTTTTTCTTAGCCCCCCCTTGACGATTCCCCCCAAACTTTCAGGATAAGAGCTGACCTGAAAAGAGGAACTTTTTGGAAAATTTCGTAAAGATTCGTCAAACGACGCCAAAGTTATAAGCACATCAGAAAATGCTTTTCCTATGGAAACGTGGTCCTAACTATAACTACCTACTATATATATATATATATATATATATATATATATATATATATATATATATATATATATATATAATGATGGAATCGTTGTCTTTATTTCCTATACAGTGGAAGTTTTCAAGCCTCCTGTCTTCTTTTATTTCTGATTGGCCGCTTCTTGGTAACCTTGTCAGTCAGAAAGGTTGGTTCATAGGCGATTACCATCATTTTTCTGGAGTGGGTGGTGTTCCTACCACTCCTTCATTCCTTTTGTGCGGTATTGTGATTGCTGGTTTTCCAGCTTGGTGATATCTGTATATCTATAATTTTCACTCTGTTGCTCTCGCATCTTTAGTCTATTACCAATATATGTTCAACTGCAATTGGCAATATATGTTGGCATTTATATATATCTTTCAATGGTTGTCTCTTTTATAGAGGGATATCTTCTTTGTACACTAATCAGTCTCCCTGCTTGCTGAGGGTGACTGGCGGTTGCTTCCCCGATGGTGATGATAGTACTTATGCATATTTATATATCTATATATATCTTTACATATCTACAGGTATATATTGTAGGTGGGTCCATGGGGAGTGCGCATCTGCTGTTATTGTTGTGCTCCTTGTGAGACTCTAGTTCAACCTTTAAATTGGTCGTTCCTTATGCATTTACTTTTCCTATCTCCTCTGGACTTCAGAGTTGCATAGTCCCGGAGGGTCGTCTTCTCTTTAAGAGGGTTTTCTCCATCTGAGAAAGGTCTCTAACAACAAGTGTTGTATTCTTCTTGCAATGCTTTTGTTCAGCATTGTAGGAGTCTCTCTCTCTCGCTCTCTCCCTCTCTCTCTCCCCCTCTCGCTCTATTGTGGGTGTGCTCTGAGATTCCTCTGCATCTGTGTTGCAGGAAGGGGTCAGATCAGGTTCTGGTTTTCGAGACAAGATGCTGGTGCTCTAATTCAGCTTGGCCCCTTAGCCTTGTTTGGCCAGGGGTTGGTTGCCCTTGGCAGGGCTGTATAGTGCTATGTTTTCTATGAGGTGTTTTCTCCAAAACGTCCTTATCTCTCTGATGTGAATAAGGTTCTCCACATGATTTCTCATGCGCGTTTCCCACAGTCCTTCTGGTTGAGGGTTTTATTTGCTCCATCTGTGATTCTTTAGACAGCTGGGTTTCTATGACAGGCTGGTTTTATGCAGGGATCTTCTTTTGGTAGTTCAGTTTGCAGACCTGCCTCCAAGGATGGTGTTGCTTAGGTATCTAATTCTAAGATAAGGAATCTGTGGCTAGATGTCTCTATCAGATGAATAAGTTACTTACCTTCGGAAACGCCTTATCTGGTAGAGACAGGATCTAGCCGCAGATTCCTTAACGACCCACCCATTTTCGCCGATCTGCGAACTGCTACTCCAGTTACCTACAAGAGCCTTGCTTGGCATTCTGATGCCCTTCTTTCAGACTTCGTAATTGTTTAACAAAAAGATGTCTGTTTATTGGCACACTGTTTTCATGGGCAGTTTCTTTAAGTGGCTCCGTATTGTTTGCACGAAAAATAGTCACAGAAAAAACTGACGTCAGCGCGTCTGAGGAGAATTCTAAGATAAGGAATCTGTGGATAGATCCTGTCTCTACCAGATAAGGCGTTACCAAAGATAAGTAACTTATTTGTTAACAACGTTAAAACTCACAACAAACATGTAGAAGAAAACGGGCAGAAGATAAAATGACAGTCATATGTCTTCTTTATTCATCTTAAATGCACACAATTCATCAGAGTTTAAGCCTCTTGGTGTCCAACTCAATAATATATCTGGTTTTCAACCTCCTCAGTTCTACAGTTATGTTATCACCCCTGTTGTCTTCGTAATTTTCATCCTAATATTTCGAGACATTATAAGGATTGTCCTTATGGCAAATGGCCGCATATGCTCCAATATGCATTTTTTAACAGGATGTATTGTAGTGCCCCTATACCATTTGTGACAAGAGCAGACCAGTAATTGCAGGATATACATCTCTTAATGGAATACAGTTTTTTAACATCCCTGCTATTTTTGCAGGCCTTGCACCTATTGCATTAGTAGAACTCAATCCTGTTATCCAAGAAATTCTCATTGGGCTGACCTGTTATTATATTTTTATATTTATTTTTATTATATTTTTGCTTAATTTATCCCTTAGAGATCAGCTTCTCTTGAACATAAGCAGGGGGTCATCACTAATGCACTCAGCCAAACTGTTTTCAGTTTTGAGAATTTGCTATTGTTTGTTCAAGATCTTCTTGACTTCCCTTGCTTTGTTGTGGTATTTAGGCAGAATATCGAAAACACAAATATCATGGGACAAAATATTGTGTCAAAAATATTCGAGGACCAAAATATTGTGAAGGTACGTTTCTAAAGGTAAGTAAAGTTCTACTATATGTACCTCCACATATATGTACCTTGATGATATATATATCTTCAAGGTACGTAGATGTGAATAGCAAATCTATACTTACCTATTTGTAATTACCTTCTTGATATTTTGGTCCTCAATATTTTTGACACTGTATTCTATATACACGATATTTGTGTTATCTGTCAGTGATCCCTTTGTTGTTATATATAGTTACAAATCTAATGTTGTGGTCTCACCCTTGCCTGGAGTTAGTAGTAATTAATAAATCCTTTCAGTCAATTTTGTTAAATATAAGTACAGCAGCATCCAAACATTCTTGGAATAACCTCTTTCCCTAAATCGGTCCAATATTATGGTTTGTTCTTTCACAATAGCTGTATCACTGCTACAGTTTCTTCTTGACCTGAGCAGTTCACCATAAGAAATACTTTGAATAGTTTGGTGGGGTGACTGCTCATGGCATGAGGGAGACTGTTACCGGTAGTGGGATTCTTGTACAGAAATGTGGTTAACTTGTCTCTAGACACAGTAACTTTAAGATCTAAGATTGCTATAATTTGTTAAACGTCAAACTTTCATCTTTAACCGATGACGGTCAACACATTTTTCCACCACATCAATTTCACCCTTCCAATTAATGATTAAAACATCAGTGTATCTCGTTCAGAGAATCCCATGAATGTCTTGATCCAGAATACTGTTGACCTGCTCCTCCTACCAATCTGTAAAAAGGTTGCCATAAATGAGGACAGTGCAGGTCCCCATCACTGCTTCTGGCCCATTGTTTCTATTCCCATGGGAGTTTTGCTTTTTGTTTTCCGCCTCTCCTTGTCTGGCACCACCTCTTTCTTTTCCTCCTCTTCTTCTTGATTGATCCTTGCCAGTCTGTTCCTGACATATTCCCCTATTGATGAAACAAAACTCATCTAAAAAAGTACTGTTTGTGAGATCCCTCTCTGAGGAACTTGAGGTGCTGCCCTCCGACATATTGCAATCATCACATTGTTCTGAACTCATCTCCGATATTGATTCCTCTTGTCTTATTGGGTTGCAAATGTGTTTGTCATATTTCCTAAATGTGAGGATTATATCCATTTTATAGTCTGCTAAATCTCTGAGAAGTTTTCTTTGTTTTTTTAAATTAATCTATTCCTCAAAATTTTCTAATCTTTTGTTTTCCAAGAATTTGTCAAGATTTTCTTTACTGTCAAGTTTCCCAAGTACCTCCATTAATGTCTCAGTCTTCAACAATAAACAGTCCCTGTGCTTCTATGCATATTTAACTAGGATTTGTAACATCCCTTTTGGGCAATTATGAGAATTAATTGCCAACACATGCGATATATCTGGGGCCATGTTTTCATATGATGGAATAGTAAATATACTGAGACTTCTTGGTACTCTCCGCAGTCTATGGATTTCTGAAGCAACATCACTTCCCAGAATTTATTGAACTCCTGTTTTGACAGTTTCTTAAATTTGTCATATTTTTGTTTGAGAGACACATTGTTATCATTTTGAGTCATTTTGATTGTTGTCTCAGAGAATAATAGTTTAGCCCCAGGTTTCTTTCAAACATCCCATTTCGATGTCATATTTTGTTCCCCCAGTGCAAGTCATAATGAAGAAGAACATATTTATGCTCATGCCACTGATTGTTGTGCTTCTTTTGAAACACAAAAGCTAAGAATATATTTTCTTGCTTTTTCCATCTATCTGTTATATTAAGTGGCCCACTTGGGCTTTATTTCTAATATTTTTCTGAAGTTTTTCTTGATTTTGATCAAGGTGTTTTCTCAGAATGTAGATATATTTTCCCTATACTGGATTGTTCAACAGAACTATGGGGATGAGGCACTGCTTTAGTTGTATTTATTATTGTTAGCCCACGTGGGCTTTATTATTATTATGATTTTTCTAATGGGACACCGCTTTTTGTATATACACACCGCTGAGCACTAATGCAATATATGCTGCCTAGGTTTACTTTATTTCAAAGCATCGTCATTTATTTCAGAGCATTAAGGTTTTCTGTATGACTTTTTGCTGATTTACCAATTAGATGATAATGATGACAGACCTTATACAACCTTGTAATTGATCAATCATGTGAACACGCTTTGATCGTATATCTTCATCATCATCATAAATCTTTATTTGGTTTAAATCACATAAACCATAAAATAAAGTCAATAAAAACATATAAAATGATAAAATAACAATAAAATATTAACACTAAAATTGTACATTTCATTCATGTTGCTCCAACAGGCAATATTTTAAAATATTTAACATTTCCCTCAGTCAATTTGCCACTATTTGGGGGGTGAGGACATTAAAAATCCCCCACCCATATCCTAAAAATTTCACTAGAGCTAGTCTTAAGGAAGGCATCTAGATCTTCATCCAGATCACGAACTGCCTCTGCACAGCTTGTATCAAATTTATTATTTTAATAGTTTTTGACTAAAATGTCAAGATTGGCATCTATGGAAATGAATGCAAACTGATAATACAGTGAGCCCACAAACACCTTTTTTACTTTAGATGGAAATAAAACTGAAATTAAGGTAAGAAGGCCACCCTTAGCTCTGCCTGTGGTGGAAGGAGTTGCGGTGGTCACAATGGATAAAGAGCCTTCCACATCAATTTCACCAATCATCCAGGTTTCCTGTATACATATGATCTGCATTTCTTCAATACAATTCTTCCATTCAGTGGAATGGTTTCCATTCAGTGGAATGGAATGCAGCTTATTTGCTAAACCCGCAATATTCCATGACTAGAATGAAACCTCAACTTGATCCATGACAGAAGCACAACATGGGACAGTGCCAGTAGTCTGTATTTCTTATTTTTGACGCAGAGGATTTAGACTGACATTATATTGCAATATACTTTTGTTTACTGATGTCAGTTTGATGTATATGTTCAGACTTCGATCCATTCTTACATTGATAGTTATTGCACTTGCATTTAATCATTTACGTTAAGTGAAAATAGCATGATTCATGATGGTGGCCATATTCTGAATTTTAAGGAGTCGCGAGGCACTCTTTATTTCTATCACTTGTATGGAGCACTTAATAATCTGTTATTATTTGTCTATCCTGTTACCCGTGACCAAGGCGGAAGCGAAACGTGCTGGGTGTTTTCATGCCATACCCTTGATTTGGATTACATTTTGTTGTTCAGTATCTGCTGGAGATTGTCTGCTTCTTCAGTTTGCACTGGGAAGCAACGGCTTGTAATACCAGTTTCTCACACACAAGCTTACACCATCGCTGCCAGGGTCGGATGGAGGTGGTTGGTGAGATATAACATTCTATATATCATTATATGAATAATGAAAAAGTCTAAATTTGATTTGCATTTGTGTATGCAGGTATTTCAATGCTTTGTCAAGAGGAGAACCGCTTCCTGTGAAAGAGAGGGTCGAAATGCCAGTAGCAACTCAGAAAACGGATACTGGTCTCACCCCAGGGCTGCTTAAAATCTTACATAAACAGGTATAAGCAACCTATTGAAAAGAAGGTGTAATAGTATTTTTGCTTTAAGTTTGTAATCCTTAAACACATGAACCATTTGTTGTAGAATTGGCTGTCTTTATTATAGTTGATGAAGGGGCAGAGCTAGCTGAGAGAAGGAGTTAACTCTGGTGTGGCTCTATCCTTGGGTGTGAGGCTGAGAGATGCACTTCGTGGGTAAGCTGGACCTTGCTGAAGATTGCAGAGGAGATTTGGAGTCCCTGGATGCTGCTTTTGAGGCCTCTTGATTGGAACCATTGACTTGATATGCTCTTGCACTGTGAAGCCAACAATGGCCAGAGGAGTAGGTGGGCGGGTTGATTTCTGACCTCTGGCCACCATGCTGTGGCGCTGGGTACATTTGATGCTGTGGTGCAGTGGAAGTGAACGAACACCTAATTGTATTTTATGATGCTGACTAAGGAGACCAAAGCGAAGGCTGCTAGACGTGAAACTTATTTGTTATGCCTTAAGACAGTCTTCATAGTAGAAATCCGAGGGAATCGACTTTGAAGCGGCTGCACCTTTGAAGCCCACTCTGTAACAAGGAGAAAGCTTGATGATGTCCATTCTATAAACCACATTGAGGCAAGAATGGTCTCCTAAGGGGTCGCATAACTGATGCAGAGCATTAGGTGGGGCCCATAGACTACAAGGCTGTGGAGATGAATACGTAATAGTAAGAGTGCAGTGGCAGATCATATAGAGCTCAATAGTTTGTGGACTATGCCATTCCAACTTCTGCCCTGCTAGAGTCTAAAGGTGAACATTTAGAGAGGAACACAAGAACTGACAGTGTTTGAATCTTCAAGAGCTAATTGCTAATAACTCAAAGTTGTGTGATTTCTAGTATTTTTCTGAAATTTTCTTGATTTTGGTCAGAATGTTTTCTCAGAATGTAGATATATTTTCCCTTTACCTGATTGTTCAGCAGATATATGTGGATGATGCACTGCTTTAGTTGTATTTATGGCTGTTAGCCCATGTGGGCTTCATTATTATTATGATTTCCCTATTAGGCCACAGCTTTTTGAACATCACATCTCTGAGCACTAATGCACTATTTGCTGCTGAGATTTAATTTATTTCAAAGCATCATTATTCAATTCAGAGCAGTAAGGTTTTCTGTATGACTTTTTGTTGATTTACCAATTAGTTGGCAATGATGACAGACTAATACAACCTTGCAATTGAACAATCGGTCACCGTGTATTGATTGTTCTTACTGGCTTCTTATCAGCTCACCCATTTCTGGAGGGCCTAGTAGGCTAGCTTCTTGCTCCTCTAAGCTGACACCAGGTTATATTCCCTCTACTCCACCCAACAGGGAATCAAAGAAATAGAACAGTTTGCCAAGAAAATGTTTTTGGTTGGGAGCATGGCACTCAAGTCTATTAATGCCACCTGTGTTCTTGGTAGATATGTACCTGCTCGATGAATTGCACAGAGGCAGTTGTTTCCACTCTTTTAAACGACCTGCAAGCACACTTAACAGAGCTGATTGGGGAGCATCAGGGTGCCCCAAAGCAGGTAATACAGTCTGACCTGGATACTGATGATTCAGTAGTAAGAGCTATGGGAACATCTATCTCCCTATGCCATCATGCCTGGTTACAACATTTCGGGTTTTTGAAAGACGTACAGACCACACTGATGGATCTCCTGTTTGATGAATCTCGACTCTTCATTGCCAAAGCCGACTCTGCACTGGAAAGATTCAAGGACAGCAAAGCCATGGCAAGATCCCTTTGTCTCCAAACACAAACCAGAGACTACCGTCAATTTCTGAAGTTTTGTGGCTTCAGCAGGGGTTTTTCATATCAGGGCCGTTAGCAGTTTGCACATCAACAACCACAGCTGCAACAGGTGAACCTCCTCTACTAACAATATGGAGGAGGAGACAAAGGCCGAACATGCACTATCCCTCTCCCTGCCTCCCTCCTCTTCTTCCTCCTCTTCAGCCACTGCAGGGAAGCAGCCCTAGTTCTATCTTACCTAACCATGCACAGCCCATTGGAAGACGGGCATCATTTTTTCCACAAGCTTGGAGGGCTGTTACTTCAGGCCTTTGTGTTTGCAAATTGTGGAGAGAGGGTATATCCTACCCTTCCAACAAGCACCCCCTCCTTTCCCCCAGTCCAAATGCACTCCTGCCAGACCATCTGCAGGTCCTCCAACAAGAAGTTCAATCATTGCTCCTCAAGGGCGTAGTGCAGTTGGTTCCAGAGCAGGAACAGGGTGAGGGATGCTACTCACCGTTCTTTCTAGTCTCCAGAAAAGATGGCGTCTCCACCCGATCCTAGACCTTAAGGTTCTGAACTGGTTCCTCAAGAAGGAAAAGTTCAAAATGATGTCCCAACTCAGATTCTATTTGTGCTGGAAGCAGAAGACTGGATGGTGTCTGATGATCTGCAGGATGCCGATTACGACATCCCTATCATGCAGTCAAACTGGAACTATTTTCTCTTCACGGTCGGATCTGAACATTAAGAGTTTGCGGTACTTAAAAAAGGAAAAAAGATTAGTGCCCACCGCTCTCCCCAAGCAATCAGTAGCATCAAGGCCGTCCCAAATTACATACTTAGCTTCATCCTAGCTGTCCTGAATGATTTGAGTCACAGAGGCCTGTAACTTCTCCGGCACCAATTGCAAGATCTTGCTGGCCATGTCCCAGAGGCCATGCGTATAATGGTCTAATTAGGAATTGCTATGCTGGTGCACCACCAGACTCAGGAGTAGGATGCTGCATGAGGAAATCTGGGCCACCAGGCACCAATCTGTAGCATATGGCCTCTTGCCTGTTCACTGGTGGGCAAGAGCAAGGCTTAGCCCAAGTGCCCATAAGTGAGTCAGTCACAGTTTCATTAAATGGAAGTACAGGCTCAGATAAGGTTTGCCCTGGGTGCAAAAGCTTGGTAGGTGCATTTGTCTTGTCTTCAGTAGACGGCAGCTGTAGATCTAGAACCTAAAGTGCACGTCTTATCACAACTACAAATGAAGCACTTTCTTCCATTGGAGGTCCAAGGTGAGATGTCAATCCTGTAGCAGGGGAAGTATCAAGCCCTCTGTCCTCCTGAAAATCCATGTATACACTGCTGTCATCGTAATGTGGGGGTAAATCATCCTCATTATCACCATCATCATTGTCAGATGGTGGTAAACTTTGGTCAGAATCTGAGCCAATAAAAGATGATGGAGCCTTGGAAGCTCCTTGGAGTCTCCATGGTAGGGGAAGCGTTTTCTCTGAGCTAAAATTTTAGAAAGCAGGTGTGCTGGGGTGAAGTCATAGCACTGTCTCAGTCAGGGTCCAGATGGATTTGGCTCAGGGTCGCACACCGGGAGTCAACATGGGATCCATCTTCAGCACCAGCAACGTCTGTACCAGCGTTAATGAAGAGAAAACTGGCTCAGGTCTTGCAGCCAGAGTGGAAGTTGGCACTGGAGTTGGTGCGGGACCCGAGGTTGGTTCAAGGGGTACAGATAGCACCCAGCGCGGACACACCAGTTATAACCCAGCTAGAGGCCCCTGTGGGTCCTAGGAACTGAAGGTGTGCTAGAGGGAGCCAGTAGAGTTCCAAAAGTATGCAGCATGGCCTCCTTAAAGGCCTCAATGTGCTGCAGCATTGTAGGAAAGTAGGATCTGCTTTCATGGTTACCCCACTTTTTGCTGGTGTCAGTATGTTTTTTTTGACTAGTCTGACTGGGATCCTGCTAATCAGGACCCCAGTCACTGTGCTTCCTCCCTCAATTTGACATGGTAAGTACTTCTCATCCAGGGGATACTCATCAATAGTCATAATCTATGAATAATCCCCGCCCACGTGCGGGATCCCGGAGTATATAGAAATATATATATAAATATATATATACACATATGTGAAACATATACATGCAGCCTAAAAACAATTTCCAACATGGCAGAACTGCCGAAATTACATAGGTTTGCATTGTAAAACAAATACTCTCCTAACCCATAAGGAAAAGAGTACATTCACAGCATAATTGTGATATACCAATGCTTTATTGCCACAAGGAAAAACTTGTAATTGCAGGCATTCGCCTGTAGGCTGCATTGCAGAGTAATAATGAAAACAAGACAAAAAGAAAACTGGCACCTTGCCTTTAAGGCTTCCAAGGGTTAGGGTACCGTGCCTTTAAGGCCTGCCAGAGACCCTCTGCTCCCATCATGCACCACAGGTGACAGTTAGGTCAGTTCTTTTTTCTGGCTCCTTCTGTGAGGATCCTGGAGTTTTAGCTCTTCAGTTTTTGACTGAAAGAAATTTTTTTGATATTTTCTTGGAAATTTTGACAGTTTCTGATACCTAGAGGTATATTCGGCTGGTTTTTGGCATTTTTTTGTTCCAAAAAATCTTTCCAGTCAGAATGCCTGCTTTATTTCGGAAATGTCCTTCCTGTGGCAAGAAGATGGCACTGTCAGATCCACACTCGGTGTGTATTGTGTGCCTTCCATCTTCACACAATCCTGACCAGTGTTATCATTGCCAGAAGTTTTCGAAGAGGACTCAGCGCGACAGAGAACGCATCAAGCTTCATGCCCTACTGGAGAGGGATAGAGATAGAGCTCCCTCTTCAAGTAAACACCGAAAACGGCATCGCTCCACCTCTCCTGAGTCCAGGAAGAAGCAGGTGCCTGAATGTTCGCCGTCGACGTCGAGATCGCCGTCGAAGAGGCCGAGACATTCTTCAACGTCAAGGGACAAGCCAAGTAAGTCGGCGCTCAGCACTTCAGGCTCGAAGGCTGTGGGTACTGAGAGACTGTCCAAAACTCCGTCGACGTCGAGGCTTCCGTCGACGCCGAGGCACACTCCGCCAACCTCGAGGGGATCGGCGTTGAGAGACTCGCCGGCGAAGACCATGCCGCGAGGAGACATACCGACGTCGAGGCATTCTCCGCCACCCTCAAGGGGGTCGACGTTGAGAGAGTCACCGTCGAAGGCCATGACGCGAGGGGACGTACCGACGTCGAGAGCATCGTCTAGGTCCCATCATTCGACGTCGAGGAGGTCGACGTCATCGAGGAGGTCGACGTCGAGATCCCCCATCGGCGCCCGTCAGGCTACATCAGGGCCCCCCATCGACGTGGGCGGTCGACGCCGAGACCTGTTACTGATCATTCGCCGTCGAGGAGATCGGCGGCAGCGTCAAGGGCGACGTCGAAGTCTCCCCGTCGACGCCGACAGTCGACGTCAAAATCCCCCCATCGACGTGGGCGGTCGACGTCGAGATCAAGATCACGCAGATCGACGACGAGGGTGACGCAGACCTTGTTGACATCCCGTTCGACGTCAAGGCAGTCATCTCCAGGGCTGAATATTGTACAGATTTCACCAGAGAAATCTCCTACAGTTGCTGAAAAGAATCTTTGCGGCCTGTCCCCTCGCTGGCTGCAGGGGGTCGGAACAGGTGCCCGCAGAGGTCCGGGCTCGGACGACTACGCAACGAGACTTTCTAAGTCGCCTTCCAGAAGACCAAGGTCGCCTTCTACACGCCGATCTCGGTCAGGAGGTCGTCACAGCTCGCACGATCATCCACATAAGAGGAGGCGCAGAGCATCTTCTACCTGTTCTTCGTCTTCCATTCGGCACTACTCGCCAACTTTCTCATCTACACCACCTTCAAGGGTGTCTCCTATTGATGACATTGGGACTTTCTCTGACGTACTGGGCAGAGGAGCTAATAAACTAAACATCAGTTTATGTACTCCTGTGATCCCTACATCGATCATTTTCGAGACATTGCACCATCGTACAGCTCCCAGACCGCTGCTACCTCTGGTGCCAGGTTTTTTAGAACCAGCCATGACCACGTTCCTTACTCCAGCCACAGTGGGATCAGTTCCGTCGAGGATTGCAAAGAAATACAAAGCTCCAGACCAGGATCCCTTGTTCCTTAGGTCTGATCCTCCGGCGGATTCAATCATTGTGGCAGCCGCCAGGAAAGCGCACTCCGCAGCCTCATCCGCTTCTGTTCCTCCAGAAAAGGACAGTAAACAAATGGACTCTTATGGCAGGAAGATGTGCAATACTTCGGCATCATCGATGAAGATTGCAAGTGCTTCAGCCCTTCTTGGGCGCTATGATAGGTCTCTTTGGGACTCCCTGTCTAGGTTTACCGACAAGCTTCCCAAAGAAGATAGACAAGACTTTCATGAAATCTTGCAAGAGGGCGGCTTAGTAGCCAATCAAGTCATCAGCGCGGCGGCTGACGCCTCAGATCTCGCCGCACACGGCTACTCACAGGGCATCTGTTCACGGCGCTCAACGTGGTTGCGCCTCACAGGTCTAAAACCGGACGCCCAGAAGAAGATCCTAAACCTTCCTTTCAACGGCTCCTCCTTATTCGGTTCTCATGCTGATGAGGAGATGACAAAGATGAAGGCCGAGCTAGACACAGTCAAAGCAGTTGGACTGGAGAAGCGGAAGGAGTTTCGAAACGCTTCCGTCAGAACGACAAGCGGCCCTTCCAACAGAGGGTTCAAACCCCTCAATGGTCCTCCCAAAACCAACAAAAGTTCCAATACCAGAACAAGCGTCCTGGCAGGGGCAGAGGGAACAATAAGCAACAGCAGTCCTCCTCCAAGCAGCCTCCTAAACAGTGAGACATTGCTTCCTCCGCACCCGTTTGCCACTCCGGTAGGAGGGAGTATCGTCTTTCACCTGGAAGAGTGGGAAACAATAACAAAAGACAGATGGGTGCTGAATATTGTACAGCATGGTTACTTGCTGAGGTTCAAGACCCCTCCTCCGCAAGTTGCCCCTCACTTGACGTGCCTTCCTCAACACAATGTATTGTTACAGGGCGAAGTGTGTACCCTCCTCTCCAAAAAGGCTATAGAAGAGGTCCCACCTCACCAGCGAAATCAAGGGGTATACTCACGGTACTTTCTGGTCCAAAAACGAGGAGTAGCCAAAGAGTATAGGCCCATCCTCGACCTGCGCCTGCTGAACAGGTTTATAAGAAAAGAAAGATTTCGGATGCTAGCCCTGCACCAGATTTTCCCACATCTTCATCTGGGAGACTGGATGTGTGCCATCGACCTGCAGGACGCCTACTTTCACATTCCTGTTTCAGTGAAACATCGCAAGTTCCTCAGGTTCCAGGTGTCTCGTCAGCACGATCAGTACCGAGTACTTCCATTCGGACTCAAATCCGCTCCCCGGACGTTCTCCAAGTGCATGGCGGTGGTAGCCGCTTTCCTCCGCAAGAGGAAAATCTTCGTCTACCCCTACCTAGACGACTGGCTCCTGAAGAGTTCAACACCTTCTCTACTCCAGAGCCATCTCACTTACTGTCTCAACCTGCTTCACTCACTGGGGTTGCAAGTCAACTACAAGAAGTCAGTTCTCAACCCCACGCAGAAAATACATTATCTGGGCGCATCCCTAGACACCGCAACGGCAAGCGTGTGTCCTTCGGAGGAGAGGTTGTCCTCAATGTTGATCAAGTGCCGTGCACTTCTCAGCACTATACATCCCACAGCAAGGCAGGTGTCATCACTGCTGGGATCGATGGCCTCATGCATCTTCATTGTGCCAAATGCCAGGCTTTACATGCGGCCTCTACAGCAGTCCCTCGAAGATCAATGGACTCAGCACTCAGGCCGTTGGGAAGATCGTGTCTCTCTTCCTCAGGCGGCCAGGGACTCCATCAAATGGTGGATGAAACGTTCTCACCTTCTGCAAGGGGTCCCCTTCCACCAAGTACCTCCGACACAGACTGTAGTTACAGATGCCTCACTGCAGGGTTGGGGAGCGCACATGGGCCAGCTTCAGGTACAAGGTCTCTGGTCCGAGACAGAGAAAAGTTATCACATCAACTTTTTGGAGCTAAGGGCAGTCCATCTGGCTCTCAAGTCGCTGTACCCGTCCCTACAGTCCAGCTCCATTCAGATTCAGACAATGTACTATCTGAACAAGCAGGGAGGCACCAGGTCACGGGTCCTGTCTCTGGAGTCACAGACCATATGGAAGTGGCTTCTGGCGAGGAGTCTCACGATCGTAGCCGTTCACCTTCCAGGAACCTTGAACGTGCAGGCAGATGTTCTCAGCAGAGACTTCGTAGAAGCACACGACTGGGTGTTAAACGAAGAAGTCGCTCAGGACATTTTTCGGCAATGGGGAGTGCCAGACATCGACCTATTCGCAGACGCGGCAAATACAAAATGCCCCGTCTTCGCGTCCAGATTCCCACAACAAGGATCACGGGGGAATGCACTTTTGATAGGATGGTCGCAGACATTGCTGTACGCTTTTCCACCTCTCCCTCTGATCCCTGCGGTCATACAGAAGTTTTACAGGACCAATGCCAGAATGATCCTGATAGCACCAGAGTGGCCGCGCCAGTGGTGGTATCCGGATCTCCTGCAGCTGTCCGAAGTCCCACACCGGAGGCTTCCCTGTCAACCGGACCTGTTGACCAAGAACGAGGGGAGAGTATTTTATCCCAACCTCTCGTCCCTGCGTTTGACTGCATGGCTCCTGAAGTCATCCAGTATGGACACTTAGACCTTCCTGCTGATTGTATGTCTATTCTCAAGGAAGCAAAGAGACCCTCCACTAGGAAATCTTATGCTTTCAAGTGGAAGAGATTCTACCTGTGGTGCAAGGACAACCAGTTTGATCCGACTAAAGGTCAGGAGCAAGTGATTCTTCCCTACTTGTTATACTTGGCAAAGTCAGGCCTGCAATATCCCTCCATCAGGGTTCACCTAGCTGCTATAACAGCTTACAGGAAGTCCCCGACCCAGGGTTCATTCTTTCAGATGCCAGTGGTAAAGGATTTTCTAGAGGGTCTCAGGAAGGTTTACCCCCAGTGAGATCTCCCTCTCCTCCCTGGGAACTTAACATTGTGCTTACGAAACTTATGGGTGCTCCTTTCGAGCCTATTCATAAGGCATCGTTGCAGCATGTGACCTGGAAGGCTGCTTTTTGGTAGCCATCACTTCTGCACGCAGGGTGAGTGAGATTCAGGCCCTGTGCTGTAAGGCACCTTATACTGTTTTTCATGCCAATAGGGTGGTGCTACGTACACATCCGAGCTTCCTCCCGAAGGTGGTCTCGGATTTTCACATCAATCAGGTTATTACGCTGCCCACCTTCTTTCCTAAACCTTCAACTCCCCCGAAAGATCATTACACTCTTTAGATCTCCGGAGAGTGCTGAAGTTTTACCTTGATAAAACTCACACACTTAGGAAGTCTGACCGGCTTTTTATTAACTACGGTTCTACTAACACCGGTCTAGCTGCATCTAAAAGATCCATCTCTCGATGGATTGTCTCTTGTATAGCTTTATCCTACCAGTTAGCTAACAAGACCTTACCAGGCAGACCTAAAGCGCACTCTACCAGAGGGAAAGCCTCTACCACAGCTCTCCTTCGCAATGTGCCAATGTCTGAAATCTGTAAGGCAGCCACATGGCGGTCGGTTCATACCTTCACACGTCATTACTGTCTAGATTCTGATGCACAGGCCGATGCCCAGGTGGGGCAGGCCTCTTTGAGGAATTTGTTTGCATGATTGCAATTTGAATGTAATGTTCTGTATACTCCGTTGCTCGTCCGCAAGGTACTGGGTATGGGCTTGCTACTCTATTCATAGATTATGACTATTGATGAGTATCCCCTGGATGAGAAGGATTAGTTACTTACCTGTAATCCTAGTTCTCATCCAGGGGTATACTCATCATAGTCATAAGCGACCCTCCCTCCTCCCCCGGACGAGCATCACTGGAGTTCTTCTATGTTATTGCATCCTCTACTCAGGTGTCTCTACATTATACACCGTCAAAAGAACTGACCTAACTGTCACCTGTGGTGCATGATGGGAGCAGAGGGTCTCTGGCAGGCCTTAAAGGCACGGTACCCTAACCCTTGGAAACCTTAAAGGCAAGGTGCCAGTTTTCTTTTTGTCTTGTTTTCATTATTACTCTGCAATGCAGCCTACAGGCGAATGCCTGCAATTACAAGTTTTTCCTTGTGGCAATAAAGCATTGGTATATCACAATTATGCTGTGAATGTACTCTTTTCCTTATGGGTTAGGAGAGTATTTGTTTTACAATGCAAACCTATGTAATTTCGGCAGTTCTGCCATGTTGGAAATTGTTTTTAGGCTGCATGTATATGTTTCACATATGTGTATATATATATTTATATATATATTTATATATACTCCGGGATCCCGCACGTGGGCGGGGATTATTCATAGATTATGACTATGATGAGTATACCCCTGGATGAGAACTAGGATTACAGGTAAGTAACTAATCCTTCTGTACCTCCACAATTCGCTTCTGGTGTACCTTTATAAGTCCCGATTATATGGTACTAAGGTACCCAGGGCATAGGTACACCCAGGGTCTCCCATGGGCTGCAGCATGTATTATGCCACCCATGAGAGACCACTCAAACTATGACTACAGGCCTGCCATTGCAGCCTGTGTAAGCTGGTGCTAGCACCACTTACGACAGATATAGGTTTTCTTATATCTGAGGTCACTACATTTAAAACCTATAAGTCACCCCATAAGGCAGGCCTTTCAATCCTGAAGGCAGGGTGCTGGGTTATATGTGTGTGGATGCCCCTGCATGAGCAGGACACCCCTACAAACCCCAGAGTCGATTCTCCAGGCTTTTTAAGTTTTGCCAGCCATTTTAATACATATAGTGGCCATCCGTCATTACGCGATGGCTAACTATGTAGTGGCTGTGCCGAACCTGGGCATGTTTGGTATCAAACATGTTGGAATCATACCCCAACACCGTTACTGGTGTTGGAGGTATGATTCCATGCACTGGGGGGCTCCTCCTGGAAGCCCACAGTAACAGCCTTCCAGGGTCTACCAGCAAGCTAGTGCTGCTGCCGACCCCAAGACACGATTCTGCGCTCCTGTTGCTGAGTTGAGCTCAAGCAGGGGAATGTAGAACAATAGGTTTCCTTTCACAGGGAGGTGTGACCACCTCCCAGACAGGACTTTGTGTATTGGGCTGGGGTGGGGGTGCTTGCCAGCGCCACCAGACTGCTTTGAAGGGCACATTTGGTGCCCTCCTTGCATACTGCGGTTTGAGCCATTTCAGGGAGCCCTTGGTTCCTGCTCTGGCACGAAACTGGACAAAGGACATGGGAGTATCCTCCCCTCTGTCCAGCGCCTCCTCTGGGAGGGACCCCTTAGTCATCCTAATCCCTTTCTTAGGGTATTTAAGGGCTTACCTGTGGGTGGGTCCTCAGATTCGTCGTGGGACAAGACTCAAGCCTGAAACCAAGTTACGCTTTGACCGTCTGGACACTTGGACTTTGCTGGACTTCGCCTGGAACCGAGACTGCATCACAGAAGACTCCTGCTGCTTATGGTCTTACTGTTATGCAAGTCTTCTTCGTTGTCTGTCTCTGTGCTTCTTCCAGGATCTTCAACAGACCTGTGGGCATCAAGGGCACCTGAAGTAATCTCCCTTGTAGTGAAGGAGTCACTCCCATGCATCTGCAGGCCCCCCAACGAAGCTGACCGGTCTGCTGCTCCTGACGTCCTACAGACTTGGAAAGTTTCAGCAACTCCGATGGTGGTTCTGCAACTCCCTCGAGGCCTGACCTGTCCTCTCTGCAATTTTGAGGCCAGTATCCCTCGTCTGAATCGCTGGGATGGAACCCCAATGCACCGCATCGACTTGCCGTTGCCAAGGCTTGTTGGCTCTGCACTCGAAAGACCTTTGGGCTACAAGAAGCTCTAGCCTCCACAGTCTCTTCCTGCAAAGATC
Source organism: Calotriton arnoldi (assembly GCA_963921515.1). Taxonomy (NCBI): domain Eukaryota; kingdom Metazoa; phylum Chordata; class Amphibia; order Caudata; family Salamandridae; genus Calotriton; species Calotriton arnoldi. Next base: position 452,168 of record CAWUFW010007904.1, read on the forward strand.
AGCATCCTCACCACATCCTCTGCACCGTGGGCCTTCATCTTTGGTGAGCTGCTCGAGGTCCTCTTGCAACCCCTGTGCCTTCGGCCTGTGGGTCCTCTCGAGAGTCTTCTTCTGCTTCAGTGGAATCTCCTGCTTGCTCGGGGCCTGCTCTGACTCTCCTGTTTGTGGTGAGTCCCTTGGACCTTGCTGGTCGTAACGTTGCTCCTTATACGCTTTCCACACCTGTTGCAGCTGCCTAGGCTTGTTGATGGTCCCGCCGGACACTGATCCCCTGGTTCTCGACTTCTGACATGGGACAGCTCATGCCCGGCTCCTGGTCTTCCTCAGCGTTGCCTGCTCCTCACAGCTGCAGCGACACGGTCACCATCATCACTCCTGAACCTTCTGACATTGGTGGGCATTGCTCTTCCGTGCCTCCTGGTCACTTCCGAGTGGCATAGACTCTCTCCCCACTGCTTTCAGGTTCTCCTCTTCAAGAATCCACCCTTGGATTCCACCGGACTCTTGCACAGTCTTCCCCAGCGGCATCTTTTCTGATGTTCTCCATTGTGGTCTACAGCAGTTTCCAACGTCACTTCACACCTATATACCCGGCTTCCCTGGTGTAGGTATCCTGGTTCCCGAGGTATTCACGGGTGGGGTAACTCTCCAACCTTCTGTCTTCCATGAGGTTTCTTCAAGGTCCACTGGGAAGGGTCCTTCTTCTCCAAAACTGCAACTGTGACTTTCCCGTGGACTTCTATATAATACGCAGCTGTGTTTCCATTCTGCACACAGCCTCCCTGGCATTCCTGGGTACTTACCTTGGGTGGTTGCTTGTGTCCCTAGCTCATCTGAGTCTCCTGGTCCAAGTCCCGACTTTGGTCGCAGTTCAAATCCCACTTTTTTAGTATATGGTTTGGAGTCCCCCTGGAGACCAGTGCATTTTGTGCTACTTACCTTATTTGCAATTGAAGTATTGTACCAATATGTTAGTGAGTGTTGTGTAATAAATATGTATATATATATATATATATATATATATATTATATATATATATATATATATATAATATATATATGTGTGCATATAGACCCCTGAGTCTAACCCCAGAAACCCAACTCCCACAACAAAGTTAACCGATAACACTATTTCCTCCCGTAGGATAACATTGACCGTTTTTCTATGAAAAAGTTTCTAAGTGTGGAGTTGGAAAATCTATAAAAGTCTCTAAAACTGTAACCAAATAATCAAAACGCTTTTACTTACCTGTATACAGGAAATGTCCCAGTCCAGTATCCAGGTATACTACACTGTGTAAGAAAAGTAATCTGTAAAGTAATCTACTTGACATCCTATTGAAAAGTCAATACAAAGTATATGCACAATATTTCAAAGCATTGCATTACCAGTGATTCTACTGTAATCTTAACCAAAGTATATATACAACTGCAATTCAAACTGTATTATTACTGCAAAGTATAAATCACTTACCTATGCCAGGCTTGCTTGGTTCTAGAAAAATAAAATAACTAAAAGAATATTTTTATACAAACAAAATTGGTCTGAGTTTGGTCTTTGAGTGTGTGACAATCATTTGCTGATTGAGTGTGTACAACAAATGCTTAACACTACCCTCTGATAAAGCCTTACTGCTCGCCCACACTACCACAAATAGAGATATATATATATATATATATATATATATATATATATATATATATATATATATATATATATATATATATAGCTACCACTTAGAGAGCTTTCGATGGTTGTCTAAGACCATTAAAATCACTATAAGGGTTGCCTGGATTAGTGCAGGGTGCTTCACTTAAATAAGTGTGCATCATATACTAAGTCATCCTCCTACAAGCATCGCCAGTGGCCTTGGAAATTTGGATCTCAGTGGGACCAGTTGTGGAATCTCACCTTGATCGGGGATCAGGAGTGAGATCGATTGGCTCCTTGACTCCCTTCTGACTTCTTCTTGGACAGAGAGTGGCGGCATGGGGTCGAGTACCATTTAAAATTGTTGTAATTCTTGTTTGCCTTGGACTTAATCTTACCGAATGACTTGACAGTGAAGAAGACTGTTCATGGGAAAGGCCTAGAGAGCGAAATGAGTCCTTGCCCTCGAGCTTGAGTGGGACTTGTGCGAAGTTTGTGACTTCTATTGGTGGTTGACAACATGCAGCTTTGCTTGATGGTCCCTGATTGCCTTCAGGTGCATGAGTGTACATTCATCGTACATCTTGGAGTTGTGCTCCGAGCCCAAACACCAGACCATACCTTATGTGGGTCCATCACCGACATCCTTTCCCAATAGTCATGGCACGGTATGAACTCTGTAGTCTTCTGTGGGGACATTGTTCCGTTGCCCAGTGCCGATAAGAATTTTAAGGGATTAGGGATTCGTCAACCAAGAAAAAATGGAGTGGAGTATGGATCCACGTTCGAAGATGCAGAAAGAAAGAAACTGTTGTCTGCACGCAGGGGTGATGCCTATATGCGTCTCTACTTCGTCACTTCTGGGGTGGCACACGGTCAGCACAAAGCCACATGATGCCAACTAGTAGTATGCAGGTGCACTGCTATGAAAACTTCCAAATCCAGTTTAGTGCCTGGGAAATATTCTAAAGATGGGAAATCTACGGTTAGAGGTATACATCAGAAACCTAATTAATTTGACTAATTAGTTTGCCACACATTCGCAAAAATTTTGACCTCTGTGTATATTAACGAGATAATCCTATGCGAGGCAAACTCTGTTGGTTATTTGTCCAGTTTAGGGATGGCCACTACAGTGAGACAAAACTGGAGGCATTCCTTTAAAGAATTCCAGTGGTAAACTGTAGGAAGCTAGCTCTGTATATACTATACCAGAGTGAGGTATAGTGTGCACAGAGTCCAGTGGAACCCCAAAGGTAGGCAGAGGTAGCACCTTACTCTCTATTTGTGGTAGTGTGGGCGAGCAGTAAGGCTTTATCAGAGGGTAGTGTTAAGCATTTGTTGTACACACTCAATCAGCAAATGATTGTCATACACTCAAAGACCAAACTCAGACCAATTTTGTTTGTATAAAAATATTCTTTTAGTTATTTTATTTTTCTAGAACCAAGCAAGCCTGGCACAGGTAAGTGATTTATACTTTGCAGTAATAATACAGTTTGAATTGCAGTTGTATATATACTTTGGTTAGATTACAGTAGAATCACCGGTAATGCAATGCTTTGAAATATTGTGCATATACTTTGTATTGACTTTTCAATAGGATGTCAAGTAGATTACTTTACAGATTACTTTTCTTACACAGTGTAGTATACCTGGATACTGGACTGGGACATTTCCTGTAAACAGGTAAGTAAAAGCGTTTTGGTTATTTGGTTACAGTTTTAGAGACTTTTATAGATTTTCCAACTCCACACTTAGAAACTTTTTCATAGAAAAACAGTCAATGTTATCCTACGGGAGGAAATAGTGTTATCGGTTAACTTTGTTGTGGGAGTTGGGTTTCTGGGGTTAGACTCGGGGGTCCCCGAAGGTCAAGGATGCACTCTTGTTACACCCTCAGCGGCACTAGGGCGGCCGGGTGCAGAGTGCTGAGGCCCAATGTTATCCAATGGGGAAAGGGGGCCTCCGGGTGGTGGCTGCTTTCGAGCAGGCCACAAGGTTTTGGGAGCAAAGCTCCTGGACTTAAGCTCAGGGCAAATGGGGGTTCAAGATAGCACCAAAGGAACACCCTCAGCGGCACTAGGGCGGCCAGGTGCAGGGTGCTGGTTTGTCGTCGGGTGCCCCGTTACTTTCAATGGGGAGTCTCCGGTTTGCAAACACACTGCAGGCTCGGGGACGAAGATCTTCTGGGTGCGACCACCACTTGGAGAGGTAAGTTGGGATGCTGGGAGTTGGTTAGACACCGTTGGTTCGGTCACCCAAAGCCGTGGGGCGTCGGGTGCAGGGGTGTCTTTTAGGGTCGGATCTTCTTACCAGCTCCTGGTCGCGGTTGGGGGGACCTTCCGGATTGGGGCTGCAGGCGTCGACTGGAGGCTTGAGGCAGGTCAGGGATCACTGGATATCGTGTCCGGATCACCGGGGAGACCTCCTCCTGGTGTTGGGCCACTCGAACTTGGGCCGTGGGCGTCGGGTGCAGAGTGGTGCAGACTCGCCGATTTTGCCGGAGCTGGAGTCTGTGGGTGAACAAATCCGGTGTTCACGGGAGACAAAGTCTTTTCCTTGGAAGGCAAGGCAGGTCCTCGGGGTTCTTGAGGTTGCTGGCTGCAGGACACACCAGAGTTTTGCTTCTGCAGGTTCGAGGTGGGGACAGGCCGGTAGGGCTGGGGCCAAGTCAGTGGGCGCCCTCCTCTTCTTAGCTTTGGCACGGCTGTTTGGTCCTTCTTCTTCTTTTTTCCTTGTGGTTTCTTGTCTGAGGAAGCAAGGTTCAGGGGTGCCCCTAAATACTAGATTTAGGGGCCTTACAGGTAGGTAAAAGGTTGGGACCAATGTGTCCCTTCCCTGGGGTGGGTACACCCCCTATTATGCCACCCTCCAGTGGGAGGGGGGCATAAGCCTTACTCTTGTTGGGTCCCCCCATCTGCAAGATGGCGGGGCCTGAGAGTTGTGCTTCACCTCACCTCCCCCACCTGATGGGTGGGGTTAGCAAAGGTGGGCACACCTCTCTTCCTCACTTGTTTTCCCCGCTGATTCTCCCGCCCAAAGTGGGGGTCAGAACCGGTGGGGGCCAGTTCCTGAAAGCAGCAACAGGCCTGGGAAAGCTCACAAAGGCCGCAAGCCTTTGAAGCTTCCCCTTCGTGGACCCTGCCCATCCTGGGGGAGGAGGCTTGGCACCTCGTCCCAGGATGTGCATTGTTTCAGACCCCGGAGAGCAGCAGGCTGTCGACCCAGGGGTCCAGAAACATGACTGGTGGTGGCAGCTGGCGAGCAGCTACTCAGCCTGGACACTAGTGGTAGGTCGTTTTTCAGGGGGCATCTCTAAGATGCCCTCTGTGTGCATTTTTCTTTAAATCCCACACTGGCATCAGTGTGGGTTTAATGTGCTGAGAATTTTGATACCAAACTTCTCAGTTTTCAGTAAAGCCATTATGGTACTGTGGAGTTCGTAATGACAAACTCCCAGCACCATATACTCTTAATGGCATTACTGCACTTACAATATCTAAGAATTGGCTTAGACACTGTAGGGGTACAAGGCTCATGCACCTGTACCCTCACCACTGGTATAGTGCACCCAGCTAGAGGGGTGGCTGATCTATGCCAGGGCAGTGGGTTGTAGGCATGGCACACAGGGATGTGTGCCATGTCGATTCTTCACTTTGTTCTGCACCAAAACACGCAGCCTGCAAAGGCAATGTGTGAGTGTGAAGGTACAGGGCCTCTAAGGGTGGCACAATAAGTGCTGCAGCCCTTAGAGACCTTCCCTGGTCACAGTGCCCTGGGTACCTGTGGTACCATTTACCAGGGACTGACCTGTGGCCAGAGAGTGCCAATTGGGTTTGGTCTCCAATGCAGTTTTAGGGAAAGAACATAGGCCCAGGGCACACTCAGTCAAAGTACATCAGTAGTTCAGCAAAAAGTGGGGGCAACCTTGCAGAAAGAGGGCACTTTCTCACAGAAACCATCAGGCCTGGCCTGAAGGCACATGTCTTTTGACTACTAAGATCCATCAGTGGAAGAACTAGGTTTCTCACTGTCCACATCCTGCAAAATGACTATGGATAAGTCATGTAGTATTGGCATTTCTAACCCTATCGGATGTGCTGCTTGTCTTGAAGACAGGCTTTTTTAGGAATTGACAAATACATTAACTACTTCTTGGGTGCCTGTATTCTGTTCTGGCTGAGGGTCCTGAATTCTAAAATCAGTTATGTGTTCTGCCCCCCTTTTAGTCAGCCAGTAGATAAGCTTGCCAGTCTTGTCCTCATCCTCGTATGTCCAATGATGTAATGCCAGTTTTCCTGAATCCACCATAAATGTTTTAAGCATCTCTTTATATGTCTTTAATTGGCAAAGTGTCTTCTCACCAGAGCACAATATATATTTTCTTTGCAGTGCAGTGACCTTCTGCTCTAAGGTTGTAATGCCATTCCTCTCTCTTTTTCCTTCCCGGTACCTAGGACATTATTTTACCCCTAATCACTGCTTTAAGTTTTTCCATATCATTATCTCATAGGTGATTGAGTCCCATTACATTTTCTGGGATAGCTCGGTCTCTTAATGCAGGAACTCAACAAAAATCTCATCTGAGAACCACCATGCCTTTAATCTCCAATGACTGTTGTTACCTCTGTTGCTGTAACCTAGTGTCTTCTCTATGAAGGAGTAATCTGCGATTGCCATTGGTGTGGATATGAATAAAAAACAAACTCGCTATCCAGTGGGTATCCCATCCGCTAAATGCTGCTAAACCCCATCTGAGAAATCCACTTGGGGATTGTCATGACCCTGGTTGCCAGAGACTCTATTGAAATCCAGGAGCAGATTAATTACATTGTTAAAATCCCCTCCCACAATTGTCCTTCATTGAGAGATTGGTTAATGCTCGTAGTGTATTCTCAATTAGTGTGGAAGGCACATAGATGATAACCACAGCCCAAGACTGACCCTCGATCATTCCTGTAATCATAACCCACCAACTAACGGCATTGCGTTGGACCTGTGCAACTTCTAGGGAGAAGAACCTATGCAATAACTTTGTGGGCGCTCTTCATCCCTTAATAAATCTGGAGTGTTTCACCATGTAGTCGTCATACCTACCCAAAAAGCTGCATTCAGTTCCCAGGAAATGCTTTAAGAGAAGACCCCTGAGATTCAACTTTTTAAAGTTTTACAAAACAGCACCCATTTGATTTTATTGATTAAGCCATTTACATTGCAGGAGATCACTCTATACTACAACCACCTACTCTCTTGTATTATGAGTGTAGGTAAACCCCATCTGGAGCTGTGTCTACTATGTTGTGATCAAGCGGACATCTAACTACTATACCTATTAATTTCCCTTCCCTAACTCCTCGCATCATATACTTCCTACTGTAAGAATCTGTTGCTCTCTTAACTTAACATTCTATTTGTAATGGTGGCCGCTGTGCTGTCCCCACCCTGTCTGAATAGCTAATTACTGTTATATGCAGAGAAGTGTATCTACAACACTGTCAGAGGCCGGATTACTACTGAAAAGCTCTCTGTTTGTGGTAATACTAAGAGCAACTGCTAAGCCTTTCCCTACCCTTGTTTAAGAGTTACAATCATATAACAATAAATGACAGCAAGCACTAATTAAACTCAAAAGTTGTGGATAGTGGTTTAGGTTGGTGTGTGCACTATGGTCTTTCTCGTCCCTGGAACCTGAGGAGGAGGCCGCTCTCTCTTGTTTCACCTTCTGTTTCCTGGATGTAGTTTGTCACCCATGTCTGCGTTTAGAACTAGACTCTTTAAGGGGAGGCTAGCTTTTAGCGACTCTGTGCAGCTGATGCTTTTTGGGGAGGTGCTATGACTATTGTGGAAGATCTTCCATTCTTTTACACATTCCCACGCACTGTCCAGGGTCTCAAAGAAGAAGGATTTTCCTTGATGCAACATTTTTAGTTTTTCTGGGTACAATATCTTGTATTTAAGTTGCATAGCTCTAAGATTTTTGTTATCTCTGTACTGGATTTCTGTTGTTGCTGCACCCTGGGTGTGTAATAAGGGAAAATCAGAATTTTCAAGGAGGCACAATACAAAACTTGTCTTTGTTGTGCTGCTTTAAGAAATGTGTGTTGGTCCACATAGTTTAGCGCTCTGACAATTATGGAACGACAAGGAGACCGGCCTGTTTCCAAGATTCATGATTTAAACCACATGGTGAGGTATGGTTCAGGTCTAGTGTCTTCTTTCCCCTCCGGAATTCCCACCAGCCTCAAACTATTTCTCCTAGACCAGCCCGCCACATCTTCAGAACTTGGTTCCAACAAGGATGAAACACTCTGCAGGTATTTAAGATCTTTTTTGAGTGACTGCACTTCATCTTCCACTGCGGAGACGCAACTCTCTGCTTCTTTGTTGCGTCTACTAGATTCTGGCGATCTTGCTGAAGTAATGATACTTTTGATCCAACTCCTTTCCCACCAAATCTTGTTATCAGGTGCCAGTTTTCCTTCTGTAAGTGCTTGCATGATAGCAGGGGTGATGGTCTCCTTCGGGTGACCCAATGGGTCTCCCAATCTTCCTAATGACTGTTCCAGTTGAGACTTAATACATTTGTCCATTTTCTCTTGCAGGAGGGTCCCCTGTCCTTGCCCATCTCAATTCATTAGAGTGCCTCTTCTTTTTTGATGGCTGTGTCTCTGGTATGGAGGGGACAGAAGCGTTACCCAACCTCTTCTCGTTCTCCAGTCCTTCTGTCCGGTGGGAAATCGCAAAGCGTCTCTATATCTGTTAGAGACTTCTAGCTGCCGATTCCTTACCTTAGATTTGCAGATTCCTTACCTTAGAATTTCCCAGGCGTCAGGCTGGATCTGGTAACTTTTGCGTGAGCAGTATCCCTTGCGCGTGCCCAGCCTGTGGCTCCATTCGGCTTCACGTGACGTCATTGTTGGTGGTTATGACATCACAGTCACCTATATAGGCGCCACCCAGGCGCGCAGACTTCAGTTCTTTTCTTTCTGCGCCAGTTAAGCTGGGAAGAGCTACCCCTCTGTCGCTTTTGACAGGTTTATTTGATTTTATGTCGACTTCAAGATTTTTTCCATTGTGTGTCGAGGGATGTCTTTGAGGAAGACAGATTTTAAACCATGTGGCGCTTGTCACCGCACCATGTCGGTTAATGATTCCCACCTAGACTGCCTTTGGTGTCTCGAGCGCGACCACGACCCGAAGTTGTGTTCGGACTGTCTGACCATGGCTCTGAAGCCTTGCGGGAGCAGGCTATGAAGCTCCTTGCAGCCTGGCAGTTGTCACCATCCAGCGAGACTTCGCAGAGATCCCAGTCCCACTCGAAGAAGAGGAGGTCGCAGGACCGCTCCCGGAGCCTCAAGTCCTCTTCCTCCCCTCGAGGTCCTCAGAACACTTGGGGAACAGGCACAAGAAAAAGAAGTCTAAGTGGACGGCGAGAGAGGTAAGGAGAACCAACGCTCTAGGCACGTTTCTGCGGAGATGGAGCCAGGGCCGACTTCGCACCTCCCTCCTTTTCCAGGAGCTTGAGAACCCCCGCTCAAATTGAAGAGCTTTATGAGCCAATGTGCTGTGTATTTGAATGGGCCGCATCCTCTGGTGGGCCTTCGGGCTCTGCAGGGTCGGGAGGGGCCTCATTGGATTTAACACCGTCAGTTCCGGCCACGATGCCGGTGGCGCCTCAGGGATCCGATTCCGGATCCGGGAGGACGCCGGTCGTACCAACGTGACCTTCCCCGGTGTCAGACCCGAAGTCGGTGCCTTTGGACCGCCGGCAGCTCCAGCCCCATCCTTATCCCCGATGACATGGAGTCAGATTGCCATCGCTCAATGCCGATTCTGGTGCTGGTAGAACCCAGGGGTTCTATGTTGTCACCTGAGCATTTTCATGATGTTTTGGGCACAGGAGAGGACTGGGATGGTCTATGGACCTTTTAGAACACCAGGATATGTCTGCAGAACAGATGGACTGATATGAGGAATTTGGGGAAGCCAGTGGACTGGATACATCCCAGATGCTGGCATGCTGTCTCCGCCAACTGTGGCTATGAAGGAGGGGACGTCTTATGCCATGGTGATAAGGAGTGCAGCTGAGGTCCTTGGACTAGAGTTGCCCTCTGTGCAGGTCCAGACTAATCTGACTGAAGTGCTTCAGCCTGGGGCTTCCACCTCTGAACCCCTGTTGCCCTTCAATGAGGCACTTACTGATGTCCTTCTAGGCTCATAGTCCAAGCCTAGCACAGGGGCTCCTGTGAATCGGACAATTTTACGCCGCCATCGCCAGGCTAAGGGCGACCCAAAGTTCCTCAGCCAACACCCCACCACTGAAACCTTGGTGGTGCAGGCTTCTACCTCCCAGGGAGCGTTCCCTTCCGCCCCTCCGGTCAGGGAATCCAAGAGGTTGGAATCACTTGGGAAGAAGATGTTTTCTTCCTCCAGCCTGGCATTGCGATCGGTGAATATCGCATGTTTATTGGGCCGTTTCTCCCATTTCTTTGGGAGTCCGTTGCACAAGTGCTGTCACAAGTCTCGGAAGAGGCCTGGGCTGTGCTCTCCCAGGCAGTGAAAGATGGGAGAGATTCAGAAAAAATCACCATCAGGTGTGGACTTGACACGACTGATTCACTGGGCACAGCGATTTCATTGACAGTGGCCTTACGGCGCCATGCCTGGTTGAGAACGTCTCGCTTCTCGGGCGATATCCAGGCTAATTTGATGGGCATGCCCTTTGATGGTTCCCTGTGTTTGGTGAGAAGGCAGACTTGGTGTTGAAACGGTTCAAGGATTCTCGTGCTACGGCAGATCCTTGGGCCTTTCTACAGCTCGTGGCCAGACTAGCTTTCGCCCCTTTCATGGCTACTGAAGGGGGTTCCGGCCGCGCCAGCCCTATCCCAGCCAGTGTCCTGCGCAGACTTCCCAAGTTGTGTGGGGACGTGGATGTGGCTCATTCCGTCCTAGGAATGGAAGTCAGAAGTCGTCAGCCACCCTGCCCTCTGCAGCCGCAGCCTCCAAGCACTCCTAGTTTGACTCTGCAAGACCACGCCACTCCAGTGGGAGGGAGAATCCATCTTCCTCTCCCCGCTGGAGGTCCTTAACATCGGACTAGTGGGTCTTGCAAATCATTCAGGAGGGCTATTCTCTGCCTTTCCTTTCTTTTCCTCCTCCTATTCCGCCAATTCAAGAACGACTGGCGGAGGATCATTTAAAATTGCTCCAAGAGGAAGTTGCAGCTTTCTTGGCCAAGGGGGCTATTGAGAGGGTCCCGGTTTCAAAAGTTGGCAGTGGCTGTTATTCCCGCTACTTTCTGATTCCGAAGAAGAACAAAGGGTTGCGGCCCATTTTAGATGTTTGGAACGTCAATCTCTTCCTCAAGAAGGAGAAGTTCAAGATGCTTACTTTAGCTCAGGTCTTGTCTGCCCTAGACCAAGAAGAATGGATGGTAGCGGTGGGCCTGTGGGATGCGTATTTTCATATCCCCATCCTGCCGCGCCAAAGCATTACCTGCGGTTCAAGGTAAGCCACGAGCACTTTCAGTTTACTGTGCTCTCCTTCAGCCTTACCAGCGCCCCTCGGGTGTTCACCAACCTGATGGTGGTGGTTGCTGCTCATCTGCGCAGGTTAGGGGTTTCAGACTTCCCCTACCTCGACGACTGGCTGTTGAAAGCGTCCTTGCCCCAGGCGGTTGTCTCCCACCTTCAGACTACAGTGAACCGCCTGTATTTGTTGGGGTCCTCTATAGACGTGCTGAAGTCACACCTGACTCCTTCTCAGACGCTCCCTTTCATCAGAGCTGTTCTGGACACAGTGCAGTTTTGGGCCTATCCTCCCGAGCAGCGAATCCAGGATATTCAGGTTATGAATTCGATGTTTCAGCCTCTATCCTAGATTTCAGTGAGCCTGATTCTGAGGCTGTTAGGCCTCATGGCCTCCTGCATCCTGTTAGTACAGCATGCAGCTGGTGTATGCGGGCTCTACAGTGGGACCTGAAGTTCCAGTGGGCACAGCATCGGGGAAATCTTACCGACATGGTCCAGATCTCGGAGGGAACTGCGGGAGATCTGCATTGGTGGTTGACGAACTGCGATTGGGTCGAAGGCAAACCCCTCTCCCTTCCCCAACCAGGTCACACAGTTATGACAGATGCGTCGCTTCTGGGATGGGGCAGCCATCTGGGAGAGGTGGAGATCAAGGGACACTGGTCTCTGGCAGAGTCAGGGCTCCTCATCAATTTGTTGGAGCTTCGAGCGATTCTTTGGCATTGAAAGCATTTCTTCCTTCTATCAAGGGAAAGTTAGTGCAGGTGTTCACGGACTACACTACCGCCATGTGGTACTGCAACAAGCAGGACGGGGTGGGTTTGTGGACTCTTTGTCAAGAGGACCTGCGTCTCTGGGACAGCAGGGCATAACCCTGGTGGTTCCACACCTGGCAGGTTCTCTGAATGCCAGGGCGGACGAACTCAGCCGTTGATGCCTAGCGGATCACAAATGACGTCTCCAGTCAGAGGTGGCGCAAGGTCTCATTTAGCAGTGGGGAGAACCTTGGTTTGATCTGTTTGCCTCCGAAGAGAACGTGCAATGTCAGCAGTATTGTGCGCTGGAGTTTCCAAGGCAGCTATCGCTCGGTGATGCTTTTCGTCGCCAGTGTTGTATGCCTTTCTGCCCATACCACTTCTGCTCAGAGTTCTGAAGAAGGTCAAGAACGACCGATGCCCAAGTGATTCTTGTGGCCCCGGACTGGGCAAGGAGAGCCTGGTATCCAGAGCTTCTGAAGATGAGCATCGATCCTCTGATCAGGCTGCCCCTTCGGGAGGAACTTCTGTTGCAGCAGCTGGGGAGGGTCCTCCACCCGAACCTGTCAACTCTCCGCTTCCATGCGTGGAGATTGAGCGGCAGCAGTTGATGGCTTTTGACCTTCCTCCTGAAGTATGCAACGTTATTTTGGCAGCCAGGCGGCCCTCCAATAGGACGGTATACGCCTGCTGTTGGCCAAAGTTTGTATCATCCTGTACAGAAAGGTCTATTTATCCAGTATTGGGGTATCTTTCACAGATTCACATGCCTGAATCATTCCCCGTCGTCGAGATGGGAGTCCCACGGTAAAATACAAAAGCAGTGCCATACATAATAAATAGGCTAAAAAAGGCCAAAGGCCAAGCATTAGTAGCCTATCTACGTCCTTTTAAAAAAAAAAAGGGCCAAAAGTTGGCTCCAGCCAATCAGCTGTTAGCACCCTCTAGAACACTCCCAGCAGAGGCAAGTTCTCTTCAGATTTTCACCGCACGTCGTGTGGAAGGGAGTCTCCCTGAGTGCTACTCAGTTTTTTCCTTCTATTCAGCTATTCTGAACAATATGTCAGACAAGAAAGGCCTCTTCCGCCTTGCAAGACCTGTGGGAAGAAGAGGGTCCATGTAGATGATCTACATAAAGACTGTATTTATTGCCTTTATCCAAGGCATGAGGTGAAAGACTGTAAAATCTGTCGCACCTTTTCTAACAAGACCCTCAAGGACAGAGTGGGAAGATTACTTTTGTGGCTTCAATCCACAAAAGAACAGGCTCACTCTTCAGATGAGGAAGAAGAACTGGCTTCAACTTCTCACAAAAGGGCTAGATCACAGGAAAGATCTTCAGGTGAGGGAAGAAATCATCTCAAGTCTTCCCAAGAAAAGCCTGTAAGTAAAGAGAGGAGTTCCAAACATTCCTCTGAGCCAACATTATCTGTGCCCTCTACGCCTGTCAAAAGAGAAAAAGAGCGTCTAAGATCCTCTTCTACTGATTCTGTGAGTAGAAAGCACATAAAGAAATCAGTGTCGACGACGATTTCTCTTTCATCGTCGACGATATGTGTGACTTCATCGACGCCATCGTCGACGGCAACCGTCACGACGACGGCGATTCAGTCTCCTATTTCATCTACAAGGATTTCTATTGTGACGAGACCTTCGTCGTTGAAACCCGTCGACGACCCATCATCGACGAAGAAACCGTCAGCGAAGATACCGTCGACGAAGGTACCGTCGACGACGACACCGTCGACGACGGCATCGTCGACGAAGACACCGTCGACTACGACACTGTCAACTAAGAAACCGTCGACGACAGCACCGTCGACGAAGACACCGTCGACGAAGACACCGTCGACGAAGATCCCGTCGACAACAACATCTCCATCGTCTATGACGACGCCAACTATGACAACAATGCCGACGACAACACCGTCGACAAAGGAAATTCCTTCAATAATAATTTCTGCACCGTCGACACCGCCGTCGACGAGGATATCTCAGATCATGACAGTTACAAAGACTTTTCTACACCCGCCTTTGCAAGACTATAGTAAGGTATCACCTTTACTACCATCTCACCTTTTGGAAGGTTATATTGAGGAGGAAGATGATGAGGATGAGGATGATGACGGCCTATATGGGGTAGCTCACAGTCCATCTGAGCTACATGTAAAATGCCAGGATGACGATGATGAAGAAGAAGATTACCATGAGGCACATTATTATCAGGAGCAATATATGGCTCCACGTCATACCTATCAATTTAATCCCCGACAGGAACCACGCCACAGAGAAATGGCTCATCTACCGCCGTCATTGGTTCAGGATCTGCAAGCCATGTTAGCAGATTACCGACAAAGATTCCCTCCTCAACAGATTCCATCAGAAAACCCAGTTCCTCAGGTGGAGGTACCAACAACAGTACCAGAGCCTCAGATACCTAGTACACCGGCAAATGCAACGAGTCCAGTTCCAGCAGACCCTGGAGATCAGAACACTTCCTCTTCGGAAGAGGAAGTTGAAGAAGGTGAATTACCTGATCCGACAGCTGTTCCGGATCCTTGGGATGACTATGTAATCCCGACACCATCCCCTCCTCCACACTTACCTTCAGATTCTCCCCCAGAAGACATCGGGGGGTTTCACAATTTAATGCAGAGAGCAGCCAATAGGTTCCACTTACCTATCACTGGGAAACAAACAGAATGTTTTCTGTACGATTTTAAAGAGGACACAAGGAAGGTGGTACGTTCGATTCCGATAATCGACTATATATGGCAGGAGGGTGTAAAGATTATGAAGACGCCGGCATCCATACCAGCGGTACTGCCTCGTGTAGAGAAAAAATATAGAGCTCCGGAGGACAGCCTGTCTTGCCTTGTTGGACATCCAAGGCCAGATTCTGTCATCTCTCAGGCAGCACAGAGACGTTCGAAGAATCCGGCGACGCCAATTACTACTCCTCTAGACAGAGAGGGACGTCGGATGGACCTTATGGGAAAGACATTTTCGTCAATAGCAGCTGCAACAATTCGAGCAGCAAATGCTTTAGCCATTATCGGCCGCTATGAAAGTCAAATGTGGTCCGATATGGCGGGACTGAGTCAGTTCTCATTGATTTTGGGTATGCTTACTTCCCACTTGTGCTTGGAAAATCTGAAGAGAACTTGCCTCTGCAGGGAGTGTTCTAGAGGGGGCTAACAGCTGATTGGCTGGAGCCAACTTTTGGTCCTTTTTTGAAAAGGACGTAGATAGGCT
Organism: Calotriton arnoldi; assembly: GCA_963921515.1. Classification (NCBI taxonomy): domain Eukaryota; kingdom Metazoa; phylum Chordata; class Amphibia; order Caudata; family Salamandridae; genus Calotriton; species Calotriton arnoldi. Next base: position 467,361 of record CAWUFW010007904.1, read on the forward strand.
ACTAATGCTTGGCCTTTGGCCTTTTTTAGCCTATTTATTATGTATGGCACTGCTTTTGTATTTTACCCTGGGACTCCCATCTCGACGACGGGGAATGATTCAGGCTTGTGAATCTATGAAAGATACCAATATGGATAACTGTAGTTACAGGTAATTTCTACTGTACTTCTTTTTGTTCTTACCCTCGCCCAGAAGGGCTCTGCTGTGGGCACTCTTAACGGTTATCCTTCTGCTCTATCCGCTTTTTTGCAGCTGCCAGACCAACCCTCTCTTTTTAAGTCTTCAATTGTAGATAGGTTCTTTAAAGGGCTGAGTCACTTGTTTCCACCCATGCCCTTTGTCATGCCATAGTGGGACCTTAATTTGTTCCTCACTTGTCTTATTTGTGCTCCTTCGATGCTTTACAAAACTGTCCCCTCCAGCTGCTTACTATCAAGACAGCCTTTCTGGTGGCGATAACATCTGCCCGGTGGGGTGAGTGAGTTGCAGGCGTTATCATGTAAGCCTCCCTACATGATTATTTTTACAGATAAGGTGGTGCTACGCACCCGTGCGTCATTTCTTCCAAAGGTGGTGACTCCATTCCATTTGGGTCAATCTATCATGCTGCCCACCTTTTTGCTCCCCTGCATCCCTCTAAAGAAGAGGAGCGTCTCCATCATCTAGACCCAAAAAGAGAGTTGCCGTTCTACCTTGACCACACAAAAGAGTTCCCGGTGGAGGACCAACTCTTTGTGGGGTATGTGGGAGCTAAGAAAGGTCGGGCAGTGTAGAAAAGGATCATTTCTCGCCGATTAAGAGCCCATTCCACCAGGGGAAAGGCTGCGACTATGGCCTTGGCACAGAGTGTCCTAGTCCTGGGCATCTGTCAGGAAGCAACGTGGGTGTCATTGCACATGTTTGCCAAACACTACTTCCAGTCAGGTCCGCTGGGCGGGCATTTTGCCCGTTCTGTCCTGCAGGACTTTCTAGTGTGAGGAATTTGTCCGCAGCCCACCACCAGGAGGGCATGGCTTGGGTATCTATTCTAAGGTAATGAATCTGCAGCTAGAAGTCTCTATCAGAGGAACAAGTTACTTACCTTCGGTAACACAATATCTGGTAGAGACAATATCTAGCTGCAGATTCCTTACAGACCCACCCTTGCCTCCCCCTCTACGGACCTATTTGTTAGGGCTAGGGTTTCTCCCTTTTTCAGGGCCCTAGTTTTGGCACACACTTATGTCAGTCACTTCATGGCTCTGTGCTTCTGGCTGGGAAAAGTGAGAAGTACTGACGTCCGCGCGTCTGGGTTGCACCTATATAGGTGACCGCAATGACATAACCAACGCCAACGACTCCACCGCAGACATCACGCAAAGCCGAATGGAGCCACCCGACGGCGTGCGCAAGGGATCCATGACGCCTGGGAAATTCTAAGGTAAAGAATCTCTACCAGATAATGCGTTACCGAAGGTAAGTAACTTGTTCATCAATGCCAGAAGTAACAAGTGGGGTGCAGCGCGCTAGTTACAGCTTCACAGGATCACAGTAAGTAATTGGAAGGTGAAGGATTTTGGTAGCCCCACACAGAGAGCTAGCAGAGATCGACCACTATCCTGGGCCTTCATGCCCTGCCCCCAACTTTGGCAACTTTTGAGAGATCGTCTACAGCTTTAGTTCTTTTAGCCAGGCCATCAAGCTTTTTATCCAAAGAAGTGCAGGAAGTGCAAATGTTGCCATGTGCTCAGATGTGCTCTTCCGTTTTTTTTTTTTTTTTTACCAAGCTCTATCAATATACATTCAACAAAAGCTGCCAGGAGACTATTTGAAGAAAGGCTTGGCACAGCCAACTTGGCTCTTTGGACTGCCTCCAGAATGACTTGTTTTACAGCTACCTTTTCCACTCCATCATCTAACATTGGCAATACTTTAAAGAGATGGACGTTGCAATTGGATTACTAACCAGAAGAGGCAAAGAAATCAATGAAATTCTGAAACAAAATTCTGAAAATATTTATTGTTTTAGTTATTTAAAACCATAACAATTTTACAATAAAAACAGTTTTTAAAAGGATAAAAAGGGCCCCAATGTGGGCGCCAATTTTAGCCATGACAGGTGAAGGTATACAGTAAATGAGATGTTCATGTTAATGGTTTGTGTTTAAAATCTAAAAGTCCAACAGCTTCCCGGTCTTATTTGGACCTTGAATAAAACAGATAGTGTGCAAAGTGCGGGTGTTGATACCCCTGTCAGAAGTGGGTATGGGGGGGAGGGAGTGCAGAGTCACACCTTGAAAGAAATCAATGGAGAAGATGAAGTGAGTAGATTTATCTGATGTCCATGATGACTCAGATATCTTTCTTTCTGGCATCTAGCACTAGATGAAAATGTTATTCGGGATAGTCACTGATGAGCTTTTAGAGGAAGCATTGATAGTGCAAATTGATCATAAAGTGGTCTGTGATATAGGAGCGACTTTAGAGTCTTATTTCTGAACTGTTCTACTCTACCCTAATGATCATGCTACTTTCTTTAGTAGGACCAATGTTAATGCCTTCATCTTTACTATCTAAAACACTTCCTTGGATGCTTCTACCTACAGACCAGCTAACTAATCTGCAACACAGCCTGTCAGCAATATGTCTGTTGCTAGCTTGCTTAATTTGGCTCCCCCACAAGTCGGTCTTATTTATGGTCAAATGTCCCTGAACTAGGCTCTGACTACTCAGAACCCCCAATTCCTTAGAACACCCCCAGTCTCTTGGTCTTCAGTTTCCATGTGCCTAGTACACAGTGTGCACAGTGTCGTGGATTTTTCCATTGATGAGGCTGAGAGTGGAAACTTAGAAAAGATAATATCCCCATGACACAGATAAATACACTCGGAAACACAGTGGAGCAAGGTGCCCTCTTGGCCATTTTCAGAATTAATATTATATATTTTTTAATTTCTTTATGTACATATCGCTTTTGTAAAACAACACTTCTGGCATAGACCACGTATATTAGAATAATAATTCCTAGTGCAATATTAAAGTGTTTAAGAACAGGTGCATGTTTAAAAGCCAAGTGCTTGCGAATTCACACTCCTTCACCAAACGTGTACTCTTGTGCGCTATTACTGTAGGGTGTATATATCTTAGGGAACAAAGAATGAATCTGTTAATGGGTCTTGGATAAGGACCCAACTGTGGCTTATTAACACCTTGCCAATATAATAGTGATTATCCTTTGTCATGGACCTCAATGTCTGGGGTATCTTGTGGTCAGACAAAGAAAGCGGCGGTGTATGTCCAGTTTTATCATAATCACGTCTCCTTTATGATTGGTAACTGGAACCATACTGTAGTCCTCCTGTTGAATTGTTTCAGCTCTTAGGAGCAGGGTTCGAGGGTCATCATCAGGACTAGGGACTTCTGGATCTCTCAGATAAGATAGGGCATAAAAGGTATAGTGTGTATGGAAACTGGGAAAATGTGTGGGGTGGACACTGGTCTGTTATCATACCTAGTGAACTTTGTTTTATCACTATAGAACCCTGCAAGGGAATGGCAAACAGTGGTATTGGTTGTGCGTTTCCATGCAGAGTAGGGCACCATTGCTATTATCTTCTGAGTTGTACATAGATGCCCTGCTCTGTTTGGGACCCCCACTCTCGTCCAACAAAGCGGTGGAGAGTGAGAGATCTAACCACATCTCCAGTTTAGCAGGTCATAACAATCTTTTACCAGCCCTACAAATACTATCGCTACAGACTCCCCCAACACAAGTTAAGGTATTTGTACCTAACTATAATGTCACTTTAACCATTGTTTTTTCAGTGAAAAAAAAATAAATATATGTATAATATCCTCCCTCCAGATTAGTCGGGTTTCAGCGGCGCTCATCAAAGGTGCGGGATCCCGCGGTCGAGCCAAACCGCTTCCTATTCATCACAAATCCTTCCCAGCAGGAAGGAAAGAGGGTCGCACTCCCGTAGCGCGAACTGCCTGTACTGGGGTGAATGTATGACATTGTTCTGCATTCTGTCCATCAACTGTTGTTTTTGCATTTGTCACCCCGAGTGCGCCAGGTATGCCCAGACGTGGGTCCTGGGCTCACTGTGCCACTGGAATCAAGCTATCCTGGCTGAAGAGGGGTGAAACCCCGAAACCGGTCCTAGGATGCTTGTTTCCGGTCCAGGGAGGACCTGGCTTGGCAGTTCGGGCTGGACTGTTCCCATGAGGCACAGGGTCAAGACTGATTTGCATATGGCCAGGTCTAAACTGGGGTGGCATGGTGAGCAAAAGAATGATGGATTTAACCCAGATCTTTTGACTGGGGGTGAATGTTTTGATTTGTTCTGCATTCCGTCCATCAATTTTGTGTCTTTTGCTTTCTCGCCCTAAGTGCGCCAGGTATGCCCAGACGTGGGTCCTGTGCTCACTGTGCCACTGGAATCAAGCTATCCTGGCTGAAGAGGGGTGAAACCCCGAAACTGGTCCTAGGATGCTTGTTTCCGGTCCAGGGAGGACCTGGCTTGGCAGTTCGGGCTGGACTGTTCCCATGAGGCACAGGGTCAAGACTGATTTGCATATGGCCAGGTCTAAACTGGGGTGGCATGGTGAGCAAAAGAATGATGGCTTTAACCCAGATCTTTTGACTGGGGGTGAATGTTTTGATTTGTTCTGCATTCCGTCCATCAATTTTGTGTCTTTTGCTTTCTCGCCCTAAGTGCGCCAGGTATGCCCAGACGTGGGTCCTGGGCTCACTGTGCCACTGGAATCATGCTATCCTGGCTGAAGAGGGGTGAAACCCCGAAACCGGTCCTAGGATGCTTGTTTCCAGTCCAGGGAGGACCTGGCTTGGCAGTTCGGGCTGGACTGTTCCCATGAGGCACAGGGTCAAGACTGATTTGCATATGGCCAGGTCTAAACTGGGGTGGCATGGTGAGCAAAAGAATGATGGATTTAACCCAGATCTTTTGACTGGGGGTGAATGTTTTGATTTGTTCTGCATTCCGTCCATCAATTTTGTGTCTTTTGCTTTCTCGCCCTAAGTGCGCCAGGTATGCCCAGACGTGGGTCCTGGGCTCACTGTGCCACTGGAATCAAGCTATCCTGGCTGAAGAGGGGTGAAACCCCGAAACTGGTCCTAGGATGCTTGTTTCCGGTCCAGGGAGGACCTGGCTTGGCAGTTCGGGCTGGACTGTTCCCATGAGGCACAGGGTCAAGACTGATTTGCATATGGCCAGGTCTAAACTGGGGTGGCATGGTGAGCAAAAGAATGATGGATTTAACCCAGATCTTTTGACTGGGGGTGAATGTTTTGATTTGTTCTGCATTCCGTCCATCAATTTTGTGTCTTTTACATATTTAAGAAAGCATGGACATTCAATCACATAGACTGTGAATTGGCTCTTACATGTAATTAACTCTTTGATTTTCCACACCTTGTTGTTGTCTAATTTTATTTCTGTAGTTGGTTTTGCAATTTGGCAGACCTTGCAGTTATGGCACTTGACGAACCCCTTTGTTTTCAGCCATTGATCATTTTTCTTACTTTTTCCTTTGAAATGGCTATGGACTAGCCGATCTTTTAAGTTCCTGGCTCTACGATATGTAATATTTGGGTGTTTGCCCACGAGTTTTCCAACAGTGGTATCCAACTGCAGAATCTTCCAATTTTTCCCAAGGATTTTGGTTATCTCCTTAGATTCTTTCGAGAAATCCATGACTAGCCTTATAGGTTCAAGGTCTTGTGTCTCACTTCTATGTTTTGGAGTTAAACATTCTTCCCTTGATCTTTCATCTGATTTCTTCAAACATCTTTTTATTATGCTCTTATTGTACTGCCTTTGTTCAAATCTTTCCGCGGTTGCTGCGCTGTGTTTTTGCCACTCTTCTTCTTCAGTGCAAATTCTTCGACTTCTTAAGAATTCGCCATATGGTATGCTTGAGATGAGTGATGGTTGGTGGAAACTCGTAGCCTGTAGTGTGGCATTGGTGGCTGTTGTTTTTCGATGGAGAGTCGTCTGTATTTGATTATTTTTGATGTAGATTTCTGTATCCAGGAAAATCACCCTCTCCCTGCTGATCTCATAGGTGAATTTCAAATTTGTTACACTTGTATTTAAGATTTCTAAATATTCCTGGAAATCAGACTCAGTGCCATCCCAGATGATTAGCAACTCATCAATAAAGCGGATCCACATTATAGTTGTATTCACAAATTTGTCATTTTGTGGGTGCCATGCTACTTCTTTTTCCCACCATCCCATTGCCAGGCAAGCGTACCTGGGGCTAAAGGAAAACCCCATCGCGGTCCCCTTGTTTTGGCGGTATATTTCCTCGCCAAATACAAAGATGTTTTGTGTCAGACATGTTGAAATCATTTCAAGTAACATCTTGTTGTGATCACTATAATGAATGTTCCTTTCCTGGAGGAAGAAGTTGCAGGCTTTTATTCCTATCTCATTCTCTATGTTTGTGTAAAGAGATATGACGTCCATTGTGATAAGTTTGTACGTCTCTTGCCAGGGTGTATTCTGTAGGCTTCTTAGTAAGTCATTGGTGTCCTTTATATAAGAATTTAATCTGGTTACAAAGGGCATTAAAAAGTGGTCGATGTAATTAGCAATCGGCTCCAACAGTGAACCTTTGGGGGATAGAATCGGTCGGCCTGGTGTTTTTTTTTAATCTTTATGCAATTTAGGCAGAAAATAAATGGTTGCCGTTATTGGAAAGTCCACAGCAAGATATTTTCTTTCTTCTTCATTAATAAGATTTTGCGATAACCATTCTAGGAGTTTTTATCCCGATCTCTTTTTATATCCATTGTTGGATTAGTTTTTAATCTTTCATAATACTCCAGATCTCTTAGTTGAGGATGTGCCTCTGTGACATAGGCGGTGCGGTCCAAGATTACCACATTTCCGCCTTTGTCAGCGATTTTAATTTCAATTTGGTTATCTTTGGTGAGGCTTTCCAGCGCTTCTCTCTCTGATTTTGTTAGGTTATCCGTATATTTAGTTCTTTTAATTTATATATGTCTTGGATTACCGCCTCCTGAAACAGATCTACTTTGTTGCCTGGTGTGAGTTGGGGTAAAATCTTGAGTTGGGTCTTTTCCGCTTAGACCAGCTCCCATTTGGGAGCATGCTGATTGTAAGGATATATTGTCATCCCCATTTTCCGCATTGAGATTTAGCAGGGTTAGGAAATCTTCTGACTCTTTGGCTGACAAAGTTGACACTGGTTGTAATATGGTTTTAGTATGTTTCTGCATTTCTTGATTTTCAGTGAAGACCTATGCAAGTTTGATTTTCCTAATGTATTTATAAAGGTCGATCCTTATCTGTGCCAGATCCATCTGTTGAGTAGGACAAAAGTTTATACCTCGTTTAAGTAAAGATGTTTCTGCTTCCGACATTGTTCGCTTTGAAAGATTTACCACTTGTAATTCATCTGTTGGTTTTAGTGGTTTTTCTTTTGCCGCATACTCCTCGTTGTAGTTCCTATTTTCTCTGAAATCCCGCTCGCACCTTTTTCCTCTTCTCTTTGGTTTCTTGGAATCCATTGACGCCCCCTTCCTCTTTGGTGCTGTTGGGTCATTCGATTCTGTTCCCATTGTCTTTGTTGCAGTACAAGACGCATGTCTCCTAAAAAAGTAAGCTTAGAAATGTCTGATGGCGTTTCCATTTCCCCTTCACTTGCATCTGTCGAAGTTAAGGAGGAGGAACTGCTGGAGACACTAGTTGCACTGTTCATTTTGTCTTGCTGCTTGAACGAGTCGAACTTACGACAAACGTAAAGATGCGCCCTTCAGCGTAATCATTTTTGTCGTGCTGAAACTTAGTTTGTTTCCGTTGTCTAACTATGTCTTCATGCTTGTCGATCTGGCTCTCAAGTTCCTCTTTAAATTTTGTCATTTCCGTGTTCAGTTTTAGTGTTGTTATTTCCTTTTCCAAATCCTGTAGTTGTTCCTTAATTTTATCCAAGCTTATTTCAATGTGTTTCACGAGTATGTTCATCAGGCCCAACGATGAATTTAAAATATATTCTCCCCATTCTTGCAGGAGTTCATTGTGGAATCTTGGTGGCTGGGCATCAACATTATTCTTAAGCCTCTGGGCACACGTTGTACCTCTAGGTACTTTTTTAAAGTAATTAACTCCCATGATTTATTTATTCCTTTTCTGCTCAACTTTTCCCACATTCTCAATTTGCTCCTTGTATCTGTTTTTCTTGGAATAGTTTTAGATTTAGATTCAGCCTCACTTTCTACATTACTGCTTTTCTCAAACATTGTCACCATAAATTCAATCCTTTTTGCTTCCCTTTTCTCCATGTTATGTGTCTTCACTGTCCTTTTAAATTGAATGTTGTTAATCCAAACACTCCGACGTTAGAGCTCGAAGGTTAGATACACAATAGAAACAAAGATGCAAACCTACGTCCGGTACTGTGAAACAGTCTGTCAGGTTTGTTAACAACCGCTTGTTTACATTGAAACTCTTATTGCGGTATTTTTAAAGCTGAGATTTCACAAGTGCTGGTTTGTAGCCGGCTTTTACGCTCACATGCGTTTACTCTTGCAATTCGTTTTTACACTGCTGACAGCTGGCGCACTTACATCGACCCTCCGGTTCCGGGTAGCGTGTCCTCCGTTTTCCAGCATTGCAATTTGATTTCTCCTTTTCGTCTTGCCGGCGGTCACCACGCCCGACTTTGAATACAACCTCCAGATTTGGCTCCGTTAGTCGGGTTTCAGCGGCGCTCATCAAAGGTGCGGGATCCCGCGGTCGAGCCAAACCGCTTCCTATTCATCACAAAGCCTTCCCAGCAGGAAGGAAAGAGGTCGCACTCCCGTAGGTGTTTTGTAATTTTTCGTTTATTTTCTTTAACTCATAGCCAAAGTGAAGGCAACTGACCAACGCATTTCGGTCTTAGCATAAGACCTTGATCACGATCCTAGTTAGCGTTTGACAAACAACCAGTAAAATACTTTTTGAATTCTTTAGGTCATTTCCTGTGTGCTTTGTCAAGCGCTCCTAAGCATTGTGGGATATGTAGTACCACAAGAGTAAATGTTCTTTTCCTCCAGTTTACAGTGCTGTATATATGTGCAAAAAACAAAAATCATAACAAGAAAATGATTTACAAGTGAAATAGTGAACGTGAATTAAAATTCAGTGAATGTTCTTTTTCTATAATGGGTTGTCGAGTCTATGATATTATTTATGGTCATTTTGGATGTTTTAACCAGTTCTCAGTTTCAAGTCCCTCTAGTGGGTTGATTTTGACCAATCCTTGTTCTTACCCTTTTGTTTATTATTCCTTTGACTCGTTAAGGCCCATTAGACATTGTTTATGTCAATCAATTAATCCATACTTTTTCATATATATAAAGTTGGTGGTTGTACAATTTTTTCATCAAGAATGAAATATGGGAAGTAATTCATATTTTTGTTTTATAAATGGATGTACAATTCTTCACTTTGATTTAGGCCATTAGGTGTCAGGGTTCTTAAATTTAGAATGTGGCGTGATTCCTTTTGACGTAATGTTTTTTCTCTATTACCCCCACGATCATTCTGTGGCACTGTTTCTATCCCGTAGAATTTCAGCAATTTCCAATCGCTCTTGTGATATTGCTCCATGTGCTTCGCCACCGCATTTGTTTTGTCTTTATTGATAGTGGCCCGAACATGTTCCAGTATTCTTTTTTTGAGCTCACAGATCGTACTGCCTACATATTTAAGAAAGCACGGACATTCAATCACATAGACTGTGAATTGGCTCTTACATGTAATTAACTCTTTGATTTTCCACACCTTGTTGTTGGCTAATTTTATTTCTGTAGTTGGTTTTGCAATTTGGCAGACCTTGCAGTTATGGCACTTGACGAACCCCTTTGTTTTCAGCCATTGATCATTTTTCTTACTTTTTCCTTTGAAATGGCTATGGACTAGCCGTTCTTTTAAGTTCCTGGCTCTACAATATGTAATATTTGGGTGTTTGCCCACGAGTTTTCCAACAGTGGTATCCAACTGCAGAATCTTCCAATTTTTCCCAAGGATTGTGGTTATCTCCTTAGATTCTTTCGAGAAATCCATGACTAGCCTTATAGGTTCAAGGTCTTGTGTCTCACTTCTATGTTTTGGAGTTAAACAGTCTTCCCTTGATCTTTCATTTGATTTCTTCAAACATCTTTTTATTATGCTCTTATTGTACTGCCTTTGTTCAAATCTTTCTGCGTTTGCTGCGCTGTGTTTTTGCCACTCTTCTTCTTCAGTGCAAATTCTTTGACTTCTTAAGAATTCGCCGTATGGTATGCTTGAGATGAGTGATGATTGGTGGAAACTCGTAGCCTGTAGTGTGGCATTGGTGGCTGTTGTTTTTCGATGGAGTGTCGTCTGTATTTGATTATTTTTTATGTAGATTTCTGTATCCAGGAAAATCACCCTCTCCCTGCTGATCTCATAGGTGAATTTCAAATTTGTTACACTTGTATTTAAGATTTCAAAATATTCCTGGAAATCAGACTCGGTGCCATCCCAGATGATTAGCAAATCATCAATAAAGCGGATCCACATTATAGTTTTATTCACAAATTTGACTTTTTGTGGGTGACATGCTACTTCTTTTTCCCGCCATCCCATTGCCAGGCAAGCGTAGCTGGGGCTAAAGGAAAACCCGATCGCGGTCCCCTTGTTTTGGCGGTATATTTCCTCGCCAAATACAAAGATGTTTTGTGTCAGACATGTTGAAATCATTTCAAGTAACATCTTGTTGTGATCACTATAATGAATGTTCCTTTCCTGGAGGAAGAAGTTGCAGGCTCTGATTTCTATCTCATTCTCTATGTTTGTGTAAAGAGATATGACGTCCATTGTGATAAGTTTCTACGTCTCTTGCCAGGGTGTATTCTGTAGGTTTCTTAGTAAGTCATTGGTGTCCTTTATATAAGAATTTAATCTGGTTACAAAGGGCATTAAAAAGTGGTCGATGTAATTAGCAATCGGCTCCAACAGTGAACCTTTGGGGGATAGAATCGGTCGGCCTGGTGTTTTTTTTTAATCTTTATGCAATTTAGGCAGAAAATAAATGGTTGCCGTTATTGGAAAGTCCACAGTAAGATATTTTCTTTCTTCTTCATCAATAAGATTTTGCGATAACCATTCTAGGAGTTTTTATCCCGATCTCTTTTTATATCCATTGTTGGATTAGTTTTTAATCTTTCATAATACTCCAGATCTCTTAGTTGAGGATGTGCCTCTGTGACATAGGCGGTGCGGTCCAAGATTACCACATTTCCGCCTTTGTCAGCGATTTTAATTTCAATTTGGTTATCTTTGGTGAGGCTTTCCAGCGCTTCTCTCTCTGATTTTGTTAGGTTATCCGTATATTTAGTTCTTTTTAATTTATATATGTCTTGGATTACCGCCTCCTGAAACAGATCTACTTTGTTGCCTGGTGTGAGTTGGGGGTAAAATCTTGAGTTGGGTCTTTTTCCGCTTAGACCAGCTCCCATTTGTGAGCATGCTGATTGTAAGGATATATTGTCACCCCCATTTCCGCATTGAGATTTAGCAGGGTTAGGAAATCTTCTGACTCTTTGGCTGACAAAGTTGACACTGCTTGTAATATGGTTTTAGTATGTTTCTGCATTTCTTGATTTTCAGTGAAGACCTTTGCAAGTTTGATTTTCCTAATGTATTTATAAAGGTCGATCCTTATCTGTGCCAGATCCATCTGTTGAGTAGGACAAAAGTTTATACCTCGTTTAAGTAAAGATGTTTCTGCTTCCGACATTGTTCGCTTTGAAAGATTTACCACTAGTAATTCATCTGTTGGTTTTAGTGGTTTTTCTTTTGCCGCATACTCCTCGTTGTAGTTCCTATTTTCTCTGAAATCCCGCTTGCACCTTTTTCCTCTTCTCTTTGGTTTCTTGGAATCCATTGACGCCCCCTTCCTCTTCCTCTTTGGTGCTGTTGGGTCATTCGATTCTGTTCCCATTGTCTTTGTTGCAGTACAAGACGCATGTCTCCTAAAAAAGTAAGCTTAGAAATGTCTGATGGTGTTTCCATTTCCCCTTCACTTGCATCTGTCGAAGTTAAGGAGGAGAAACTGCTGGAGACACTAGTTGCACTGTTTATTTTGTCTTGCTGCTTGAACGAGTCGAACTTTCGCGCAAACGTAAAGATGCGCCCTTCAGCGTAATCATTTTTATCGCGCTGGAACTTAGTTTGTTTCCGTTGTCTAACTATGTCTTCATGCTTGTCGATCTGGCTCTCAAGTTCCTCTTTAAATTTTGTCATTTCCGTGTTCAGTTTTAGTGTTGTTATTTCCTTTTCCAAATCCTGTAGTTGTTCCTTAATTTTATCCAAGCTTATTTCAATGTGTTTCACCAGTATGTTCATTAGGCCCAACGATGAATTTAAAATATATTCTCCCCATTCTTGCAGGAGTTCATTTGTGGAATCTTGGTGGCTGGGCATCAACATTATTCTTAAGCCTCTGGGCACACGCTGTACCTCCTATTTTTAAAGTAATTAACTCCCATGATTTATTTATTCCTTTTCTGCTCAACTTTTCCCACATTCTCAATTTGCTCCTTGTATCTGTTTTTCTTGGAATAGTTTTAGATTTAGATTCAGCCTCACTTTCTACATTACTGCTTTTCTCAAACATTGTCACCATAAATTCATTCCTTTTTGCTTCTCTTTTCTCCATGTTATTTGCCTTCACTGTCCTTTTAAATTGAATATCTGAAAGAGACACGTTAGTGACAGATTCCTTACCTTAGAATATCCCCAGGCGTCAGGCTGGATCCGGAAAGTTTTTGCGTAGCAGTACCCTTGCGCGTCGGTAGGCGGCGTCGTGCGGCTCCGCGTTTGTCGTCGGCGCCGGGATGACGTCGCGGGCAGTACTTAGACGCCGCCCCTGCGCGCTGACGTCAGTTCTTCTTTTTCCGCGCCAGTAAGCGCAGATCCGGGAAGAGCAGTGCCCTAGTCAATTTTTGACTAAATTTTTTGGTGATTTTTCACTGTTTTCTTTTCGAGTCGTCGACTCCCAGGTGTTGATGGGGATGCCCGGCTTCAAGCCATGCGACGTCTGTGGTCGAATGATGTTGATCACAGACCCGCACTTAGAGTGTCTCTTCTGTCTCGGCCGAGACCACGACACGAAGTCGTGCCCTGACTGCCGGAAGCTTCACCCGAAGGCTTTGCGAGAGCGGTCTCGAAAGCTACTCGAGGTCCGGCAGTCGGCTCCGCACCACACCAAGCCCCGGTCCCGGGAGAGGTCGAGGGGCCGGTCGCGGAGTCCCCGCCGGTCGTCGGAGTCCAAGTCTTCGCGCTCCTCGGGTAAGTCGAAGCACAAAAAGTCTAAGAGGCATCATCGCTCTAAGACTTCGCCTCGCCAGTCTCACGACTCGGCTGAGGCCCCTGTCGGCACCGTCCCCGCGGCCCCGGACGTGCCTGTCGAGCCGCCCCCGCATTACCCGTCCTTTCCGGGTTCGGGGGCGACTCCGGCCCAAGTAAGGAATTCCTGTCGGCCATGGCCCGCCTCTTCGGGCCTCAAGGTCCCTCCGGTGCGCCTTCGGGCCCCGCGGGCCCTGATGGGGTAGCTCCGGCGTCGCCGACGACTCCGGTCCCGGCATCGCCTGTCCCGCCAGCCTTGATCCCAGCCTCGGCTCCGGCCCCAGCCTCGATCCCGGCCCCGGTGGTGCTGCAACCCCCATCGACGCCGGTTGACCTAACCACGCCTCCGCCGACGCCGATGTCCCCGGTGCGTTTCGACGCCGTCCGGGGCTCCGGACGGCGTCGTTCCCCAGCTCTTTCCGGGTCCGGACATGGAGCCGGACCGGCGCCGCCCGACGCCGGATCCGGCGCCAACGAGACCTTGGGTCCCAAATGTCCCTTCTCCTCCATATTTTTCACTAGACGAGGACCAGGAGAGCTGGGAGGGGTCAGAAGACCCTCTCACACGGCAGTGTGAGTATGATCAGGACTGGGCAGAGGAACTTGGGGATGCCAGTGGTCTAGATACTTCCCCTGACACTGGCATGCTGTCTCCTCCCGTGGCTACGGAGGAGGGAGCAAATTTCGCAACGGTGTTGCGTAGAGCAGCTGGAGCCTTGCACCTCCAATTGCCTACTCTGGCTGTCAAGACTAATCTCTTGACGGAAGTGCTTCAGCCGGCAGCCTCCTCTGCGGAGACTGTGCTGCCGTTTAATGATGCACTGATTGACGTTCTTTTGGGCACCTGGTCCAAGCCCACCACAGGGGCTCCTGTGGATAGGAACGTGGCCCGAAGCCATCGCCCTGCTCCGGGCAACCCCGTGTTTCTCTCCCAACATCCCACCCCCGAGAGCTTGGTTGTCCAAGCCTCTGCCTCCCAAACCGCCTTCCCTACCGCTCCTCCGGATAGGGAATCCAAACGCCTGGACCAATTTGGGAAGAAGGCCTTTTCTTCCTCCAGTGCTGGCTTGCGGTCGGTGAACACCGCTTGCCTTTTGGGCCGATATACCCACTCCCTGTGGGATTCGGTGGCGACTGTTTTGCCCCAGTGTTCTGAGGAGGTCCAGACACTGCTTACCCGCGCCATTGCGGAAGGTAGGGATGCGGCAAAGTACACCATACGTTGTGGCCTTGATACCGCCGACTCGCTGGGCAGATCGCTTGCAACGACGGTGGCGCTGCGTCGCCATGCCTGGCTGAGGACCACTGGTTTCTCGGGTGATGTCCAGAATACACTCATGGACATGCCCTTTGATGGAGTCAGTCTTTTTGGTTCCAAAGCAGACCATGCGCTGGAGCGTTTTAAGGACTCAAGGGCTACTGCCAAGTCCCTGGGCCTTTCTGTTGTGCGCCCTCTGCTAACCTCTGCTTTTCGCCCCTTTCGTGGCCACGGAAGGGGCGCCCAGTCACGTCAGCAGCCCAGCCACCGGCCCGCGCAGCAAGCGCCTTCGCGTGGCCGAGGACGTGGATACCGCCGTGGCGGTTCGGGCAACCAGCGTGCGGGTCAGGCAACCACCTCCAACCCGTCCGCGGCCTCCAAGCCCTCCTAGTCCCTCCTTTCAGGTTCACAGCATGCCAGTAGGGGGCAGGGTCCGCCATCACCTTCACCACTGGCGTCCCATCACCTCGGACAGGTGGGTCTTGGACATTGTCCGAAGGGGCTACTCCCTCCCCTTCGAGACCGCCCCCCCAGCCATGCCACCTCAATTCCACCGCTTGTCAGGGGATCACTTGATGCTTCTGCAGAAGGAAGTCATGGCCCTCTTGGCCAGGAGGGCCATCGAGCGTGTTCCGACCCCAGAAGTAGGGCGTGGTTGCTACTCCCACTACTTTCTGGTGCTCAAAAAGGACAAGGAGGACATGCGTCCTATCTTGGACCTCCGGAACGTCAATCGCTTCCTCCGGAAGGAGAAGTTCAAGATGCTCACCCTAGCTCAGGTCTTGACTGCCCTCGACCCTGGAGACTGGTTGGTAGCGTTGGACTTGCAGGACGCTTATTTCCACATCCCCGTCCTGCCGGCACACCGGCGTTACCTGCGGTTCGCGGTAGGCCTCGAGCATTTTCAGTTCACCGTGCTCCCCTTTGGCCTTACCAGTGCCCCTCGGGTGTTCACGAAAGTGATGGCGGTGGTCGCAGCTCATCTGCGCCCGGCAGGGGTTTCAGTCTTCCCCTGCCTCGACGACTGGCTGCTGAAGGCGGGCTCGTCCCAGGCAGTCGTCTCCCACCTCCAGACTACGGCCGAACTCCTGCACTCGCTGGGGTTCTCCATCAATGTGCCGAAGTCGCATCTGATTCCTTCTCCACAGCTCCTTTTCATCGGAGCAGTTCTGGACACGACGCAGTTTCGGGCCTATCCTCCCGAACGGCGAGTCCGGGATATTCAGGCTATGATTCCGATCTTTCAGCCTTTATCCTGGGTTTCGGTACGGATGACCCTGAGGCTGCTGGGCCTCATGGCCTCCTGCATCCTGCATCCTGCTAGTCGATCATGCCAGATGTCATATGCGGGCTCTGCAGTGGGACCTGAAGTTCCAGTGGGCGCAGCACCAGGGCAACCTGTCCGATCACGTCCAGATCTCGGAGGGGACTGCAAAACAGTTGCAGTGGTGGCTCTCGAACCGGCAATGGGTCATGGGCAGATCCCTCTCCCTTCCCCAGCCAGAGCACACAGTTGTGACGGACGCGACCCCTTCTGGGATGGGGCAGTCACATGGGAGAGGTGGAGATCAGAGGCCTCTGGTCTCCGGCGGAGTCCCAGCTCCATATCAACCTTCTGGAGCTCCGGGCGATCCGACTTGCACTGAAGGCATTCCTTCCCTCTGTCAAAGGGAAGGTAGTGCAGGTGTTCACAGACAACACCACCGCCATGTGGTACTGCAACAAACAGGGCGGGGTGGGGTCGTGGACCCTCTGTCAGGAGGCTCTGCGCCTCTGGACATGGCTGGAACAACAGGGCATGTTCCTGATGGTTCAACACCTGGCAGGTTCCCTGAACGCCAGGGCGGACGAACTCAGCCGCAGGTGCACGATGGATCACGAATGGCGTCTTCACTCGGAAGTGGCGCAAGGACTCTTTCTTCAGTGGGGAGAGCCTTGGTTAGATCTATTCGCCACCGAAGAGAAAGCGCAATGTCATCAGTTCTGCGCGTTGGAATTTCCAAGGCGGCACTCGCTCGGCGACGCTTTCCGTCGCGAGTGGAGTTGCGGTCTGTTGTACGCCTTTCCGCCTATACCACTTCTACCCAGAGTGTTGAAGAAGATTCGGCACGACCGGGCCCAAGTCATTCTTGTGGCTCCGGACTGGGCTCGAAGAGTTTGGTATCCCGAGCTACTCAGTATGAGCGTAGATCCCCTGATCCGTCTGCCTCTTCGGGAGGATCTTCTGTCGCAGCAGCAGGGGACGGTCCTCCACCCGAACCTGTCCAGCCTCCACCTGCTTGCGTGGAGATTGAGCGGCGGCAGTTGATTCCTTTCGACTTGCCTCCCGAAGTTTGTGATGTAATTCTGGCAGCCAGGCGTCCCTCCACTAAGGTGGTATACGCCTGCAGGTGGAACAAGTTTGTGGCATGGTGCACAGCAAAGGCTGTGAATCCCCTTTCTGCCCCTCTTTCTGAGGTTCTTCTGTTCCTTCTTTCCCTGGCCCAACAGGGTTCTGCCCTGGGTACCTTCAAGGGCTATCTTTGTGCTATCTCGGCCTTCCTCAGGCTTCCTGATCAGCCCTCCCTTTTCAAGTCCCCTGTTGTTAACAGGTTTCTAAAAGGCATTACACACCTCTTCCCTCCTGTTCCGTTTGTGATGCCTCAGTGGGACTTGAACTTGGTTCTTACCTTTCTTATGTGCGCTCCCTTTGAGCCTCTGCACAACTGTCCTCTTCGTCTTCTGACTCTGAAGACAGCCTTTCTGGTGGCCATCACCTCCGCTCGGCGGGTGAGTGAGCTCCAGGCTCTTTCATGCAAACCTCCCTTTCTGTCTGTTCATCAAGACAAGGTTGTTCTTCGGACGCGTCCGTCCTTCTTGCCAAAGGTGGTTACTGCCTTCCACATTGGGCAGACCATCACTTTGCCCACCTTCTTTCCGCCTCCGCATCCTTCCAGAGAGGAAGAGAGGCTCCACCATCTGGACCCAAAACGTGCGCTTTCCTTTACCTCAACCGCACACAACACTTCCGGGTGGATGACCAGCTCTTTGTTGGCTACGTGGGCGCCAAAAAGGTCGGGCGGTGCACAAGAGAACCATCTCCCGCTGGGTAACCTTGTGTATCAAAGCCTGCTATTCTTTGGCTAAGAAGGAGCCTCCTGTTGGGCTGCGTGCCCATTCCACCAGGGCAACGGCTGCTACCACGGATTTAGGCCGCGGTGTTCCGCTGCAGGATATCTGTCAGGCAGCTACGTGGGCCTCGCTGCACACGTTTACAAAGCATTAGTGCCTTGACAGTCCGGTCCGGAGGGACGGCTTCTTTGGCCGTTCTGTCCTCCGGGACTTCCTTGTCTGATCTTTGTTCGCAGACCCACCACCGGGGTTGGTATTGCTGGGGTATCTATTCTAAGGTAAGGAATCTGTCACTAACGTGTCTCTTTCAGATGCACAAGTTACTAACTTGTGTAACGATGTATCTGTAAGAGACAGTAGTTAGTGACAGATTCCTACCGCCCCACCCATCCTCCCCGTTCTGCGAACTGATTTCTAGGGTTAAGGACATCCCTTTCAGGGCCCTAGTATTTTTCAGACACCTATGTCAGCTTCTTGCATGGCTCTGCGTTCCTGGCACGGAAAGTTGTGTACAGAACTGACGTCAGCGCGCAGGGGCGGCGTCTAAGTACTGCCCGCGACGTCATCCCGGCGATCACGACGCCGACGACGGACGCGGAGCCGCACGACGCCGCCTACCGACGCGCAAGGGTACTGCTACGCAAAAACTTTCCGGATCCAGCCTGACGCCTGGGGATATTCTAAGGTAAGGAATCTGTCACTAACTACTGTCTCTTACAGATATATCGTTACACAAGTTAGTAACTTGTGCATTATTAATCCAAACTCTCCGACGTTAGAGCTCGAAGGTTAGATACACAATAGAAACAAAGATGCAAACCTACGTCCGGTACTGTGAAACAGTCTGTCAGGTTTGTTAACAACCGCTTGTTTACATTGAAACTCTTATTGCGGTATTTTTAAAGCTGAGATTTCACAAGTGCTGGTTTGTAGCTGGCTTTTACGCTCACATGCGTTTACTCTTGCAATTCGTTTTTACACTGCTGACAGCTGGCGCGCTTACCTCGACCCTCCGGTTCCGGGTAGCGTGTCCTCCGTTTTCCAGCGTTGCCATTTGATTTCTCCTTTATTCGTCTTGCCGGCGGTCACCGCGCCCGACTTTGAATACAACCTCCAGATTTGGCTCCGTTAGTCGGGTTTCAGCGGCGCTCATCAAAGGTGCAGGATCCCGCGGTCGAGCCAAACCGCTTCCTATTCATCACAAATCCTTCCCAGCAGGAAGGAAAGAGGGTTGCACTCCCGTAGGTGTTTTGCAATTTTTCTTTTATTTTCTTTAACTCATAGCCAAAGTGAAGGCAACTGACCAACGCATTTCGGTCTTAGCATAAGACCTTGATCACGATCCGAGTTAGCGTTTGACAAACAACCAGTAAAATTCTTTTTGAATTCTTTAGGTCATTTCCTGTGTGCTTTGTCAAGCGCTCCTAAGCATTGTGGGATATGTAGTACCACAAGAGTAAATGTTCTTTTCCTCCAGTTTACAGTGCTGTATATATGTGCAAAAAACAAAAATCATAACAAGAAAATGATTTACAAGTGAAATAGTGAACGTGAATTAAAATTCAGTGAATGTTCTTTTTCTATAATGGGTTGTCGAGTCTATGATATTATTTATGGTCATTTTGGATGTTTTAACCAGTTCTCAGTTTCAAGTCCCTCTAGTGGGTTGATTTTGACCAATCCTTGTTCTTACCCTTTTGTTTATTATTCCTTTGACTCGTTATGGCCCATTAGACATTGTTTATGTCAATCAATTAATCCATACTTTTTCATATATATAAAATTGGTGGTTGTACAATTTTTTCATCAAGAATGAAATAAGGGAAGTAATTCATATTTTTGTTTTATAAATGGATGTACAATTCTTCACTTTGATTTAAGCCATTAGGTGTCAGGGTTCTTAAATTTAGAATGTGGCGTGATTCCTTTTGACATAATGTTTTTTCTCTATTACCCCCACGATCATTCTGTGGCACTGTTTTTATCCCATAGAATTTCAGCAATTTCCAATCGCTCTTGTGATATTGCTCCATGTGTTTCGCCACCGCATTTGTTTTGTCTTTATTGATAGTGGCCCGAACATGTTCCAGTATTCTTTTTTTGAGCTCACAGATCGTACTGCCTACATATTTAAGAAAGCACGGACATTCAATCACATAGACTGTGAATTGGCTCTTACATGTAATTAACTCTTTGATTTTCCACACCTTGTTGTTGGCTAATTTTATTTCTGTAGTTGGTTTTGCAATTTGGCAGACCTTGCAGTTATGGCACTTGACGATCCCCTTTGTTTTCAGCCATTGATCATTTTTCTTACTTTTTCCTTTGAAATGGCTATGGACTAGCCGATCTTTTAAGTTCCTGGCTCTACGATATGTAATATTTGGGTGTTTGCCCACGAGTTTTCCAACAGTGGTATCCAACTGCAGAATCTTCCAATTTTTCCCAAGGATTTTGGATATCTCCTTAGATTCTTTCGAGAAATCCATGACTAGCCTTATAGGTTCAAGGTCTTGTGTCTCACTTCTATGTTTTGGAGTTAAACATTCTTCCCTTGATCTTTCATTTGATTTCTTCAAACATCTTTTTATTATGCTCTTATTGTACTGCCTTTGTTCAAATCTTTCCGCGGTTGCTGCGCTGTGTTTTTGCCACTCTTCTTCTTCAGTGCAAATTCTTCGAATTCTTAAGAATTCGCCGTATGGTATGCTTGAGATGAGTGATGGTTGGTGGGAACTCGTAGCCTGTAGTATGGCATTGGTGGCTGTTGTTTTTCGATGGAGAGTCATCTCTATTTGATTATTTTTTTAAGTAGATTTCTGTATCCAGGAAAATCACCCTCTCCCTGCTGATCTCATAGGTGATTTTCAAATTTGTTACACTTGTATTTAAGATTTCAAAATATTCCTGGAAATCAGACTCCGTGCCATCGCAGATGATTAGCAAATCATCAATTAAGCGGATCCACATTACAGTTTTATTCACAAATTTGTCATTTTGTGGGTGCCAAGCTACTTCTTTTTTCTTTTTTATATATGTATATATATATATTCACTGAAAAAACCATAGGTTTCAGGCACGTTATAGTTAGAAATTAGCATTTAAAAAACCTTAGAAATTCACTGAAAAAACCATAGGTTTTAGGGAAAGTTATAGTTAGTTGGACATTTCACTCGTACAAAACCAGAGAAATTCCCCCGTTATAGTTAGTTCAGCTAACTATAACTCGCGCCCCCACAATGCACTTCTGATGACGTCACATATGACATCACTCATGACATGGTCAGTGACATCACTGATGACATCTCAAATGACATCACTGATGACATCACTGATGACATCATCTAGTGACTGTGTTTCTGTAAAGTTTAAATATGTTTAATATATATAGGGAAAGGCGTATTGAAGAATGAGTGGGTGTATAAGTGTCTGAATGGATGATTTAGTAGGTGTGTGACTGACTATAAGTGAGTGATTAAATGTATCTTACTGAATGCACGGGTTAGTGACTAAACTGTGTGAATGTCTGTATCCGTCTGTCTGTTGGTGTGTAAGCGGCTGCATGGGTTTGTGAATAGCTACATGAGTGTCTATATGGGTTATTGATTGGTTGTCTGAGTATCTGTATGGATGCCTGAGTGTTTGTATGGGTGGGGTGTGTGTGACTCTGTGCATAGATGTGTGAGTGGGTGATTCACTGGGTGCATGGTTTCAAGAGTGCATCTGTGATGGACTGTATGGGTGTGTGAGTGTGTATGGGTGTGTTAGTGAGTGAATGTATATCTCAGTGGTACATGTGTGAGTAACTACATATGTGAAAGGCAGTATATATGTGTGTTGGAATATATAAATAGCTATAAGTGAGAGTGTGTGATTATGAGAGTGACTGTATGGATGAGTGTGTGCTTGTATCAGTGATTGTATAAGAGCGTAAGAATGTCCTAGTATTTGTATGAGTAAGTGAGCTGGTGTGTGTATAACTGTATAGGTGAGTAAATGGGAGTGTGATTAATTATTTGCATGACTGACTAGGTGTGTGAGTACCTCTATGGATGAGTGGTGGTGTGTGTATGTCTATATAGGCGTATGAGTGCATATGATAGTCCTGTACTGAGTGATTGTAAGTATGAGTGACTGTACGGGTGAGTGAGTGGATATGTGTTTAGACCTAAGAATCAGTGAGTGGGTATGTAGTTATTGCTGCTGGAGTGTCTATGGTTTTGAGAATGGCAGTCTGTTATTTAGAGTTGGTGTATCAAAGGTTACATTAGGGTGTGAGAAGATGCATCAAATTATCACATGGATGATGTCATCAGTGATGTCATCAGTGATGTCACTGACCATGTCATGAGTGATGTCATATGTGATGTCATCAGCAGTGCATTGCGGGGGCGCGAGTTATAGTTAGCTGAACTAACTATAACGGGGGAATTTCTCTGGTTTTGTACGAGTGAAATGTCCAACTAGCTATAACTTTCCCTAAAACCTATGGTTTTTTCAGTGAATTTCTAAGGTTTTTTAAATGCTAATTTCTAACTATAACGTGCCTGAAGCCTATGGTTTTTTCAGTGAATTTCAAAGGTTTTTTAAATGCTAATTTCTAACTATAACATGCCTAAAACCTATGGTTTTTTAAGTGAATTTCAAAGGTTTTTAAATGCTAGTTTCTAACTATGCCTACAGAGGTAGGACATGTGAAGAAAGAAGAAGAAAAGCGCAGAAAGAAGGAAGACAAATGCAGAAAGAGGCAACAGAAGTCCAGAAAGACGAAGAAAAGTGCAAGAAGAAGGAAGAGATGTGCAGAAAGAACCAGCAGAGGAGTAGAAAGTACTCCTGTGCCCCCAACTTTTTGCTGATGGGTACTGGTGCTAACTGACTCTGTCTCTGGTGGTAAAAGACACTTAGAATACAGTGAAAACACCTACATACACTAGGGAGCACTATGCGTTGGGGTACCCCTGTGATTAGCATGACCTCCTCTGTATTTGCCATGAGTTAGTGCCTGGGTCATTGGATGAGTACATGGGTACTGACTGGATGATTAGAGTACTGCAAGGAGAGTTGATGGTGAATTTATAAGTGCTTGTGTTTTGGCGGAGTGATTGGATAAGTACATGGTGCTCGCTGGTTGATTGGAGGAGTGCATGGGTAGTGACAGGGCGATGGCTGGACTGCATCAGTAGTGCTCAGGGTAAGTTGGAGGATTAATTCCCCTTGAATCCTGAGGGTCCCTATTTGATAAAAGCCCTGGCGGTGGTGGTCCCCGGGGCTTGGGGGGGCCTCCCCCCCAAACATTAAAAAAACAGGCCCCGGGAGGTGGCGGTCCCCGGGGCTGCGGGGGCCCCCGCGGGCCCTGCATATATTTGTTGGCAATGCCCCTGGGACCTGGCCCACCCGGGGGTCTCAATTAAATGAAGCGCGGTATCCAGCGCTTCATTTTTTTTAACATTTCGGCGGGATTCGCGACCCCAGCGCGAATTTCGCAATTAAAAAAAAAAAAATGCTTTTTTTGTCCCTGGGGGTCCTTGTGGGACCCCCTGAGCAGGCCTAGGGGGTCAGGGTGTTTCTACCCTGCCCTCTTTTCTTCTTTTTCACCTTTGTTTCCCTGTTTTCTTTTGACTCGGTTCTACCGAGTCACAAGATGGCTGCCAACACTTCCTGGTTTGGAGTGTTGGCAGCCAATTAAAATGAAGCTCGTGGTCGGGAGGGTTCGCGGATCCACCGCGCCTCTAGATATCGATATTTGTTTTTTACAATTTCTCAGCAACTACCGAACGGATTTACACCATTTTTAAAAAGGTCGCTTTCTGAGCCAAGCAGTTCTCAAATAGCGACAAACCACTTTTGAATTATTTGTTATCTCTATGTTTTTTTATCCAGTTGACCACTTGATTAAATGTTACGCTTAGGGAGAAAATGTGGTGTTACCAAGTTGGAGTTTCTGCTTCAGCTCGTCATTCTGTGATTCTGGTCAAATCACTTAATCTCCCCATGCCTACAACCAAAATGAGTTTGTCCTTGTATGATGTAACCAATGCTCATGTAAAGCACTCCAATATCTGACCAGCCTGCACTATATAAAACTGCAAAAAAACAAAGGATAAAAAGTATTTTCCACACTTCTGTCATTGGGCTATACGTGGGCTACATCTGGGTGATATTTGTGCTACATTTGGGCTCATTTTTCTCTGGTGGCCATCTTGGGAGACTTCAATTACATTCATTAAACTTTATTCGATCTGATTTAGAAACATAGATCATAAAAGTGTACATAAAAACAGTAAATCCTCTTTCTTAATACAATACAGTGAGAATTAATTAAAACCAGTAGGTAAAAACGGGTGTTACAAAGCCCGGTTCAGAGCAACTTCAGGTTAACAGAATAGTAAAGTTCAATGTTTCGCAAGATCAATCTCATGTACTTCGTGCAAAATACGCAATAAGGGTCCAAGTAAGATGCAACGCTCCAATACCTGACCAGTCTGCACTATATAAAACTGCAAAAAAACTAAAAATAAAAAGTGTTTTCCACACTTCTGTCATTGGGCTATATGTGGGCTACATGTGGGTGATATTTGTGCTACATTTGGGCTCTTTTTTCTCTGGTGGCCATCTTGGGATACTTATTTGTTATGAAGTTTCCTAATTTCCTCATTTACTGCAGTCTCCTCAGTAGGAAATGCTTTCAGTTTTTTACTTTGATTCCATCAAGAAGGCATTCAGATGTGTCACACATTTGCCATAAATTCAGAATGTTAGCACTCTAGTTGCTCATTAGATCACTGTAGTAAAGCTACTGCTCACCAGGGAGTTAACTGGAAGTCTACTGCTGGTATTGAAAGTGATTGTTTCAGTCTGCATGTCAGAATTTTCTAATGAAATAGAAGAGGATTTGAGATCTCACTTAAAACATGCCCTAATTTTTCTTTCTGCAGAACTAACCATAATTTCTATGGCAAAATGAACCCCCTCATTTTTTTCCTTTTTAAATTAAATGTTTTAAGTGTTACCGGTTTATTCCAATCAAGATGGCTTCAGGTGTGCCATAATTTTGTCATAAGTAAGACTGTTAGCGCTCTAGTTGTTCTTTAGAACACTCTGGGAAGCTGCAGTAGAACACAAAGGAATCAACTGGCAGGCTGCTCCTATTGAAATATAACAGGAAGATATTTGTAATCTCACTTAAAACATGTCCTAATTTTTCTTTCTACAGCACTAACCATAATTTCTCTGACAAAATGAACCCCTCATTTTGTTCCTTTTTAAATTAAATGTTTTAAGTGTTACCGGTTTATTCCAATCAAGATGGCTTCAGGTGTGCCATAATCTTTTCATAAGTAAGACTGTTAGCGCTCTAGTTGTTCTTTAGAACACTGTGGGAAGCTGCAGTAGAACACAAAGGAATCAACTGACAGTCTCTGCCCTTGTTGGATTTACATGTTTTACTGAGAATGTCAGACTTCATTCTCACATGACTGAGAAAGATAATGTGAATTTACAGAAAATATGCTCTCATTTTAGCTTCTGGAGCACCTTCCAAACCTCTGTGGGACAAGCGTGAGAAAATTGTTTTCTCTCAAACATGATTCATGAAATCCCAGCAGAAGGTTTTTCACAGGGTAAAATCACCCTAGAACACACCACAATTCCTAAAATTAGTATGGTACCATCAACAAATGAATTCTAATGTAACTAAAGTCTGTTATCACCCTTTATAGTTCTCCTTTTGGTGACCCTCAAAATCTTCTATTCGCTACAATGCATTTCATTGGGGTGCTATCATGTATATTGGTCCCAAGATGGCTGCCAACACTTCTTGGATGAAGTGCTGACAGCCAATCAGATCTCACAATGACATGTGTGGTTAGGCTCCGCCCAGATATATATAGTTCTTTTTCCTTTAATATTTAAAAAACTACTGAACGGATTTACACCATTTTTGAAAAGGCCGCTTTCTGACCCAAGCAGTACCTTTATGCCAAATTTGGGGTAAATCCGTTCAGTAGTTTCCGCTGTAGCCTTGCACAAAGTTCCCTATGGGAAATTGATTTTTTGACTCTTATTTTTTTAATTTCTCAGCAACTACTGAACGGATTTACACCATTTAACGAAAAGGCACGACACTGAACCAAGGGCTACCTTATTGCCAAATTTGGTGTAATTCCGTTCAGCAGTTCGGGCTGTAGCTGCGACTAAAGGTTCCTATGGAAAATTGCATGGGGAAAACACGTTTTGGGACCCCCCTTTTTTCTCGGCCCCCACTTGACGAATCACCCCGAAACTTTCAGGATAGGAGCGGACCGGAGCGGGCCATAAGTTTTGAGAATTTCGCGAAGATTCGTCAACCGGCGCCAAAGGTATTGGAAATAGAATGTTGCGAATTTCCTATGGAAAATAGGTCCTAACTATAACTATCTACTGGCAACCGCCAGTAGATAATATATATATATATATATATATATATATATACTGAAAAACCATAGGTTTCAGGCACGTTATAGTTAGAAATTAGCATTTAAAAAACCTTAGAAATTCACTGAAAAAACCATAGGTTTTAGGGACAGTTATAGTTGGTTGGACATTTCACTCGTACAAAACCATAGAAATTCCCCCGTTATAGTTAGTTCAGCTAACTATAACTCGCGCCCCCGCAATGCACTGCTGATGATGTCACATATTACATCACTCATGACATGGTTAGTGACATCACTGATGACATCACTGATGACATCTCAAATCAGCAGAACCCCTTTAGATCCAAACAGACTCTTCCACTCTCTCACCGGAAGTGAAACCAGGCCACGCGGACATTTTCACAATACAACAGCCAGGAATGCACTTTTCGGTTAAAAAAACCACATTCCTTCGTCCTAATTTATCAAATAAACGACTCACTGAAGAACAGGGGCCAGCTTCGATCAGTAAACAGCCGTTACAACTACTTTTTTACTTATACCATTACAACGCATGCATTACCACGCATGCATTGTACATCGCAAAGTCATTACTACGCATTTTTTTAGAACGCATGGTCATTTACCATGCATGCCTTTACAACAAATTTTGTTGTAAAGGTATGTATGGTAAATGACCATGAGTTCTGAAAAAATGTAGACGATCCACGTCGTTGTAAGGAAACGGAGGCTGTTCCGTTTCCTCACAACGACGTGCACCGCCCCTCAGAGATGACATGAAGCAGGAACCACGAGGAGAGAGGAACCACGAGGAGTGAGAGGTAAGGGGGATTGGGCATAGGGTGGTGGTTACTTTTCTAGGGTTTAGGGTAGTGCAGTGGTGTTTGGGTAGTGTAGGGGGTCGTGCTGAGGGTAGTGTTTTAGGGTTTATGGTAGTGCAGTGGTGTTTGTGTAGTGTAGGGGGTCGTGCTGGGGGTAGTGTTTTAGGGTTTAGGGTAGTGCAGTGGTGTTTGTGTAGTGCAGGGGTGGTGCTGGTGGTAGTGTTTTAGGGTTTAGGGTAGTGCAGTGATGTTTGTGTAGTGTAGGGGTCATGCTTGGGCTAGATTTATGGTTTAGGGTAGTGCAGTGGTGTTTGTGTAGTGTAGGGGGTCGTGCTGGGGGTAGTGTTTTAGGGTTTAGGGTAGTGCAGTGGTGTTTGGGTAGTATAGGGGGTCGTGCTGGGGTAGTGTTTTAGGGTTTAGGGTAGTGCAGTGGTGTTTGGGTAGTGTAGGGGGTCGTGCTGGGGTAGTGTTTTAGGGTTTAGGGTAGTGCAGTGGTGTTGGTGTAGTGTAGGGGGTCATGCTGGGGGTACTGTTTTAGGGTTTAGGGTAGTGCAGTGGTTGGGTAGTGTAGGGGGTCGTGCTGGGGGTAGATTTAGGGTTTAGGGTAGTGCAGTGGTGTTTGGGTAGTGTAGGGAGTCGAGCTGGGGGAGTGTTTTAGGGTTTAGGGTAGTGCAGTGGTGTTTGGGTAGTGTAGGGGGTCATGCTGGGGGTAGTGTTTTAGGATTAGGGTAGTGCAGCGGTGTTTGTGTAGTGTAGGGGGTCGTGTTTTAGGGTTTAGGGTAGTGCAGTGGTCTTTGGGTAGTGTAGGGGGTCGTACGGGGGTAGTGTTTTAGGGTTTAGGGTAGTGCAGTGGTCTTTGGGTAGTGTAGGGGGTCATGCGGCGGGTAGTGTTTTAGGGTTTAGGGTAGTGCATTGGTGTTTGGGTAGTGTAGGGGTCATGCGGGGTAGTGTTTTAGGGTTTAGGGTATTGCATTGGTGTTTGGGTAGTGTAGGGGGTCGTGCTGGGGGAGTGTTTTAGGGTTTAGGGCAGTGCAGTGGTGTTCGGGTAGTGTAGGGGATCGTGCTGGGGGAGTGTTTTAGGGTTTAGGGCAGTGCAGTGGTGTTCGGGTAGTGTAGGGGGTCGTGCTGGGGGAGTGTTTTAGGGTTTAGGGCAGTGCAGTGGTGTTTGGGTAGTGTAGGGGGTCATGCTGGGGGAGTATTTTAGGGTTTAGGGTAGTGCAGTGGTGTTCGGGTAGTGTAGGGGGTCGTGCTGGGGGTAGTGTTTTAGGGTTTAGGGCAGTGGTTGGTGTTCGGGCAGTGTAGGGGGTCGTGTTGGGGGTGATGTTTTAGGGTTTAGGGCAGTGCAGTGGTGTTCGGGCAGTGTAGGGGGTCGTGCTGGGGGTGGTGTTTCAGGGTTTAGGGCAGTGCAGTGGTGTTCGGGCAGTGTAGCGGGTCATGCAGGGGGTGGTGTTTCAGGGTTTAGGGCAGTGCAGTGGTGTTTGGGCCGTGCAGGGGGTGGTGTTTCAGGGTTTAGGGCAGTGCAGTGGTGTTCGGGCAGTGTAGGGGGTCGTGCAGGGGGTGGTGTTTCAGGGTTTAGGGCAGCGGTGTTTGGGCAGTGTAGGGGGTCGTGCTGGGGGTGGTGTTTCAGGGTTTAGGGCAGTGCAGTGGTGTTCGGGCAGTGTAGGGGTCGTGCAGGGTTGTGGTGTTTCAGGCTTTAGGGCAGTGCAGTGGTGTTCGGGCAGTGTAGGGGGTCGTGCTGGGGGTGGTGTTTCAGGGTTTAGTGCAGTGCAGTGGTGTTCGGGCAGTGTAGGGGTGGTGCAGGGGTGGTGTTTCAGGGTTTAGGGCAGTGCAGTGGTGTTCGGGCAGTGCAGGCGGTGGTGTTTCAGGGTTTAGGGCAGTGCAGTGGTGTTCGGGCAGTGTTGGGGGTCATGCTAGGGGTGGTGTTTTAGGGTTTAGGGCAGTGCAGTGGTGTTCGGGCAGTGTAGGGGGTCGTGCTGGGGGTGGTGTTTTAGGGTTTAGGGCAGTGCAGTAGTGTTCGGGCAGTGTAGGGGGTCGTGCTGGGGGTGGTGTTTCAGGGTTTAGGGCAGTGCAGTGGTGTTCGGGCAGTGTAGGGGGTCAAGCAGGGGTGGTGTTTCAGGGTTTAGGGCAGTGTAGTGGTGTTCGGGCAGTGTAGGGGGTCGTGCAGGGGTGGTGTTTCAGGGTTTAGGGCAGTACAGTGGTGTTCGGGCAGTGTAGGGGTCGTGCAGGGGGTGGTGTTTCAGTGTTTAGGGCAGTGATGTTTGGGCAGTGTAGGGGGTCGTGTTTCAGGGTTTAGGGCAGTGCAGTGGTGTTCAGGCAGTGTAGGGGGTCATGCTGGGGGTGGTGTTTCAGGGTTTAGGGCAGTGCAGTGGTGTTCGGGAAGTGTAGGGGGTCGTGCAGGGTTGTGGTGTTTCAGGGTTTAGGGCAGTGCAGTGGTGTTCGGGTAGTGTAGGGGGTCGTGCTGGGGGTGGTGTTTCAGGGTTTAGGGCAGTGCAGTGGTGTTCAGGCAGTGTAGGGGGTGGTGCAGGGGGTGGTGTTTCAGGGTTTAGGGCAGTGCAGTGGTGTTCGGGCAGTGTAGGGGTGGTGTTTCAGGGTTTAGGGCAGTGCAGTGGTGTTCGGGCAGTGTAGGGGGTCATGCAGGGGGTGGTGTTTCAGGGTTTAGGGAAGTGCAGTGGTGTTCAGGCAGTGTAGTGGGTGGTGCAGGGGGTGGTGTTTCAGGGTTTAGGGCAGTGCAGTGGTGTTCGGGCAGTGTAGGGGGTGGTGTTTCAGGGTTTAGGGCAGTGCAGTGGTGTTCGGGCAGTGTAGGGGGTCGTGCAGGGGGTGGTGTTTCAGGGTTTAGGGCAGTGCAGTGGTGTTCGGGCAGTGTAGGGGGTGGTGTTTCAGGGTTTAGGGCAGTGTAGGGGGGTCGTGCTGGGGCTGGTGTTTCAGGGTTTAGGGCAGTGCAGTGGTGTCCGGGCAGTGTAGGGGGTCGTGCTGGGGCTGGTGTTTCAGGGTTTAGGGCAGTGCAGTGGTGTTCGGGCAGTGTAGGGGGTCGTGCTGGGGCTGGTGTTTCAGGGTTTAGGGCAGTGCAGTGGTGTTCGGGCAGTGTAGGAGGTCATGCTGGGGCTGGTGTTTCAGGGTTTAGGGCAGTGCAGTGGTGTTCGGGCAGTGTAGGGGGTCGTGCTGGGGCTGGTGTTTCAGGGTTTAGGGCAGTGCAGTGGTGTTCGGGCAGTGTAGAGGGTCGTGCTGGGGCTGGTGTTTCAGGGTTTAGGGCAGTGCAGTGGTGTTCGGGCAGTGTAGGGGGTCGTGCTGGGGGTAGTGTTTCAGGGTTTTGGGCAGTGCAGTGGTGTGCGGGCAGTGTAGGGGGTCTTGCTGGGGGTGGTGTTTCAGGGTTTAGGGCAGTGGTGTTCAGGCAGTGTAGGGGTTCTTGCTGGGGGTGATGTTTCAGAGTTTAGGGCAGTGCAGTTGTGTTCGGGCAGTGTAGGGGGTCTTGCTGGGGATAGTGTTTCAGGGTTTAGGGCAGTGCAGTGGTGTTCGGGCAGTGTAGGGGGTCGTGCTGGGGGTGGTGTTTCAGGGTTTAGGGCAGTGCAGTGGTGTTCGGGCAGTGTAGGGGGTCGTGCTGGGGGTGGTGTTTCACGGTTTAGGGCAGTGCAGTGGTGTTCGGGCAGGGTAGGGGGTCGTGCTGGGGGTGGTGTTTCAGGGTTTAGGGCAGTGCAGTGGTCTTCGGGCAGTGTAGGGGGTCGTGCTGGGGGTAGTGTTTTAGGGTTTAGGGCAGTGCAGTGGTGTTCGGGCAGTGTAGGGGGTCGTGCTGGGGTAGTGTTTTAGGGTTTAGGGCAGTGCAGTGGTGTTCGTGCAGTGTAGGGGGTCGTGCTGAGGTAGTGTTTTAGGGTTTAGGGCAGTGCAGTGGTGTTTGTGTAGTGGGCAGCGCATGCGCTGCGTCGCTAGGCGAGACCTAAAAAGCATTGCACCAAGATGGCTGCCAACACTTCCTGGATTGAAGTGTTGGCAGCCAATTAGAGCCAAGCTCGTGCTTGTGTAGTTAGGTCCCGCCCAGATATATAAAGATTTTCTTTCCTTTAATATCTCAAACTACTGAACGGATTTACACCATTTAAAAAAAGGGCGCTTTCTGAACCAAGCACTACCTTTTTGCCAAATTTGGTGTAATTCCGTTCAGCAGTTTTGGCTGTAACCGTGTCTAAAGTTTCCTATGGGAAATTGATTTTTTACCTCTATTTTTTGAATTTCTCAGGAACTACTGAACGGATTTACACCATTTAAAAAAAAGGGCGCTTTCGGAACCAAGGGCTACCTTTTTGCCAAATTTGGTGTAATTCCGTTCAGCAGTTCGGGCTGTAGCCGTGTCTAAAGTTTCCTATGGGAAATAACATGGGGAAAATGCGTTTTGGGACCCCCTTTTTCTCGGCCCCGCTTGACGAATGACCCCGAAACTTTCAGGATAGGAGCTGACCGGAGCGCCCCACTAGTTTTGAAAATTTCGCGAAGATTCGTCATCCGGCGCCAAAGTTATTGGGAAAAGAAAAAACGCTTTTCCTATGGAAACTAGGTCCTAGCTATAACTATCTACTGGCGACCGCCAGTAGATAATATATATATATATATATATATATATATATATCCATCCACACACATAGTTTCACCTTTCTCATTCCTCAGGTAGTACTGGATTGTTTGCGCAGTGGCTGCACAGCTGACACTGCTGGTTTTTGGAAAAAGCATCGTGAGTGAAGATTCCATTAGGAATGTGGAATCAATGCAGTCCTGAGATCTCGTCAGATATGCAGTAATCAGGTGGTGTCAGCGATGTTCAGTCAATCCGGATGCATTGATTTTTTTATTGATTTTTTAAGTTTAAAAAGCTTTATTTGAAGAAAAGTACAAATACAGAGAAGAGCCATACATATTATCTTAAACTGAACTAGCAAGAGTAATAAGGCAAATATTAAACAAAGTAGAAAGCATTTTACATTTTGACATTTTTATACGGGGGAAAGAATAAAGTATAATTCTACAACTGAAGGAAGTGTATCATTACAAAGTAATGACAAAGAACAAAAATGTTAATCTACATAGAAAGCGATATAATATTGTGAAATATCATAGAATAAATAAGCAGAGAAAATAACAACTTACGGCGGTTTAACATTTTCAGAACGTTTAAAACACACCTGTCTCTTGGCAACATTATTCAAATAGTTAGTTAATGGTAACCAATATAAGTCTCTATTAGCAAGTGGATTGTAAGAGGAGGCAAAAGCAATATCCAGTCTATTATAGTGACAGACATTATTCCACCAAGACTTGGTTGAAAGATTAGTAGAGCATTTCCAATTTAGTGTAATTTGTTGAAAGGCTAAAACTAACATAAGATCAAATAAACCTCGTTCGTGAACAGGCAAACCTAAGGATTCTATCAGACTTCCTGCAAAAAGAATATCATTGGATAAAGGGATATTTAACTTAAAAATTTTGGATATAGTAAACCATATGTTCACCCAGAAGGAGGTTACATTGGGACAAGAAAATAAAAGATGGCACAAATCAGCTAGAGGGGATTTACAGGACCAACAGGAATCGTTAGTATTATGTGAGAATTTAGCAATTGATAGGGGAGTAAAATACAATCTATCATAAAGAAAAAACATAGATTGGGTAGTAGAAGCAGATCTAGAAATTTTTAATGATCTTGCCCAGATTTTGTTCCAGAAATCGATGCTCCATACACACCCCAAATCCCTTTCCCAGGCCAATTCCAAATTAGTTTAAGAGCGATCAGAGTCTAGGGTAAAGAGATATTTATAGACCAAGGAAGCCTTTGGAAATGAATATAAATTTTTTAAAATTGAATCATCTGAGGATGTGGAGTTATCAGAAGGAAGGGAATAAAAGATGTCCAAAATTTAACTCCATAAGTGTTGAGAATTTCAGCCAAAATGAACGCAGGAACTTAAAGATAGCCTGAAAATGAGGAAAAGAACAAGGAGTCATGCCGTCAAACAAGTCACAAACCCAGGCTATGCCTTGGAGTCTCCAAGATTTCCAGTATAAAGGTTTATTTTTAATAGTAATAAGGCGATTATACCAGAGGAGATTGCAGAAACGATTCCCTAGTAGAGATTTTTAATTGACAACGATATTTTAATAGAGAGCATGTATGGCGAAATAATGGAAGAGATGTGATGTTAACTTTTGCAGTAAATGCAAGAATTTCATCCATAGAGAAAGGGGCAATCAGAGAGCTTTCCACTTTAACCCATAAATGTGTGAAGGGGGAAATTTCTGTAAGAAGCCATTTAGATGCTTGCTTCAGGCAAAAAGCCTTATGATAAAGTCTAAAGTCAGGAAATTTTACTCCTCCAATAGATTTTGGTTTCCTAAGATGAGTCAAAGATATTCTAGGTTTCTTATCATGCCATAAAAATTTAGAAAGAAGAGAGTCAAGTTTTTTTAAAATATTTGGAAGGGATGTGAATGGGTAGCATTGAAAAGATGTATAACAAGATAGGGGTAATCATCATCTTAATGGAATCAAGACGACCCCACCAAGAAAGGAAAAAGAGGATTCCACGAGGAAAGGAGTGTAGATATACGATCAAAAGCTTCCTTCATATTGATTTTAGCCAAATCTAGAATGGAGTTATTGAACCAAATTCCTAAGTATTTAATTTTAGAATTGTTCCATCGGAAACCAGTCAAATCAAAATGTTGTTTAAAACAAAATTTTGTAATGGGGAGAATTTGTGTCTTATCAGGATTAATCTTGTAGCCAGAAACCAAAGAAAAATCAGAGAATTCTTGCAATAAAGAAGGAATAGAGGATTCAGGATTGGAGATGAAAAGTAAAATATCATCTGCATAAGCTGATATTTTCAAATGAGAATCTCCATAAATAAACCCAGAGATAGAAGCATTTTGACGAATACGAGATAAAAAGGGTTCAATGGATAAAACAAATAGGAGAGGAGATAAGGGACAACCTTGACGAACACCGTGTTGCAATGGAAAGAATTGCGCAATTAGGCCATTAACTAAGACGGAAGCACTAGGGTTCGTATAAAGTAAGGAGATAAAAGAAATTAATTTGGGACCAAAACCGTGCCATTGAAGAGATTTAAATAAAAAGGACCAATCAACTCTATCAAATGCCTTCTCCGCATCGATAGAAACTGCAGCTAAGGAATAGGAAAGAGTGGAAGCCTTATTAAGAACGTTAAGAAACAACCAAGAATTATCAGATGTTGGTCTGCCTTTAACGAAGCCGCATTGTTCTGGTCCAATTAGAGTAGGTAAAAGAGGTTCAAGGCGAAGGGCAAGTAACTTGGCAAAAATGTTATAGTCAACATTAACCAGGGATATAGGGCGGTAATTCTTACAAAGTTTGGGGTCGCGACCATCCTTGTGAATTAAGCATATTGTGGCTTCCAAAAAAGTACCCTCGGCCTTACCAGTAGTGTGAAAATTATGAAAAAGATGCAAGAGTTTTGGGAGTAGTAAATTTGAAAAATGTAAATAAAATTCTACCGTAAAACCATCTGGACCCGGGGTTTTCTCTTTTTTGAGAAGGTTCAAAGCTTTGGCAATTTCTGAAATTGATATATCCAATTCAAGAGCATCGAAGTCCAAATCCTCCCGGGTAGAGTGAGTAGATTGTGCAAGATAGGTATCTATTAAAGAGGTAGAAGGAGGGAATTCCGGAGTATATAAAGATTTATAAAATTTCATAAATTCTTCTAGAATATCTTGTTCCTTAAAAAGATGTTTCCCTTCCGCCGACTGAATGGAGTCTATCAATACGCGTTCTTTTCGAGCTTTGAGGTAGTTAGCCAAAAGCTTACCAACTTTATTATGCCCGCCATAATAACGGGCACTACTACGTAAAAGAACAGATGAAGCATTGTCTGTGGTTACTTTATTCAAATCTAGCTTCGCACAAATAAGTTCCTCTTGAGAAGAACTAGATGAGGAGGAATAGAATTGATGTTCTAGACGTTTGATGTTAGCTAATAAACTATTATATTGATTGAGTGTTTTTTTCTTTTTCCTGGATACAAAATTTATAATAAAACCTCGGGCAGCAGCTTTAAATGTATCCCAAATCAGTGAAGGAGAAGAATTTGGAACTTCATTCAGGGAGAAAAACTCCTCAGCAAAAGAAATAAAGGAAGAAGAAAAATGAGGATCTTTTAAAAGGAAATTATTAAATCTCCATCTGGAGGATCTGGGCTGCGGTCTGAACAATTCAAAATCTGTAACAACCAGGGCATGATCAGAAATTACACTAGGTTCAATTGAGGAGGAGATAAGGTTCTGGGATAAAGGTTTGGAGAAGAAAATATAGTCTAATCGAGTAAGGGAACCATGAGGGGGGGAGAAAAAGGAAAATTCTGTTATATCTGGGTTACATAAACGCCAGGCGTCAACGAGGTGTGTCTGAGAAATTGTATTATGAAATGGTTTGTGAGGTATGAAACGGACCTGAGATTGACGGTCAATATACGGGTCCATAATCTGATTGCAATCACCTCCTAAAATAAAAAAATCATCTTTATATTGAATATATTTTTTTGTAATATTGGGCCAAAAAGAGTAGGTCGGTTGGGTAGGACCATAAACATTAAATACTGTCAAAGAAATATTATTAACAAGTAACTTAATTATTATCCATCTGCCTTCCGAATCAATTTCTTGAGAGCCAACAGAACACTGCAATTTTTTATGAACTAGAATGATTACGCCATTCTTCTTATTAGAGGTAGGAGAGACAAGAACTGAACCGACCCAACTACGTTTGAGCTTCAAAGCTTCTGTTTCTATTAAATGGGTTTCTTGTAAAAGCACTAAGTCAGGATTATAGGAGGCTAAGTGAGATAATATTCTCTGCCTCTTTATAGGATTAATAAAACCTTTCACATTCCACGATAGAACCCTGAACGTATGTACATTGAGAGATATATGAAGTAACACGATCAACAGTAAAAACCATAAGAGAGTGAAATAATGAAGAAATAGGAGAGAGTTGTAGAAAGAAAGGGAAAATAGAAATAAGAAGGGAAAAAGAAGAAAGTAATAGAAAAGACATTAAGAGAAGACAGTACATGTCATCAATTGGTATAAAAAATAAAAAAGGTAAATGAAGATACAAGAGGACTGACGACTGTAATACTTACCTTCTGAGAAGAAACAAGAAGAGATATACGAGGAGTGGCGACACTTAGAAGAAGACGACACTACCAACCGGTCTAGGTCCACTCTCTCCCCGCAGCTCCGCTGTGCCGTCTCTTGCCTCCAGACCCCGACCTCCTCCTTGGGAGGTTCGAGGCTGCTGCCCGCTCCTGCGCCTGCTGCCCGCTCCAACTGGGACCAGACTGCCTGCACCCACCGTAACCTTTCTGAGTCGTTTTTTTTCTTAATTTTTCCCTGTTGTGCCACTGTTATGGTGCCCATCTGTGTCTTGCTCTAATTCCACCACTGTTTTTATTTTCTCGTGCCTGCCTGTTCCTTTTGCCGCTGCTGCCCCTGCGGCCCCTCCCTCCCGGAATTCAACCCCGGAATTCCCCTGCTCCCGCCTCCCAGCCTCTCCTCCCTCCCACCTCCCCTACTTAATGGCGGCCGCTGCGCGGTCGCGCAGTGGACGCGCCGCTGGCGCGCTAGCCCGTCAGCGCCCGACCGCGGCCAGCGCCAGGAACCCTGGACCTCCCACTACCCATCGCTACGACACTACCACCCTCCTCGCACTCAACCCTGGAAGACTTAGAGAATGCCAACAGGCCTTGCCGAACATGACCCACGGCCAGTTCTCCTGCCTCCACTGCCGCCAGACCCTCACCGCCACCCCGGCCTCCAACACCGCCGACGCCAGCACCGCCGGCACCCTAAAATGCATCTTCCTCAACGTACGCTCCGTACACAAACACGCCATGGAAATCTAGAACCTACTCGACTCTCTCTTGCCCTACATCGCCTTCTTCACAGAGACCTGGACCAACGCATCCTCCGCCCCCGACATCAGCACCGCCATCCCAGACGGATACAAGATCCAGAGGAAAGACCGCCCCAACCACCCAGGAGGGGGCCTCGCCATCGCCCACAAGAGCACCCTCCGCCTCACCACCTCCAGCGAAACCTTCCCCTCCGCTCGAACACCTGCACTTCCAGATCCAGACCACCCCCAAAGCCACACTCCGAGGAACCCTCATCTACAGACCCTCGGTCCCCGAACACCCTTCGCCACCACCATCACCGACTTCATCGCACCCCACGCCATCGCCTCAACAAACTACATACTCATTGGAGACCTGAACTTCCACTTCGACAACCCCAGCGACCCCAACTCCACTATCCTTCGTGACAACCTCGCCAGCATCGGACTTAAACAACTCGTCAACACACCGACCCACAGAGCAGGACACACCCTCGACCCCATCTTCGCGGCAGGAAACAGCGTCCAATTCAGCCACACAACGCAGCCGCCATGGACCGACCACCACTGCGTACACTTCGCCATCAACAAACCCAAGGCACCCGAACCAGCCCCACGCCCATCTCGAAGGAACTGGAGCAAGGTTACCGACGAGCAACTTAACTCCACCCTCACCCGAGACAACCACACCTGGGCACCCGACGCAAACGACGCAGCCAGAGAACTCCACACCTGGATCTCCAACTGCGCAGACGAGCTCGCCCGCTACACATCCCGACAGACAACGCCCCAGGAAAGCCACCTGGTTCACCACCGCTCTCCAAGAAGCCAGACGCACCTGTAGACGCCTGGAGAAACACCAAGACAACCGAAAACCACACCACCTACAAGGACGCCATGACGGACTACCACAACCAGATCAGAGCCACCAAGAGGAACTTCATCCACAACAAAATCCTGGCCAACTCCACCAACTCCAAGGAACTTTTCAGTGTCATTCAAGAATTCACCAACCCACGCAGCGAAGCCACAGACATCACCCCATCCCAAGACCTCTGCGACAAGCTTGGAACCTATTTCCACCTCAAGATCAAAAACCTCTACGACCACTTCATCGACCATCCACCAGGCGCCACAGACGTCCCCCCGCCCCCCAGAAACACCAGCCAGCCCACCATCTCCAACTGGACACCGATCACGGCCGAAGACACCACCTCGACCATGAAAAGCATCCACTTGGGGGCCCCCACGACCCCTGCCCCCCTCACATCTACCACAGAGCCGCTGCCGCCATCGCACCCGAACTACAACGCACCATCAACACCACCTTCAAAACAGGCACCTTCCCAGACGACTGGAAGCGCGCAGAAGTCCGACCCCTGCTCAAGAAGCCCACAGCTGACCCCACAGACCTCAAGAACTATCGGCCCATCTCGCTCCTCCCCTTTGCAGCCAAAGTTGCAGAGAAAACAGTCAACAGGAAACTGACACGATTCATTGAAGAGAACGCCGTCCTCGACCCGTCCCAATCCGGATTCTGAAGCAACCACAGCACAGAGACCACCCTACTCGCTGCCACAGACGACATCCGCACCCTCCTGGACCAAGGCCACTCCGCAGTCCTCATCCTACTCAGCCTATCAGCAGCCTTCGACACCGTCTCCCACCGCACACTAGTCGCCAGACTACACGACGCAGGCATACAAGGAACAGCCCTGGACTGGATCCGATCATTCCTCACTGGAAGAAGCCAAAGGATCAGACTCCCACCCTTCCTCTCCGACCCCACGAAAATCACCTGCGGAGTCCCACAGGGTTCATCACTGAGCCCCACCCTCTTCAACATCTACATGGCCCCCCTCGCAGCCATCATCCGACAACACAGCCTCAACATCGTATCCTACGCCGACGACACCCAGCTCATCCTCTCCCTCACCAAAGACCCCTCCACTGCCAAACTCAACTTCCAGAAAGGAATGCAAGACGTCGCAGTCTGGATGACCAACAGCTGCCTGAAGCTCAATGCCGAGAAGACAGAAGTCCTCGTCCTCGGTACCAACCCTTCTGCATGGGACAGCACCTGGTGGCCGACTGCCCTCGGAAGCCCACCTACCCCCTCAGACCACACCAAGAACCTCCGCATCGTACTCGATTCATCACTCACCATGAACCGACAGGTCAACGCCGTCACCTCCAGCTGCTTCAACACCCTCCGCATCCTCCGCAAGACCTTCAAGTGGATCCCCCCTGAGTCAAGGAAGACAGTCACCCACGCACTCATCACCAGCAGACTGGACTATGGAAACGCACTCTACGCCGGCATCAACAAGTCCCTACTCCGCAAACTCCAGACAATACAGAACACCGCCGCCAGACTCGTCCTCGGCATCCCCCGACACGAACACATCAGCCAACACCTACGAAGTCTCCACTGGCTGCCCGTGGAGAAAAGAGTCACTTTCAAAATCCTCACTCACGCCTACAAATGCCTACACAACAACCGACCCAAATACCTCAACGACAGAATCAACTTCCACGTACCCAAAAGAAACCTCCGATCTTCCAACCTCGCACTGGCCGAAACCCCGTGCATCCACAGAGCCAGAGCAGGCGGAAGATCCTTCTCTCACATTGCAGCCAAGACCTGGAACGAGCTACCTGCAGACATCAGACGCGCCCCCTCCTGAACACCTTCAGGAAGACCCTCAAGACCTGGCTCTTCGGCTAAACAGATCTGCGGACCCCCCTCAGCGCCTTGAGACCCTCACGGGTGAGTAGCGCGCTTACAATTCCCTGATTGATTGATTGATTGATTGATTGAATGGAGGAGCTACCACAACGGGAAGTCATATGAAACAAGTAGGAAACGGATAGGGAAATATATCAACAAGAACACCTGCAGAAATATGAGGGGATAAAAGATGAAAATAAAAATAAGAATACCATGTCATAACAATAACCTGCAAAGAAAAACATTAGGTAAGTCAAAGCGAATCAAATCATGACTGCAATGAAGGGGAGAAAGTCAAGGTATGGAGGACGTAGAAGAAAGTGGACCAGAAGTTTCCATAGATGTTGTGGAGTGTGATTGAATAAATTTCTTCAGTTCTGCCGGATCCTCAAAGGTAGAAGTGTTGTTTTGAAATGAGACCTTCAACAAACACGGGTGAAATAGCCCATAACGTGCTCCAAGCGTGCGTAAAGCTGGACGAAGATCAAGGAATTCTTTCCGTCGTTTGGCAGTTCAATCAATCAATCAATCAATCAATCAAATATCTTTATTCGGTTATAATAACAACCATAAAAGCACATTAAAATACATGGTTAAAAAATAGTTTCTAATCCAACAAAGTACACAATTACATATCACATTATCATAGATTTCCGGAAGTTAAAAGCATTTTTAAGAAAGGCAATAACAGATGCAATGACAAATTCATTTTCTAAAAATTGCAATATTAAAAGGCGGGTCGGCAATGCCTCAAACCAAGATTCTTTAAAACAGGAATAATCCATCTCTTTCTTGGTGTATCATAAAATTTACAAAAAACATGATATGTATAGTTGATTGTACTGAGACATCGTCACAAGGACACTTACACAAATCTCTTGACCAATCATTTAATGCAGGAAAACTTGGGGATCTATATAAAATATCCAGTCTAAAACGTAACAGCAGAAAACGGTCAAAGTCTCCATCTGTTAATAGTATATACGGCTGGTTTGTTGGAGTCAACAAGGTTAAATGATGGGCTTGTACCGTAGGCTTTCTCATTTCATTGGTAGCTCTAATTTCGGCCAAGAGGCCCATACAACTAGTTTTAAGAGCTTTTCTAGGTACACTGCGCAAGGAGCAGGGCTCTGTGAAATATTCCTGATGTCCTAATTTTAAAAGGAACATTTTCACATATTCCAACCATCTTATATGTTTGACACCATCAGACCCCAAGACGTCCGCTAATATATAGCGATTAAAACCGGTTTCATCCGACGTCCAAATTCTATGCCAGAGAAGGACAGGCTGAATCTTTATCATGTCCTCCAAGTATGGCATACCCAATTCCTGGTGACAAATATAATTTGAGGTACTTTCTGGTAGGGCCAGGAGAAATTTGAAAAAAATATTTTCCGCAATCTGCAGAGTTTTCACATCCATATACCTGCTCCATAGGTAGCTATAGCCACACATTTAGCCCTATAAATATGTAACAATTCCGCCGGTGGACGCCTTTCTAGTTTACGGCTGAAATTTGATAGGGCCATTAACGCCTTGGTAAACAGCAGACGTCTAGTTTTAACTGCCTCAGACCATAATCCTGTCCTATCAAATAGTATCCCCAAGTATGAAAACGTCTTGGTGCACTCTATCGGTCTCCCATCTATATGTAATGTGTTAATCCTCTTATTTGACCCGGCCCCGCAGTTCATTGTGTATGTTTTGGAACAATTTATAGTAAGTCCCAAATTCGACATAAAATTAGAGAATGAACTAACAACTCGTTGGCGACCAAGTGGTGTAAGGGCCATTAAAACTGCATCATCTGCATACAAGAGTGCAGGGATGGGGTGCTTTGCCGCCTTGGGTAAATCCCTGCACTCCTTAACTAAAATGGTTTCTAAATTATTTATATATAAAGTGAAAAGAAATGGGGCAAGGACACAGCCTTGCCTCACTCCTCTCCCAACCTTAAAGTGACTAGTGCATTCTCCACCCAACCCATATCTGACCTTAGCCTTTGCCTCTGAGTAAAGCTCCCTTAAAAATGCAATT
This sequence comes from Calotriton arnoldi, assembly GCA_963921515.1. NCBI lineage: Eukaryota > Metazoa > Chordata > Amphibia > Caudata > Salamandridae > Calotriton > Calotriton arnoldi. The sequence continues at coordinate 509,040 of CAWUFW010007904.1, forward strand.
ATTAAAACGTCCACACCTAAGCCTTCTAAAATTGACCACAGTTTTTCATGAATGACGCAGTCAAAAGCTGCCGTTAAGTCGACAAATGTCATAAATAATCTTCCCTTTTTAGCCCTTGTGTACTTGTCCGATAAAATATGCAAGTTAAGACCCTGCTCAACTGTGCCTAGGCCCTTGCGGAACCCATACTGCAGGTCGCTTATGACATCTTGTTCTTCTGCCCATGCCTGCATTCTTTCTAATAAAACCTGCCCGATGATCTTAACGGTTGAGTCCAGCAATGAAATCGGGCGGTAGCAAGCAGGCTTCGTCCTGTCTCCCTTTTTAAAAATTGGCACGATAATAGATTCGTACCAAGTTGGTAGAAAACCGCTTTCACTGCATGCGTTAAAAACCTGAGTTAAGAGCGGACCCCATAAAGCCAAGTTTGTTTTAAAAAGGTCCACAGGGACACCATCGGGCCCCGGGGCCTTGCCACCCAAACTTGAGGTAATTGCCGCAGTGACCTCGTTAAGTGTAAAATCCAATCTTAATTCTTGTGCTGTAACATCCATGTTCAGCATGGTTCCCTGTGCGTCTGTTGCCGTATTGTTATACAGATTAGAGTAATGCTGTATCCACTCTGGTTCGGAAATAGCAATCTCCATAGAAGCCCTCTCCTTATCAACTAAAAAAGGCGCATTCACTGCTTTCCAGAAGGCTGAAAAATCACGACTATTGGAAGCATCGTGTAAAGCACGCCAAGCTTCCTTTTTTAAAGTAGTCTGTCTAACTTTGAGTGCAGTTTTATAATTTCTTCTTGCCTCCCTGATATGGTCCTTATTTTTCACCGTGGCATGGACACAATGTTTAAGTTTAGTATATGCCTTTGTACAATTAGTGTCAAACCACCCTTGTTTCTTAAAAGATTTCCTCTTAGTTTCAACAAAAAGTGATTTTTTAATATAATTTGAGATAGCCATGAAGTTTTCCATAATCTCTTGGCTGGGCGACCTTTCATCCAAACATAACAAAAACATACTTTTACAGTTTGACACAACTTTTGAAGTAAATTCCTCAGTATCCACAGTAGCCCATCTAAGTGCATAACCATTTTGCCTGATCAAGGCAATATGATCAACATTATCAGCGGAAATGGTTCTGGCGTTGATGCTCTGGTTAAGCACTATCACGTCTACACTTAGAGGGAAATGATCGCTTAAAGCAATCTCATGTGTCTTAAAGTTTTTAATATGTGAAGCGTATCTGCTCGAAGACAGTATAAAATCTATGGTAGAGAATATGCCACGACCATTAAAAGTAGGGCGAAAAGGAACCATGGGTGAACACAGATTATTAGCGAATCCCAGATCAAACATAAACATAATATCATTCAGAGAATCGCCATAAATAGTATGTGGAAAATGTGCAAAACTATCGCCTTTCTCATAGGTTAGACCACAAACCTCCTTATCAGCGTATTTGCATATGGGGAATTAAAATCCCCACCCCATATCACAAATACCTCCTTGTTTAGACGAGTATGTAAATTATGTAAATGTCTGCACAAAGATTTCAATATTACTTTAATCGTCTCCAGGTGTCGCGTTATTGTAAAAATTCAGTACCACCATGCAAAAAGTACGATCTATGTGTAGACTAATTATGTGATAGTAGGGTTCAGTAGCAATAAATTCAATTTTCCTTAAAATTAAGTAATTTGAAATATATGTGCACAGCCCCCTTTAGCTCTGCCTGATAATGAAGTAATGGCTGGAGTGAGGAATGTTTTATAGCCACTTATATGTATAGGGTCTATTGCCCAAGTTTCTTGTAGGCTAACTATATTAACATTTTTCACAAATGCGACCCATATAGTATTAGACACCTTAGATTTTAGTCCGGCGACATTCCAGAATAAAAGTTGACAGTTATCTGCTAATTCTTTACCACATTCTTTAACCCTCTCATTAATAACGTTAGATGATATGGTATTAATTTGTTGAGGTGGGAGTAAGATCGATTCTATCGTAATATTGCACAGCTGGTCGTATACTTTCTCTGTGCTTTCTTTCTCAGAGGGAACATCTTTGGTGATTTTTATGTTAGTAGGTAACAATACTGTAGATCCCATATTTTTTAAAGTACCCGTCATAAGTTTGGCAGTTAATGAAGCGACATCCTGGGAAATAAATATTTTAGAACCTGACCAAACAAGCTGATTTTTATGTTTAGCTGCATTCAAAACTTGTAAGCGGTCTGTGAATTTCAGAAATAAAAAAATCACACCTCGTTGCTTCGTAAGAGCAGATGACGAAGATAAGCGGGGACCCAGCCTGTGAGCTCGTTGAATATTCAAGTTTGTAGATGCAGGAAGGTCAAGAAGCTTTATGAGAAAGGTACTGAAGAAATGGACGGGATCATTACCCTCCAAACCCTCATGAAGACCATACAAGTGGAGATTATTGCGTCTATTTCTATTTTCAAGATCTTCCGCTGATTTCTTCAACGAGAGGACCTCCCTCTCCAAGGCAACCAATTTAGTGGATACATTCTGTAGGTCATCAACCTGTTGCTCCACTATGGCAATGCGAGATTCCATAGACGACCATTTAGTATCCAAAGTTTGCAAGCGGGAATTGGTTTCCTCAATAAATGGACGCAAAGCACGAATTTCCTCTAAAACAATGTCCAGAGACACCGGAGAAACAGACTTTGGTGGAGAAGGAGGGTCTTGTTTAAGACGTTTGTTGGCAGAGGCTGGAGTCTGCATTTTGATTGAAGATGTTGGCGAAACCGTCGGCTTTGAAGATCCAGAATGCGCCATTTTGCTATTATCTTGAAGCGCAGAATCAGTATGAGAGGAATCAGACACAGGAGCGTGAGCAGTGTATCTCTTGTTAGTGAGTAGCAACTTCTTACTCCTACCCATAAAGCAAAGGAAGGAGAAACTTCGTTGGAGCAAGAGAAATCACCAGCAAACACCCCACAGTGTATGAAGAAGATTCCAGAACGTAGCTGCGCAATAGACTGTACTTAGAGTAATAAATCCTCTCCTGGACCAGCAAAACACTGATTAAGCATGAAATAACAGGTATTATATAATGTTGTAGTGAAAGTCATTATATAAGCATAATACCTGAGGAGAAAGGAAGAATTTCATCACAGACCATTTCAAAATGACGGCCATAGAAGAGCTGCAGTATTCTTGAAATATTTTCATGCAGAGAGATGAGAAAAAGCCATAATAGTGGAAGGAGACCGCTCAGGGACACCTCCGACGCATGAAACGCTCCGTTTCAGTGTGGAAAGAGTGCTGTATCCGTGAAAATCACTGCCACATTTCCCGCCGCGATACGGAGCTCCAGGGCTAGGCGGCCATCTTGTTTGGCGCTGCGCGCGCTCCTGGGATGCAATGATTTTAAACAACATGTCTAGAAGTTTTCTTTGGAGTCCATTTGTTCTTCCTTTAAGATATGTTCCGCAAGCAAAATCTTCACATCTGATAGCATATGGTCCACAAGGTTAAAATGGTTGGCTATAGGCTGGTCAAGTTTCTATTAATTATTGCTGAGCTGCTGATTTGTGTTTCCTGAATCGTGTACAGAGGTCATTCACTGTTTAGCCTACATATTGTTTTTACAGCTTTGGCATTGAATCACATAAATAATGCATGTAGCACAACATGTAAGATGCTGTCTTATTCCATTGGTCCTTCTCGTATCAGAACTTGTTACTGATGGTGTTTGATCAGTGCTTAATTTGAGCCGGTGCTTTCCGGTGCTCAGCACCAGCACTTAATTGGTTTCCGGTGCTCGGCACCGGCACCTAATTGTTAACACCATACTTAGAACAGTCTACCACATGGTGGCGCTGCTCATCTAATTTAGAGATGAGCAGAACAACGGTTGTTTAGTAATACAATATAGATTAAAATTGCTAATACCTGCCTCCCCAGCCATTCCTTTAGCTTTGGGGACCTGGAATAATCTGAACTGTTGCATTTACATGCGAAAGAGATGGTTAGCAGTTTTTTTGCCAGCGATAGCAAGGGCGATGGGTGGTGCAAGCTGCAGTGGCCTCCTGGTCAGAGCCCTGGCACTTAATATTTTACAAATTAAGCACTGCATATGATGCGCCTTTTAGAATCACAGCAATGAACTCCTGGATTTGTTACAGCTTGCTTGAGTTCAGCTCTCGCAGTAAAAGAGTGTACATTTTGAGTTCTATTATTTATGTGATTCAGTGCCAACACCAAAGTCAATCAAGGGGTGCCCTTTAGAATCCTCCCTCACGCCTCTGGGGGTCAGGGTATGCGCACCCTGTCCCCTTATATATTTTTTTAATTCCTTTTCAGGATGTAGGGACCATGTCCCTGAGTCTTTTAATGTCTGCTCCAACATATTGTTCATGATGTGGCCAGCCAACAAGGACTGACTAGTCTCCTCTAAACTAGTGAATCAGAGTATATCTAGACACCAAGGCCTAGATTTACTATATGATCATACAGCGCAGTGCAGTAGTCGCAAATGCTGCACGTTGCTGCGCATGTGTGAAGGAGAGAGCAGGAGAGCCCCACGCACACTTTTGCACCATACAAGTGCAAGGGTGTATGCATGAGTCTAGCACAGGTTTTGTACTGGACGGATACCCTTCCAGAACAAAATACTATGTTTAGACCACCTTTAAAATGTTTCCCACCTTGTATGTGTGCTGTACAGTGCAGCACACATGCAAAGTCAGAAAAGAAAGGAGAAATAAAAGTATTTCTCCGTGGTAGCGCCTGGTTGAAGTTAGCGCCATTTTTTGATGCAAAACCCTGTCTACTTATTTTAGTAAATACCTTGGATGGTTGCATGGAAACGCCCATGCACCAGCATGGAATGCTCCTTTGGCATTAGGTAATGCAAAACAGTGCTATACGCTGCTTTTTGCTACTTTGAAGTGATTTTCCAGTGCAAAACAAGTTGTGTGCTGGAAAGTAAATTAGTAAAAAAGGATTTTGTGTCGATTTGCGTCACTTTTGTGGTGCAAACACGGCACTAAATCTTAGTAAATATACCCCCAACTATCCAAATATATCTAACTTTTTAACCCCTTCATGCCCAACCTAAATCCCTTTTAAACGCAAATTTCTCAAAAATGGCACAACAGATTTATTCCAAATCACAAAAGCACACTTTCTGAGTAAAGTTCTAACCTTTTGCCAAATTTGGTGTAATTCCACTCAGCCATTTTCTCTGTATTTTAGAGCAAAGTTTCTTATGGGAATTAACATGAACATTTTTGCCACTCTCCCTTTTTTTCTTGGCCGCCCCTGCTTGACTGATTAGTGTGAAACTTTCCTTGAAGGAGTGGCGGTGAAGTTATATGTATTTATGTGTATATATATATATATATATATATATATATATATATATATATATACTCAAAGCAAAACGGTGAAAAAGCGGCGAGCTCTTGCTGCTGGTGCGAGCATTGGGATGTGACCACTATCCCCAAACAATTGACTGCAAGCAACAAAGTACTATGCTGCACTCCCAGGGGGCTTAAAAAATCACAGATTTTATTTGGCAACCTTGACCAGCATATCATCTATGCGTTTCAACCCTTGCGGTCTTGATCACGGTGGCTGGGCTTAACGTGCAATTACACCAAATGCTTATGTGCCTTTTATTGTTCCCAGGCATTATGGTACTTGAAGTCCGATTGTAATGTACCTTTAAAAAGTGTTGCTGAATTTGCACCGTTATTAGTATAACTGTAGTTCTCAAATTGATGGTTTATTACCCAAATGTCTCTGTGGGGAGTTAGCCTGATATTAATGGCACAGTGCAATTCCATCTGCTTTACACGCCCCACTCTCTTTTCATTTTTCTTGGCTCTTTGGCGTGCGAGTTAACTTCCAACCAGCAATACTTTTAATAAATGATGTCCTTTCAAGTCAAAAGTTTTCTTCAGTTCGGCATTTTAATTGATTAAGCTGTCAAAGTGAATTCGACGACGACGAAGTGAAAGCTTCGTCGTCTGCCAGTTGCTTCTGCACTCTCTAGCGGGTGCACCGTCTCACTAGGGCAAGCTCGCGTCAATATTCCCGCTACTCATCCAATAAGACCAGCAATCTCGGGGGGGCTAAATCCTCGTCTGGATTTTATTCGTACCGCTTGCTACAACAACAAACACGTTTCGGCGGATTTGAAGGTGTATGTGAAAGATAAGATCAACACAGCACTGTATAGGAAACCAACAGCAGGTAACTCTGTCCTGCATGCCAGAAGTAGTCACCCGTGCAACCTGATTAACAGTATCCCATACGGAGAACTTTTGAGGATAAGAAGGAACAGTTCAAGGGAGGAAGCCTTTCAGATAGAGACGTAGGAAAGTATGCAAAGGATTGAAGTGAGAGGGTATCAAAAAGGAATATTAAAAAGAGAGTGCTGGTCTTATTGGTTGAGTAGGTGGTATATATATATATATATATATATATTCACTGAAAAAACCATAGGTTTCAGGCACGTTATAGTTAGAAATTAGCATTTAAAAAACCTTTGAAATTCACTGAAAAACCATAGATTTTAGGGACAGTTATAGTTAGTTGGACATTTCAACCGTACAAAACCATAGAAATTCCCCGTTATAGTTAGTTCAGCTAACTATAACTCGCGCCCCCGCAATGCACTGCTGATGACGTCACATATTACATCACTCATGACATGGTCAGTGACATCACTGATGACATCACTGATGACATCTCAAATGACATCACTGATGACATCATCCATTTGATAATTTGATGCATTTTCTCACACCCTAATATAACTTTTGATACACCCACTCTAAATTACAGACTGCCATTGTCAAAACCATAGACACTCCAACACCAATAACTTCATACACACTCACTGATTCTTAGGTCTACACACACATCCACTCACTCACCCGTACAGTCACTCATACTTACGGTCACTCAGTACAGGACTATCATACGCACTCATACACCTATATAGACACTCACACACCGTCACTCATCAATAGAGGTACTCACACACCTAGTCAATCATGCAAATAATTAATCACACTGCCATTTACTCACCTATACAGTTATACACACACCAGCTCACTTACTCATACAAATACTAGCACATTCTTACGCTCTTATACAATCACTGATACAAGTACACACTCATCCATACAGCCACTCTCACAATCACACACTCTCACTTATACCCATTTATATGCTCCAACACACATATATACTGCCTTTCACATATGTAGTTACACATGTACCACTGAGATATACATTCACTCACTAACACACCCATACACACACTCACCCACCCATACAGTCCATCACAGATGCACTCTTGAAACCATGCACCCAGTGAATCACCCACTCACACATCTATGCACAGAGTCACACACACCCCACCCACACAAACACTCAGGCACCCATACAGATACTCAGACAACCAATCAATAACCCATGTAGACACTCATGTAGCTATTCGCAAACCCATGCAGCCGCTTACACACCAACAGACAGACGGATACAGACATTCACACAGTTTAGTCACTAACCCATGCATTCAGTAAGATACGTTTAATCACTCACTTATAGAGTCAGTCACACACCTACTAAATCATCCATTCAGACACTTATACACCCACTCATTCTTCAATACGCCTTTCCCTATATATATTAAACATATTTAAACTTTACAGAAACAGTCACTGGATGATGTCATCAGTGATGTCATTTGAGATGTCATTTGAGATGTCATCAGTGATGTCATCAGTGATGTCACTGACCATGTCATGAGTGATGTAATATGTGACGTCATCAGCAGTGCATTGCGGGCGCGAGTTATAGTTAGCTGAACTAACTATAACGGGGAATTTCTATGGTTTTGTACGAGTGAAATGTCCAACTAACTATAACTGTCCCTAAAACCTATGGTTTTTTCAGTGAATTTCTAAGGTTTTTAAATGCTAATTTCTAACTATAACGTGCCTGAAACCTATGGTTTTTCAGTGAATTTCAAAGGTTTTTAAATGCTAATTTCTAACTATAACGTGTCTGAAACCTGTGGTTTTTTCAGTGAATATATATTTAGTATACTATGTATACATGTGAAAATGTGTCGGTCCACCTGTTTACCTCGGTGGCACGGAAAAAATGGGTGGAACTGACGTCAGCACGCCGACGAGGTCCTCTTATGGCTCCTATGACGTCATACGGTGTCGCGAGCGGAGCCGTGCTATTATGACATCGTCGTCGACGTGGGAGAGCTAGGAAAGAATTTCCGCGGAATGCTGGCGCAGGGGATATTCACCTAAGTGTTCAGGCTAGTCCTTTGGGAGCAACTGTTTATGTTGCCACTCCAGAAACCGAAACCAGTGATCCGAGGGCAGAGGCCCTGCAGATGGCACACGAAGTGGGGAGCCCAGTCGTGTGCACCGGCGGGGCAGCGAAGTGACAAGCACCACTACCCACAGAAAAGGTAACGAGGGCACTGAATAACACAGGATCTTCTCTTTGTATCTGGCAGGAACAACAAGGTTAAAATGCCCTAGTTCCAAAATGTAGAATTAGTGCTACAACGGTCTTCAAGAGGACCTGCGATGGATGCCGCTTCTGCCTTCCGTACACTGGAGGCTGCACATGGGTCACGCGGTACGGTCATACTGCGGTGGGACGCACACTCGTTGACCTCTCATGGCACTGCTCCACACTTCGGGGACAACGCTTTCCATTAGCTGTGTTTTCTGATGACGTGTCGCGCCGGCCCCGTCCAACAGCAGAACCCCTTTAGATCCAAACAGACTCTTCCACTCTCTCACCGGAAGTGAAACCAGGCCACGCGGACACTTTCACAATACAACAGCCGGGAATGCACTTTTCGGTAAAAAAACACATTCCTTCCTCCTAATTTATCAAATAAACAACTCACTGAAGAACAGGGGCCAGCTTCGATCAGTAAACAGCCGTTACAACAACTTTTTAACTTCGCGATACCATTACAATGCATGCATTACCACGCATGCGATGTACATCGCGAAGTCATTACTACGCATTTTTTTAGAACGCATGGTCATTTACCACGCATGCCTTTACAACAAATTTTGTTGTAAAGGTATGTATGGTAAATGACCATGAGTTCTAAAAAAATGTAGACGATCCACGTCGTTGTAAGGAAACAGAGGCTGTTCCGTTTCCTCACAACGACGTGCACCGCCCCTCAGACGACCTGAAGCAGGAACCACGAGGAGAGAGGAACCACGAGGAGTGAGAGGTAAGAGGGATTGGGCATGGGGTGGTGGTTACTTTTCTAGGGTTTAGGGTAGTGCAGTGGTGTTTGGGTAGTGTAGGGGGTCGTGCTGAGGGTAGTGTTTTAGGGTTTAGGGTAGTGCAGTGGTGTTTGTGTAGTGTAGGGGGTCGTGCTGGGGGTAGTGTTTTAGGGTAGTGCAGTGGTGTTTGTGTAGTGTAGGGGTCGTGCTGGTGGTAGTGTTTTAGGGTAGTGCAGTGATGTTTGTGTAGTGTAGGGGGTCATGCTTGGGGTAGATTTAGGGTAGTGCAGTGGTGTTTGGGTACTATAGGGGGTCGGGCTGGGGGTAGTGTTTTAGGGTTTAGGGTAGTGCAGTGGTGTTTGGGTAGTGTAGGGGGTCATGCTGGGGGTAGTGTTTTAGGGTTTAGGGTAGTGCAGTGGTGTTTGGGTAGTGTAGGGGTCGTGCTGGGGTAGTGTTTTAGGGTTTAGGGTAGTGCAGTGGTGTTGGTGTAGTGTAGGGGTCGTGCTGGGGGTAGTGTTTTAGGAGCTGGGGAGGGACTAGGGAGGGTCCCCGGGCTGCATTCCTTCACACACAGGGCATTCTGCTGCACGCTGCTGGCGCAAGGCTGTGTGGAGGGCAGGCTCGTGGTGTCAGAGGCGCTGCGCATCACCCGATTTGGTCCGTGTTTGTTACACCTCGTTGAGGGCACCAGCTCTCCGTATGGCTGCGAGGTTGTGGACTGCGGGGCTCCTGTTGTGCTTCGGGGTGCTGGCAGTCGCACCTTCCCGGCGCAGGGACCGTGAAGAAGGGGCCGGGGAAGAGTTGGCACAGCAGGTCTTCAGAGCCAGGTGCACGTCCCGCTGCCTGGCACTGCATATGGCGCACCTCTCCGGGGCCTTCAGGAACTTCCAGGTAATAAACAACGCAGTGATGGTATTTTTTAAGGTGCGCACCCATCGTCATTGAACGGCTCATCAGCATTTTGGTGACACTCACTTGTCTGACCGCCTTATTGAGTTAGCGCCCAGCAAACATCATTGTATCTTCTGTGCACTGTATATAAAAGTGTACACCTGTGGCATTGCGATTTTGCTCTGCTTTCAAACAATAAGGTATTTTATGGGGACAGTGCAACGCTTTCTCTCAGCGTGTGTGTGCGCATGTTAGCGTGCGCTTGAGTGCACATGTCTGTCAGCGCACGTGTATGTGTTTGAGTGAGCATGACGTTTCTCTGTGCCTTCTTATTAATATCATATGTGTCTTTCTTTTGTACTGACACTGTGCATACTGCACACCTGCAGCACAATTGTGCGTGTGCATGTTTGTGCGGGAATGTGGTGTGTGTGCATAAATGTGTGTGCATGTGTATTGTGTGTGCGACTGCATGTTTGTTCTGTGTGCGTGTTGTGTCTGTGTGCTGCGTGTGTTTTGTGTGTGCCTGTGTGTGTGTTCTGTGTGCGTGCGTTTGTTGTGTGTGTGTTTTTGTGTGCATGCCAGTATGTGTGCGCGTGTGTTGTGTGGTGTATGTGCCTGCGTGTTGTGTGTGTGCGTTTGTTGTGTGTGTGTGTGCACTTGTGACCACGTACTCTAGACCGCTCACCCTCAAGTTTGACCGCGGCCACTCCTTCCATGATATCTTCCGTTTGTGCTCTGGTTATTTCACACCGACCTCACAAGGATGAACGTGCGGCCAGCAGGGTCTCTGGCCGAGGATCGGTGGCGTTCACTAATCACCCCTCCCTTCTTGCTGGATATTACGCAGCAGCACATGCTTAATTGTAAATGACCTGTGGGCACCGCTGCTAAGAGTTTGTTTTCGGTGACTGTGTATGAAGGGATGTCCGTCAGACCCCTCTCCCCCTGTCATGCTTTCTTTAGCCGGAGTTGGTCTATGTATTGTTAACACGCTTCTGCGGAATGGCCGTGGGTTTGCGCTTTGCTCGGATGCACTCTGCCTGGCCTCTCACATCTTGAATTTAGAGTGGCACTAATACTTACATTGCTGCATAGTTAGAAGCGCCCATTCATTCATCCCTTCCCCAGGTTGGTTGATTAAGCCTCCACTCTGACGCGTCTTCCGGTTTGGGGATAAGATGGCCTCCCTTCACTCTCTCGTATTCCACAGGTGTCTGAGTAACGAGTGCTCCCGGCAGCACTTCGCATACATAATAAATATTGCACCCGGGACCTGTGCTGCGTGTGTTTTGTGTGTGTGTTCTGTGTGCGTGCGTTTGTTGTGTGTGTGTTTTATGTGTGCGCGCCAGCATGTGTGTGTGTGCGCATGTGCTATGTGTGGTGTATGTGCCTGCATGTGTGTTGTGTGTGCGCGTTTTTTGTGTGTCATCCATGCAAGGTTTAATGTGTGCTCCATGAATCAAATGACTGATGCACGCATTTAGGAAGTTCTGATATCATTAGAAGTTGCATTTCTCCCAAAACCTTTTTAATGTCATTTTTTGTTCTTATGGCATTGTTAATAGTAACACGATAGTACCACACACTCAAGATTGTAATGCTTTCCAGTTATTTACCTACAGCTTTATGAAATGTCAACTTCTTTTCAGAACATATTTTCCACATACTACCCACAGTCCCTCAAATGAGGTAGCTTAGTGTGTCACTTTCTTCATCATAACCATTTTTCAGGTCTCCCAGACAGCCTTTGCTGTTTGCCAAAGCTTTTGTTATTCCTTTTTTTATTTTTTTATTTTATTTTCTCGGCCGGATTCGCGCACCCAGCGCGAATTCGCCCGATTTAAAAAAAAAAAAAAAAAAAAAGCTTTTTGGGGCCCTGGGGGTCCTTGTGGGACCCACTGAGCAGGCCTAGGGGGTCAGGGTGTTTCTACCCTGCCCCCTTTTCTTGTTTTTCGCGTTTTTTATTCTGATTTCTTGTGACTCGGTTCTACCGAGTCACAAGATGGCTGCCAACACTTCCTGGTTTGGAGTGTTGACAGCCAATTAGAATAAAGCTCATGGTCGGGAGGGTCCGCGGATCCTCCGTGCCTCTAAATATCGAAACTTTTTTTTGATTGTCTCAGCAACTACCGAACGGATTTACACCATTTTTAAAAAAGGTGCTTTCTGAACCAAGCACTACCTTTTTGCCAAATTTGGTGTAATTCCATTCAGTAGTTTTGGCTGTAGCCTTGCATAAAGTTTCCTATGGGAAATTGATTTTTTGACTCTTATTTTTTGAATTTCTCCGCAACTACTGAACGGATTTACACCATTTAAAAAAAAGGTCGCTTTCTGGACCAAGCGCTACCTTTTTGCAAAATTTGGTGTAATTCCGTTCAGCAGTTCGGGCTGTAGCCGTGTCTAAACTTTCCTTTGGGAATTAACATGGAGAAAACACGTTTTGGGACCCCCCTTTTTTCTCGGCCCCCGCTTGATCAATCACCCCGAAACTTTCAAGACAGGAGCGGACCGGAGCGCCCCACTAGTTTTGAAAAATTTGCGATGATTCGTCAAACGACGCCAAAGATTATTGGGAATAGAATATTACGAATTTCCTATGGATAATAGGTCCTAACTATAACTATCTACTGGCGACCGCCAGTAGATAATATATATACACATATATAATATACTTCACTAAAAAACAAAGGTTAAACTAACGTTCTAGTTAGGTGAAATGTTTAGTTACAACTAAACGTTTTAAACTAAAAAAAAACACAGAACTTCACCAGTTATAGTCATAGTTATCTCAAGTAACTATAACTCGTGCCCTAAGGTACCTATAACTGGCGCCCCCACCATGCTCAGTTTTTTCATCAATGATTTCATTGCAAATGTTGCAATGATGTCATAGAAGATGTCATGAGTGATGTAATGTGTGGGGTATTTAGTAGTGCATGGCAAGTGGGTTGGCCACAGGGCTTGGCCTGCTGCCAGGCCCTGTAGCCAAACCCTTACACAGACTGCCAGCCACACCCTGTGCACAGCCTTTGGTGTGCGCAGCGTAGGGTTGGCCTTCAGGTCCTGAGGACCCCATTCCTTGGGGTCAAAACATAGCAGCCCCCCTCCCAACCCCTAATTGGCTTCGGGGACCCCCTGAACCAGTTCCAATAAAAAATGGAAGAGGGGAATGCAGCCCTCATCCCTTAGCCTTAAGAAGCCCCGGGGTTTACATCCCCTGGGGCCAAAAACAATAAAAAAGGGGAGGAGGGCGGGCAGACCCCCTCCCCGAGCCTTAATAGGCCTCGGGGACCCCAGTCCTTGGGCCAAATACAATAAAAAAGGGGAGGGGATTGCGCTGCTCCCCTCTCCGAGCCTTATTAGGCCCCAGGGACCCCATCCCTCAGAGCCCTATGTTTTTTAAAAAGGGGAGGAGACTGTGTGGTCCCCCTCCCTGAGCCTAATTTGGCCCTTGGGACCCCGTTCCCTGGGGACAGACCAATAAAAAGTGGGATGGGAGTTGCTCTACCCCCCTCCCCGAGCCTTCTTGGGCCCCTGGGACCCCATCGCCCGGGGCCAAAATCTGAAGGGAGAGGGGCGTGCAGCCACACTCCCTGAGCCTTAATATGCCCCGGGACCCCATCCCCCTGGGCGAGAGCTGGGTGCCCTGGTGCCCACCCGGGGCACCCACAGAGCATGCTAGGGATGGCCACGGGGGGTCACAGGGCCCCCGCAGCTACAGCTGGCTCCCCGCATGGTGTGGGAGCCAGCTTTGCTCCCCCTGGAGGGAGCAGCTTTTTAGGCTTGCTCCCTCTGGGTGGGAGCAATATTGGTTCTTTTTCCCAGCCCGCATCAGTGTAGGCAGGCAAACAGAACACAAGTCTGCTCCCAGCAGGCGGGAGCATTTTTAAATAGCCAGAAGACTAGTAGCAGAATAAGGGCCCGCCAGACTTGTGGTGGCACAGCGGTGGCGGATCCAGCCACCGCTGCACTGGCGGTCCAACAGCCCCATGAAGAGTTGGCCGGTCGGACCGCTGGCTGCGCCAGGGAACCACCGTTCCCTGGCGTTGGAGCGGTAGTCAGAGGCTGCAATATGCTTGGCGGGACCGCCGCGGTCCCTCCAAGCATATTACGAGTTTCCTCTCCTCCAGGGTTTACATGGAGGTTCTTCCTCCATGTAAACCTTGGAGGAGAGGAAACAAAGGGACCCCTGTTCCTCAACCGCATGTGGATGCACACAGGGGGGCATAGCGGGCCCTCCTTTGTGCATGCACTTAGATTCCTGCACAGCATGGAGTTTTGAGTCCATGCCGTGCAGGAAACTTGTAGTTTGGTCCCATTGCGGTACCTTTTTTAATGGTACCGGCACCTTTAAAAGAGGCACCACCATGGGACTGCCACACCGCCCACCTTCCAGACTACTTGAAAGTCGTAATCTGGTGGGTGGGCGGTTGACCTTCGGCGGAGCGGTGGCGCGGCAGTGCCGATCCGCTGAAAAGTCGTAATCAGCGACTTAGTGTTTGCTCCCATTTGGCGGGAGATTTAAAAACTGCTACTGCCAGACGGGAGCAAACACATGTTTTCCTGCCAGCGCTAGGGAGGACAGGGAACCTACTGTGTCCCGGGGGTGAGCTGCCTGGGACACAGTAGGTGAGCCGGTCCAGGGGGATTGGGTCCCCCGGGGCCTTTAAAGGCTCAGGAAAGGGGGCTGCGCGACCCTCTTCTCTTTTAATTAAAGAAACAGCTCTGGGGAATGGGGTTTTGAGGACTTTTTTAAGGCTTGGGAGGGGGGTTTCTCACCCCCACTCCCTTTATTTTATTTTTACTCTGCCCTGGGGATGGGGTCCCCGGGGCCTTTAGAGGCTTTGCGCCCCCTTACCTTCATTAATATATGCCCAAAATAGGCTGGGGGAGGGGGGACTCTGTGCAGCCGCTGAGCAAACCATCTTGTACTACCTGAGGAAGGATAAAGCTGAAACATTGTAGTGGAAATATAATTTTGTTCTTTGGTGAATCCATCTGTTTGAGTCACCTTTTTTCTTGGATATATAAATATATATATATATATATATATATATATATATATTCACAAAACAAAAGATGCGGCACTCTTTAGCAGACTTTTCGTGCAGGTTTATTTCCAGATAGTCACTCCACCAACGCGTTTCAGCCTCACTCTGCTTTTCTCACGTGAGAAAAGCCGAGTGAGGCTGAAACGCGTTGGTGAGTGACTATCTGAAATAAACTTGCACGTAAAAGTCTGCTAAGAGTGCCGCATCTTTTGTTTTGTGAATGATACATTGGGCCTGGATCCGGCCCCCTTGCAGAGCACCCGCTGTTGAGCGCTTTCGGAACACAAGGATCACTGTTGGGAAATATATATATATATATATAGAGAGAGAGAGAGAGAGAGAGAGAGAGAGAGAGAGACTCCCATTTTTTGTTTTTTTTTTGCAAAAGACACAGTTTAATTTTATTTTGGCTCTGGGGAGGGCTGGCAGTCAATCAGAGCGCTCCCACAGGAATGTGACTCCACGGGTAGTGAGATGGCCCTAGAGAAAAAAAGCCCCCTGGCCAATCAGAACGCTCTATTTTTGCACTGGCCTTCCAGCGAAACTCTTGAGAGCCTCTCGCGGACGCAACCGTCCAGATATGCAAATATTTTGTAACCTTAAATTCTCAAAAAACTACTGAATGGTTTTACACCAAAGCACAATCTGCGAAACAAGATCTAACTTTTTGCCAAATTTGGTGTAATTCCGTTCAGCACTTTTTGCGGTAGCGCTGCTTAAAGAATTCTATGGAAAATGCATGGGGAAATTTGCTTTTGGGACTCCCCTTTTTCTTGGCACCTGCTTGACGGATCACTCCGAAACTTCACAGGAAGGAGCTGAAGTGAATTTTTTGTTTGTGAAGATCTGTCAAATGGCGCCAAAGTTCTTAGCAAACCAAAAAAGTACTTGCCAATGGAAAAACTGTCCTACATATGACTACCCAGTGGTGACTGACACACACACACACACACAGTGCTTAATTTGAGCCGGTGGTTTGGGTGCTTGACTACCCGGCTCTGGTGATATGGGGAGTTAGGTGCGGTCCGCAGCGGTCGAGGCTCATGGTCCCCACTTCCACCCAAGTTGTTAGAATGCCGCCACTCAGTGGAGCCCCGCAGTTGCCATCTTAGACTCGGCGTTGGGAGCTGGTTCGCCCAGTCTTATTACAGGATATTTCCGTTCTCCTGGGGTTACCACTGGCTGCTGACCGCAGTGTGGTGTTGCATCAGTAATTGTGGACCACAGATCCCCAGGGACTGGTGGATAAATGCCAGCCAATGCCTTCACTGGCCGAAGCTCATGCCAGATGTGGCATCTTCGTTCGGCTTCGTAGCCATGCCCCCACTTTAAAAACATTTAATTTATGTGGCAAAGGAGTTGACACTGGGTGTCGCCATAGCAAAGTCCATGAAACACACACAAAAATAAACCACTGTGTGTTCCAACATTTTTTGGTGTCATGTCTCAAACGTTTTCTTTTTTAAATCACTAAACAATTAGTTAACTTGTTAAAACCTACTATTGCAAAATGCACGGTTTAATAATTTTGCATAATTGCCGATTTGTTTTTTGAAGGTTGAAACAAATCCATATTTTACAATGCTTTTCTCTTTTTTTTTTTTTTTTAGCTCTCTTCCTATCAGTATGTGCAGCTAAATGAACTGGAACAGAAATGGAAAGACTTGTGCTTACCCATGGAGCAGCTAAGAAGTATTCTAGCTCTGGATAACTTTGGCATGGAAGTGGAATGGATTAAATTTTTGCATTGGGATGTAGCACCCTTGGAGCGTATGTATTGTCAGGAGGCCGATTGTATAAATGTGTCTGATTATCTTTTTTAATGAATATTTATATTAGGTAATCTTTCAGGTAAAATGTTTACAAAACGAATTATTTATGTTAAGCTTTAGTCTGTCCTTTAAAATTACAGCAGAAACCTTCATTGTAACAAATATATTTCACATGATTAATTGGACCAAGACACCCTCAATTTTCAAACTGGACTAGCAGGACAGAGAGGTCTGGTTGTCCAAGAAAATAAAGACATAAATAGAAGCAAATGCCAAATTGAATGGAAGTATTGGGTGGCACATTTCAGCAAAGTGAGTTTTCTCACAGAAGGGAAGCTTATGTACTATATTGCCCATAGAATAGCAACGCCTGTTATGACACCTAGAACTGGAGTTGCAGAAATGACAAGTGGGGAGCGCCATTGCACTGAATTCATAAGCTGGGGCTTCAAACATCACATGTAGAATTATAGATGGGTAACGGTGAATAACAGGGATGTTTTGCACAGAGGAGTTCTGAGAAACTTCAAATAGACAACAAGAGCGAAGCGTAAGTTCTCTATGATGTTACTCAGAATCCAAAGTGAAAAACATCCGTGTTATTTACTTTTTACCCATTTGTAAATTTACGTTATATATGCCCCCCAAATTATCTTCTGCTGCTTTCAGCATCTACACAGGGGCAGAGAAGTCATGATTGAGCCTTACAAAACATCGTCTCTTCTTCCAAAGATGAAGAAAATACCTGGTCTCCTGCCACCCACCCTTACTATCATTACTGCCTTTCCTCCCCTTACCCGCCTGAAGCTGTGCTCTTGTCTATCTCTATCCAATAGAGCGGAGGGCCAGTTCTGCACTGGAAAGGCTCTGTGGGGAGCCCTGTTAGAACAGCCTGAATTCCTTTATGATGTTTCAATTCAGAAATAACTTTTCCCCCAGTGTTGCTACATCATAGAAGTGAATAACCAGGTTTTGAATCCAGTTATTCATGAAAGAAGCTTCCCTTGGAAGCTGTAGATAACGGTAATGCTTATTGATGAGAAGTAATGAAAAGAGTTAAAGTGCTAACACCCTTTAAAGCTACCTTTAAAGCTACAAAGTGCTGTACAGGAAAATTAAAAGGGTCGGGTTAAATAGAGTGCAAGTGAGACTGGCTTACAGTTGAAGCAGAATCTTCTCGTTTGCAAGAGGACAATGTTTGCATTGACGAGGAGTGTCTTCACCTTCTTCCGTAAATGGTGGAAGACCTGATTGTTGAATCTGTGTAGGTATGAAGTTCAGATCAATCGTGAACAGGAAGACAAAGCCTATCTTATGGTTATTTCATTTCTGAAATTTCTTGTTTCAGGCCCACAGACAGTGTATATCGTGTCTGCTGCATGGAATCTTGATTTTGTCAGCTAGGTAGGGTGTAGAGTTTGTCGAGAGGGACTTGAATGTGACACAGCTGACTCTGAAGGTGATAGGGGCTTGCAGTCGGAGACTGTTATTCCTAGCCATTGCCTCTATGCAGGTGAGCTAGGACTAGCACTTGAATTCCATTTTTGCTCAGGGAGTTAAGGTTTGACCGTGAAACCATGGTGCCTGGCTCGCATAGTCTCTTTTGTGATGTGGATGCAGAGATTGGAGTCAGTATGGATACTAGGAGATTTGATGCTGTCAGTGAGGTTAGAGTGTGGTGCTGAAGCCATTGCTGTTCATTCTAGTGTGCCATTCTTGTACTGTGGCTTCTTTGTTCTTGGTGATGATCAGGGCAAAATCTCTTTTAAAAGAGTTCGGCTTCGGCTAGTTCTTTGTCAGCCATGCTTTAATGGTGGACAGGGGTTTCTTTAGTCACATAATATGACTATCCGAAAAGACTATCATGAAGCTTGATGTTCTCACCAGCTAGGAACACTAAAAGGTTTCCTATTTGGAGGTTGATTAGGTTAGATTAAACAGTGGAGCCTTTGGGTATACTGCATGTCACAGAGATACTTTCATAACTCGAGGTCTTAATTAAATAATCTTGCATTTGAAAGGTAGGAGGTGAGCTTTTGGAGGTCAATCGTCAAAGTCCATAAATGAGTTGAGTGTTGCACATGGTGGAGTGTTCGACCAGGTCGAAGGCCACCAAGAAGTCCAGGAGACTGGGGTCGCCATTGTCAATAAAGAGGAGGGTGTCATCCATCACTTGAATAGTGGCACTCTCTCTGGCCTTCTCTCTTCCCCCTTCTGAACCTACAGAAGTAGGAATTAAGAAGAATTGGAAATGTAGTGATTAGATCCTAGAAGATATAATATACACCTCATCAATGTCTTTTAGGGATATACAGCAGGGATCCGTTTTACGTGCAATTATGTAACACAATAGAATAGGAATATTTTAGCAAAAGAATATTGCCTACCTCCAGAATGAAAATAGCACTCTCTAAAGAAAATATGAGGGTATTGGTTATTTCTCCTTAAGGTACTCTTGAACGTTTCACTCATCCTGTAAGACCTTAATAATCATTCCCACAGAGGAGTTGCAGTCTAAAGTTCTGTGCAAAATGGGAAAAAACAACAACAGCACTGTACAATACAATCAATTGTAAACTTAGTATAACATCCCCCCATACCTAGAGATAAGACACTATTAGACTACGTACAAATTAGGAATAAGAAAAAACAGGAATAATGAAGACTCTTGGCTTCTGTTGCTACTGACATTTCTGAGGCCTGTAGACAGGGAAAGCAAACAGATAAAGAGGCAGTCGTGCACTGCCATTCTGAGTTCCGTTACATGGCAAGATCAAATGCTGTGGGAGATTAAAAGCCACAGCTCACTAGTGAGCCCTTCTACTTGAAGTTCATTCACCTGTCAAGAAGGTATTCTTCACCTCACTACCAAATGAGAAGCAGATTGACCTTCCAGCATCAGAACCAGGTGGAACAAGGAGGAGAAAGGTTGATTTTGAATACTTTAACAGATGCTAGTGCTCCTGCAACATGCCCGAGCAAGGTACCTCCATGTTGTAGTTTTTGCAGGACTTCAACATTGTGGCAGTTGAATTACCATACATAAATTGCTGGCGCATTGCAGCACAGCACTCCATCAGGTTGCTGGTAAGAATCTTGACTTACTTCTCCAGTGGACAGTCGGTCAGAATCTCTGCATGCTTCTCCACTAGGCGACTAGTCAGGAACAAGGCTTGGTTCTTCAAAGAGAGCCCGGGTCTGAAACTCAATGAGCCCGGGTCTGAAACGTCAATGACAAGCAATGATGGGTGGCCCTTTAAATAGCCCTCCTTAGTGAGATGTTTTAGTAAAACAGATTTAGCGGTATGGAGGTGCTTTCTTATTCCGTACAAATCTAAAAAATATTTTTCGGTATGGACTTCAATATATCTACGGGAAATGAGTGGAAAAGTCCTAGCCGGGTACAACCATCCAGACATCAAGTTCACTTTAATGTAATTAATCATTCCTACATAAGAAATCCTCAGCTTGCACAATCTATATAAGTCTTTGTATAGACCAAAGACGTGGGTTATTTGCTATGGTGAAGAGGAAGATAATACCTAAATATTCTGTTCTGTCAGGAGTCTAAATGAAGCTCAGCTTTTTGGATTTTTTCTCTTGCCTCTCGATTGGTTGCTACTCTAATCCCATAGGCGTTTGTTAATTAATTTTGAAACCCTGAGACTTCTTTTTTTAGTGAAAAAAACCAACAAACAAACTTTTGTTGTTGGCATATATTGCCATCTTGCATAACTGAATGTTGTATGTTGGTGTTGATGTGGGGATTCAACAGAATGCTTTGCACCAATGGCTCAAAACAGAGAGCAAAAATCATTTAGGACAGTGGATATTCCTGTGTTGTCACTCTGGACTGTGTCATAGATTCTGAGAAGCTGAAGTGAATCTTCAGTTTATCGGAAGGCTTGATAAAGTTGAACTTGATAGTTATTAGAAGCGTTTTATGTGGAAATCTCCTGTCCACTCTGTCAAACACCTTTTCCAAGTCAAGCATGACGAGGACTGTTTAAATATTGTTATGACTGACTTTATCTAAAACATTGAGGGCAAGTCTTACATTGTCAGCATTTTGGCAATCTTTTATAAAGTTCATTTGGTATAGAGAGAGGACTCTAGGCCTGATATTGACTCCAGCGGTGGTGATCTTGATGACAATGTGAGCCTTCATAAGACTTCAAGATTTGTCATATTTCTCTGGCTCAGCTCATAATCAGATTCCAGGCCATTGTCCCCCTATTCGGCCAAGTTTAAACAAATGCCTCCCACGCAAAAGGAGCAATCAATAGCGATTGACTCAGTTAATGGGAAAGGAAGGGGTAGAGAGGAAATCTGCATCTTGCTACACTGCACCTGGGCTAGGACAGCCTAGTCCTATTGGAACAAAGAAGGGAACCCAGGTGTCTTGAGCCTACACAGGAGAGGCTTTCTTTTTGAAGTTACGGTGAGAAGCGATCAGGCAACTATGTCAGCTACCAGTGGTGCTGAGGCCTTGGAGGAGCTATTTCCAGAGAAAACTTGAAATCACCATTTTGGATTGTTCCAGAATGCTGTGCAGGAGGGTTGGGACAGGGGATGAGGGATGATGTGACATCGTAGGATTTGTCCGGGTGCCTGGCCCCTCAAACTAGCCAACCCCACTTAAAAGCCCCTGCACAAGGGAGAGATAGTTGAGAAGACCCTGAACCTAGAGGTGACTACAGCAGAAAGGGGTCTCAGCTTTAAGAAGAAGCCACCTGATGTCCTGCAAGGATGGACTAAGGACTTTGACTACAGCTGGCCTCTAGGTCTAGGATTGGTCTGTCCAGGGAGTATAGTGCTGGCCCCCTTATGCACACTGAGTACCAGTTGGGGGAAAGAACCTGGACTCCACTAATCCCCTCTCAAGGTGCCCTCAAAATGCCAGGAGGCGGAGGGACTGTGCAAGATGCCCCAACCAGAAGAATAATGCCCTGCAGAGGAGAAGGCTTGCGCAGGGAGCCAGAAAATCCAGCTCCCCTCTAAATGCACCTTTCTAGAGGCCAGGAGGCCTGATGAAAATGCTCCTGGTGGCCATGCCTGGCCACCGGCAGCAAAACAAGCCCAAGATGAGGAAAATTAAACCAACAGGGCCAGAGTTATGCCGCTTAAAAGGTTTGTCCTGTTACAGAAATGAAACACAAAAACAGATGGCATGATGCTCCGCCGCTATACTCTAATTTCATCAGCCTCTGGGTTCAGGGCTCAGTGCATTCTTATTTTATCCTGGGAGAGTGGGCGTGTATGGGGCCACCCTCCCCAAGCCCTCTTACCACCCCAGGCTGAGGGCTGGCACGTGGTATTAAGGTCCTGGGGAGCCCAACCCCTGGGACCAGAGGAGGCTGTGAGTGCCACTATGCCTACTTGTGCCGTCTCCCTTCGCTTTGTGCCCTTGACTGGAAAGTGCGTGGGAAGGCCCAACACTGCAGCAACCCGCCCGCATGGATGTGGACAGGAGAATGAGCTTGGCTGTCCTGTGCCGTTATTGGACAATGTCAGTCAGGCAGAGAGCCGCTCGCACAGCTAGCAGTGGGCTCCTCATGCTGCTGCTAAAAGAACAAAAAGGCATGAGACGCCCTGGGTGGGACCAGGGCACCACTTACAAAAAGAACCCAAAACAAATACTTGTGGCGTAAGGCCGCCTTTCCTGCTGTGCGGTTGGAGAAAAGGCACTTATTGGGTATTCAGGAAAACGGGCCTGATGTGCCCCTTAATGCCCTGCGAGGCCTTATTTGCATATGTTTTGTTATTTGTGTTGGCCCCCAGACTGAGCAGGGGTAACACCAATGAGTTTTAAAGCTTTTGTGGGGGGGCTGCAATGAGCACAAAAGCCCAAAGAATGTATTACAAAATAGCTTACTCTAAGTCTCCCGTGGCTGTATAAGCATGACCCCAGGAGAGGTTTATAATGTTTTTAAGCACTCCTAGGCCTGGAGCTTTTTATCTTGGTCTCTGGAATGTGGGGTTCCTAGGGTGGGTCCTCTGGTTGTATTTTGTGGCATGTAGAGTATGTAGAAAGCCTCAAACACATGTTGTTTTGAGTTCAAATGTTTTATTGACAACCTAAATAATGAATGATAAATGTTTAACAAATGCTTATATCTGATTGTACTGTTTCCAATAGTCATAAGCACTGAGTTGTCCCTCTCATGTGCTGGAATCCTGGAGCACTTTTCAAAATTGTATATATTATATATATGTATATGTTATATTGATTTGTATAGTGCAATAATCACCCAAGAGGGTATCCTGGTGCTTAGGCAGGTGTGCAGCTTTGTTGTCCCTAAGGTTCTTATACGCAGAGCCAGTTCTTTAGCCTCTTGCAGAACTGAAGAAGTGAAGAGGAGGCTCTGATAAAATAAATAAATAAATTCCAGCATTTGTAAAGCACGCAGCTACCTCAGGCGAGGTGTCCCGGTGCTGGGTGCCGTCGGGAAGATTGAGCAAGCTATTGCCCAGAGTCACAAGGTGCTGGGCTAACCTGCAGCGGGTGCCGGAGATCGAACTGTGAGCCCCCATGTTCCGGAGTCAGCCACCCTGGCCGCTGCACCACACCTCTGTGTTGAGGGAGGTCGCTCCATGTCTTGGGAGAATGAGCGACCTCCTTTTTCGCTTTTGCAGATGCAGGGAATATATGCAAGAGAGTTAGGCAGAGCATAGGTGTCTGGTGGATTGCGGAAAGTGTATATGGCTGTTCAGGCATTCTGGTCCTGTTTTGTGTAGGGCTTTGTATGTGTGCATGAGAAGGTTGAATTGGCTGCACTTGTGAATGTGGAGGCTATCAAGCTTCGTGAGGTGCGGTGTGATGTAGGTGTGGCATGGGAGGTCCAGCATGAGTCTTGCAGGAGTGTTCTGGATGGTCTAGAGTCTGTGTATGAGTTGTTTGGAGATTCCAGCGTAGAGAGTGTTGCCGTAGTCTAGCCTGCTGGTGATGAGTGCTTGTGTGACGGTCCGTCTGGTGTTCTGAGGCAACCATTTGAAGATTTTTCACAGCATGCATAGGATGTAGAAGCAGGATATACACACTGTGTAGACTTGAGTCATCGTGTTGAGCTTGCCATCTAGGATGATCCCCAGATTTTTTGTGTGGTATGTGGGTATGGGTGTTGGTCCTAGCTCCGAAGGCCACCAGGTGGACCCCCGAAGACCAGTACTTTCGTCTGGTCAGAGTTGAGCTTCAGGCAGTCTGCTACCATGGTCATGCAGTTGGTGAAGATGGTTCTGGCTATGGTTGTTTTATCCGCCAGGGAGAGGATGAGTTGGGTGTCATCGGTGTAGGAGATGATGGTGATGTCTTGTGATTGGATGATTTTGGCGAATGGTGTCATGTATATGTTGAAAAGGGTGATATTGAGGGACGATCACTGTGGGACTCCACATATCAATTTCTTGGTCTCTGATGTGAAGGGTGGCAGCCTGACCCTTTGGATTCTGTCCGTGAGGAAGGAAAAGATCCAATTTAGAGCAGATCCTTGTATGCTAATCTAATGGAGTCTTCCGATGATTGTGTTATGGGGGGGACAGTGATGAAGGCCGTAAAGAGGTCGAGCAGGATGAGGGCCTGTGGTCTTTTAGCCCATTGATCATAGGCATAAACACCAACACTCCCTTACTTGAGAACAAACTTTATTAACAAATAATTGGAATTGCATATGTCTGGCCCACAACACACACAGCACAGAACAGGTATTTCTTCTTTTCCTCTCTTCCTTGTGTTACCTTGAGTTCTTTCTTCCCAAAAAAAAATAGGTTGTGGATGCTCTGACTTCTGGAAAGCCCTCAGGACATTTTGCGTAGATCTTTAAAAAACAAAATACACAACAAAGGCTCAGTACAGATTCTTTTGTCAGGTTGGTTAGAGGTCCTTTAGTGTTTGTACCCTTCACTGGGTGCTCACAGAGACGGCGGGGTTTGGTTAGTGCTTTCCCTCCCTGTGACTGGTGATCTTACCTCATGCTCCTCTTGTGCCCCTGCAACCCGGCCCACCACATCCGCAGAACACCCACACATGGTGGTTTGACGTGCCTGGGGCCACGGCCCTCCTAGGTCATGGCTTTGGGAGTCACAGCATCCACGCCTCCTCTGGGCTCGCTGAAACCATAAGTGGTGCTCCTAGGGCGGCCTCTTCCTTCTTCCTTGACCGCGTCATCAGGTTCCCCTTTCTTTATCTCCCGGTTCTCTCAGACGCTGCGTCCCTTGACCGGCTTCAGATGAGTGTTTTCCTCTGCTGCCCTGGAAACGTCTTCCTCCTCAGGTGCGTTCTCCTTCCTTTGTCCAACGATGACGGAGGAAATGGCTAGTCCTTTTTTGTATCAATCACGGTTGCTGGTGATTGATCCTGCACGACTGGTGTGGTGTTGGTGGTACTGCTTCAATCATCGGCAGCGGCCATGTTGGAAGTAAGAGGCACATCCAGCGCCGTATTACAAGGCTGCTGTTTCTCCTTGGTCCAGGTTGATTTGAATGTCATCACTGTCCTCAATGATAGCTGTTTTGGTGCTGTGGTACTTTCTAATTCCTTATATAGTGTTGTCTAGAAGATGGTGAAGTTCGAGGGGGGTTGTGAGTTGCTTGTTGATGGCCTTTTCAATCACTTTGACTGCATAGGGAAGCAGGGAGATGGGCTGGAAGTTGCTCAGTTGATTGGGGTCGACTGTGGGCTTCTTGAGGAGGGCGTTAATTTCTGCAAGTTTCCATTCATCCGGGAAAGTGGTGGACATGATAGAAGTGTTGATGTGGGTCATGGCGGTGCTTATTGGTGATGTTCCCAGGTTGTAGATTTGGTGGGGGCATGGGTCCATTGGGGCCCCGGAGTGGATGGTCCACATGATTGCTACTGTATTTATTACCCAGAGGTGGCTGTAACTGGGTAGTTATAGTTAAGTCAGCTTTTATTGTGTTGCTAGTAACTTTGGTACCGTTTGACGAATCTCCCATAACTTTCCAAAAAAGTGGTCTTTTTTGCCTAGTTTGTACATGAAAAGTTTCGGGTTGCTCCGTCAAGTGGGACTGAGGGGTGTCCCAAAATGCAAAATCCGAATGCGTTTTTCATAGACTTCTTTAAGAAGCGCTACCGCAAAAACTCCTAAACGCAATTACACCAAAAAAAAGGTGGCAGGGGCCGCATTCTTTAATTAAGGGAAGAGGGACACATGGTCCCACCAGTCATTTTCGGCTCCGGGAACTCCATCACCTGGGGCCCAATTCAGTTTTTTCAGGCAGGGGTATGTGGGCCCCATCCCGAGCCATATTCGGCCCCTGGGGACCCCATCCCCTGGGGCCCAAAGTATTTTGTAAAGGGAAGGGACTGCACTGCCCCCCTCTCTGAGCCTTTAATGATCCTGGGGACCCCATCCCCCAAGGTCAGCTCACTTGCTGTGTCCCGGGGGCCCATCCTGGGACACAGTGGTTTCCCTGCCCACACCAGTGAGGGCAGGGAAACATTTGTTTGCTCCAGTCTGGCATGAGCAATTGTAAATCTCCCTCCAAACAGGAGCAAACACAAAGTCTGCTCCCAGCACATTTGAGCTTTGAAAATGTTCCAGCCGGCTGGGAGCAGACTTGTATTCTGTTTCCCTGCCCGCACTGATGCAGGCAGAGCAACAGAACAAGATATTGCTCCCACCCGGAGGTAGCAGCAGAAATAGCTGCTCCCTGTGGGCGGGAGCAATACTGACTCCCGCAGCATGCGGGGAGCTGGCTGGGGCCATGGGGGCCCTGTGGCTCCTCCCAGCAGCCCCTAACGTGTGCATGGTGGGTGCCATGGGTGGGCACCGGGGCGCCAACCTAGAAGAAAGGCAGGCCCTGGGGGATTGAGATCCCCGGGCCAAAATAGGCTTGGGGAGGGGGGGCTGCACAGCCCTCCTCCCCTTTAAAAATACAGCCCTGTGGGGAAGGGGGTCCCCAGGGCCTACTGAGGTTTGGAGAGGGTGCCCATATTAATATACATACGACCCCAGGAGATGGGGTCACTAGGTCCTAATGAGGCTCGGGGAGGGGGCCACACGACCCCTCCCCTTTTTTGGGGGTTTGGCCCTTGGGGATGAGATCTATGGGGCCTAATAAGGCTCAGGGAGGGGGGCCACGCGTCCTCCTCCCCTTTTTTATTACATTTGGTCCCAGAGGATGGGGCCCCCAGGGACTCATAAGGCTTGGTTGAGGGACGCTGCATGCATCCTCTCTCCTTAGAGTTGGCCCTGGGGAATGGGGTCCCCAGGGACCAAGAAGGCTTGGGTTATTGTATTTGGTGCTGGGGATGTGGTCCCCGGGGCCTGTTGAGGCTCAGGGAAGGGGCTGCATGCCCTCCCCTTAATATATATGTTTTGCCCCAGGGGATGTTGTCCCGGGGCCTGAAGGCCAACCCTGTGCTGCACATGCTGAAGACTGTGCAAGATGTGGAGTTGGCAGCCTTCTGGCAGTTTGACCACAGGATCTGGCGGCTGGCCAAGCCCTGTGACCAACAACCCTCTGTGCACGGCCAAAGGCTGCGCGCAGCATGGGGTTAGCTGCCTGCAGGGAGTTGGAAGCAGGGCCTGGCTGCAACATACAGGCACAGTGGCTAATCCCACGCCACCCCCTAGCTAAGGCCGTGTGTGGCGTGGGGTTGGCTGCCTCCGGAGGACTGCCTGCTGTAGGTTGGATGCAAGGTCTGGCTGCAAGCCAGGCCTTCCAGCCAACCCCACGCTGATTGTGATGAAAGTCTGTGCGCAGCGTGAGATTGGCTGCCTGTGTGTGTGGGGGGGGGGTTGACTGTCTCGGGTGGGTTGGCCATAGGGCTTGGTTGTAGGCCACGCCCTGTTGCCAACCCCCTACTGTGCACAGCCATTATAGATATAGTTGTAGTGTGGCTACTGATTTGAATACACTGTGTATAGAGGTGCACTTGTTATATTAATTTGAAGGTGTTGTGTACATTTTGAGTTAAAGGTATATGTATAAGTTTATAAATTCATTTTTTGTGTAGTTTGTTTGGTTTGTAGATAAAGAATAAATACATAATTTTAAATTTAAGGTATAACTAGAATTTAAGAATGTGTGTATTTTAAGTTTGGTTTGTATAGAAGAAATAAATAAAGCTTTCCTAGCTATTACAAAGGTTTAATCTTTGGGTTTTTTTGTCCTGAAATCCATTAAAAAAAATAAAAATAATACAGATTTGTTTAAAATCATACAGTTTACTGTCATTGAGTAGAGAGTTTGGTAGAGTAGAGTATAGTGTCGTGGAGTAGAGTAGAATGTGGTATAGTGGAGTGGCTTACAGTGGAATAGCGTACAATGCAGTGGTGTACATTGAAGTGGCCTAGAGTAGAGTGGGGTACAGTGGAGTGGAGTTTAGTATTGTAGAGTAGAGTAGAGTAGAGTGGCATAGTGTGACGTGGAGTAAATTGTAATATAGTGTAGTGGCATATTGTATAGTACAGTGGTGTGGAGTGCACTTGAGTGGACAGGTGTAGTGTAGAGTTGAGTAAATTGTTATTGGAGTGGCGTTTTGTACAGTATAGTGGAGTGGTGAGTCGTAGAGTGTTGGAAAGAGTTCTAGAGTGGAATAGAGTGTTGTAAACTGGGGTGCAGAGGCATAGAGAGCAGTAGGGGTTGTACAGTGTGGTGTGGAGTGGCATAGAATGAAGTACAGTGTTGTATAGTGACACAGAGTGAAGTAGAGTCTTATAGAGTAGAGTAGAGTGTGGTCCAGTGGGGTGGTGTTGAGTGGAGTGTTGTACCGGGCCATAGAATGCGGTAAAGGGTCTCTTCTGCACTGCTGCTTAGTGGGACAACAAATCAATATGTCATCAACATATTGCAACAGAGTGCTTGTCACATTGGAAATTTGACAGGCCTTTCTTTATCTCTCTGTTGAGCATGCTGGGAGACTCACAATACCCTTTGGGTAAACAAGATTACAAATATTCAGTCCTGCAATCCCGAAAAACTTACCTGACACACACTTTGCGCTGCACGTCAAACACCTACGATTCCCAACCAAACTTCGAGATTCAACAAACTGCGGCACATTACCTTATGCCCAATCAGAAGTGCAGAGAGGACGAGAGGCTGTCCTTTTTGCTATATCATGCCTTCTGATAGGGCATAAGGGCGCAAAACAGGCAGGCCCTAAATAACCATTATCTGACATGCTTCACTCCTGATGCTAGTGCAGCATGTCAGATATGTATTGCGTCTATGTTAGGACGGGCTGTACCAGTCCCCGCCTGACACATGCGCAATACAGCTGATGGAGCCCTCTTCTGCTGGCAAGGTGATATTACAGCTTTTACATACAAACAAGCAATCGGTGAGATCACTTGTTTTCATGAAAAAGCTGCAATATTAAAGCAATGAGATGCAGAGTGAGGCATGACAGCTTAGTGGGTCGCCGCCCCTTGCACTCCCTATGGGCAGCCGCTGCTGATGGGGACCCTTAGTCCACAAGGTGTCTGGTACTTGGGACAGATCTGCTTCCCTGAGTGAATCAAAAGTTCTACCTGGTGTGGGTGTTCTTACTTCTAATGCTGTCCTCAATGGTATGTCCTCTCGAAAAATTACAACTGTTTTCTTGGGATCATCATCAAACAGTTGGTTATGCAATATTTCCCTAACCATTTTTTCTGGTTCAATGAAGATGACACATGCCCACAAAACATGATTATGGTCACTGGCTATCAGAGCGCCATAGGTTGGTGTTATTTCTAAAGCCTCTATCTGCAATATCAATTCAGCATCAGACATCAAATAGTCTTGCCCTTGTCGACGAAAAAGGAATTCCTTAGGTAACTGAACCTCTTTTTCCAGTAACTCTGGTGTCTCTGCTTTAATGGTGTATACTGGTGTAGTAAATGCCTCAATATCAGTGGGTCGTTTCCTAATCTGGTCTCTGGTGGAGGAATCTACTGTTAATGCCATGATTCTGGAAGGTGAAACTCCAGGGGTGGGACAAATCATGGTATCGTCAGATTCAAAATGAATGGTCATATTTAATTTGGCCATCAAATCTCTTCCTAACAGATTGGCTGGGGCAGGTGGGGAAAACAGTAAACAGCCATCAATGTGCCTCCCTCCTACCTCCATCTCAACTGGTTTGGTAAAAGGAACCCTCATCACTACCCCAGAGAATCCTTGTGTGTCCATTGATCTGCTGGAAATCGGAAGGCCTCCCTCTCTAATACAGGATTTAGTTGCTCCTGTATCTATGAGGAATGCATACCTTTTGTCATTGATAGCTACAGTCACAGTGGGTTCCTTATCTGGCCTGGCCTGTGAGATACACAACCCTCATTGTGTATATCATCCCATGGAATTCATCTGGACAGGATTTCCTCCCCTCACAACTACACCTTGATCTCCACTTTGAAGTGGAGTCCCCATTGGGGTTGCTTGGTAGTTTTGCTGAGGCAGTCCCTGCTGCCCTTGCGGTATTGCTGGTGGCTGTGTACTTTGTGGAGACATCTGAAGTACATATATGATTTGTGGACTTGGTTGTAGCTGTGCTGTCATGCTTCCTGGCTGATGATAAACAACTACTCTTCAATTTTGCTCATCCCATCTTTTAGTTTTGCAGTCTCTAATAAAATGCCCAAGCCCCTGACAATAATGACATGCCTGATCCCTCCTTTGAGGACCCATCCTACCTCTTCATATTCCTCCTCATCTCTCCTCTACTACTTCCCAGCATCCTTACATCATTCTGCTGTTGTGGGCACTGTTGTTGGGTGGTCCCTGGGACTGATCCTACAGACATTGCAGTCATTCAAGTGGCAGCTGCCTTTACAGCTCCTTCCACTGCTCCTTTCTTTGCCAATATCTGCTGCACTAACTTGGCTGCTGCTTTCTTTGCCACTTCCTGTTTGTTCCTTTCTTTCTCTTGCTTTTTCTTGCAAAAATGGATTATGTGCGCTTGTATTTCTGTCCAGGGCTTGGCTTCCAGTACCACTATGTTATCTAGGCTGTCCTGCATGTCAGAAGGCAACCCTTTCTTAACTACATTATAAAATAACACAACATTGCCTCCTGTCACTTCCCAGTCCTGACCTACTTCCTTTGTCTATTTTTCTTTCATCCTAGTAAGGAACTGCACGGGATCCTCATTTGGGTGTATGGACTGAGCCACGAGAGATCCAATGTCCGTCCTATCTGGGTACATTTTCCGCAACTGATCCCACACTACTGTTCTAACCATTTTAAATGGAGACCCATCACATGTAGTCTCAGTGAGGGTAACATTCCTTACTCCAGCCTTTTGTAATACAGTGTTTGTTTTATCCCCATATAGGGGAACTAAGCAGACACTTTATGTCCCCTACTGATAGGGTGAAACCTGTGGTTTGTTTTTCAAACACTCTAATCCATTTCCCTGCCCCCTCTATAAGTCATGGCAATAATAATGTTCTGAGGTTCTCCTTGTCCATCTGTGGCCAAGAAACATAATGTGGTGCCCCCGGTCCCTTGCATATCAGGGTCATCTGATGCAAGGGGGTGGTAAAACGCCAGGGATTGTGCTGTCTGGCATATTTCTGCCATACATGCAGACATTTTCTCATCTAGCGGTAATCCCAGTCTGGATCTCCCTCACCATATAGAATGCAGTCTTTAGCATTCACCATATCACATGAGTCAAAGGACCCTTCTTGTGGCCATGGACTCATTTGTGGAGCTAACCGCTCAGTCCAATCTATTAGATTATCTACATAAGGTACCACACTGTACCAGCTATTCTCTCCTTCAGCGACGATTTCACTAGGAGTGAGATCTGCGCTGCGCAAAGTTGATTGAGCATTCATTTGCTGCACTGGTCTGTTGTGGAGTGTCAATATTCCCCTAGCCTCACTGGATCCTATCCTGGGGTCTGGCTGGCCATGGGTACCTTGAAATTGCAACCGCTCAAGCTCTGTCACTGAATTTATCCTAGCTCTAGGTAGCAGATCCTGCTTGTGTAGTCCAAATCAATAAGGGGTCTCTCTTGAATATCAACATCATAGTTAGATTGCCTCACCCTTGGGGTTTGAAGCATTTCACCCGGACTATCCACACACTGGTGTATCGATTCTATTCTATCTGTTAATCTCCCAAAATTTCCCTGAGTTTGTCCTGGGAAGTCATTGTGATACCCCTCTCTTCTCACTTCGCTTGCTTCTCTCCTACTCTTACTGCCTGATTGCCATTCTTGCACACTTTCTGGTGAGACTATTACATTCCCCTTGGGGGTAAACTGTCTTCAGTCCTTCTGTGTTCCTGTTCTTTTCCTTGAGATACTGGCCATCGTGCCATACCTACAGCCCTGTCCACATAGTTATTCCACCTTGCATCCTCTGCATCTTTTCGCTGTGGGGTAGACACTGTCTCACTAATTACCCTTCCTGTGGTGTCCCTTTTCTGCAGTAAACACGACGTTGCTGATGATATATGTGACTAGTCGTCACTGTTTCCTGGAATTTGCTCTTCGTTTTCATCTTGCTGGGGAGGGACTGGATCTAGATGCAGTACGAACTGCGCTTCTAATTGCCCTGAAAATTGGGAGTCACCTACCCTTGTTTGCTGCTTAGGTGTACTTGCATGTTTTGACTTTGGCGTTTATAGGGTGACTTTGGGTAGCCCTTGGAGAGTGTGGAGGGGTTTCAATTTCAGGGTTCTCAAATCCCACTGCTGCTTCTTGCAGCTACACCAGTGGGTAGATACCAGGTATTCTTGGGAGAGAAACTCATAGGATCATATGGGGGTGGGGCAACAGACGGGGTACTAGGGGTATATTCTTTTGAGGTGTCCTTTGACTTTTAGAAAAAGACCCACCATAAAGCTACAGTAGCTTCCCTTCTCTGTAATTTGGTTCCTGCATATTTACTTCTTAGGTATGTGATAACATGCTCAATTGTTTTATCATCGAATGTTCCTTCTCTTGGCCAGGGATACGTATGCTTTTGGGTGGCTTTAAACCACTCTAGGCTATACTTTTGTAATTTGTTTCTCCTCATTTGGAAAAACCTTCTGCATACACGCTAAGGGAGTCTCCATGATTAAGCATATTTGTAATACTTTACGAATTGAATCTTTTTCTACTTGATCAAATATCACTTCTTTTAAAAAAGCTTGCATAAATCTTAAAAGCAGGAATATGTATCTACTTTCTGACTTATCGCTTATGTGATGTGCATTAAACTCTTAAATCTTGTTTCACCAATTATATGGGGCACATTACAATACAAACTTTTTCGTTTAAGCAATATATATTCAAACAACAATTTGCATGTTATACAATACAATGCAACATCATACTGTGGCCATGTTTCATTCAAACACGCACGCACTCACCATTCAGCCAAAAAATATAAAACATTCTATTTGTTCTAGGGCGATAATCATATCTCTATTCTACTTTGGGGTAAATGCAACCGGCAGCTGCTGGCCACATCCCTCCGTGCCCGAGAGGAGATTTCTTTCCAACAATGCGTCTTTGAGACCATGGAGTGACTTTCTGGACATTAGGTCCAGGGCTGTAATTTGAGTGTTCAGATTTTAACTGGCAGTTATTTTTAGTGACACCAGCTTTTCAGCTGTCCCTCAGTGTCAAATGGAACACATATTGGAGTCTTCCAATTTAAAATTACCGAAACTTACCACTTCTAACGTTATATTGGGGATATCAAGTTAACCGGTTATGCAGGCGCTTGACTGTTGTACAGCACATGTACACAATAACTTCATATTTACATCTGCGTATAGCATTGCTAAAAAAAACACATTAATATACAAACAAGGGTAGTGATCCGCTCTGTCCTCACCTTTAAAAGGCGGCAGTCCCCGGTCCCCCCCAACTCCCGTGCACAGGCAGAACTTCAGTTGAACACGGTGTCTGTTTACTTCATCAAAAAATTGCGCACTGATTTCTGATTAGGTGGTCATCCAGTGCCCCCAGTCAAGTGAGGGCAAAAAAGAAATCTCCTGGCTGGCTCTCCAACTTTTGCAGGGTATTAAAAAACCATAAAAAATAAATGAAGACATGGATTCCTCTTGGCAATGCAAATACAGCTATTTACTGTTGCAACAGGCAGAAAGACCTTCAACACACACAGCACGGACTGCATCTCAGTCTTCCTCAATCTTTGTCCAATTGCTGCTCGCAGGGAGCTCTTTTTATACAAGATTATACAATGGTTTATTACAGACAGTAAATAATAATTGACTTGAAAGTTACAGATTTAAGATGGAGAAAACACTCAAAGACCTGGGACCCTATAACCCCAGACTCTGATCCAATCCATTACACATTCTTTATTGCACTCCCAACAATGCTTGATAAACAAAGCATTCTCCTGCACGTGAATGCATTTGCGTTCATGGTAAATATAATTTAAGTGAAGTGTGTGCTTTCAGCATTCTGCACCTCAGACCTCCATGTACTCTGAACAAATGTACTTCCCCGCACCCATTGTCTCATCAGGCACCTTAGATCTCCGTGTCCCCTCGGCTAATTCAATTTTCAGCACCTATTGTCTAATCAGGCCACGATCTGTTTGGAGGCACGAGGTGCGTGGCGGTGGACTCGTGTGTCACAATCCTAAATACTTTCAAGCTTACGAGTTGGCCTTTAACTGAAAAATCCTTTCAAGATTCCTATTCCATTGTGTCCTCGAGAACTTTTCACCTTCCTCGTGTCATTGCAAGATTTGGGCCTAAACTGGTTTTTAACCATGAAGACTTATGTATTTTCTGCTTGGGCTTGTTTTTGCGTCATTTTTTCGTGTGTTATGGTGTGTTTATTTTTTGCATTTCCTACAACACTTGTCTTGTAACCATGTGGTGCAAGGCTTGAGGCTGATTTTGTGATGCGATAATGCAGTGCAGTTGCTTAGTAATCATACGCTTTAAAATTGTAATAATTTGGCAAACCGGCGCTTCTGGTTGTAGATGTTTGTATTTCATGCTTAATTACACTCGCATGTTAAGCGCCAACTTTTCCGTACTAAGAACCGACCTTTCGACATTTCATGCCGGCAAACTTCAACCCGTAACCTTGACAACAAAGTCTTTACGTTGGTACGCCTCAATGCGGCAGTCACAATGGAGGGACTGTGCCAATCACAATAAAAAAAGCATCTCCTTAGAAACCATGCTTGCGCTGGGTACATGCACAAGATGCAGACACTAACATGCAGAAAAAAACAGCATAGGATTGGCGTCCTCTCAACGTCTCCTTGGGAACAGTGCTCGTACATCCAAACAGTGCTCGTGCATCCAATCAGGCTTAAGTTTTTGCGCATGAGCACAAACGCGTCTTGTAGACACTATGGTGCATAGTCAAGATGGCATGGGATCAGCGTTCGTTCCCTGTAGACAAGAACATGCGCAGCTCTTGAGTGACAACATGCAGATAAAAAGGTGAGGGTGAGCATGCGGCGTGAGTAGAGCCGATGGCCGTTAGCGCTGCAAATAACATGGGCGTTTTAGCATGCTTTGCGTGTTTGAATTGTAACAGCCACACTTCTATTAGTAGTAAAATGCAAGCCGGGTAGCACAACTTCACAGAAACTCACCCCAGTAGTTCTGTTACTGTCCCACAGTTTGTGTAGAAAGAGTCACAATCAGTAAAGATGAAATGCGGAGTTGAGGTGTTGTTCAATGGGGTCCTTCCAGTTGCCGCCAATTAAAATGAAGCCACTTGAGCCGGTAGTGCTGAATACAACTTGCTTTATTTAAGTTACTGTGAAACACCTCAGCCACCTCGCTTGCTTCTGCTCTGCTCCAACCCTCTTCTCTCATTTGAATGTTCATTCTCTACATTCCAATGATGACCTAAAGCTCCATGGATACTATCTACCACATAGCTTCCATGAAACATCATAATGAGCACATTCTACCATGAGCAGACATGCATATTAAGCAATAGGTAGATACCACATGTCTCCCTCCTGTTAACAAAACAGAAGGAGAGTGAGGCTATTAACCATACACAGAAGGGTACTCCTAACTATGTTCATATTAAACATATAACTGAAACACAAAACGAAATACGTGACATGACATACTGTAATTGACCTAAAAAAATATTATTTTATACATACTCCGTCAGAAATGTTGGTCTCCTGCAAGACCTTCTACTTTTCCTCACACTGAGTTTACTATTTTCTTTCTCATTCATCTTAGGCATGTTTGAAATGATCAACTACCTTTACAACTCTATTAAGATTCCAATTTTTACTTTGTTCTTATGACATTTCCAAAAACCTTAATTACTTTCAAAGGGTAAGAGAATTTTGATAAAGATTTAGATAAACCCTATAAGTCGATTTCTGACCTTTACCATGCCACCAACATGCACCTATGTTTTCTTTCCAGCTTTTCGACTGTCAAACCTGACTTCCTTTCTGACATTTTCTCCATTTTATTTTGCCCTCTTTATTTTTCGTCATGATCCACCCCCATTCCTTCTCCTTACTTACTATTTGCCAGTGATGGGCAGATCATAGTGTTTGCTTTTCTTTCAGAACTTAGACATACCACATACTCCTGTATAATAGGCAAAAATATTTTTCCAATATCTCCATTTTATGGGAGGTTCCTCGGGATTCGTTAAAATGGAGAAGGTGTAACATTCTGCATAATGACCCAATAATATATTGCTTACACGCACTCTATAGTTAATATATCTGTAAGGAAAGGAATTAGTTAAAACCCAGTCTGGAAATATAAGATGTACCTGTAAGGAAGCAAATGGTTAAAGAAAGAGAAAAAAAAACTTTAAATTCCTGCTTGTCTTAATAAACTATAGAATGAATAATACTTTAATCAATTGCCAAGATTACTTGTCTCTGTTACCATGTGGTACAAGGCTTCACCCTGGTTTTGTGATACAATGATGTAATGCAGTTGCTTGGTAATCACACGCTTTAAAATTGTAATAATTTGGCATACCGGCACTTCTGATTGTAGAAGTTTTTATGCCATGCTTAATTACACTCGTAAGTTCATAGAAAGGAAGGCGCACTCTGCTCAACGTCACTCAAAGGACATCTGTAGTTCAAAAAAATCTTCTTTTTATTAATGTTGATTCAACTTATGAAACAGGCACACAGCCAACGCGTTTCGTTCCCTTGTGCCAGGGGAACTTCGTCAGGGCTGTAACAAACATAACATAACTAACATAAATATACATATACAAATAATCCACTACAAATACAAAATACATACTTGAACAAATAAAAATTTACATTAACACCACAAGACTAAAAGACGAGAGTATGTTAAAAGTTAGAAGAAAAAGCCAATTATGCTAAGATAACATAATGTGCACCAAAGATGACCCAAAGTGTTGCAAAAATTGAAACAAACAATATTAAAAAAGAAAATCAAATAGTGACAGTAAGACGCCAATGAATACACTCCACATATACATCTTAAGGACACATATTAAACTAAAAAGTGGAGGAGATGATGAAAGGTGGGAAAAAAGACAATATAAAAGAAAAGTCATTGAAACAGAATAATACCACACCACAGTGGAAGATGGTGATAATTTAACATTCAAAGATAACGAGGGGGCGAGGGGAAAATAGACAGTAGCGGCCAAGAGGACTTATATTAAAATATTGTATAAAAAGAAGGATAAAAATGCACTTAGTTCAAGGTAGAATAGAGCACCCCTAGGCAATCATAAGAGTATTAGATCGCCTTATGTGGCTCTCGAGTGAGATCAAAATTGAGATATATTCCAATCTAAAATTTGAAGAAAAAACATAACTAATTGCCATTGTTGTAAATACACAAGAAAGAAAAAAAGCATTAACACACCAAATCTTATATTGTACATCTCCAAAAGGGATTCAAGAATAAAGGGGGACAATCCCCGGATGCGAACCAACCAAGCATTCAAATAGGCTACATAGGTATTAAGCCCGGTTACTCAACAGAAGGGACCATATAATATTTAATTCAATTAAGCTACATAGGTATTAGGCCCGATTACTCAACAAAAGGGACCATGTAATATTTAATTATATAGACATGGTAAATCTTACCTAAACAAGTATAAAGGGACATCTGGTAATGTCAAAAGACAAATCAATGTCCACATCAATATCGCGTAAACAACATTCAAGTGAGGCATAAGTGACAGAATCTAAAATGGTAAAACATAATATAATGAGAATGAGGCTATATCCCATGGGTAGCTACTCGTGTCTAATTTCTTGACATCAAGGTAGATAATGTAATACAGAGAGGTGACTATTCATATAACCATAAATATTATATAATACATATAATAATAACACAAGGCCGAGGTAAAGTCTACTGAAATGCTGACTTGACGAAAAGAAGCGTGCAATAATGGGCGCCAAGGCTTTACCTTATCATGCAAAACAACGAGGAGCAATCATAGGTCTATCCAAAAAAGTCCCTAATCCTATGGGGAACACTACTTAATAAGGGGATAGTAGCATTGATAATAGCAGGAGTAGAAAAGTCATATCATTTAAAAAAACACAGTAGTCGGTCCAATACAGGCAATCTTTCCAAGGCATGGTAACCATAAAGTACACAATGCACTGCCAATACCGCGTACAGCATGGCAGACAGTAATGGTAATCACGAGTAAAGCTCAATATGTTAATAATAATGTCCCAATTATATGTGGGGCATTGAAAATAGCATGATAAATACACAGAGACAATGCAAGCCTTCAATGCGATTACCCTGCCCCCAAGAATAGTTTGTCAAATGAGATAAAAAATAAATAAAAATAAAAATTATTAAATAAACAAGCCCACTAAAATACTGATTGGGCGGAAAGAAGCGTGAAATATTAAGCGCCAAAGGAATTACCTTATCAGGAGAGACAACGGAACCGCACAGCGTGATAACCAGCGGGAAGTGAACAGAAGCATTCGCGCCACTGGGTTAAAAGCAAAAAAAACCCCGACAAGCCGTCATAGAGCGTGGTAACGTCATCGGCACGTAGCGAAAATCGCACAGAGGACTGGTAAAAGAAAATAAGTAACTAAATGGCGGCCATCTTATCATATGTTACAGGCCCCATAGATTACCTGTATTAAAATCACCCAAGGGTGGAATAAATGACAACCTAGAACGACTTCACTAGTATTGAAAAGTAATACAAAATCTTCGTATAAATAGCTACCCAAAAGACCATAACT
Source organism: Calotriton arnoldi (assembly GCA_963921515.1). Taxonomy (NCBI): domain Eukaryota; kingdom Metazoa; phylum Chordata; class Amphibia; order Caudata; family Salamandridae; genus Calotriton; species Calotriton arnoldi. Next base: position 548,181 of record CAWUFW010007904.1, read on the forward strand.
AAAGATAATACAGTTTTCGGCATGTAGTGCCGAGTTGAGTATGGGAGGCAGGTCAATAAAAATTAGTAACTAAATAGTGACCATCTTGTGATGTAAACAGGACTCGGCAAGGTCAATATAACTAAATATTCGACGTAGTTTGATCAATCAAGATGAGTAGCTACATAGTGACCATCTTGTAATGTATATAGGGCCCGGCAAGGTCAATATAACTAAATATTCGACGTAGCTTGGTAATAAGAAATACTTACAAATATGACAAACCTCGATTTTAACTGGATGACAAAAATCAATTCTGAAAATGATTCAAAAGGGCAGGATAGAGCGTGAAGATATTATAAGAAAGACATCATAGTATTCAAAAGGGCTAAGGCATCACATTAACTGTATCATAAATGAAGTAGCAAACACGGTCAATAATAACATCATAATGTGCAGAAGGGCTACAACATTCGGTAGCCATAGTATTGACATAAACACAAGAAAGTGACCGCGAACATCAATAGAGAAAATACAGTATTTAAAAGAGGGCTAAGGCATTGCATTAGCCATTATGTTCACATCACCATAAAGGAAGAAATCTCAGAGAACATTATTTACAGCAATGTATAACCAAATATAGGTGAGGTGAGTGTTGTTGTTACCAGGGTAGGGATCTATAACACAAAGCAACCATTATCCTGTTCACAAGATGTTAACCCAGGAAGTAATGGAGCTCCCTATCAGTATTGTGACCCATTTGGGTAGCATAAAGGCGACAAATCCATTTTGCCTCCTTACGTCTAACTGACAGCTCCCAGTTACCACCCCTGCTTCCCAAAGGTACATGGTCAATGCCGTGAAACCAGAAGGAATTATCTGAAGGGTGCACCTTAGCGTAATGTTCGCTCACAGGGTATCGGTTATCCTTATTCAATATAGCCCTACGATGTTCCTGAATTCTAATTTTGAGCGGGCGTACTGTACTTCCCACATATATGATGTTACAATTACAACCTAACACATATATAACGTGTGTGGTATTACAATTGATAAAATATGCAATCTTATGTTTAGTTGTAGTATTGTAAGTGAAATCCATAGTTTTGCTTCTCCCTAAAGAGCAAACATTACAGGAACTGCATGTATAAAAACCGAGGGGTTTAGGTGGTAACCAGGTATCACGATAATTAGTAACATGGCTAGTGCACAAGGCATTACGAAGAGTCCTGCCCCTACGAAAGGTGATAGATTTTTTTTATCAGTTATGTGGTCACTAAGACCAGGGATGTTCTTCAGGATGCTCCAATTCTTCCTTAGGGTATTATATACCTTACTGCCTGTTTAGATTATATTCAGTGACTAGACTAACAGTCCTGTTTTCTGGTGTTAAGCTTGTCTCTTGTGGTTTATTACAGAGTGTGCCCTTCCTTTTGAGGTGTTGTGCTTTTGCAATAGCTTTATCAACTACCTCTCCATTGTACCCTCTTTTGAGGAATCTTTTCTTAGATTCCAAAATATTCCTTTGAAATTTATCTTCCTCACTACAGTTTCTTCTCAGCCTGACCATTTCACCATACGGAATGTTGTTAATAACGGACCGTGAATGGGCGCTACCAGCATGAAGCACGGCATTACAGGCAGTCTCCTTCCGATAGAGGGTACTTTGTATAATGTTATCTTTCACATAGAAATGTATGTCCAAGAAATAGATTTTTTCTTTATCATGTGTCATAGTTAATTTAACATTGAAGGTGTTACTGTTAAGGTAAGTATGATATTGATGTAATTGGTCAGTAGTCCCTGACCACAGAACAATGATGTCATCAATGTACCTCCCCCAGAACACGATATATTCGGTCCAGGGGGAGGCACGTCTGTGCCAGGCATACTCCCTCTCAAACCACCCCATGAAGAGGCAGGCGTAAGAGGGAGCAAATTTTGAACCCATAGCGGTCCCAAGTACCTGATGGAACCAAGTGGTGTCATGCAGAAAGAAGTTGTTACTTAAGATGATGTCAATCATTTCTATTAGCATCACATTAAAATCGTAGTGCTCCGCACGTTCCCTGTCCAGGTAGGTTCGAACAGCTTGTATACCAAACTCCTTGTGTATACAGGTGTACAAGCTCTCCACATCAAAAGTAACGAACGAGAGATCATCAGACCACTTAAAGTCATTGAACTTAATCAAGATGTCTTTAGTATCCCTAATGTACGAGGGAAGGTCAGTTACATATTTTTGTAATCTGTGATCAACAAATTCAGAAAGTTTTTCAGTTGGAGAATCAATCCCTGAAATAATGGGGCGACCCGGTGGAAAAGCACCCCCCTTATGAATTTTCGGTAAAATGTATATACATGGATATTTTGGGTGATCAACTTTAAGATACCTGAAGTCATCATCAGAGAGGAGACCAATGTCTCTCCATTCACACAGTTTAACATTAATCATCAAAGTTAATTTTTTGTTGGATTGGTGGAAATATGTTTGTAGCAGTTAGTATCACCCAACTGCCGTTCAATTTCTGCCATGTAATCACAATGATTCATAACCACAACATTACTGCCCTTATCAGCCTCCTTTATGACAATAGTCTTATCCATTTTTAGTCTGTTCAGAGCTTGTCGTTCTTTGGTGGTAATGTTGTGGTTAGTGTAGTGAGTACGTCTACCCAATCTTTCCAATTTATACAAGTCGTTGCTGACTTTGTCATGAAAGATGTCAATATTAGGATGGTAATTATAGGAAGGTACAAATTTAGATTTAGGTTTAAACCCACTATCCATATTGCAATCCTGTACAATGTCGAAATCACTTAGTATGGTAGATATATCATTCTGACCATCATCATCCAAAGTGAGTAAAAGATGCACATTACGGATGTCTGCAACGGTGTGAGTCATAACTTCTAAGTTAGCAGATCTTGCGATGGTTTTAGGGACTTGCTGTGAAAAAAAATCCTTAAGTTTTAATATTCTTATAAATTTATACAAATCTATATGTACTTCAGTCAAATCCCCACCTTGGGTGGGGCAAAAATTTAAACCTTTACTTAGTACTGCCAATTCGTCATCATCAAGGGTTTTATTAGATAAGTTAACAATTTTCAGATCAAACTTATCGTTACAGTCATCAAATGGCACATCATGACCTGATATACTAGCATTCATTGTTTGGGTTTCACCACTGCATTCCGTTTGTTGGTTGCCCCTCGTCCTGTACCTACCCTTTGACCTCCTCCCTCCCCTCCTTGTTTTGATGGCTCTTTTTTCTGTTGAAGTCTGCTGCTTATTCTGACTTTGGCGAGCTCCTTCTGAAATGAAGAAGCTCCTTCCCCTAAAGGGGTCTCCTGTGTCACATTGGAGGATACACTACTCATAGAAGCAGATGATATACTAATATCGGAATGGACTTCTTCACTATCCTCTCTCTCATCACGTATTCTCTTTTTTTCTTCGTTAGACTGAATATTATCAAATTTGCGGGCGAACGTGTATACACGTCCATCCCTGTAATCCTTATCATCCCTTTTGATCTTTTTTAATTTCTTATCTTTTAAGTATATTTGATGTTCCTCCATTACTTTTTTTAAAATAGTAAAATTCTTTTCAATGAGATCCTTTTGCTCCATGTTATTGATTTCCTTTTCTAGGTCTTCAATCTCCCCTTGTAATTTCTCTCCTTTTTCCCTGGCGTGCTTAATTAAGATTTGCATCATGATTTGTGATGCATTCTTGAGGTTGCCTTCCCACTCTTTGAGGAGGTCCTCACTCAGGTCCTCAAATGTCGGAAAGATCAGAATTCTTAGGCCCCTGGGTACTTTCTTATTGGTCAAGTATTGCTGGAGCGTAACCCCGTCCCACCAACGGGATAACTCCTGTTTCTTTAATCACTCAAGCCTAAGAAAAAGAGGCTTCAGGCTTACTCTGTTGTTAATAGCCTGCGCTCTGGGTTCATTGGTTATGTGAGTACCAAATAAATTATGGGCCATCTCTTCTCTCCCATCTTCGAATCTAGACATTTCTGTTATTTATCGTTATTATCTAATTATATTTCAATATAATAAATGAAAGGAACAAGTGCAAGACAGTCCACAATCCGAAGATTATAAGCAATAAAAAACGCACACTCAACAGCTAACAAAGGTCGAGCACTTAAATTCCAACTGTTTCAAGCATATCTCGTGAGTGCAGCTGCTCCCGACATCCGCTGCTGAAGGATGTCAAAAGGACAACAAGAGTTCATAGAAAGGAAGGCGCACTCTGCTCAACGTCACTCAAAGGACATCTGTAGTTCAAAAAAATCTTCTTTTTATTAATGTTGATTCAACTTATGAAACAGGCACACAGCCAACGCGTTTCGTTCCCTTGTGCCAGGGGAACTTCATCAGGGCTGTAACAAACATAACATAACTAACATAAATATACATATACAAATAATCCACTACAAATACAAAATACATACTTGAACAAATAAAAATTTACATTAACACCACAAGACTAAAAGACGAGAGTATGTTAAAAGTTAGAAGAAAAAGCCAATTATGCTAAGATAACATAATGTGCACCAAAGATGACCCAAAGTGTTGCAAAAATTGAAACAAACAATATTAAAAGGAAAATCAAATAGTGACAGTAAGACGCCAATTAATACACTCCACATATACATCTTAAGGACACATATTAAACTAAAAAGTGGAGGAGATGATGAAAGGTGGGAAAAAAGACAATATAAAAGAAAAGTCATTGAAACAGAATAATACCACACCACAGTGGAAGATGGTGATAATTTAACATTCAAAGATAAAGAGGGGGCGAGGGAAAATAGACAGTAGGGGCCAAGAGGACTTATATTAAAATATTGTATAAAAAGAAGGATAAAAATTCACCTAGTTCAAGGTAGAATAGAGCACCCCTAGGCAATCATAAGAGTATTAGATCGCCTTATGTGGCTCTCGAGTGAGATCAAAATTGAGATATATTCCAATCTAAAATTTGAAGAAAAAACATAACTAATTGCCATCGTTGTAAATACACAAGAAAGAAAAAAAGCATTAACACACCAAATCTTATATTGTACATCTCCAAAAGGGATTCAAGAATAAAAGGGGGACAATCCCCGGATGCGAACCAACCAAGCATTCAAATAGGCTACATAGGTATTAAGCCCGGTTACTCAACAGAAGGGACCATATAATATTTAATTCAATTAAGCTACATAGGTATTAGGCCCGATTACTCAACAAAAGGGACCATGTAATATTTAATTATATAGACATGGTAAATCTTACCTAAACAAGTATAAAGGGACATCTGGTAATGTCAAAAGACAAATCAATGTCCACATCAATATCGCGTAAACAGCATTCAAGTGAGGCATAAGTGACAGAATCTAAAATGGTAAAACATAATATAATGAGAATGAGGCTATATCCCATGGGTAGCTACTCGTGTCTAATTTCTTGACATCAAGGTAGATAATGTAATACAGAGAGGTGACTATGCATATAACCATAAAGATTATATAATACATATAATAATAACACAAGGCCGAGGTAAAGTCTACTGAAATGCTGACTTGATGAAAAGAAGCGTGCAATAATGGGCGCCAAGGATTTACCTTATCATGCAAAACAACGAGGAGCAATCATAGGTCTATCCAAAAAAGTCCCTAATCCTATGGGGAACACTACTTAATAAGGGGATAGTAGCATTGATAATAGCAGGAGTAGAAAAGTCATATCATTTAAAAAAACACAGTAGTCGGTCCAATACAGGCAATCTTTCCAAGGCATGGTAACCATAAAGTACACAACGCACTGCCAATACCGCGTACAGCATGGCAGACAGTAATGATAATCACGAGTAAAGCTCAATATGTTAATAACAATGTCCCAATTATATGTGGGGCATTGAAAATAGCATGATAAATACACAGAGACAATGCAAGCCTTCAATGCGATTACCCTGCCCCCAAGAATAGTTTGTCAAATGAGATAAAAAATAAATAAAAATAAAAATTATTAAATAAACAAGCCCACTAAAATACTGATTGGGCGGAAAGAAGCGTGAAATATTAAGCGCCAAAGGAATTACCTTATCAGGAGAGACAACGGAACCGCACAGCGTGATAACCAGCGGGAAGTGAACAGAAGCGTTCGCGCCACTGGGTTAAAAGCAAAAAAAAACCCGACAAGCCGTCATAGAGCGTGGTAACGTCATCGGCACGTAGCGCGAAAATCGCACAGAGGACAGGTAAAAGAAAATAAGTAACTAAATGGCGGCCATCTTATCATATGTTACAGGCCCCATAGATTACCTGTATTAAAATCACCCAAGGGTGGAATAAATGACAACCTAGAACGACTACACTTGTATGTTAAGCACCGACTTTTTTCATACTAAGAAAAAACCTTTTGATATTTCATGGCGGCAAACTTCAACCCGTAATCTTGGCATTAAAGCCTTTGCGTAGATGAGCCTCTCTGCGCCAATCACAATGGAGGGAATGAGCCAATCACAATGAAAGCAGCACCTCCTTGGAAACCGTGCTCGCACTGGGCACACGTCCCAGATGCAGACACTGATGCACCGACAAAACAGCACAGGATTGGTATCCTCTCAACGTCTCCTTGGAAACAGTGGTCACATGTCCAATCAGGCTTAAGTTTTTGCACATTGGCACACCCGTGTGTTGCAGACACTATGGTTTGTAGTCAAGATCAGCATTCATTACCCGTGGACAAGAACACGCGCAGTTATTGAATGATAACACGCTGATAAAGAGGTGAGGGTGAGCAAGCGGTGTGAGCAGAGCCGACTCCCGTTAACGCTGTGAACGATACAGGTGTTTTAGCAAAGCTTTGCATGATTGAATTGTGACAGCCACACCTCTATTAGTAGTAAAACTCAGACCGGGGAGCACAACTGTACAGAAACTCACCCCGGTAGTCCGGTCACTATCCCACAGTTTGTGTAGAAAAAGCCACAATCGATAAAGATAAAATGCGGAGTTGAGGTGATATTCACTGGGGGTTCATTCAGTTGCCGTCAATGGCATGAAGTTACTTGAACCGGTGGTGCTGAATCCAACTTGCTTTATTTAAGTTACAGGGAAACACCTCAGCCAACTTGCTTGCTTCTGCTCTAGCCCTCTTCTCTCATTTGAATGTTCATTCTCTACATTCCAATGATAATCTAGAGCTCCATGGATACCTTGTACCACATAGGTTCCTTGAAGCATCATAATGAGCACATTCTACCATCAGCAGATAGGCATATTGAGCAGTAGGTAGATACCACACCACTTCCCGTGTTGTGCCCCTTCTCCTATCCCTCCCACCCACCTCCCATATTTTGTTGCTTCTCCCGTCCTTCACACCCATCGTTTGCACTGTGTTGCTTGCCCTGTCGCTCCCACATCACTTAGTCTAAACCTATTGACTTTGCTAATACTTGATACATTCTGAAATTATAAAGCAAATGTTTCTAACACAGCACCGAGACAGCACTGTCAGCCGCAACTGATGAAATCCGCACCCTACTCAACAGAGGAGAATCACCCGCCCTGATTCTGCTTGAACTCTCCACAACCTTCGACACGGTCTCCCACCAGACACTCATCAACCACCTAAAACAGACTAGTATAACAGACGACACACTCAGATGGATGGCATCCTTTCTCATGGGACGCACCCAGAGAGTCCGACTCCCTCCTTTCACATCGCAAGCAAAGCACAACAACTGCGGTGTACCCAAGGCTCATCCCTCAGACCAATCCTCTTATACATCTACATGACTCCACTCGCAGATATCATCAGATCGCATGACATCAACATCATCTACTACGCTGACAACACCCAGCTCGTCCTATCGCTCTCAGCCGCCCCCACCTTGACAAAGACAAACTTCCACAACTGTATGAAGAACATCTCAGCCCGGATGAAGGATAACTGCCTCAAGCTCAACACAGACAAGGCGGAAGTCCTCATCTTCGGCAAACATACCGCCCTCTGGAACGACTCCTTGTGGACGTCGGAACTCGGACCCACCCCCACGTCAAATGACCACACCTGCAACCTCAACATCATCCATGACAGCGAATTCTCAATTAAACTTTAGGTCAGCGCCTTCTCCTCAGCCTGCTTCCACACACTCTGCATGATCCGCAAAATCTTAAGGGGCTCCCCATCAACACCAGGAAGACAGTAATGCAGGCCCTCATCACCAGCAGACTGGACTACAGCAACACACTCTGGGCCCGATTCACAGAACTAACTTAAGACAAAATCCTAAACTTACTACCATTTTGGTATTCACAGAAGGCACTTACTCATTTTGGTATTCACAGAAGGCACTTACTTACTCATTTTGAGTAACTTACTCATTTTGTGTAACTTACTCATTTTGTGTAACTTACTCATTTTGGTATTCACAGAAGGCACTTACTCATAGAAGACACTTACTCATAAATGAGTAAGTGCCTTCTGTGAATACCAAAATGAGTAACTTACTCATTTTGTGTAACTACTCATTTTGTGTAACTTACTCATTTTGGTATTCACAGAAGGCACTTACTCATAAATGAGCCCATTGTATTTGCAAGAGTTGGAGGGTGCGACCCAGCTACTCCACCTCCATGACAGAGGGAAAAAGCGACGAGGCACCGGCCAATCTGTTGATGCGGACTTGTAAATTATGAGGTACAGAATAGAAGGAGTACACCTTTGTGTCTGGATTCCGGAATTGCCACAGATCAACCAATACCCACCGCTGAAGCCAGTCTGTCAGCATTTGCGCATTAGCAGTTGGGGTCATGCGTTGAAGTGGGGGAAAGGAGCGATCAAGGGTGGTATCCAGACTGCTGATAAAGTCCCCTCCAGGAAGCAACGGCGTGGCGCTCCATCTTGAGATTGTATGTGAGAGCGTGTGGATGAAGGTGGCCTGCTTTGAGTTTGTAGCATATATAGAGCCAAGCAGGATGGAGCGGCCATCTAAGCGGCCCAACACCAGCACATATCGACCCTCCAGTTCTATGACTGTGTCTTCCGCTACAAATGGTGTCCCTGGCTTGACCATGATCAGCACGCCCCTGGCATATGTGAAATAATTGGTGGCAAATACCTGTCCTCTCCAGCGACGCTGTAGTTTGATACTTTCGGCCTCTATGAGATGTGTTTCCTGCAGTAGCGCAATATGTGCAGAGTGGCATTTCAGGTAGGAGTAGACGGAGTAACGGCGCGATGGTATATGCATACCCCTCACATTCCAGGTAAGTATATTAAAATGGGCCATGGGTGACAGGTTAAAGTCCGCCACGGTAGCATGGCGCGAAGCGGGAAAGCACGCGAAGGCAATGTGTAAGGCAGTTGTGCAGCACACTCTTACTCTGACTCAGAAATGCGAACGCAATAACATGACACCACACCAGGCTTTTGTATTTAAAATCAAGATCTTTTATATATAAATTAAGTTGGCATCAGATGAGGCAGATTAATTCAGATCTACATTCAAATTCATTGCATTACTCAACTGGTGCACATTTTAAATAAAGCATCATAGCTCATCAACATTGTAGGCCACTAAGAGGCCGCAGGAATTATCTCCTAAACGTAGCACTTAATAATGATCTCAAGGTACGTTAATAGCACAGGGGCCTAAACATGCAGTTCACTTTAGCATATTCGATTACTTAAAAGAAGGCTTTTCACTTTACATTTAAATAGGCCTGCATTAATCTAGGCGCACCCACATTCAGTACAGTGGGCGTCGCAATTCCAGTACACATGTAACATAAAACACTTCAACTCTTGGCGGTGTACACTTCAGCTCAATTCAATTAAATACTTTCCCCCTGTGGTATAGACTTAGCAGTTAAAAGCATGGCCTAAGCAGTAATTACAATAGGCATCTGCAATAAATTATTAAATACTGTGGGGAACCCCTCAACATGTCCTGTATCCTGGGGCTTCTATGACCCTTAGGGGTTAACTCCAGGCTAGGCCCACTCCTCTCCGGGGCCTCGCCTCATGGGGGAAGTTACACAATCAATTATGGGGTTAATGGTGGCCCCCGGCCCCAGTGGCGTTTTGTGGGCCCTAGGGGCCTCCTGGGCTCACCTGTTGCTGGTTCGTTGGTCGCGCTTCTTTAGCGACTGGCACTCCCCCAGGCCCGGCCCGTGTTCTGGAGGCGGGGCCCGGTCGAGGTACCTCGGCCTTCAGGCCGGACTGTCGGGACGTTGCGGGGCCGGTATCTCCTTCCTCCGGCCCCCGGGATCAGGGAAAGAAGCTGCGGCACGTTGCGGGGGCCGGGATCACCTTCCTCCGGGCCCCGGGATCAGGTAATGACTGTGCGCGGGCTCAGGGTCTTTGGGGAAGGGAGCGGGAGCCGGCAGTCCTCTCCGGCCGGCTCCCCGTCTCCCTCTGCACGGCCGGGGCTCTTCCTCGGCCTCCGTCGGCGCTGGGGGCGTGGCGGGAGCCGGCGCCCAATCGCTGCGCGGCCTTCCTGGGGGCGCGGCCGGCGTCCCCGGCTGCTTGGAGACTGCGTCGGCGGGGCCTGGAGGCCTCGTTGGTCGCGCTAGGCCGCGATGGCGATTTCTTCGGCCGCGACGGCGGCAGGGGTGATTTCTTCGGCGGCGATGGCAATTTCTTCGGCCGCGGCGGGGGTGATTTCTTCGGCCGCGGCGGCGATGGGGCCCAGGGCCCGGTGGCATCAACTTGGGGGCAATTGATAGAGGCTTCGGTGAGGGCGCGGACGGCGCACCTCACCACAGATACTTGAGGGGCTTCCTCACCTCAGCGCTCCCTTCGGTGAGGGCGCGACGGCGCACCTCACCACACGGCACTTCTCCTCAGGCGGCGGCGGCCGCGGCGGTGATCTCCACACAAGGTCAGTGACCTGAGGGGTGACAGAACGCAGGGCGCACCAGCAGCCTGTGGGCAGGGCTGACTGGAAAAGTACTTGGGGGCAGCCCAGCAGCAGGCAGAAATGAAGAGGGGGTGAAGGTCTAGCGCTTCAGGGTACGGCGCTTTACCTGGTGATCCCCAGTTGGGCAGTTTAGGCTTCAGGCCTGGCGGGACGGTCAGGCCTCCTCACATTAAGGTGTCTTGCGACTGCTCCAGCTTGGTTGCTTCTTAGGCGCTTCTGGTTAGGAGTTTCTTGTCAGAAGTTCCTTATTATAAGTTTCTTGTCAAAGTTTCTTGTCAGACGTTTCTTGTCATGAGGGGGGGGGGATGAGTTGGTGGTCTGGGAGTGCTTGATGTTCCTCCCCGCACGCTGAAGGTGGTTCCCTGGGTCCCCTCACACTGGGCAAGGTCAGTGGGTGGTGGGCGTTCCTCAGCTATCTTACTACAGCAGGGCCTCAGCCCTGTCAGCAGCAGTAGTGTAGGTCTCCCCCCTAGGCCCTAAAGCCTATACTCCGGCGGAGGTTCTCCCAGGTTCAGTGGTGCCTCATCAACTAACTAGAAAGTTTTCCCTCCAAGCCTTTTATACTCCTAGGTCAGGTGACTCTCCCAAAGGCGGCAAAACATAACTCCTCCCACAGCCCGGAAGGTTCTGGAACCTTCTACATGCCTGGCTATGTGGCCCAGAGGCGGGGATGGAATGGATACTGTATCCCTATGTCCCAGCCTGACCCTGGCTACTAGTGTGTATGCGTGTAAGGCCCCTCTGCAGTAGCAGGGGCCTGTGGCAGCCATCTTGAGTGAGAGAGAGCACCTGCACCTCAGCACTGGCTAGCAGTGGCAAGGTGCCCAGAGACCTAGGTCCAGTAAAAATATGGTGGCAAAAATGAGGCGCAAAAGGGAAAAAAACCAGGGAGAGACCACCCTAGGGCTGACAGGTCTAACACCAATTATGTCGCCCATTGACTGGGTGTTGTGTAGGTGGTAGCAAGTGTGTGTTGATATATATAATGGGCATATGAGGGACCAGCAGGGGAGAGCCAGGCCAAGAAGAGTTGTGGGTCATGATCAAAACTTGGAAAACAAAAACTATTAAAACGTGAATACGAATAGAGCAGAGATACAACATGTTTCCGCCCAAACAGTGAAAAATCCCAAACTCAGCAGGGGTTGACCATTTGTAAAACTGATGGGGGAAAAGCTAGGCACCCATTTATAAGGCACCCTGTATAATTAAGGAGGTACACGCAGGAGCCCGTGTTTGTGACGGCCTCTGTGGTTGCCCTGTACTAAGGTGGACTCAAGTGTAATGACGGTTCCCAACCATAGGCACGATAACTGCTCCACCCCATCGACCCCATGCCCCTGCTGCTAGAGGGGAACACTGCCACCCATGCAGTGCCCTTGCGAGAAAAAGAGAACAGATGAATCATACATTACATGTGAGGGTACAGCAACACTTGTTACCGTAGACATAACAACAATGTCAGTCAGCTACAGCCAGGCATCCTATGCTTCAGACGATGTTGTCAGACGTCTGCGGCGTGAGTTCAGGTAGCCTTGATGAGTCCACTCTGGAGGGGCATTTAGTGGAAGAACCATCCTCACTTATTGATTTGTTAGTGTTTTCGTCCTGCTCCGACACCCTTCCGGTTTTGCTCAACGCCGCACCTTGTTGTATGGCCTGACGTCTCTCCCTTATGACTTGTTCCAAATCAGGTGTATGTTTTAATGGAAGACAGAGTCGTGACCGGGAGCATCTGCCATGCCGGCGCACAGCCGCTCCGCCACGAGCCCCAGCATCTAACTGCATCACGCGGTCAGCCATTGAGGGACCTGCCGCCTCCAACAAGTCCCACATGTATTCAGGGGAGTTGAAGAAGAGTGTTTTTCCCGCTGTCAACACTCTGTTGTGCCGGTAAGAGAAGGGCATAATGAATATCAAGTTCATGTAGCCGGTGTTTGACCGGAGAAAGTAGCAGTGTTGTTCTTGCACCATTATGGTGTAGTCCGGAAAAAACATTACATAGCTGCCAAGGTTTCAGATTGCCATGTGTGACATTTTCATAATTTCAGTGTAATTATGAGTGACATTTCAGCAGATATGAGTGACACTTTCTCGCGAGCAAAATCAAGCAATGAAGTCGAGGGAAACATATAAATATCTGAAATTACACCCATTTGAGCAACGAGAAACTCCAAGAAGATCCGAAAACTTCTAAAAAGCACCAGAAATGGTCTCTCTGTCCAGGTGGGACCCAGCCAAACAGGAAGGATGCGTGAGAGCCTAACATGAACAAGTTGCACACAGAGGCATCTCAGCTGCCTAAGTGTCCCACTGTCTCAGTTGACTGCACCGTGCACAGACTGTTGAGGATAAGAAGGAAGAAAAGAAACAACAGGAGCAGGGAGAGGAGAGAGGGAAGGGGGAGGCAATGGGAGTAGGGAGAGTGGTGAGAGGGGAGGAGGTAGACAAAAGGAGAAGAGAGGTGAGAGAGGGAAAGAGATATAAAAAAAGGGGCATATGTGAGAGTGGAGGAAAGAGAGGGACAAAAGCAGAAAGGGAATGGTAAAAGAGAGGGAGTAACAAAGGGAGGGTGTGGCAGGTAAGTAGGAATAGAGGAAAAAGGAGGATTTGTGATAGGGAGGAAGAAAAGGAGGAGGAAGAGGCGTTGAGAAAGACAAAAGAACTGAGACAGAAAAGAGGGTAGAAAGAGGGTAGAAAAGAGATTTTCAGGGTTGTCAGTGGGAGGGCATGGTAATCTCCAGAAGCCAGTATCGCAGAAGTCCAAATAACTGACATGCTAAAGGCCACATAAAGACGTGAGAAGACAAAACTTGCACAGTTTTGAAAAATAATTGTGAAAATGGGAAACAAATTGTGCAAAATAGTCGTAATGTACAATTAAACATTCTAGCACAGGGAAGGGCCCCAACCGATTCTATCAGGGAACAAGGCAGAAAATAACTTATAAAACATAGTAAGATTCATAAATTGAATGTCGACTTTTCTGCTCTTTTTCAAATTAAGAAAAACACTGACATTATTGTCCACCCACGTTTCCTTATACTCACTTCACGGCTGAAAGCAACAGGTTTGCTCTTGGACACAACAGATCACTGCCAGGCTATTACTACAATCCTTCTGTAACACATGCGGCACCCAGCCACCGACTGCAGGCAGCTCGTAAATGAACTGGTACAGAAGGGTACTTTAGATAAGCAGGCCTGTTAGACGTAGAATGCAGCTTTGAAAGCCCAGCTAAGGCATGTTTCACACTGTCACATTAAGTACATTTTCGACAGGCACGTTTGACAGGTAACCACACAACGATAAATTTAAAAGGCAGTGGTGACAAATCCAAGGGGGAACGGTTTGACGAACGCACTCCCATGTTGCAAATCTTAGAAGGAAAAATGTTTGACTAAAGCACTCCGATGTTTGTGACTGCATGCGCATTGAGAGCCTCGTTAAAAGCGGGGCATCCCGTAAACATGCACAAGGCACAAACAGTGTCTGCAGTGGGTGCCGCCTTCCCAAGAACACCAAGAACAATACCCAGCTCAGCGTGCCAGTGTAGCGTAAGTACGAGACCAGCACTCACCGTGGGTGGAGGCCCAGGCTGCAGGTGTCATACTCGGTAACACCTGCCATCTTCGGGGACTTCCTGCCTTGGACGCTGCATCGGGACAAAGCCCCGTCCAGACGACAGGTTGTGGCTGCCAGGGACGGCTTCTCAGCAACAGGCGCAGCGGCGAGCGCACAACTTGACTCCACGAGTCCCCTGCCGCGCCGCTTCTCTGGTGACGACCTCACTTCCTGCAGTGTGCAGGACAGCGCGAGGTCACATCGGGATAATGGGCAGGCCCCGGCACCCCTGGTGAGTGTGGGCTGTGTCAGTGTCAGTCAGTTACTCTGAGCCTGCCGCGCGGCGCCGCCGGGAATAATAATTAAGATAGGCTGGCAGGCCCGGCGGGCTGTGAGGCCGCAATTGTAACATTGTAGCACTGCAGCACTCTGACTCCAGCGAGCTGCATGATCCTTAACTATTTATGAGCCAGACAGGGCGGCCTGCTGGCGGCAAGTCTGCTGGGAGCAGCAGAGCCAGAGCGCTAGTAGCACCAAATTCAGTGGCATTAAAAATGCGTGACAAAGCATTTCAGTGCGGTGATGCGGAACACCACACTGAAATGCGTTAGTGTCACACGTGGTGCGTGATACTTGGCAGGACTGCATTATCTTCGCACTTTCCACTGATATCTCCTGTAGTTTCCGTGTCTTATGCAAAAGTGCGTCCCTGTCTTTATAGTGTAGTAGGCGGAACAGGAACTGTCTGGGGCTGAAACCCAGCGGCGGTCTGCACGCTGGAACTCAGTGAGTGCGCTGCACCGATAAGAACTGTGAAAAAGTGCCTTGAGGTAGGAGCTGACGCAGCCAACGCTTCACATACGTGACGGCATCCGATCTCTCTGCCCCCTTCAGCACGCCCACCACACGTATATTGTTGCACGTCGTGAGCGGCCTTCTGCATTTTCCATGCGTCGTTCGAGGACTTCCACACGTTCCACCATCAGGTACATTGAAGAATCAAGTTTGCGGGTCCTTGGCTGTAGTTCCGCAATGGTCTGTTGAGCAGTATGTACTTTATCCGCAAATTGCGGTGATCCACTTGCAGGAGCGTCAGGTCCATTGTCACTGCATCGATCTTACTGTCTAAGGAGACTCTCGTGGTTTCCAGCATAGTACCAAGTTTGTCCACCGCTGCGAGAACAGCATCCAATTTATCACTGATTACCCGTGTCATTCAGCAGCCTGTCATGTTCAAGGGAGGGCTTTGCTGCCGTACCCTGTGTGCCTGTGCGTGTACGCCCTATCGTAGTAAGATAGGTTAGTTTGACGCAGCTTTGTGTCTTTGCCTGGGGCCCGCTTGCCAACACCAAGTTAGGAGAGGGGTGTGGCAGCCTGAGGAGCCCCAGGGATCCAGGTATGGAATGGCAGACTTAACATGTGGAAACCGGATCAAGGGTGTATCGTGACAGATGATGTATACTGTGAGGATCAGCTCATGAGGCGTACTGCGTGGTCCCACCAGTCCCACGGCAGTGGTCAACATGCACAGTGAGGAGGCGGCCAGGTTGCTTGCGCCGATTGGGGTCCTGAGGAGCAGCAGCACGAGCAGCCCTGGTTACAGATAGTAGAGCAGGTTTGAAGAGCAAGGTCAGTCCTGGCTACAATGGAGGACAACAGAAGGGGTCCACTGAGTAAGTGTCTATTGCAGGAGAAAGGGGAGACCCCAGTAGGTGCTAGGAGTAGCTGGTGGGAGAGCACACAACGGAAAGGTAGGCTCAGAGACCATGAGGTCTCCACACAGCAAGCACATGTAGAGGCCCAGGGGGACCGGTGCATCACCATCATGTAATCAGCAAGGCCCAGTCCGTTTCTCTCTCAGAGCAGCCCCTCCGAGCTCCGCGGCGAATCAGGCTAGCTGCTGAAGCCAGTCCAGCAGCATGACGTCTTAATTTCCTGCAGCTGCGTTCAGGGACGAGTAGCGGCAGAGAATTCTATGTCAGGACCGGAGGCTTGATTATGCTTTCTCATTTCTTTACTAAAATCTCAGCAGCCAATAGAAATGAAGTAAAAAACAAATAATACTACAATACCCATGAACACTCAGTGGGTATCACGTGGTAACCATAGAGTAACTAGTATAAGAGGAGTACAAGACAATACCACATCCTCTTTCTTTGCTGCTCCGCAGCCAGTTAAGTGTTTTTCTCTTTCCTCTTGCATTGTCATGTCTTAATTCATTAACTGCAACGTGTTTTTCAGCTTTATTGAGCTTTGGTATTTGCACATTGCTTTCTTTGCAGGTCGCTGTATTTCTATTCTCGCTCGCGCCTTCGCGCGCTCCGCATTCATCGCACTGTAGGCATTGAGCTGGTGCGAGTGTACGGAGGGTGTGGACTGCGCTTCCATAGCGCGCGCCTCACCTGTAATTTATTTGTTCTTTTGGGAGCGTGTGGCCGCCTCCCGAGTGCGGGCGCTTTGCTCCCTCGCTGATCAGCTGTGGAGCGGGAGTTCGGGGCGAGAGGGCTGCGTGTCTTGCGATTGCGCAGTCCTCTTTCTATTGTGTTCAGGCGGCCGTTACCGTGCATGCGCGGCGGCCATTTTACCCGACTTCTTTCCTCACAGTCGGGTTTCAACGAGCGTTGGAGCACCGCTGATTTCTTCTTGCCCACACTGCCTGTCACCGCCCCTTTTGACGCCCATTTCCTTAACTTTCACTGTTTTGGGCCGTATAATAGTGCATAGGCTTTGCCTAGAGTGGCTATTCTAGGCAAGTCCTCCCTCCACTTTTTACTGTTGTTATTTTCACCATTTCATTACATTGGTGCTTTTGACTTGCCTGGGGTTTACCACTCCCCCATATTCCCAGTACAATTTCTTCCATTTATCTCCTCTTGTGGGTGTTTACTTCACACTTTACTGTGTGCATTATGGCAGACTTCTACTTTGAGGAGGAATATTATGATGACGAGCCCTCTGGCTCCCTGGAACAAGATTTAGTAGAAGCTCTTGATATGGGAGTCCAGCACTCCGTTAATAATGCCCTGGTGAAAGCTATTGAACCTTTAAAACATCACCTTTCCAGCTATGCTGCTCAACAAGGCTGGCTGCCTAATTCGGGGCGTTCCACACCTATAGAGTCCCGTGGTTCTAACCCTCATTCTGGCGATTTTGCAAGGTTAGCCAAAACCTTATCCAAGGATCCCTCCTGTGGTACCTCCAAGGGTTCTAGTTCACATCAGAGTAATGAGGGTGATCTCTCTTCTACATCCCAAACTGAGTATGACGAGTCCCCTCCACCTACAAAAAAGTCCCGCAAGGAACATTATGTAGATGCTCCCTCGCATCCCAAAGTTCTGGATTTTGATCCCACTGACATTGTTCATCCCAACTCCACCTCTTGGCTCCCTTCTGCTGAAGTTGCGGACTACGTTCAAACACACATTCGCCAGGCCTTTGACAAAGATGTGCGTGCACGTTTACGTTCCGAATGTCCGCGCCCTGATTTGACAAACAAATTGGCAGACACGCCTGATGTTGATCCGTCCATGGTCACCTATTTGAAGAAATACTCCAAGGATCCCAAAAAAGGGCTTGATAGAGCATGGCGTTCCTGCCAAGATAAATTATTAGATTTACTTGGTCCCCTTACTACGATCCTTGAGTTGGGATATCGTTCTAAGGAATCTACCATTCCCGTTGATACGGATGACTTGATCGGATGGGCTCAAAGAGCTGTGTGTATTCTCGGGAATGCTAATTCTGCCATGTCCTCTGAGCGTCGCCGTTCGATTTTACTAAAATTGGATCCGCGCCTCACTGAGCTGGCTTCCTCTGAATCGGGTCCATTGGCCCAGGGTCTTCTCTTTGGACAGCCTTTCTTAAAGGAACTTACAAAATTTGTGGCCACCTTTAGTGGCCTGGATAAAGCTCAAGGTTCCTTGAAACGGGCTTTTCGTCCGGTTTTCGGACGGGCCGGACGATATCGTGGGCGTTCGTTCGGCCGTGGATACTCCCAAGGCGCCCATCGTGGAACGCAATCTCAACGAGGACCATATCAAGACTCCGGATACAACAACTCTTCTTCCTTCTACCCCTCTCGCAGAGCCCGGAATAAGTTTCGCAAAGGCCGATATGCCGGCAATCAGGGAGGACAACAGGATTCCTCCGTTTCAGGTGAGCTTAATTCCTTTCTCGGATGTTGTATTGGGGGCAGAATTCAGTTTTTCTTCCCAATTGGCAGCTAATCTCCAAGGATGCCTGGATCCTAAACACTGTGCAGGGTTACAGGATAGAGTTTTTCAATTCCCCCGTTCAAGACCTTTCTCCTCCTCCCCTTCAGTTCTCTCATCAGGATCAGTTTTTCATTTCCCAAGCACTCGCCTCTCTCCTTCGCAACGGAGCCATCGTTCAGGCTTCTCGACATCCCCAGGGGTTTTCCAGCACCATCTTCCTGGTTCAGAAAAAAGGGGGTGGCTCAAGACTCGTTCTCAATCTCAAGGAGTTCAACACTTGGGTGGTGTACCGTCATTTCAAGATGGAGGGCATCCATCTTCTTCGGGATCTTCTTCAGGAAGGGGACTGGATGGTCCGTCTCGACCTGAAGGACGCGTATCTATCAGTACCCGTGTACGGTCCTCATCGTCGTTTTCTTCAATTCCAGTGGCAAGGAGTGTGGTACGAATACAAGGTCCCCCCCTTCGGTCTTTCGGCCGCTCCATGGTGTTTCACCAAACTCCTTCGTCCTGTAGTCGAATCTCTTCGAGCCAGGGGTGTTCGTCTCATTTACTTGGACGACATTCTTTTAATGGCACAATGTCCTCACCTTCTTCAACTTCATTTATCTTGGACCATCGATCTGTTACAATCCCTGGGATTTCTGGTCAATCCTCAGAAGTCGGTTCTTTTTCCAACTCAGTCCATAGAATTTCTGGGATTTATGATCAATTCCCTCTCTTGCCAATTACTTTTACCAAATCAGAAGATCAGGAATATCAAGAGAGAGTTGAGATTGATTTTGCACAAGCAGATTGTGTCCTTGCGCTCTCTAGCCCGGATTGTCGGCCTGCTAGCTTCTTCCATTCAGGCTATCTTCCCGGGTCCCCTTCACTACCGAGCACTTCAGCGGCTAAAGATTCATCATCTCCAGAAAGGCCTCACGTACTCAGATCAAATTCCTCTTTCGGAGGAGGCGAGGTGGGAGATGATTTGGTGGTTAAACCACATGGAAGCTTGGAACGGTCGCGCCCTCTTCGGGTCTGCTCCAGAGGTAGTGATCGAATCCGATGCCAGTCGGTGGGGTTGGGGAGCCCGTTGCGGTCCGGTATCTACCGGGGGTCGCTGGTCTCCGGAGGAATTGAATCTCCACATAAACTGCTTGGAACTTCTCGCGGGGTCATTTGCGATCCGTTGCCTATCCCCTCTCAAATCCAATTGTTGCATTCTTCTCCGCATGGACAATGTGTCTGCGGTAAAGTATGTCAACAAACTGGAGAACAGCGTTCCAAGATGTTAGCGGAAATAGCCAAGGATTTTGGCATTTTTGCCTTCAGAACAAGATCACAGTTATTGCAGAATATCTTCCAGGGTGCAGAAATCAGATTGCAGATTGGAACTCCCGTCACCTACGGGATTTCAGCAACTGGAGACTTCACCCTCGAGTTTTCCGATCGTTGAATCGCCTTTGTGGTCCTTGTCAAATCGATCTATTTGCCTCTCGACTCAACAGACAGATTCCGGCATTCTTCAGTTGGCGGCCGGATCCGGAAGCCCTGGCCATGGATGCGTTTCTTCAGGATTGGCCTCAGTCCCTGTGCTACGCATTCCCTCCATTTCTGATGATTCCCAGGGTTCTAGCGTTCACCAAGCGATTTCAATCGGAACTGATTCTGATAACTCCATTATGGAGAGCTCAGCCCTGGTTCCCTGTAGTTCTAGAGATGCTGTGTGCACTTCCACTGTTGCTTCCTCAACGTTGGAACCTCCTTCTGGATCCGCTTCACGCTCCACATCCACTGATAGAATCCGGTCAACTTCTTCTTGTGGCGTGGCGGATTTCGGGACTCGCTGGTCAGTCCCAGGTCTTTCGCCAGAGGCTTCCAGATTTATCAGCGAAGCTTGGGCCCCAACACACACAAGCGTTATTCTTCAGCATGGAAACGTTGGTGTAGTTGGTGCTCTTCACGGGAAGTGGATCCCACTACAGCGGATGTCTCTTTAATTGTGAATTTTCTTGCTTCTCTGGCTTCTTCAGGTCTTGCCTATAGAACTGTTAATTCATTTCGTTCGGCCATCTCTGCAGGCCATGTCACAGTGGATGACAAACAGATTGGTGAACACCCTTTAATTCGTAAATTACTCAGAGGTATTCGATTAGTCAAGCCCCCTTCTTCTAAATACTCTGAATTATGGGATGTCTCTGTTGTGTTGCGCTTCCTTGAAGCCTGGCCTTCCAATCACCACTTGTCTCGTAAACAGTTGTCTGCGAAGTTAACTCTGTTACTTTGCCTCGTGTCTTGTAAAAGGGTGTCCGATATCCGTGCTCTTGATCTCTCAGGTCGCAGAATTTCTCCGGAAGGTGTTACTTTTGTTCTTTCCAAACGTACTAAGTCTAATACTGCTACTATTACGTATCCCAGTTTTCCTAATAATCCTAAATTATGCGTAGTGCAATGCATTAAGGATTATGAGGTAAGTACTGCTGCTTTTCGTCATGATATGTCTGGTCAATTATTAATTGCACTGCAAAGGCCTTTTCGTCCTGTAACTCCAGCGACATTGTCAAGATGGGTTCGTTGGCTCATGAATGAGGCAGGCATTGATGTCTCTAAATTTGGGGCGCATTCCGCCCGGGGTGCCATGGCTTCAAAAGCTTTTTCTGTGGGTGTTACTCTATCTGATATCATGCATGCCGCTGATTGGTCATCGGATTCCATGTTTAAAACGTTTTATTACAAGCCTATTGTCGATATTGCTTCAGTTGTGGTGGCGCAGCTTTAAACAAGCATAATCAAGCCTCCGGTCCTTACATAGAATTCAAAATTTGCGAACATACGTGACAAGAATTTTCAATTCTATTAAGGACTCGGAGGCGTAGATTATCCCACCCATTGAGTTTTCTCTATTTTTTCATTTTACGCTATACTGTATATGCACATGTATCTATATATTGTGTTTGCAATGTTTTATTCATGTTCTTTCCCCCCCTTTTTTATGATACTATTTTATTTTGAGTATATGTAAGATATTACGACCTCATTTTTTTTTCTTTCAGGATCGGATCTCAAATGGTTTTGAGCTTCATCACCTTTTGGAGTCCCTTCTTTTGCTCCCACAGTTCCAAGTGCCTTCTGATTCCAGTTTCTTCGCTTCCGGTCTGTTAGTCCTAGGTTCCTCTGGACTATACGTACTGTTCAATGTTGTTTGATCAAGAATTCCATCGGTTTCCTGGACTTAACTGTTTATTAACAACGAAAGAGGATGTGGTATTGTCTTGTACTCCTCTTATACTAGTTACTCTATGGTTACCACGTGATACCCACTGAGTGTTCATGGGTATTGTAGTATTATTTGTTTTTTACTTCATTTCTATTGGCTGCTGAGATTTTAGTAAAGAAATGAGAAAGCATAATCTACGCCTCCGAGTCCTTAATAGAATTGAAAATTCTTGTCACATATGTTCGCAAATTTTGAATTAGCCGGATGCCCTGCCCGCAGTATCACAGAACCCCGCAGGTGCGAGCATTTAAAAGGACCGCAGATGCATCCAAGCCATAGCCTGACTCAGGCAGCGCCTTCCGCATGCGGGCTTGCCTGAACGATTCTGGGCTGTAGCAGCAGGGGCAAAGGGGAGGGCCGCCGGGTCCCCGTGCGTGTGCAAGCACCAGGACTCGTATCGCACAGCACGTCGCTCTGCACTCCCTGGTCAGTCCAACGCAGCGGGGAGGTGGACCCGGTCCCAGAGGCACCCCAGTCCCGTACCTCGATGATGTAAACAGGGGCTCACTGTCTCTTGTACTGCAGATCGGTGTTGTCAGCCAGTATCTGCAGCATAGTGGTTGTGGGCCCGCCTACAAGCCGAATCGAGCGCGGGCCACCGCTCCAAGTCTACATCTCTCTCTGCAGCGATTTTGCACAGTACAGAGGTAGGGCGAATGGGAGGCGTCGGGGGGGGGGGAACTTGCACCCGTGGATGGCGGGCACCTGGCAGGAGTAATCGTGGCTAAGCAGGTTAGAGAGCGGAGCTCGTCTAGAACACGTCCACCATGATGGCTGCGTTAGCCATGCCCAAAAATAAGTGTTTATCATAATTGTGAAGCTGATGTACCATTGCCTTCTCCATGATCTTGCAGAGGAAGAGAAAGTAGGTAGTGTTGGAGGTAACTCGAAAAATAATTAACATATGGTCAAATGTACTCAACCAACGGCTGAGTTGGGCATCTATTTATAGCAGTACAGGTCACCCTAGTAAGTACGTGGGGCTAAGGTCTAATTCCATGCATAAAAAAGTCAATTTTTCGTATCTCAACAAAGATAACACACTCCCTTAAGATAATTTAAATACTTTACTGTTTACAGCTTTAAAAAGTTCTAATCATTATTTTGGTACATTATGTGCTTCTAACGACGAACCAATAGATTCCTGTCAAACCTGTTGTATAATGAGTGTAGCAACGCTACATAAAAATCACTTGAAGCTCTAGAGAACGTAGATAACTATGTTGCAGCAAAGTGTACAGTGATAAACTCATAATTAGGTGTTCCACAGGCAGCTGCCACACTGTACACTCTTTATGTGACTTGGTTCACGTTGATTCATTATAGAAACATTAAGACCTCGATTACAAATATGCCCACCAAATCCCAACCCCTGAGCAAATCCCTATTTGCACTGGGTTCGGAATTAAGAGTTGTGTGGATTTTATTGCACTTGGATTTTATCAGCAGCGATCATTATCTCATCCAACACCGAGGCATTGTAAAAGAGGACTTGGGGCCTGATTTAGAGTTTGGCAGAAGGGATTCTCCGTCACAAACGTGAACATTATTCTGTCTGCCGTATTTATAGTGTCATAGGATATAATGCAATCGTACTACGGCGGACAGGACACCTGTCACCTTTGTGACAGAGTATCCCTTTTGACAAATTCTAAATCGGGCCCTAAATGTTCCGAAATAATGGTTCCTACTTTTTTAATGTGATTGAAAATTGTTAAATCATTTTTGGTAGGCAGAACTTTTTTGATGTCCGGTACTACAATTTTCTTCTTTTAAACATACTTGATTGATTTCTGAATCCGTTGGAGCCTTCTCATTTAGACGGCAGAAAGACCCAGGTATTAGGGTGATAAATCATTGCCTAAAAATTATAGGCCAGTCTTGCTTCTGGACGGCACAGTTACACTGATGGGCCATCTATTATTAAAAAGACTAGAGGACTGGGCTACTGAAAAAAATATATTAATACCGGTACAATACGGCTTTAAGAAAGGGAAAGGGACCCTGGACCAATGCCTAAACCTGAACTTGATTGCAGCTAAGTATACTCTAGCTAAAGATGGCAAAATCTATATGGCATTTATGGACCTCTCGGTAGCGTTCGATTGTGTCTCACATTATAAACTGTGGAGGATTATTAAAGAAATGGGCGTAGATGAGACTATCATATCCTTCATACAACAATTGTATTCTCAATCATCAGCGTTCGTACTGTATGGTAGTCGGGGGGAATGCACAAGATGGTTTTCTATTCTTAGGGGAGTCAGGCAGGGCTGTGTCCTGGCCCCTTTTCTATTTTCTGTTTACACAAACGGTGTTGAATCTACAATGGTAAGCTCCACAACAGATGTCCCCATGGTAAATAAAATGTATATACCCATACTGTTATATGCAGATGATGCAGTATTGATAGCAAGGACTAGGGTAGCACTGCAAAAACTTATTGACGAGTATGTCCTATTTATGGCTTCATTAGACCTTCTGGTCAATGAATCAAAGACCTATATTCTGATTTCGGGGAAACAGACCAAACGATCTCCTTCTTTTCATTTTGCTGGCCGTAGAGTTGAAACTACCCAAACTTTTTTTATATTTGGGTGTTTTATTTAATACCTAAGTGCTTAACGTGGCTGGGTTAAATTCTGCGCACAACCATAAAGTAAGTAATGTTCCCTAAATTCCTCTAAATGCTCCCAAGGATAAAGGGGAAACAGCCACCCACGTTCCAAAGAATTCTGTGGACTAAGAAGTCCCAAAATTATAAGTAACAATCAGTCTTTATCCTGAGCAAAAACAATAATGTCCAAGAGTTCGAGAGTGTATGGTGGTTGAAGACCTTCTTCTTTAATTCCATGTATTCATTCCATATCTCATGATAGTCACATCCAGTAATACAATCGTTACAGTTTAGTTGGTACAATGGTTGATACAGTCACAGCCAGGTGATAGATGTAGCCAACACGTGTTTCATCATTGGGTCATCACGCTTCGACTTCCTCAGGGCAATACTAAGTAGAAACAATTGTATAAAAATTCTAATAGTAGACAGTTCCTTGTTCTAATTTCCAAAACCTATATCTCCAAGCTCAGATCAGTATAAAGTAAAATACTTCTGGCATTTAATAAAGGAAGAATGTATCCATAGTCAATTGCATATCCAAATCTTTTATATCATAAGTCACGACCGGCATCGTCCGGCCACATAATGGATACCATAGTAAGTATTGTGCCGAAAGTATCCTGCGGTCTGAGCCCTGATGAAGTTCTAAAAAAGTTATGGAACGAAACACGTTGGCTGGATTTTAATGTTTACAATGAGGAATACTAATAAAGAAGAATCTTGAAATATCATACTGGATGTTGGACTTTTTTCCTGGTGCACCTCCCTATAGGGTAAAAGTATCTTGATCTGGACTACAGCGGCACTAAACGGTGGCAAGTGCTGGGAGTATTGTGCACAGGAGTTGTTTATTGGCCAGAATTGGAGTTTGAGGTGCAGCCTCTATAGTCCGCCGCTGGAGCTTTTTGTATATATAATGATTGCATTATTCCCTGTTCTATATAAGTATATTGTGCTATCTGGCATAGTGTATGATGACATATTGTGCAAAACATTGAGTTTAAGAGACACTGGTCCTTATTTAGATTTCAATGGTTGGTCTCTCAGTCCACCAGGATAGTGGAGGCATTCACTCTGCTACCCTTACAGAAGAAAGACTGCCACGTTTAGAGGTCTTTGCCAGGCAGGTGAAAATCTCTGTGCTTTAATTCTCAGCGGCTCAGTTGAAGGCACTGAAACGTTCCTCAGCTGCCACTATGTTTAATGAGGCTGCTCAGCACTGTTTTTTGCTCTTCATAAACAAACTCTCAAAGCAGGTGTTTGCTCTTAAAAAACTAAAGATACAGCCCCAACACTTTACAAGTTTTTTTCCAGTCTGTAGAGGTCATTGTTAGGTTTTGCTTGCGCTGTGCTTGTGAAATCTATTGTATTTAATATAAATCTTAAAAGGGGCTTACATCCCGCTCTCACTTTTCATTGGTTCGTGTGCTTGCCCCTTAATTTTCCTCTGTTTCTATTGGTTGCCGCATGCCATTTCCTGTTATTGTTCCTGTTTTTTTCTTATCAGTAGCCCATGGCCAAAGTACTCCCATTAATTCGCTTTTGTCGAACTTTTTTTTTTTGTCTTCCTCCCTTTACCTAAACTCCCTGGGCCTGCCCACATTTCAAGTGTACTTGTTTGTTTTGTCCGATGTCTCCCCGTTTCAGCACGCATTTTAAGTGTGTTTGTCTGCTGCATGTTTTGGAGGACAGGAGTTATTTTTCAGGAAGCCAGGAAATACAAACACTTCTGGGAGCACTGATTAGAACCCTGGCCATCTTGTCACAGGATAGAGGCTAATCCGTTGGAGAGAAGGAGATGTTTCTTCCAGGCAGAGGCACTTTTGCCAGGGCTTTTGGTCCTGTTCTTACGGCTGCTACATCAGCTCCTCCTCCCTCCCCCACGGACCTGGTATTGCTCTTCTCATCCATGGTGAAGGAAATGTTTTAATTAAAAAATAGAGAACGAACTGAGAACCCTCACTGGAAGCTGAAAAAAATGAAGTTGAGGGATGACGTTGTTTTAAAAACCATGCCCCTTTTAGGCGCAGGGCTGGGAGCTGAGCAAGGGTCTAGGTTCAAGACTGGTGGCTGGGCTACGTTATCAGTTCAGTATGCATCTGGTTTTCACCACAAGCATGTGAGACCAGTTTTCCTCACATTTTCTGCACACCCCAGCCTCCAATATCGCTTCCCTTTGATCGTTGCTGATAAGAGTAACGCGACAGAGGTGTGACATGCGAACGTTGATATTGGCTAGTTTTCAGCATCGATTAGCAACCCAAGGGTAGAGTGCAAAGGCATCAACGATCAAATAAATAAAGGCAGGTCAGCAAAGAGCCCAGAAGCAGCTTTCAGAATTCAATAGTCTTTTAGTAAATCATGCCAGTCAGTTCAGCAGACAGGCGAGGACTATCTCAAGGCTGCTGTGTGTAAACGGGTTCTTAACAGTGTTTTTACACTGTATTCCTTTGTCTGCAAATAAGCTGCAACCTTAGCACGTTTCTAGCACTTTTAAATGCGGGTTATTAAAATTGTTGCTTTCCTTTACCAAAGATAGAATTGCATACTTCCTGAATTCCATACCGGCCTCACTGTACCTAAACTAAATCATGCTAACTTGCCACTTATCACGGTGTAGAGTCCTCCTACTGCAAGGAAGAAATATTCTGCATGGCATTGTAGAGGAGTGCTGCCTTTCTTTTACCCGGTCCTATGTTGTCCCACAGTGGGCTCAACAATCTGCGCCCTTGATTAACCCTGCACCTCAACAAGTGTTTGCCCACATGATTTCCTCTGACTAAATATGGTGCCCAATCATGCAAGCAATTAACGCATATATCAGGTTTGAACTTAGAATGATGTGATAATTGCTCACGTTAATCACAGCACCCACCCTTGCTGCATGTTGCGGGTGCACAATTTCCGCACCAAATTTGTAGCAGAGGTATAACGAGGGCCTATATGGATGCAGGTTTTGGCAACACGATTCTAATTCAGCGGTGCAAGACGTGTGTGTGTGTGTGTGTGTGTGTGTGTGGGTGTGTGTGTGTGTGTGTGTGTTAGTGTGTGTGTTAGTGTGTGTGTTAGTGTGTGTGTGTGTTAGTGTGTGTGTGTGTGTGTTAGTGTTACTATCCTTGTGGGGACCTGAACCCAGGTCCCCACAAGGCAGTGTCCTTTAAATGATAAAAAAAATGGCTTCAGGAACATCTGTCAATTTTTACAACTTTTTAAAAAATTGTCTTGTGGGGACCTGTGTTTCATGAAGTGTGTTTATATTTTTGCTCAGGTCTGCCCCTGTAGACAGGAGGCGGTACTGCAGTCTTAAACACACTTTGCATTTATACACACTTTGTTCACCAGGAACACAAGTTAGCAGCAGAAAGTACAGATATTTCAAAGGAAAAGCTGCAAAACCCTGTGTTAAAAAATAATTTTCATGCAAAGTAACATTTTCCCCATTTAATAAAGTAAAACTTTATTTACATGAAAATTTTGAATTTAGGCTATTTGAGTTTAAGAATTGTTAGTGGTTTTATGAACATTGCTAAAAGCAATTTGGGTATGTTTCGAATCGCAGATTACGTCACTATTGCAGTTTGATCCTTATCTGCAATTAAAGAATGATGGTGCATTAAAACATGATACAATATAAACCGATCTGATCGTTTTTTGCAAATTTGATTACACATTAATATGCACTTTGGAATACGTTCTTAAGATGATTGCTAGATGAGTGAGTGCCTAGAGTTGCATTGTGCTAACAGCTATGCTCTCTCAGACGCCGAACTGCAGTAATGTCATGCCCACAGCATGGGGAAGTTTAAATTTAACAGAAAAAGCATGTTCTTAGAACATTAGTGACATTCTTAGAAATATATTCAAATATTGCCATAAGATGAAATTACATTTAAATCCTTTGAATTGCTTAATTTCCAAACTGTTCCCAATGCTTTACAAATTGAAGCAGCTTCATTCCCAAAGATGGGTGAAGAACAGTCATATAACAAGCATTGGCAAAGCCAACAGGTGTCACCTACGAGAGAGCCACTGTCTTTGACAGAGTTTTTTTGCCCTGTTGTACAGCAGCGTGCAATTGTAAAAAGCACAATGGTACAGCCAAAACAGACCACATCAAGACACTTATTTTTATTTCTGGCAGGAGGGTGGGGACGTGTGAGGGGTCAACACTATCAACGGAGGGGGTGGGGAAAAGAAAAATCGCTGACGCTGCCACTACTGATTACAGTATATAAAGAGGTTGTCAGAGCCTTCTTGGCCTTATTCAATTATAAAATGCAGACTCTGATATATATCAACCTTAGTGAAGTAGGTGCAGAGAGACAGGGTCAATCAATCAATCAATCATGTCACTTATAAAGCGCACTACATACCCGCGAGGGTCTCAAGGCGCTGGGGGAAGAGGGGGTGGTGCTGCTACTGATCGAAGAGCCAGGTCTTGAGGAGTCTTCTGAAGGCCAGTAGGTCTTGGGTCTGTCGGAGGTTGGTGGGGAGGGTGTTCCAGGTCTTGGCGGCGAGGTGGGAGAAGGATCTGCCGCCGGCGGTCGTTTTCCGGATGCGGGGGACTGTGGCGAGGGCGAGGCTGGTCGAGCGGAGCTGGCGGGTGGGGGTGTAGAAGCTGAGTCGTCTGTTGAGGTAGGCTGGTCCGGAGTTGTGGAGTGCTTTGTGTGCGTGGGTGAGGAGCTTGAAGGTTATCCTCTTGTTGACAGGGAGCCAGTGCAGGTCTCTCAGGTGGGGTGTGATGTGGCTGCGTCGGGGGATGTCGAGGATAAGACGTGCAGAGGCGTTCTGGATGCGTTGCAGCCGTCTCAGGAGCTTAGCCGTCGTTCCTGCGTAGAGGGCGTTTCCGTAGTCCAGCCTGCTGGTGACGAGGGCCTGGGTGACTGTTTTTCTTGTTTCGGTGGGGATCCACGTGAAGATCCTGCGGAGCATTCGGAGGATGTTGAAGCAGGATGAGGAAACGGCGTTGACCTGCTTAGTCATGGAGAGGGTGGGGTCCTGGTTCACCCTAATTAGTGGCTATGTTTTAAAAGCCAAAACAGGGGAGGTGGATAGGAGACCAAATCCCTATCTTGCGTTAGGGCTCACAGTGCCCTTAATACTGCATTGGCACCCACACTTATAACAGTTTGGACTTAGTGCTTCAGCTAAGGTGCAAAGTTCTGCTGTAAAATGGGCCACCTCTTGTTGGTGTCCACTTCAATTTGCCCTTCTTGTGTATTTAAATATAGTTTGCCTTCCAAGATCATACTAGTTTAACTACAACATACTGCAGTAGCATAGGCTGTGCTCAACCACCTGCCCTATGAGTGAGAAGGTCTTCAAGCCGGAAGTGTGGAGAGGATGTGGCGTTATGCTAGAGCTGCAAACTTGGAACTCAATTCTTGACGTTGGCTTGACATCCTGTGATTCTGGTCAAATCACTTAATCTCCCTGTGCCTAAAGAAATTGTACATGACTTAACTGGTGCTCATGTAAAGTGCTTCAAAGTGGAGTGACACAAGCACAGCACTGATGGGAATGAGGCATTTACCAAAGTATGTGAGAAGTGGCTTCTGTTGCTTCACCATGAGAACTTTTGTGTGGGTCAAGTCTACTAATGCAACCACAGCCATGGGTGAGGATGATATACACTACTGCTCAGGTCTCGAGATCTGTCATGAGGTAGCTGCAGCCTGTGACACATCAGTGCTAGACCTACTGAGAAGATGAACTGCCTGTGTGTTCATATTCCTTCCTCTTTCCTTCAATTGGGAATGTTACTATCATCTGCCTGGAGAAGAAACTCAGGCAGGGCTTCAGGGCAATGATCCTCGCACATAACAAATTTCCCATTAACAAGTGAATAGGCCGGTGCACCTGAACCTCCTGAAGTTGGTTCCACTCCCAGAGTGGGAGATGGGCCCTGCTGGTAAGAGCGCACCTTTTGAAATAGAAGCAGCATGGTGTGGGCCTGACCTAAGACCTTGAAAGCAACTAGGCAGGGAATGAAGCATCTAAAACAGAGGGCCTCACTGATCAAAAACATTTGCTCATGGCATAACATACATCAATATCAAAATGTCCGGAGCACATAATTGCTGTACACAGCTGAACTATTTTAGCTACTCAAAGCCCTTACTATGACTATACACTTATTCTGTATAAAAATGACTCAATCCTGGAGAGCCTCATACTCCACCCAAGAGAAGAAGGGCTTTCACCTCTGACATAGGGTGCATAAAGAATGGACAAGTATACCACATTTAGGGGTGAAAAATGTCTTGTTTAGAAGTGAAATATTTTTGGGCATAATATGTTGTCTATGATCATATTGGTCAGCAGTTGGGAGCAGAGATTGTGGGATTCGCTTAACTGCAGACTATTAAGAGTGTTTATAAGTTTAGGAGGCCTACCTTCAGCAAGGAATCTACCATACGTGTATTGGAATTGAAGCATGAATGTTGCTGTAATTAGACTGTCATTTAAGGAGGGCAGTACTTTTTAAAATGAGGCACTACACTAAATATTTTGGGTAAGCCTAGAAAATTATTGGTATACATCTAAGAAGAAAGAGCCATAGCATGGATATGGGTGCGGGCAGAAAACAGTAGATGTGTGTCTGTTTTGGAATGTAATTGTACTACATTACCTACAGCTCATACCCTAGCATGGAAATAGTCTAAGTTAGTGGCTAAGCTGTAGACAGTATATTATATAAATACAGCCATGATTTACTCACATTTTGATCATGTACTCGTGTGGCATTGAGGGGGATTCAATCAACTTGGCCACATAAAATGCTTTTTGTGTCAAACGTTGACGTGAGTGCAGCACCAAATTCTCTGCTCTGTGGTGCACAAACCCACTATCAGGGTGGGAACAGTTCAAAGACAACTGTAATCCACACAAAGCCAGATCTACTTAACTAATGTGTCCTGCCGTTGCATGAAGTTATACCACCAAACGAAACCAGGAGCAAACAATGGGTCTACGGAAAAGCCTAGGATATTTCCTGGCACTCATGTAATTTCTGCAAAAATATCCACTTGACACAGCTTACCCTTAGCCTCTTGACATTGTGCTGAAGTTTGTACTGGAGGGCTTCATCGTATATAAATTTCACAAAAGACACTACTAGCTTGCCTTAGCACTGTTGTGCAATGCTTAGAATCACGCAAAACAGACATCATTGGCATGCAACTCTTTGAAAATATGGTGCTGTACTATTTTTACTGTTTGTCCAAGGGAGTGCAATGGAATATTACAAATGTTTATATAGCACTGCCCCATGTTTAGTTTATCTAGATCACAGGGTGGCACCACAGCTCTATGTTTCTGAACAAGAGAGTAGCCAGAAAATGAGCATACTCCCCGATTTTGAACTAAATCTCTGATGGTACCAAGTAAGTGAGCCCAACCCACCCTAGAAGAGTTCCCTTGTCTCTTCCATCCAAGCATCCTTTCACCCTTCCACCTATCTGTTGATATCCACTATTTCACCTTTACATTGTCTCAGTCATTCATTCTTTCATCCGTCATTCATTCTTCCCCATTACATCCATCAAGCCATCCATCTATCCAGTCTGCCATCCATCCATCCACTTTGCCATCCATCCACTCTGCCATGCATTCATCCATGCATCCATCCATCATCCACTCTGCCATCCATCCATTATCCACTCTACCATCCATCCACTCTTCCATTTATCCTGTCTACCATCCACCCATCCACTCTACCATCAATCTACTCACTCAGCCATCCATCTAGCCATCCATCATCATCCACCCATCCACTATGCCATTCATCTACCCACTCAGCCATCCATCTAGCCATCCATCATCCATCCATCCACTCTGCCATCCATCCCCTCTGCCATCCATTCAGCCATCCACCTACTCTGTCATCCATTCACTCATTCATCCACTCTGCCATACATTAACTCATTTCATCCAATCATCGATCCATCCGTCAATCTCTTTAATCTGACATCCTTTCACCTGCCCATCCACCTATCC
Organism: Calotriton arnoldi; assembly: GCA_963921515.1. Classification (NCBI taxonomy): domain Eukaryota; kingdom Metazoa; phylum Chordata; class Amphibia; order Caudata; family Salamandridae; genus Calotriton; species Calotriton arnoldi. The sequence goes on from CAWUFW010007904.1 coordinate 580,747, forward strand.
ATTCATTCCTCCATCCAGCAATACCTTTACTCTGCCATCATTTCACCTGTCCATTCACCCCACTATCCATTGCTTTACTCTGCCATCTATCCATGTCTTACCTCTGCTATCCTTTCACATGTTCACCCACCTATTCATTCACTCTCATCCATCCAGCTATTTACTCTGCCATTCTTTCACCTATCCTTCCATTTATCTATCCATCCATCGCTTTGCCATCCATCGATGTCTTACCTCTGCCATCTTTTCACATGTTCATCCACCTATTATTGTGCTCTTTCATCCATCCAGCCATTTACTCTGCCATCCTTTCACCTGTCCATCCAACTATCCATTCATTCCATGCATCCTTTCACCCACTCATCTATCCACCCACTCATTCATCCACCTACTCATACACCCATCTTCCTTCCTTTCACCCATCCTTCCTTTAAATATTCCTTCTTTCTTTCTTTTTTCTCTTCACCCATCTTTTGTTCTTCCTTTCTCCTGTTTGCTTTTCTATTGAGGCAGTATTTCTTTATTGCAATAATTACGACATTTTGTCTGCCCAGGTGCAGACAGAATAGAAGCACAAAGAACTACAGCCCCCGCTGTAGCTGCTGAAGCAACACGACACCCCTGTTTCGGAGCTGTGCTAGCTCCAGCTTATTCACTAACTTGTACTTATCAAGTTATTGCATGCCACCACACAGACATTCTGGGTTAATTCAAACAGGTACACTGCTCCTTTCAGCATGATATGCCTTCAGGACTCTTTAAGCATGTAACTTGAGTAAGAAGAGTATTAGACTGCCCACTGAACTGTGATATTCCACAACAGGTGTGTTTGTGGATTTGCAGCCAGCCAGGGAAGACTTCTCAAGAGTGGCTGAACATCCCAATAACTACACACTATCTCTGTGGGGACTTGAACATGTTAGTAACCACACATTATTTATGGGGAGATTTGAACATTATATTCACACACTATCTTTGTGGGGACTTGAATAAGAATAATTTCACACACAATCTGTGTGAGCTCTTGAACAGTCCTATCACCACACACTATTCGTGTGGGCACTTAAACATCATAATCTTCACACACAATTGAGGTGACTCGAACATGATTACCTTCACACACAATCTCTTTGAGATCTTAAACATTCCTATAATCACACACTATCTCTGTGGGTACCTGAACATCATTTACTTCATACATAATCTTTTTAAGACTTGAACATTCCTATAATCCTCATTACGATGTCGGTCGGAAAGCGTCTGACCGACAGTCGGATTCCCCTAGACCGTGTTGGAACCCATCCGCCCGACTCAGTCAGAAACAATTCCGACCTACCGATTATGATGCCCGAGGTCAGAAGGTGAATTCCGAATTGGTTCCGACCGGCATTTGGAGAATCCGAGTCGGTCGGGACTGATTCGTACAGCTCAACTGTCAGCGTTTCTGCCTGACCGATTACGATGTCGGATTCCAACAGCCTTTCCGACTCGGTCTATCCGACACGAAAAGGCTGTTGGAAACGGACTTTGGTGGGCCCTAGCAGGCCCCCCTTCATCCTGAGTCCTCCGGTTTGGGCTCGAGGGGATGTCCAAGGGACCCCCCTGTGAAACTATGCACAGTGTGGCAGGCACCATGGGGTGCCCGCAACAGGGAGCAAGGTTTTCCGCAGACACCCATTTTCCCAATAGGAGCCTGTGTTGTCGGTCGGAACACAGGCTCCCATTGAAGTCAATGGGAGTCCTTACGAACAGTGTCCGGAAGCATCGTAATTGGTCGGGCGGAACCACCGACCGCAAGTCAGTCGGAACCGAATCCGACAAGGAGTCAGGCGGTGTAGTTTCCAACCAACATCGTAATGAGGCCCTAAGTATGTGCAGAGTTGAACATGCCTATAATGCATGTTTGAACGTGAACAATTGTACCTTCACATGCTATCTGTGTAAGGACATGAAGATTATCTTTAAACACTGTCACTGTAGGGACTTGAAGACTACTATAGTTGCACACTATCTCTGTGGGGACTTGAACATAATAACAAACACACACTATCTTTGTGGCTGCTTGAACACCCCAGTAACCACATACTATCTTTGTGGGGAGATTTGACCATTATATTCACACACTATCTTTGTGGGGACTTGTATATGATTAACTTCACACACAATCTGTGGGAGGTCTTGAACATTCCCATAATCACACATGTCCTGATTCACACAGGTAAACTTACACTTTTGTGTAAGTTTATGACATTTTGAAATTCACAAAGCAATTTTACAGGTAGTATCTTTACAACTCCTTATCTTTTTATGTGCTGAGTCTCTGCCATGAGTTTAGAGGCTCTGCAGCCGTAAAGATACTACTCATTAAATGCCTTTGTGAATTGCAAAAATTGTAAGCTTAAACAAAAGTTTAACTTTACCTTTATGAATCAGGACCACAGTATCTCTGTGACACTAGAACAGCATTTTAGTGGAGACTTGAGCATGATCATCAACCACTATCTTTGTGGCAACTTGAACATGATTACCTTCACACACAATGGCTGTGAGATCTTGAACTTTCCTGTAATCGCTTCATTTCTTTGGGGACTTAAATATCATTATCTACACACAGTATCTTTGTGGAGACTTGAACATCATCTTCATGCACTATCTTTGTGTGAACTTGATCATCATTATCTTCTCACACCATCTCTTTGAGGTCTTGATCGTACCTATAAACACACACAATCTTTGGAAAACTTGAACATCCCTATAATCACACACTATGTATATGCAGATTTGAACATGCCTATAATCAGATAGAATTCCTGTTTAAATGTGAACATCATTACCTTCACACACTATCTGTGAGGAGACTTAAAGATTATATTTAAACACTACCAATATAGGGACTTAGGGCCTGATCTAGATTTCGGCAGACAGGTTACTCTGTCACAACAGTGATGGATATCCCGTCCACCGAAATATAAATCCCATAATATCCTATAGGATTTATACTTCAGCGGACGCAATATATGTCACTGTTGTGATAGAGTAACCCTTCCGCCGAAATCTAAATCAGGCCCTTGAACACTATTATCTTTGCACACTATCTTTGTGGTAGCTTGAACATCCAAGTAACCACACACTATCACTGCTGGGACTTGAGCATCCCTGTAACCACACACTATCTTTGTGGGGACTTGAACCTGTTAATAATCAAACAATTTTTGGGGGGAGATTTGAACAATATATTCACACACTATCTTTGTGGGGACTTGAATAAGATTCATTTCACACACAATCTGTGTGAGTTCTTGAACAGTCCTATAATCACACACTATCTTTGGGGGACCTGAACATCATTTACTTCACATGCAATCTTTTTGAAACTTGAACATCCCTATAATCACACACTATGTATGTGCAGGGTTGAACATGCCTATAGTCCCTGTTTGAATGTGAACAATCTTACCTTTACATGCTATCTGTGTAAGGACATGAAGATTATTTAAACACTATCACTGTTGGACTTGAACACTACTATAGTTGCACACTATCTCTGGGGGTACTTGAACATCATAATAAACACACACTATCTTTGTGGCAGCTTGAACATCCAAATAACCACATGCTGTCTCTGTAGGGACTCAAACTTATCATTACCACACACTATCTGTGGGGAGATTTGACCATTATATTCACACACTATGTTTGTGGGGACTTGAATATGATTAACTTCACACACTATCTGTGGAAGGTCTTGAACATTCCCATTATCACACGGGGCCTGATCCACAAAGGTAAACTTGAATATTTGTATAAGTTTATGACATTTTGCAATTCACAAAGCAATTTTACAAGCATTATTTTTACGACTCTCTACCTTTTTATGTGTGGAGTCTCTGCCCCGAGTGCAGAGACGCATCAGTCATAAAGATACTACTCGTAAAATGCCTTTGTGAATTGCAAAAATTGTAAACTTAAACAAAAGTTTGATTTTACCTTTGTGAATCAGGACCATAGTATCTCTGTGACACTAGAACAGCATTTTAGTCATACACTAGCTTTGTGGAGACTTGAACATGATCATCAACCATTATCTTTGTGGTGACTTGAACATGACTACCTTCACACACAATCGCTGTGAGGTCTTGAACTTTCTTGTAATCGCTTCATTTCTTTGGGGACTTAAACATCATTATCTACACACACTATATTTTTGGAGACTTGAACATCATCTACATGCTCTATCTTTGTGGGAACTTGATCATCATTACCTTCTCACACCATCTCTGTGAGGTCTTGATCGCACCTATAAACACACACAATCTTTGGAAAACTTTAACATCCCTATAATCACACACTATATATATGCAGATTGGAACATGTCGATAATCATATACTATCCCTGTTTAACCCCTTTACCGCGGCCGAAATTCCGCCGTGGTGCGGCGGCTTTGAAGAGTGGGCGGGGCCGCGTCGGCCAACGGACGTGCGCAGCACTACGGAGGTAGTGCTCGCGACGGCCGTTGGCCGACAGAAGCAGCGAAAGGGTTAAATGTGAACATCATTACCTTCACACACTATCTGTGTGGGGACTTAAAGATTATATTTAAACACTACTATTGTAGGGACTTGGGGCCAGATGTATCATCATTGTAGTCCTTAATAGCAAATTTTACCGATACGCTATTAAGGACTCGCAAAATGCAATGTATGTAGGTTTCGCAATACTAATTGCGATTCCTACATATTCCTTAATTGCGATTCGCAATTAAGGAATACCTTCCTATTCATTCCTATGGGCCTAGAGGCCCATAGGAATGAATGGGAAGACATTCGCAATTTGCGAGTACCCAATAGGTATTCGCAAATTGCGAATGCAATTTCAAGGGTGCCAAAAGGACACCCTGTTGCACCCCTGAAATATGCATGTGTGCACATGTGGCGCACATACATGCCCTAAGGGCATGTATGTGCGCCACATGGCACTTTGAAAAATGCAAAAAAGTGCATTTTTCTAGAAAATCGCAAATTACCACCAACTTGAAGTTGGTGGTAATTTGCGATTCCTAAGACCAAATCGCAACTTTTGGGTGCTTCCAGAATTGCATTTAAGGAATCGCAATCTGCGATTTCTTAAATGCATTTGCAAAATAGGGAATCGCAAATTTTGCGATGGCCTTTTGGGATGATACATCCCAAAAGGCTTTTTCCCGTTCGCAAATGGGCCGATTCTGAGAATCGGGCCCGTTTACGAACGGGAAAAAGGCTTGATACATCTGGCCCTTAGGGCCTGATTTAGATGATTTTAGTAGATGGGTTACTCCGTCACAACAGTGACGAGTATCCCGTCCACCGAAATATAAATCCCATAATATCCTATGGGATTTATATTTCGGCGGATGGGATATCTGAAACTGTTGTGACAGAGTAACTCTTCTGTCTAAATCAGGCCCTTGAACACTATTATCTTTGCACACTATCTTTGTGGGGACTCGAACATCCTAATAAACACACACTCTCTTTGTGGCAGCTTGAACATCTCAGTAACCACACACTATCACTGCGGGGACTTGAGCATCCCTGCAACCACACACTATCTTTGTGGGGACTTGAAAATCCTAATAAACACACACTATCTTTGTGGCAGCTTAAACATCCCAGTAACCACACACTATCACTGCGGGGACTTGAGCATCCCTGTAACCACACACTATCTTTGTGGGGACTTAAAAATCCTAATAAACACACACTGTCTTTGTGGCAGCTTAAACATCCCAGTAACCACACACTATCACTGTGGGGACTTGAGCATCCCTGTAACCACACACTATCTTTGTGGGGACTTGAACATGTTAATAATCACACAATTTTTATGGGGAGATTTGAACATCATATTCACACACTATCTATTTGGGGACTTGAATAAGATTAATTTCACACACGATCTGTGTGAGTTCTTGAATAGTCCTATAATCATGCACTATCTGTGTGGGGACCTGAACATCATTTACTTCACACGCAATCTTTTTGAAACTTGAACATCACTATAATAACGCTATGTATGTGCAGTGTTAAACATGCCTGTAATCCCTGTTTGAATGTGAACAATCTTACCTTTACATGCTATCTTTGTAAGGACATGAAGATTATTTAAACACTATCACTGTTGGGACTTGAACACTACTATAGTTGCACACTATCTCTGGGGGTACTTGAACATCACATTAAACACACACTATCTTTGTGGCAGCTTGAACATCCCAATAACCACATGCTGTCTCTGTGGGGACTCAAACATATCACTAACTGCACACTATCTGTGGGGCGATTTGACTGTTATATTCATACACTATCTTTATGGGGATTTGAATGTGATTAACTTCACACATAATCTGTGGAAGGTCTTGAACATTCCCATAATCACACAGGGCCTGATTCACAAAGGTAAACCTAAACATTTGTGAAAGTTTATGACATTTTGCAATTCACAAAGCAATTTTACGAGCAGTATTTTTAAGACTCCCTACCTTTTTATGTGTGGAGTCTCTGCCCCGAGTGCAGAGACTCCTCAGTCATAAAGATAATTCTCGTAAAATTCCATGGGAATTTCGAAACATCGTAAACTTACACAAAAGTGTAAGTTTACCTTTGTGAATCAGGACCACAGTTTCTCTCTGATACTAAAACAACATTACAGTCACACACTCTTTATGGAGATTGAACATTATTATCAACAACTATCTTTTTGGTGACTTGAACATGATTACCTTCACACACAATCACTGAGAGGTCTTGAACTTTCCTGTAATAGTTCTATCTCTATGGGGACTAGAACATCATTATCTACACACACTATCTGTGCGGAGACCTGAACATCATCTTCATGCACTGTCTTTGTGGGAACTTGATCATCATTACCTTCTCACACCATCTATGTGAGGTCTTGATCATACCTATAATCTCACACTATCTCTGTGGGGACTTGAACATCATTATCACACACTAGGTATATGCAGTTTTGAACATTCCCATAATCATATACCATAGCTGCCAAGGTTTCAGATTGTTATGTATGACATTTTCATAATTTCAGTGTAATTATGAGTAAAATTTCAACGACTATGAGTGACAGTTTCTACGTAAGCAAAATCAAGCAATAAAGACAAGGGAAATATATAAATATCAGAAATTACCATTTGAGCAACAAGAAACACTAAGACAATCTCAAAACTGCTGCAAAGCACCAGAAATGGAAGGGTACATCCGGGCCTGCTCTGTCCGGCCATGAAATACTGTAGCACACAGTGACACAAGCGTTTTGCCGGAAAATAAGAGCAAGTTGCCACCATCAGGATCCATATGAGGGCACTGTCTCTGCCATTGCCGCAGGTCCAGATACATTTTTATATTTATCAAGCGCTTCACTGAAACAAAGAGGGCGTGATTCGCTCACTCTGAGCTCGACGCGTAGCTGCCAAGTTTTCAGATTTCTTATTTGTGACATTTTTATGGTTTCAGCGTACTTATGAGTAACATTCAACCACTAATTGTGTGGCACTTAAAGTGACACTTTTACACCAGCTAAATCGAGCAATGAATTCCATGGTAATAACAGATAAACATAAGAAATTACATCCATTTGAGCAAGAAGAAGCTCTAAAAAGGTCTTGAAATGGCTGCAAAGCACCTGAAATGGAAAGGCACTATTCTACTGCAGCTTTGAAAGCTGATCATGCTGTAAAACAATTGTGTAACCACACTCCAGTCACACCCTACATGAGTTTACACCTGTTCTGACCATTGCAGTTGCTTTCAGAACCACAGACAAATGACATCATTGTAAATTTGCCAGACCATGTTTGGCTATGAAACACCTTAGTGCAACTTAGATTTGCAAACCATCTCTTTTTTATTTTAAACAGTACCATATTATGTGATCTCTCTGTAAACACAAAAATCACTGAACTCTGTAGTGCTTGCCCCGCCTGTAACAGGCCACGCTGCTGGGAAAATGCTGCCTTGGGCTGACGCTGTTCTAGTAGTTTGTTAGCTGGGATGTGGTGTTATAAGTATACAATTTCAGTGATGGAATCATCCACTCCTTCCCTTTACAACAATAATATAACTCTGCACCTACATACTTACTCTCTTCGAAATTACCATTTTACTTGAAACTGTTTATTTAATGTTAATTGGCGAGAAAGCAACGTCTGATGCGAACCTGTTAACTACCTCGACTGCACAGTGCGAGCACGACATAAATGCAAGAAGCCACCCAGCGCCTCGAAGTCCACCTTTTAATGTCATTAGTAGAATAGAAGCAGTGATTAATCCAGTGGACTAGAGAGTGGGCAGCAATCTGCACACTGAAGCCCAACAAGAGCCCAGCGTACAGAGAGTGATTGCACTTACTCACTACTTCCTATCCTCTGTTTTCCTTAACACTCCAAGTGCACGCACACAGGGACATCTTAAGGATTTCAGGGGCCCTGGGCTAAATGTAATTTGGGGGCCCCTGTTAGGAACAGCTTTGGGGTCATGATCTACTTTTAGCTCTTTCCTGCTCTCTTTGGCCACGTCACTCAAAGTGTACAGGCACACTGGTCCATATTCTATGTGTGTTTACATTTAATACTCAAGGATGGTGACTTGTTTTCAATATTAGAATATACAGCGCCAGCTCACTAATATTATTGCAAATAATCTTTGTAACTCCCACCTATTTCTCGTTTGTGAGGCCCTGTTTTGATCTAAAAGATTTATGGATGTAGCTATTGTTGAAAAACATAAGCATTTCCCTGAAAAATGACTGTAATAACACATCACCCACATTAAAATTAAATTAAAGGAAAACGGTGTTTAAAACAATCTGTTTAAAATTTACCAGGGTCATCATGGCAACACTGCAGAACAAAGGTGGCTATATCAAGGAGGGGCCCCCTGAAAGGCTGGGGCCCTGGGCCAGGGCCCACTTTGCATATGCCTTAAAAAGTCTCTGCACGTATGCACACACTCTTTCTATTGGCATTTTCATTTGAGCAGGAAATGGCCCCGTCTGGCTCTCTGACAGAAAAGTAAAGAGGAGAAAGGGTTTTGTACAGTAAGCTGTGGGGAACAAACACTGCTGACAGCTGCTCTGCTCAGGGCTGCTCAGATAGTACAGTGCTCCAGTCAGTCGAGCAGCCCGGAGACCTCAGTGCTTTGACCGGGGACAGATCAGGCAGATATTCCCAGAAGTAGACGTTTCGGTGAGTGAGCTAGTCCGTGGAATGGTTTGTCGGACTGAGCTTTACCTTTAAAGACAGCACTCACTGTGACAAGTTGATCTGATTCAGAGCCTTGTCTGGAGTCACACGATGTCTTCCTGGAGGATCGACAGAGCTTTCTTAAAAACATCCTGCCTGGTGCAAGTCAGGCATGCCCACCTCCTAAACTACATCATCACCAGCACTGAGGCTGACTCGCACTACGCCACTTGGACCAGAGGGACACTGAGCAGTGCAACAAGGAGAAGCAGAGCTCCTGCCTGTCGCCTCAATTACTCCAATAGGATGTTGTATTTTTTAACGTGGTGACATGGGGCTGTGACGGGGCAAATGATACCTAGAGCCACCCGGCTGCCTGAATGGTAGCTTGATCAATGCAGCCCCCAGGCTGCAGCGGCACCATCCTTTTTCTTTTTAGAGTTGTAGCAGCCATGGCCATCGAATTTGCCAATAAACTCAGAGTACATTCTATGCAGCATCAGTCTCAGACAGCAGATAGTGTTCACTCTGCCAGTAGCGCACTCGCGTCGCTGCTAATGCAGCACCTCTCATGGTAAGGCTTGCACAGCGCTGTTGTCGTCAGTGAAGCGCTATAAAGGCATGACTAACCTATTTTAGTGTGGTGATGTGGACAACACATTAAAATGCATTAGTCTACCGCCTGATGCATGGTACTTGGCAGAACTGACATGTTATCCGTATTTGAACGTGAACATCATTTCTTTCACACACTCTCTGTGCTGGCTGTGGTGAGACGGACAGAGTTCTTGTGTACGATGGCGAGTCCTCCTCCCGGGTGGTTCAGGCGGTCCTTCCTCTAGATCTTGTATTTGTCGGGGATGACGGTTGCGATGTCGGGGTCGGAGGTGGCGTTGGTCCAGGTTTCTGTGAGGAAGGTGAGGTCTGGTGACAGGGTGTCGAGGAGGTCCCAGATTTCTACTGCGTATCTGTGCAAGGAGCGTACATTGAGGAGGATGCAGCTCAGGGGTTTGTGTGCGATGGTTCCCGGTGGGTGAGCGGTAGCTGTCGGGGCCCGGAGGTGAGTGAAGGTGTGGCGGCAGTGTCGGCAGGAGAACTGGCCATGGGTGGTGTTCAGCGTTGACAGCTGGCAGTTGTTGTTTCTTCTGGGGTTGAGTGCATGGAGGGCAGCTGAGTCAAAGCGTTGGGAGGTCGGAGAACCAGGGTCCCTGGCGCTGGTCGCGGTCGGGTCGCGGACGGGCGCAGATAAGTTTGCCTTTGGCGTGCCAGCGGTGCGGCCGCCATTAGGTAGGGGACGGGAGAGTGAGCACAGCTGGGAGGTGGGAGCGGAAACCGGCAGGGGGGGAGGGGCCGCGGGGGCAGCAGCAGCGGGAAAGGGAGTGGGAATCGGCAAACAGGAAAGTGGAAACATGGCTTCTAACGGAACGAAATAGAACAAAAGGCAAAGAGAACAAATAGACAAAAAGGCAGAACGGGGCACAAAAACAGGGGACAGACAGACAAAGGCAGACAGACAAAAGCCAGACAAACAAGGCAGAAAACTACAGAAGGCTGGCAGTACGGACCAGCAGAAGAGCAAGGCTCTCCCACTGGACCACCAGGGATGAGGCGCAGGCACCTCAAGCTGTGGAGGATCCGTGGATTGAACAGAAAAAAGATAAGACCTGATTGGCTGCCACCACATCAACACAGATGTCCATGTGGGATAACAATTTCAGGCCATTATTAGAAACCTTGATCAAGAGTAGATATAGCCTCCTGACATATCAAATGCATAATACAAAGATTTTGGCACTTCATGATCACGTTTACAAAAATTTATGGGAGCAAGTGGTACACAAGCCTATTCAGGGCACAATTCTAGGTGAGAGTGGATACTGAATTTACACTCTTTTATAACAATATGGAGAAAATATTGTCAAATGGTTCTTTGGAATTGGTAGACATGAATTATGCTTGGGAATATGCAATTGAGAAAACCCACAAAGAATGATCATGGTTAATCAGGAAATATGCACAGATATACTATGAATTGTGAGTATTGTAAATAGTTTGTACATACACAATGATTATTTTTCTCAAAATGAACTGACATATCACAGTTGAAGATAAATTGTAAATAAGAAAAAGGAAAATGTGGTTGACATAATAGCATAGAGGAAATGAAATGTTATGCGACATGGAATGCAGAACCTCTAAAACTGTGCAAAGATGACCGTCGTATATGTACCATTAGTAAAAGAATGATCCGTTTTCTATTTTGCCGATATACATTGCCAACCAATCGAAATGGCGAGTATAGGTTGAGTATGTTATGAATGCCGGTTAACCCGACAATGACAAAGGCTTGTAGCCGAAACACGTTTGTCGGAGCGATTTTCATCAAGTGGCTTATTAAAGAATATTGCAACGATTTCCCGCAATTGTGCGATTCTATTATGGTTAAATGAAGATAGCATGAAACTCCGCCTTCAGGAATCACGGTACCCTCAGTGTCAAGTGCTATATATATCTCAAGCTGTGGAGGATCCGTGGATCCAACAGATTAAAAGATATGACCTGATTGGCTGCCACCACATCAACAAAGATGTGGGGGCAACCATTTTAGGACTCTGGAACTCAGTACCCTGTCCAGCAAAAAGGTTAAAAAAAAAAACATATATAGGGCTGAGTAGGGATACCCTGTCTCCCAAGGCCTGTTTGTGGGTTCCCAGAGGGAGCAATCTGGGACTAAGAACTTAAAATATTAGTGTGAATTTGTGGATGATCTGTGGTAGCTTTTAGAAAAACAAAACACCGGGATGGGCTAGGGCAGATTTTTCAATTTAGTTAGGAGCATGCAGCTTTCCTCTCCAAGCTGCTTTCTGCCCCTGGGCCCCCATCCCCAGGAGCCTGCCATTTATTTGGATGGGGAAGCAGTGTGGGGGGGGTGGCTGTACTGGACATCTGTGTGTAGGTGACCTTTCATGCTCAATGCATGAGATGTGTGTGACCAAGCCCCTACAGTGCACAGCCTTCACTTTGTACAGAAGTCTTCATGGATCACCCACTCCCTCCAGACACTCTAGTCCCATTTGATGTCCAAAACCCTACTATGCACAGCCTTTGCCCTCTACCAGACCCTTTTTACGTAGACAATCTCTTGTTCACAAACAACGAGACATGGCTGGCCAACCCCCCCTACAACACACAGGCTTCGCTTTTTGTGCGTAGGGAACCTTTCATGTGCAATCCATGAGATGTGGTTTGCCAAGCCCGTACAACGTAAAGCCTTTGCTTTGTTTAAAGGTCTTCACAGAGTCCACTCTCCCCAGACACCCAGACCCCATTAGGTGGCAAGTTCCAACTAGGCCCTGTCTTCACCCTAAAGTGAAGCATTTGTAGGTAGACGACCTCAATGAGAAGTAAGTGGCCATGCCCCTAAAAAACTGGCTCCCAACTGCAAAAATATGCTTTTGTAAGTTGTGTTGCATCACTCACAGAGCAATAAAAAACAAAAAAATTGAATTCCTCTGATCAAAATGAACCAAATATTTCCATCCAGGGAGCTTATATCACAAGATGGCACTGTGTTTACTAATGCCTGGCCAGAAGAAAAGTGTAGGTGGCACTACCTTCTCCTTTCAAGCCACCAAACTATGGAATTCCCTTCTTGAAATGATTAGAGCTGTTCAGAATCACTTAGACTTCCAAAGAGTGGTTAAGAATTAGGTTTTCCCAACATAATAAATCAGAGAAACTATATGATCTCTTTCACAATGAGTACCCTCACACATTCTGACCACTGCCTATAAACAGACGTCACTGCAAGACCCTTTAAGATCAAGGGAGAACTAAATAAGCACAATTCCTTTATAAACACCCCCCTTAGTAACATCAGGAGATAACCAGATCACCCTACAGATATATCAATCATGCATCTTTCTCAAAAATACATAAAGAACAATAGTTGCAAATCACAGAGGTGATCCACTCCTCTAAATCTCACCTGACAAACCCAAGGCACAAAAATCAGGCATAACACAGTACCTCACATTAGAAAAAGGGAAGCATAAAGTTGTAAAGAACAGAAAAATTCATCCCGCTTTCCATTAACATGAACTCACATTATTGATCACACCTCCCTCCTAATAACTTAATGTACCACAAAAAACTGGAGGAAACGCATGGAACAGTTTCTTGAGAGCACAACTCTAGCTCCACTAATCAAAAATAACTAACAATGCCTAATGACCACCAGACTAACCACAGACCTTGAGTACTGAAATAGTGTGCTTCCTGCACAAAACACTTCAATATCTCGTCAGTGGTAGTAAGAACTATATAAAGCAATTAAAATACAATAAACTGGCTCTAATACCTTTTTGCTGCAAGTTACTAACTGCTTTATGGTGTGCTAAATTCCATACTACAGATTTCGTTGTAATACTTCATGTTTGCAAGCAGATTATCTTTTATTTGTAAGAGCAAGATAACGAGAATGTAAGTGGTTTGTGAGACGAGTGATGGTGTGATCATGTATTATAAGCCATAAAGTCCTCTCTGCTGTATGTTAAAAGGATATTGCAAATCACCTCGGAATTTAAATGACCTACAAAGGAATTTGGATTTTAGCCTTATTCCTCTAAACAGAATCATGGAACTCCTTACTGATTTCCAATATCCTCTCCATGTACAGCAGCAGTGACTTTAACCCATTTATGAAAATATTTGGTGTTCCCGCCCGGGCAAATAAAGTACTATCTCCTTCTATATTTCATTGCTTATATTAGGTATTTCTGTTCTATCTATATACCAGTTAAATCAAGTCCTTTTCTTTTAACAACATAAAGTACAGACTGGATATTGATGTTATTGAGTGCTGTTCACTGTTTCATACTGAATCTAAGTTATAAAGAATGGAAAGTCCACCTCCAGTGGTAAGACTTAATTCGATTCAATCAATCAATCAATCACAGAATTTGTAGAGCGCACTACTTAGCCGCGAGGGAGTCAAGGCGCTGGGGAGAGAAAGGGGGGGGGGGTGCTGCTACTGGTAGAACAGCCAGGTCTTGAGTAGCCTCCTGAAGGTCAGCAGGTCTTGGGTCTGTCGTAGGCTTAGTGGAAGGGTGTTCCAGGTCTTGGCGGCTAAGTGTGAGAAGGATCTGGCGCCGGTGGTTGTTCTTCGAATGCGAGGGACGGTGGCGAGGGAGAGGTCGGCGGAGCGGAGCTGGCGGTTGGGGACGTAGAAGAAGAGTCGTCTGTTGAGGTAGGCTGGGCCAGTCTTGTGGAGTGCCTTGTGTGCGTGGATGAGGAGTTTGAAGGAGATTCTCCTGTTGACGGGGAGCCAGTGCAGGTTCCTCAGGTGGGGGGTGATGTGGCTGTGGCGTGGTACGTCGAGGATCAGGCGTGCGGAGGCGTTTTGTATGCGTTGCAGTGGCTTGATGAGCTTGGCCGGGGCTCCCGCGTAGAGGCGTTCCCATAGTCGAGTCTGCTACTGACGAGGGCCTGGGTGACTGTTCTTCTTGTATCTGTCGGGATCCACCTGTAGATCTTGCGAAGCATGCGGAGGGTGTTGAAGCAGGAGGAGGAGACTGCGTTGACTTGCTTGGTCATGGAGAGCGTTGAGTCGAGGATGACTCCCAGGTTGCGTGCGTGGTCGGTGGGTGTCGGGGCTGCTCCCAGCGTCGTTGGCCACCAGGAGTCGTCCCAGGCTGAGGGGTTGGAGCCGAGGATGAGGACCTCTGTCTTGTCCGTGTTCAGCTTTAGTCGGCTGATCTTCATCCAATCGGCGACGGCCTTCATTCCTTCATGGAGATTGGATTTGGCGGCGAGGGGTCCTTGGTGAGGGAGAGGATCAGTTGAGTGTCGTCGGCGTAGGAGCTAGTGTTGAGGTCGTGCTGTCTGGCGATGCGTGCGAGCGGGGCCATGTAGATGTTGAACAGCGTTGGGCTGAGGGAAGATCCCTGGGGTACGCCGCAGATGATCTCGGAGGCTTCGGATCGGAAAGGTGGGAGGCGGACTCTCTGGGTTCTGCCGTCGAGGAAGGAGGTGGTCCATTCCAGGGCCTTGTCTCGGATCCCTGCGTCGTGGAGGCGTGCGCGTAGAGTGCAGTGGCAGACAGTGTTGAAGGCGGCGGAGAGGTCCAGCAGGATGAGGGCTGCGGTCTCACCGTTGTCCAGCAGGGTCCTGATGTCGTCGGTGGCGGCGATGAGGGCAGTCTCAGTGCTGTGGTTGCTGCGGAACCCTGATTGGGATGGGTCCAGGATGCTGTTTTCTTCGAGGTATCGGGTTAGCTGTTTGTTGACGATCTTCTCGATGACCTTGGCTGGGAACGGAAGCAGGGAGATGGGCCGGAAGTTCTTGAGGTCTCTCGGGTCCGCCTTGGGTTTTTGAGTAGGGCGTTGATCTCTGCGTGTTTCCAGCTCTCTGGGAAGGTCGCGGTCTCGAAGGAGAGATTGATAACGTTGCACAGGTGGGGTGCGATGGAGCTGCTGGCTTTGTTGAAGATGTGGTGCGGGAAAGGGTCTGACAGGGAGCCGGAGTGTATTGTGCTCATGGTCTTGATGGTGTCGTCGATGTTCACGCTGGCCCAGGCTGGCAAGGGGTCATGGTCGATGGTGTGCGGCGGGTCTGGTGTATCTATCTTAGTAGGGGCTGTCTGGGTGTTGAAGCTGTCAAGGATGTCGGCGATCTTGCGGTGGAAGAAGGTGGCGAGGGAATCGCACAGGGCTTGCGACGGCGGGATGTCGTTGGTGTTGGAGCTGGGGTTGGAGAGTTCCTTCACGATGTTGAAGAGCTCCTTGCTGTTGTGTGCGTTGTTGTCGAGGCGGTCTTTGAAGGAGATTCTCTTGGCGGACCTGATGAGGTGGTGGTGGTTACGGATGGCGTCTTTGTGGGCTGCGTGGCTGTCCGGTGTCTTATCACTGTGCCATTTCTTCTCTAGTTTCCGGCAGGTACGCTTGGAAGCTAGGAGTTCCGGGGTGAACCAGCTGGCTCTTTTGGTGGTGTCACTGTAGGTGAGTTTTTTCAGCGGGGCGAGGGTGTTGGCACAGTCGTCTATCCATCGTCTGAGGTTGCAGGCAGCGTCGTCGGTGTTGGATGGGTCAGAGGGGGGGCTGAGAGCGAGGTTTGCCCGTAGTTGGTCTTCGGTGACTTTGCTCCAGCAGCGGCGTGGGATCTGTTGGGTGCGGTGGTGTGTGGTGGGTTTCTGGAAGGTGAAGTGGATGCAGCGGTGGTCGGTCCAGAGGAGTTCCGTGGTGTGGCTGAAGGAGACGTGGGAGCTTGAGGAGAAGACGGGGTCGAGCGTGTGGCCGGCGGAATGAGTCGGTGTTGTGACGAGCTGTCTCAGTCCGAGGTTGGCGAGGTTGTCGATCAGGGTGGTGGAGTTGCTGTCGTTGTTGTTCTCCAGGTGAAAGTTCAGGTCTCCGAGGAGGATGTAGTCGGTAGAGGTCAGGGCGTGCGTGCTGATGAAGTCGGCGATAGAGTCGCTGAACTGGGGTCGGGGCACAGGGGGTCTGTAGACAAGGGTGCCTCTAAGGGTGGTGTTGGGGTCCGTGTGGATCTGGAAGTGCATGTGTTCGGCGGTGCGGAGAAGGTCGTCGGTGCTGGTCGAGTCCCTGATGGAGTTCTTGTGGACGATGGCGATTCCTCCTCCTACTCCGTTGACGCGGTCTCTGCGGGTGATCTTATAGCCGTCTGGGATGGCTATGGCGATGTCGGGTGCGGAGGAGTCGTTCATCCAGGTCTCTGTCAGTTTCGGGGCGGCCTTGAAGCAGTTGTGTGTCCGTCCCGGGTTGAGAGCGTGAAGTGTGGTGGCATTGTAGCGGCGTCGGTCCTCGAGGCTGGTGCGGGGGGCGCGCGGCCCAGGGGTTCTGGCACTGGGCGCGGTCCAGGCGCGGACGGGCGCAGACGGGCTTGCCTTAGGCGCTCCTTTGGCGCGCCAGCGGCACGGCCGCGCAGCGGCCGCCATATATGGGGGAGGTGGGAGGGAGGAGCAGCTGGGAGGCGGGAGGCAGGGACAGCGAATGGGCAGTCAGGGGGGCGGGGCCGCAGGGGACACAGCGGCGGGAGCAGAGAGAGGCAACGGGGGAACAGAAGGCAAAAATCGGGCACAGTAGATGGGGGCACGGGGGGAAACAGAAAGCAAAATCGGGCACAGGAGATGGGGGCACGGGGGGAACAGAAGGCAAAATCGGGCACAGGAGATGGGGGCACGGGGGAAACAGAAAGCAAAACGGGCACACAGAATGGGGGCACGAGGGGAAACCGAAGGCAAAATCGGGCACCGAGGCAGCAGCAGAGGGCGAGCTTACCAGCAGCAGCAGCGGGCAGGACAGCACAGGCGGAGCTGTGTGGCGGGGGAGCGACCTACCTGGCAAGGTCAAGGGTCGCTTCAGGTGCTTTGCACAAATGAGCCTCTAGATTTGCCCTGAGGTAAATTGAGAGAAGGTGACCTGTGCGCTCTTTTGAATGAAACATATGTGACAGCCCTTCAGGCATTTCTTTGTAGCAATATCTATTGAAATCCCTCTAGGTGGTGTCCCAAAGCCATTTCTGGTATATCAACAGTTCCTACATATCCCTTCCTAAAAGCTTTTTAGTGCTCTCTGCTCTGAGGGTATTGGAGAACTTTACATGAGCACCCGTTACATTATACAAAGTTGTAGGTCCCATACACACTGTGTCACTGGAACCAAGCTATACCTGTCTGATGAAACCTTACTAGAGCGAAAACCGGTCCTGGGTTGCTTGTGTTCCGGGTCAGAGATGGTCTGGCCTAGCAGTTTGGGATGGACTGTTCCCATTGGAGCAGGGTCAAGACTGATTTGCATATGGATGGGTCCAAAGTCAGGTCGCATAGTGTACAAAAAAATCAATAGACGGGGATGCGGCCAGAGTAATTACCAGTGGCTGAGATGAATTCAAACATTCCATTCATAATTTTTTTGTATAAGTTAGTGTGTTGCCCTAAAACTAGTCATAGTATGGAATATGGGAGTATTTTCATTTGGCAACTTTCGTGCAACAGAGTTTTGGAAAACTCTATATATTTCAAGTCAGAAACGGAGCCTTAAGTTACTCAAATAATACCCGTTACGGGAAAATATGCATCCTTCTACCACCTCTACCCTCCTCCCACCCAGAGAAATGCAAATTGAATCGTATACTGTCATTTGCTTCTGCTACTTTAAGGGCCTCATGTACAAAAAGTAATTTTTCCAGTTCCTATTTAGAAATAGCAAAATGTTATGTACTATGGGTCCAGAGTCTTAAATAGCAACTTTTATGATTCGTTATTTAAGAATACTTGGGGGTATATTTACTAAGATTTAGCGCTGTGTTTGCATCTCAAAAGTGACGCAAATCAATGCAAAATCTTTTTACTAATTTACTTTCCAGCGCAAAACTTGTTTTGCGCTGGAAAATCACTTGAAATTAGTGCAAAGCAGCTTATTTATTGCAAGGGAGCGTTCCATGGGTGGTGCATGGGTGTTCCCATGCAACCACCCAAGGATTCTGACACAAAACCCTATTTACTTAAAAAAGTAGACAGGGTTTTGCGTCAAAAAATAGTGGCCACTTCAACCAGGCGCTATCACTGAGAAATGCTTTTATTTCTTCTTTCTTTTCCTACTTTGTATGTGTGCTGCACTGTACAGCAAACATACAAGGTGGGAAAAGTTTTAAAGTTAGTCTAAGCATAGTATTTTTGTATTGGAAGGGTATCCTTCTAGTACAAAACCTATGCTAGACTCACGCAGACACCCTTGCACTATGGTGCAAAGGTGTATGCATGGTGCACAGCAGTATATTTCTGTGCCGGCTCTAGGGAGAGTGCCATATTTCTGTACATATGGTGCTCTCCTGCTCTCTCCTTCTCACGCAGCGCAGCATTTGCAGCTGCTGCACTGCTCCGCTTGATAATTTATTAAATCTGGTAAAAGGGGTTGCAATGTGCACATTGAATTTCACCGAATGCATCTGTATTTTGCGAACCAACCAATGTACTAGTAGGTCAGTTCACATCATACAGAAT